>JBAMBI010000472.1:0-1243572 GCA_037043535.1 Drosophila putrida
ATGATTGCAATTTTATGAGGGCCCCTCCCTAACGACAGACACGCTCAAGTGCCAACAATTAGAAAAGTTCCAACAGGCAGGTGAATAAAGAAAAAGAAATACGAAAGAAAAAAACAATACGTTTTCTTCCTTAGAGTGGGTTCTGTATTTGACATACTAATGAATTTATGTAGACAATTTGCTAAATGGTATGTGACCTTTTTAACAAAGATGCGGGGTAAGAAAAAAAAAGTAGAAAGAAAAGGCTAAGAAACCTAGAAAAGTGCTTGGGAAATCAAGAATGTAAGCTAAGGAGCACGTAATTGTTGAGTGTAGTTTGATAAACTCCTTAAACGAACCATGTTTGCTTGCAGAAATTACTTCTGTAATTACATTCAGCTAGCGTAATTATATTAGTAAGTTAACTTAAAAATTGCTGTAGGATTTCATACCACTGAGAATGAAAATACAGAAGGAAAAAATATATAAATAATTTGAAACATCTTAAGTATATATTTATAGTGATATTTAAAATAATATAAGTACTTAAATTATGAAAATTATAAATATAGCTCTCAGAATCAGATCCATCAATTCAGATAGAAATAATCGAGTTATTTATTTATTAAATTAAGTACAATAATTATGGTAAGTACAAGTTCTTTAGTAATTCCACCTTAAGCGGTAATTACCCAAGTAAATGAGATTAGTAAGTAATGAAGTAAGTAACAGGCTGACAATGAATTATAAGCACGGCCAACCTAACCAAAAGTTAAGAAACAAACACTTCACCTACCTCAGAGTAAACGATCCTAAGTCTACCTGTAGCGCTCAAGAGCCAAGAATCAATTGTATCATAATCATAAAAGAAAAGTTAATAAAATTCGAAACAACTGAGCACACACACACACACACACACACGCACACACACCTTTTGGTTATATTCCCTGAAATGGAAATGATTTTTGTTGGGATTTTGTTTGGATAAAAACGATGTAGTATAGGATCGAGTAGGAGTAGGAGAAGGATACAACATTTGTCAGCTAAACAGAAACTACAAATGAATAGGCGCCTTCTACTCACTGTAGGGCTGAGGCTGAGTACCGTAAAGAGGCTCCTGCAGTAATGGTGAGCGACCATTTCCAATCTCCTTAACTGAAATGAGATAAGAGCAAACGGCAAACAATTTGCGCGTGATAAATGTTTCCACAAATTTGTTGAATTTGTTGGTTTGGTTTGGTTGGATTGGTTGTTGGGTTGCGGTTGCTTTTGGATTGGTTTTGGTTGGTTGGTTGATCTGTTGTGGTGTGTATGTTTGTGGCGTTTAACGAATCGTTGTATTTCTTTGTTGTACTTGTTGTTCACTAAAATCTAACTAAAAGAAGTGTTTGTTGTTTTTGAAAAGAATTGTTGTCTGTTTGTATAGTTTATCATCCAAACGAAATAGAAACCAAATAGAAAACAAGACCATAAAAAAGAAGTTATATTAAAAATGAAAAACATATCCTAGTGGCTAAAACACTCAAAAAAAAATAACAAACGAAACCAGCACCTGACCAAAGAGAGCAAACAACAAACAAGAGATGCAGAGAAAGAGAGGGGGATCAACAGATGGAGAAAATAAAAGTCAGACGAGAGAGAGAGTGAAATTCATACATATAAAAGTTTCAGCTGCCGCATCACGTTATTCATTGCCTTTTGCATGTCAATGAATCAGTTTTTTTCTTCTTCTGTATATGCCATATAATAAAGTATATAAAAAACAACAACAAACAAGCAGCAGCAGAAGAAGCAGAGCGAAATAAAAGCCAAAAACCAAAACCAAAACCAGACGCAACGTGTAGGCTAAACTAATTTCATTTGAGGCTTGAGGCAGGTCAGTACACAACAACAACAACAACAGCAGCAACAATAACAACGTTATTAACAAACAACAGCGGCAACAACAAATATGCGAATAAAAAAAACAACATCATGTTGAATTCAAATTTACTTATATAACAATTTCAAGTGATTTAATTTATGACAGCAAAAAGATTTTAACGAAATTAAATAAATGCTGACAGTTTCAACAGATTTCGGGCTTTAGATTATAAACAAAATTAATGTTCGAAAGTGGAAAAATCAATGGGGGAGGGAGAGGAATAGATCAGTTTTGGACAACATTAGATTGATATCGGGGACAAACAAAGTGTTAATGCTCCACACGTGATTTCAGGGCCAACTGGCCAGCTAACCAACTAACCAGCTGACAAAGTTAACAATATGCGACGACCCCAATAAATGCAGTTTTGTCTACGTCTATGCCTCGTTTAGGCCACGTTCAATTGGAGTTGGCTTAGAACCTGTTCTATGCATCGATTGTTGCACATTTTATATGGCCAAAGTAGGCTAATGCTTAACATTGATTCGACTTTTATGGCAAATATATTCAACAGAACAGATCAAATGAATTCTACAATAAAATAGAATATTCTGAAAGAGAATCAAATAATAATAAATATTCGTTTTACCATGAACCACTAAAATGATATGGTTGTAGTTGTTCAATCATATATGGATAGAGTGTCTATTTATTCCATTTATAGTAGAATCAATCGGCTTAACTATTAACCATCTCAAAGGGGCAGGCAATTTTTACGAAAGTCTAACCATGTTAGTATTTATACAAAGTTTAATTTGTTTGAGACGATTTAAGAGTATCTATTTATATTTTGGGGTTCTTCGATTAAAGTGAATATCATATATAGTTAGTGCTCTGCTTAAACTAGTGAAAAGGGGACGCGTCGAGAATATTGCTCTTATTAACTATGATATTGTATTGTAGGTAGGTAGGTAGTTATTATTTAGAATAGAGTGCTTCAACTGACTCACCTCCAGTCACAGTAGCTGTGTGTGTGTGTGATATACGCAACGTTGCTGAAGTCGTTTCTTTCTCTTTACTTTTATTTTTTTTCAATTATTCTCTTCTTTTTTACTATTCACAGAGTGATAATAATGATGATATCATTATGGTGTACCGTTAGAATCTACATACATGACCAACTAATACCATCGGGCGTACATACAACTCTTCTACATGCCCCAAAAATCAGTTGCAATAATACGTATATAGATAGGTATATATTGAACTATATAGTCACATAACTTTGAACAGATCCCAATGATAAATGTTTATCTTTTTTTCATATACTTTTTTCTTTTATTTGAGTCAACAAAATTGTAAATTAAATAAAATTGAAGCTTGATTTGAATTTTGTGGTTCATGGCATGATATACAGAACATAAATTATATATATAAATAAGATATATATATATAAAGAGATAAATCTATATAAATCTCGGTAAATAGGTTCAATTATTATTTTGGGTTTTATTTTGTCTATCGATTTTCAGTTTGTTTCTAGCAGCTCGTCGGATTGTCAACATCAGGCACAGCAACAACCACAATTGGCAACATTTGATTCCGATATACGATTAGCGATAACGATCAATTAATCGCTGTATAGTATTCTGTATTACTTTTTCAGTTTTATGCAATAAAATTCAAAAACTTTCGCCATTCAGCGTTCGCTCAGCGTACGGCGCTTAAACATTTCAAGGATCTGTTCAAATTGTACAATTTATCGCGACTATATATTGGTATTGTAGCTGTTGTGGTACTAGCAGTTCTGGTAGTAGTGATTGTAGTAGTTCTATTAGTAACTGTAATAGCATTAGCTGTTGATATTATAATGTTATCCATTTTCGTTGGCGTTTCCATTTCCTTTTCCATTTCCGTTTCCGTTTGCTCCGATCCCCAATCCGTATCCACATCCGTTAAAGTTCCCGCGTTGTGATCATCATCATCATCAAGAAGACCATTATCTTCAATATGATCACCGACAATATATCGATCATGATGAGGATGATCATCTTCAAGTCCAACAACAACAATTCTTGTTACGTCTGTAGCGTCGCCGCCCGTGAAATGCATCCCTGCACACAGACAAACACAAGCGAGATAGAGATAGATAGTAGAATAGTGTTGGTTTTATTTTTTTTTATTTTTGTGATTGATATTGAGATTGTGATTAGATATATATGCACACATATATATGAATATATATATATCTATAAATATATATCTACATATATAGAGAGACAGAGTGAGAAGCCATATATATTTATACATATATATATATAGATATATATATTTGATTTTGTCTGCGAGTTTCGTTTTTGTTGTTGTGATGCTTAGTCCTGCCCAGAGATAGAGTTTTGATTTATACATACATATATACAAATATATACATATGTATAGATATTTCTATAAATATATATACTTATATATATTCTAGATTCTTTGCTTGCATTTTCGTGGTTGGTTTTTGAATTTATCTTATTTTTTTTTTGGTATTTTCTTGTATAGATTGCATAAAATTGAAATCTTGTTTATATAGTTTATTTATTTTACTTAAATTTGGTGCATTCTTGGATATTTATTTTTAGTTGCATACTGTTGTTGTTGTAGCTGTTGTTGTTGTAGTAGTAGTAGTAGTAATAGTAGTAGCTGTTGTTGTTGTTTCTTACTGAGGGAATATTGAAATAAATTTCTTATGGGTTTCTTTTCTTTTCTCTTTTTTTTGTTTTTTGGCTTTTCTGTTCTGGAACTTACACACACACAACAAAAATAGTAGTATTTGTATTAAGTTTTTTTTTCTCTTTGGTTAGGTAATAAAGTAAGTTAGTTGGGTGGTCAAGACAGGCAGGCAGGCGTATTTTTTTTTAGTTTTCTTTCTTTTTTTTTGATTATTTTCTGGGGAAAGGAGCTATGACAACGCATTTTTATTGTTGTTGTTAGTAAGCGCCTACAGATATATATGTATATATATATAGTTATATAGTATATTGGATTGGATTGGGTTCCGTGTTTTGTTGTTTATATATATAATTTTAGCTGTAGTTGTTGTAGCTGTTTGTTGTTGCTGTAGTAGTTGATGTTGTTGTTGTTATTGTTACTACCTTTTTTAAACACTGCCGTGAAAAAAGAAAAATATGAAACATCGAAATCAAACAAATGAAAAGGAAAAAAGGAAACCTTAAAAATTATAATAATTATCTGGTAAATTTGTTAGTGAACATTTTATTTATTTTTGGCGCGTAGTTTGTTGTTGTTGTTGTTGTTGTAGTTGTTGTTTTTTACAGTGCGAGAAAAAGCTGTTGATTTCTTATTATCTTTAAAACGTGATTTGTAGTTGTAGTTGTTATTGTTGTTGTACTTGTTGTTGTTTTGATTGGACTGAAATTGTACTTGTTGTAGTTGTAGTTGTAGTTGTTGTTATAGTTGTTGCTATTGCACTTTTTAGCTGCTTGTTAAAATAGTTTTTTTTCTTTTCTTTTATTTATTATGAATATCGTTTTGAAGGCATTGGCTCTGTTGCATTGTTGTAGTTGTTGTTGTTGTTGTTGCTGGCTGGATGTTGTTCTTGTTGTGGTTGTGGTACTTTGTCTTATAATACACAATGTTTCTTTGTATTTGTTGTTTTTGATGTGGTTGTTGTTGTTGTTGTTATATAATACAGTGTATTCGATATTTAGTAGTAGCAGTGAAAGATTTGTTATCGATAATACGATAACATAGATTTTGTTGTTGGGGTTAATTGTTTGGTTGTTGTTGTTGTTGCTGTTGTTGTTTTTTAGTAGGCGCTTGTGTTTTGTTGTTCTTGTTGTGGATTGTGGCTGTGGTTGTAGTTGTTGGTGTATTTTGTGGATGTTGTTGTGGTTGTTGAAGTGTTTGTTGCTTGCCATTGATGCTTGTGTTGATGTTTCAGTGTTGACAGGATAAAAGTTGTACGCTGAAGTCGATAGCTGCTTTTTATGAATTTTATTTCAGTTCTTTTCATTTTTTTTTTTTTGGATTTCCACAAACTTTTCTAAATTTAAATATTTGCTGTGTTCCTCAAGTGGCTTAACATTTTAAACTCTCTCACAAACAATCGAAAAACAAAATTTAAGTATATTTCAAAGTTTATGGTTGTGGGATATCAAAGATATGTTGTAAAAGTTTTCAAAAGCTGTAGTAGTAAGAGTATGGCTTATAAGGCTTAACTTAAGTATATAGAATTTATATCTAGGTAATCTTGTATTCGATATAGCTGTGTGAATGAATGAAAACGTGTGGCGTATTATGTCAAATGGTTGGATTAGAGATTTATTAGTAAAGCCGGTAGGAAACATATAAAAGATTAGGCAAAAATCAAAAAAGATGTAATCTCGTGATTGTCAATCATGTTTTGTATAAGTGAGATTTGGGCATACTGATATGATTTCATTTCAAAGCAATCTTAAGTTAAGTTAAAGCAATCAATCAGTCAATCATGATGTGCTGGATATTTATTAATAGTGTAAAAAGTGTGGAATACTGCCTCACATTTGTTCCCTATTATTTATGGTTTTATCAATCAATCAAACATGCAGTCAATCATCATCAACCATATAGTTAATACCTGCACCTTCTCTTTATCCATTTATAATAATAGAATATAATTTATTGATCATTCTAATCAACGCACTACTTCTGTACTTAAATTGATTGTCAATCGTCATCAATTACTCTATATATACTATATATTCATTACTTAGTGAATTAATCTTTACAAATCTGAACTTTAACTTCCACGACGATTGTCAGTTTGAATTTATAATTAATAATTCGTTTCTTGTTCACAGTTTCAAAGAATTTAATTTGACTTGTCCGAAAAGTAATACCATCAATCATTAAGACTTCTGCCTACAATTGAATACAATATTTGCATGGCTGATTTCAAATCCAATGAAAAGGCTTAGGCTCATCTGCTCAATTTAACTCAATGATGGGAGACAAACCTCAAGAGTTAACAGCACTTTTGATGCGCCACATTAGGTTTTGAGTAAAACAAAAAGCATGTTACCAGCTTATGTGATGACCAACTGGGGAGAGGCCTCAAATATGCGCTCTGAAGTGTCGTCAAAAACCCCAGAAACAAAGTTTGGTCAACTGTGGCAAAGTGTTCATCATATGCCACAGACGACATTATGCGTGTAGAAAAGGGGGCGACTGCTATAAAAAGCAATTTTAATTGGATCTAAATGTTAAAGTTGACGTCAATGCGTGGTCCAGAGAAAAACAGTCAACAATTATACCAGGGCTGCTGTTATTGTTTAGATTGAGAAGTGGAGGCGAAGGGTTTTTGGCCATTATGGTAAAAGCAAATAAAATGCCCATATCAGAGGGCATAAAAGCGAAATTATTCACACTGATTACACGAAGTTTGTCGTTTGACATAAAATAAACCACGCTGAAAAATAAACCGTTATAATTACGATGCATTATATCAGACAGGGATGGGAACGAGGATTGATAAATTCCCCCTCTACCCGCAACTCCATTGCAGAGGAGCATATGGCTGAATAGTCTGGGGCAAACGTGGCACTAAAAACAAATTGAGGGTCCGAAATAGCGCAAGGCTCTAGATAAAACGAAAATAATCAGCAGGCAGCCAGGCCGAAGGACTTCCCACTACCACTCCCTCTCCCTCTTCCACTCAAACAGATACAGATACAGACACAGATACAAACACACACTCACACGACACTGGCAAAAATTGTCGTGTCATAAAAATAAAGTGCCTAAGAAACAGTGAAGAGCCTTGGCAACTGTGCTAGCCAAAGGACTCTTGCCATGACTACAACAACTATAACAGGAGTGGGCCAAACAAATGTTGATTTAGGATAAGCAGCCAACGGGGCGGATGAAATAACAAGGAAAATGTCTCTTATCCTCCTTTTAAACATCCTTCGATTGCAATTTAAATAAATAAATTTTTGCAACACAAAAAAGTCGTTCCGTTCCGTGCCGTTTTGTTTCGTTTCGTTAGATGGCAGTCGCATAATTGAAATCACAGGGTTGCCAAGGCAGCGCACAGCACCGCAGCGCTTATTTAATCATAAACGTGAAATAGTTTTGTTATGTTTTATTTCTTCCCTGCTTGTATCTATCTCTTTTTCTCTCCCTGCCATGGCCAAATTCAAAATGTTTCTATTTATGGGGCTTTTTAATGTGTTTTGTTTCCATTTTATTATTAGAGGAAGGGCAGGGGGGTTTTGGGGTATAGGAATTTCCCTTAGCTATTTGTGTTTCTGCTCTTGATGACTTTTGGCATTTTGTTGTTTTTGCTTTTTCTCTATTCAAATTAGTGTTTCGTGTGGCTGCAAAGGTACCTAATATACTCTGTAATTAGGTTTGTAGTTGTTATCAAATTAAACTCCATCTAAACTCTACGCTAAGGAATATCGAATAGAAAATAAAAGTTATCAGTTCAAAATCAAAGTTTACTTTAAATTGACCTAATAAATGTTTAAAAAATACGCTTAAAAGAAAAAGGAATTGGTTATGAAAAGTCCAAGTCATATAGAGTTTTATTTAATTTTTCAATGGGTATATTTAAGTCGCCCAAATTACAACTGTACTGTCAACTTTTTCGTTAAGCTTTGTTATTGTTATTGTCATGCATTCATAAATAAATAATGACAGCCATTACAATGCAGGTTTTTTTTCTCTTCTCTCTCTCTCTCTCTCTCTCTCTATGGCTGCGTCTTTCTGTGTTGTGGCTTCTATTAAGGGCGCTAGTTGGTGTTGAGGTCGTTTCCGGCATTTTGTGGTTAATTATAGCATAGTTTTGGGGGCGCTTACAAATTTTTTTACGGTTAACTGATACGATAATAGTAGTAAAACAACATGGCGCATATGTCAGCTGTTATTACGAACTGCTTCCGGTCTGAATGTTTACTTTGGACAGCTTTGGATAATGCTGATTGATCGTGTGTAACCCAAAAGGGCAAATGTGAAAGTGGAGGGGATGGCAAATGTAATACTACAGCTGAGTGCGCTCAATGTAGCTGACTCTTAGAGTTAAGCGACCAGATAAACGAGACTGTCAAAGTGACAAGTGGCGGAAGGTAGGGGCTGAAAGCAAGCGCATTACATATACGTAATAGAGCATGGCAAATGCACGTTTTGTCAAGCAAACAGAGAAAAGTCGAACGTCTTTGGGATAGAAAGGCAAAAACCAGCAGTAGGAGACTTGAAGGCAACCGTGAGTCAAGTTGGCTGACTACAAATAAAACTAAAACTGAATCTGGAAACAAGAAAGGAAAAGTAGAAAAAAACAATTTGCAGTCAAATGGAGACAAGGCGAGTTTGTTGGCCACAAAAGAAGCACAGCTCCTAAAGAACATTGCGTGAAAACACGAAACAAGCCAAATGCGATGAGCATAAGAATACATATCCATCCAAGAGTCATGGCAGCAGGATAACGAAATAACGGAAGTAGCTAAAGGGGGAAGTGAAGCACAAGCCACCGCAAGACGCAGTCATGGAAAATGATAGAAAAATTAACAAAACGCGGGTGCACATAGATAAAGTGCACGTAGAGTGTCTCGAGGCACACAACTGCTGTTCCTCTCTCTCTGTCCCTCTCCTTCTCCCTCCCTGTAAATATGGAGGTAGCATGTCCCCTTCCCGCCCTCACTTCCGGTTGGGGAGCACCTACTAAATATGCAGCTAGTTGTCAGTTGACGGCAGCGAACAAAACGACCCTGACGGTTGCCAAATGCAAGTACCAACATTTTTGGTATACACCTGATGAAGTTCTGTTTGCTGCAAAGTTGGGTTAGTTTCCCCTTCCCCTTCCTTTCCCAACCCCATATCTGCCTCTTTAGTCAAGTTGTGGTGCAACTATTTTGGTTGGACGGCTGCCACTTTGCCGATTGTTTCAGTGTTTACCCAAAGGCGAAGAACAGGACACTTTTTAGTCGCTTAAATCGATTGCCTGCGGTTTACCGCTAGTTAACCCTTCCCCCTCCCCCATACCCAACTATCTGGCAGTAACAGAAAATCTTATGCAAATATTTTGCTTGCATTTTTCACTTCATATTTAACTTGTTATCGCTTTCTATTGTTTTCATTTCGTTTTCCCCATTTCCTTTTTGTTTACTTGTTGTTCGAACCATAAATTTATGCGCAATTTATGGCTTTGCACAAGTTGCGGGCGTGGAATATCACCAACAGCGATTTTAATGAATTCTATTGATTGGCCTGACCAGAACACAACAACAGTTTATAAAGGCTGTCATATATAAGGTCACAGGTCAAATTGTGGCAAGTGTGGCAAACTCTTTGGATACATTGAGTAATGGAAAAGTTGCATAATGGAAAATTACCTTATAAGCAAATCGATTGTAGCTATAAGCGAAAGCTGCTTGAAGAAAGCTTTGACAAGTCTTCATGTTAATCAAAAACTGTACTAAATTACTATAGTATTTATTGCTATAATTATTATAATTATAAGAATTGTGAACATAAAGTTCTTAAATAGAATAATAATTGTATCGAAGAATTTTTGGTGTATTTTTTTTTTAAATTATTATTATGTTCTGTTCTGTTGTTTATATTCTTATATAATATACAAAGAACCACATTGATATAGATACAGAAACAACTTTAAGGAACTCAAAGGTCCGTGATCATTTAAAGCTGAGAGCACATTGAAGCCACAGCAATGCAATTGCAACTAGCCAAGTAGAAAAACGAATCAAACTGACAATGAAGGACAGTGTAAAGTTGGTGTTCCTGAAAGGCATATTCAGCAAATGGAATGAAAAACAGAATTGTGGCGCCACCAATGACCAAGCACAGGCCACATTCAAAGTGGCATGTTCATTATACGACCATGCACAAAGATGCCACCATCTCTTTCTGCATGTTGGTGTCTGGTACTCCAGGCCTAATTTACACGCCCACATAATGTGGCAAGGCGAGTTGCATGACTCTGCCCACCAAGTTCATTCATTTTCCCATTCATTGAGAGAGCTGGCAAATGGCAGCTGCGATACTCAACTCAACTTCTGGACCGGGTCCATTCGTTTGTGGCAAAAAACAAACACAACCAGACACTTGCCACCCGTCTAGCCTTCGTCTCTCTCTCTCTGTTGCAGCACAGGCAAATGCAAATGCAAACAGCAACAACAACAAGAACAGCAGCAGCAGTAGCAGCAACAACAACATCAGCAACCAGATAAATTCAAGGGACATGCAACAGCCAAAAGTTTGTCGGCTTTTTCCAGCAGCAGCAGCAGCAGCAACAAGAACAGATATGACAGTGAGCTGTCTGAGTTATTGTGGCTTTGGCCTCTCCAGCCAGTTGTTGTTGTTGTCATTGTTGTTGCTACGTTGACACTTGCAACATTGGTGCGTTGGCCTGTCACGGCATAAAAAGCACACGAGAACAGGACAGATTTCTGCAGTTTGTCGGCCTTTTGAAGTTGTTCCTTCTGCTGTCTGTCGACTGGCAAACAAATTGCCCGACAACGTTGCCGCCTTGTTGTCTGCCACAAGCACACACAACAGCAACAACAACGGCAACAACAACAGCAACAACAACGCGAACAAGAACAACCGGCGCAACGTTTAATTTAATTTTTATTCAAAGTGAAATATAAAAATTAAAAATGGCATTTAACGGCGCAACTTTGTCGACTGTCATAAAAGAGAGAGACCTAGAGACATGTGCCCCGGAGAGGCAAGAAACGGGAATTGGCTGACAGTAAGAGGGGAGGGGGCAAGAGAGTTGGAAAGAGGGAGGCGCCAGGTGCAGTTGTGCTTGATGTGGCCAATGTGGGCGTTGGCTCCCGCTGCCTCTGCCTCGGTCTCGGCCTCTGCCTCAATTTCTGCTTCTGCTTTGACGCTCTCTGTTCGAGAGAATCATTAATGTTTGATGTACGTTGTTGTTGTTGTTGTTGCTGTTCTTGTTATTGCTTTTGTTGTTTGCTGTTTTGTGGTGGATGTCAGTTGCGTTTTCAGCTCGACAGCTTTGCTATGGCAATTAGGGAGCCCAGATTTTAGACAGGGCTTAAAGCCGGCTCAAGACTTTAAGTCGACAACAAATATCAAGTATACGCCATAGAGAATTATTAAGTAAACGCCAAGTAGATATGTTTAAACTGTATTGAAATATTTCGCATACATCCGCATTGAATAGAAATTTCTAGTATAAGTCATATATATGTGAGAAATACTTTTTAATGTTACGCATACGACAAGTGACGCAGGACAGTAAAAAATTGAGTACGCTCATTTCAAATGTATCAAAAATAAAAAACATTCACTTAAAAAGCACAAATAAAATAAAAATCAGTTTAATTAAATCGATACTGTTAATAATGTACACGTATTTCTTTAAGCCTCTATAAAAACGATGGCAGGTGATTGCGCATACGCCATGTTGTACAATCAAAATTTTAAATTTCTGGCAAAACAACACTCAAATTTTTATACACTCTTAACACACACTCACACACATTCAGTACACACACGCTCTTGCATATTAAACACACACACAAAAGTGTCAAAGTTTAAGCGCTGGTAAATAAGTAAATTACAAATTTTAAATAAAAACTGTGTGTTGGCAATTGAAAAAGTTGATATTCAAATAAAAAAAGTTTAATGTTCTTTTCAGTTCCCGTAAAAGTTTAGCTCGTGAAAATTCGAAACTAAAATATAAAATGTCGAGTTAAAAAAAAGAGCTAACTAATTAGCAAAATATTGTTTATAGTTTATGTACATGTACAATAATTATAATTTACACAACTCTCTCCACATGTGGGCAATAAAAAGCACGTGTTTGTGTGCGTGTGTGTGAGTTTCTGTGGGCACGTGTAGATTTGTGTGTGAGTGTGTAAGTATGGACAATGCATTTGTGTTGTGTATTCTCATGACAGATAGATAGATATATTGATATTGTAGATGATATTATTATAGTTGAAGTTGTATCGTATGCTATGTTGAGGTGCATAGGTATTACTTATAGACTATTAAGAAATAGATATAGTAAAAAATGTGAACGCACTTGGTTGAATCTCACCTGTGCTCAGGGTATAATCCCAGCTGGTGTCTGTTTCATTCTTATAAACATTCAATTTCTCTGGCTGCAAAAGTGTTTATAAATATATTATTATTACATAGTATGTCGAAATTATATATATATATTTGAGTAGCTCTCTTACCTTGGCAAAATCAATTTTAAGAGTGCAGCAACCGGCATAGATGTCGGCTCCATTGAGATTCTCGCGTGCACGTGTTGCCGCATCAAGGCTATCAAATTCAACCATGGCCTGTACTCCATTCTTTTTGAAGATAACAATGCGCAGCACTTGGCCATGTGGATTGCAAATTTTATGTAAGACATCCTGCAAAACAAAAAAAAAACAAACAAACACATCATCAGATAAATTGAAGTATACGAAGTGCATGTTAACAGAAATTACGAGCCTGGTCAACTGTCACATGCAGGCTCTCTTCTTTCCAAATGGACTTTGACCACAACAACCAGGAATGGGGGGAATGAGGGGGAAAATAAAGGCAGGCAATGAGTTTTTGGTTTCTCATTCGGCACATTCCCGCATTGTCCTGACTAATTAATAACGAGCCAAGGACTGCACAGACTGCACTCTAAAAATTGCAGTCAATGCAGTCAAACACACACACAGACACTCTCTCACATAAAGGCTGGCTGACATTTCTGTCTGACCAATTTGCAGGCTGGTTTTTATACTCTTTTGCGGTTAGGGATATATGAATTTGATTGTGCAATCACTGTGGACTCTATAAAGCAGCTTTATTTGGGAGCTTCTTCCTTTAACTTGTGTTTTTCTACTTAAAAAAACTACAGTAATACAATAAGTTATAGCCTTTAATCAAGTCTTTAATTTTCCCATGAATTATATATTTATGTACAACAAATATATACCCTTCTTATTGACCATTATTTATGGTATTATATATTTGATTTATTATATATTTTCTATTTTATCTGATGATAGACTCATATCCGTTTACCTCAAGAGCATTTGATCTTCAGCTTACTGTAGTTATCACATTCTTTGATGCCATTTCTTGTTCAACTGCTGTTTTATAATTGGAATTTTTCGTTTGGTTGGTTCACGGTTTTTGGCGCGAGAATTGCCCAAAAAAAATGGCTGGCATTTTAACTGACAGTTGGCGCAAGCAAAACTCATTAGCATAATTTAATAAGCAGTTTTTGTCTAGAGATACAAAAGGAGAGTGAGTCAGAGTCAAGTGCAAGAGCTTGAGCTAAAAGGCGACCAAGACCAAGAGCATTTTCCAATTAACATTTATAAATTTCCCAAAATTACGTTAATGAGTTTTCCAGCCGACGCCCTCGAGCCAAACATGTTTTAAGACTTTAACAATAACCTACAAAATACATAAAACTCTATATATTATAAATACTATATACATATATCTACCAGTGGGAATGAGGGGGGGGGGAGGATGAGGCAGCTTGTTAATTTACGGCAAATTATAATGAGGCGCCTGTTGGCATGGAAATTTATGTTAAAATTTAAGCTGTAAATTTGCTTCGTCTCATTTTGTAGAGTTTCTATTTATTCATTTGACAAGACGACGGGTCTGTAATGGGTTAAATGTTCAATTTGCACAAGTTTTCCTTTTAATGGTCTGGGGAGGGAGGAGGCATAGGGAAGTTTGTGTGATTGCTTCTTGTCTTTGGCAAGTCCTGGCGCGTAAATCTTGTTAAGAGCTGTACCTAAAAATATTTATTATTCATGGAAATTCATCGATAAGTCCGCCCCCATCACATTTTGCACTTTTACTTGAAAATGTTTGCACAGATTTTTCCCCAATACCCCAACAAAGACAAAAGGAGGCAGTTCGATCCGGAAGGGGGGAAAGTGGAGTGCTAAGGCGGTAATTGACAGCTGCCAAAAATTGGTTAGGGAGCAAAGTGAAAGGAAAGCTTGATTAAGTGGCTTATAAAGGCATTGAGGCCTATAGAAATTTTTGTTTTCATTTTGTATTTATATTTCTTTTGGGAATTTTTGGCTTAGCGTAAAGTGAAGATTAAAAGCAATCTTGAAGTGGGCCAGAGACGGAAACATGAAATGGATTTAATTTGATTCCTAACAAATTTACGGAAATATATTTACATTTAAATTATAAGTAGATTTATATTTCGTTGCACATAATACGCATTCCTATGAATATCAAACAATTTTCCATTTGTTGGATTAAGAGTCAATTGCAAGCTCAATCTTAAAGTTATTGACTTGAAATTTGATACGGATTTGGTAAAGCATGTATTCTAGGAAATATGGAAATTATGTTCTGTTGTACTAGAAATTATAATATTTATCGGTTATCTTGCAAATCCTTTGCTTTGTTTGCTCAAGGTATTTAAATCCCTTTACAAAGCACTCGGAATATTTTCTTAGCTCTCTAACATTAATCCGCTTTGAACATTTTGTTCTGCCAAATGAGAGTCTACAAATTAATAAGCGTTGCTTGGCACACAAATACTTAAACGTATCCACTCGACATTTTCAATTCTCTCCTTACTTGTAAAGAGGATATTTTTGTATTCACAACAGGAGTCAAATTGACTTGATGTTATTAAATTGACACTGTGAAAAAGTCAGTCCAACGATTCATTCATTCAATAAAGCAGTTCTCATTAACAAGACTTAATTTATTTCTGTTTTTAACTGAAACTCGCTCGATAATTGCGACATTTACAATAATTGCGGACATCTTGCCACCCACATGTCCAGCTGGAAAGTCTTCATTCTCTTTCTTCTCCTGCTCCTTCTCCTTTCGTGCCAATAAACTCAGAATGAGTGCAAAACTTGCACTTCCATTTCCCACCATACCCTTACCCCATCTCCATCCCCATTTCTTTTCTGCAGCCACTTGCAGCAACTTGCCACAGTCAAGAAGTAAAATGCATAACTATAAAGCGCACTGTGCACAAAAACTAATTAGAAAAGTTCTGTGGTTCCAAGGACGCTGGACGGGCAAGGGACCATGGATGAGGGGTGATGATGGTGGTGGTGGGGGTGCTGTAAGTTGTTTATCTTGGATCGCTATGCTGTGGACAACTCTCCCTCCAGCTGGCAAAATGCTAAGTGTGTGCGAAGCGATGAACAGGCTAAAGCAGCGTTATTAATAATTAAGCAATAGAACACACACACACACACTTTAATATACCACAGCTATCTCTGCCCCCTTGGTGTGTATGTTTTTCTGTGTGGCGTGTTTGTTGCGGCAAGTAAATGAAAATGTTGCTCGTAAAACAGCAGAGAGCTGGCATTAATCTATGCTCATAATATGGTGTGAACTTCTAATAAATAATAGATCTTAACAATGCTCACTCTGGGGAAATAGTCAGCAAGGTTTTTAGGAAGAGTACAGGATAAATCAAAGTAACTTCAACAAAATAGAAAACACTAATTACAATACACTCTCTATAAGAGTGCATAAAGGAACTCAATATTTAATCGCATCAATTCCTATATAACAATACCTTAAGCAAATATCAATATTTTATAGATTATAGATCTGTTAAATTGAAAAATCCTTTTTATACAGGGATTAACCGGAAATTGTGTGAACAGAATGCACAAAAATGAGCTCTTAAATCAATTTCACAATTTATTTCAATCTTTCGCCAAAAGATTTCCATAAATTATGGAAAATATCAAAACAAAACAATCATGAAATATGTCAGAATGAAGCGTAAATGAAAAACATTTGCCATAAAAACGAAGAAAAACATAAACACACACACACACACAGAGAAAATGAGTAGTGTGGCTGGTCGAGAACTTTAGTGACCCACTGTCAAGCTGCTGCTGTCGAATAAAAAAGTTAAACATGCCACACGCGCCGTTGTTGAAATTAATAAACAGTACATAAGTAATGCAAAAGGCGTTGAAATAAAACAACAAAAGCGGAAAACTGCCCAGGGGAGGGGGTGCGGATGGGGGGAAAATATAAGCGAAAAAGCAAATAAACCGCGTCAAAATGAAAATATTAATAACACACCAGTGTGCATAGGGAGGAGGGGGAGGAGGGAAAGGGGAACAAAGAGATCGAGGGTAGAACAGTGGCAAAACACGAAACAGTTATTTAAAAATAAGAGCTCTGCCGGCCAGGATACATACGTAAAATTTTATGAGGCACTATAGCTCGGATGCTTCATTGCAGGACACAACTCAACGCGGGCAAACGAAAGTAAAACAGGGAAAGAGAGAGAGCGAGAGGGGGAAAACCAAAAACAAAAAAAATAAATTAATATTTTATCTAGCGCAGAGATTCCACATGCAATGCCACGCCTCAACAACGCCCACATGCATTTTGTTTGCCATTTTATGGCCATCATCAAAAGCGCATTAAAATTTTACTAAGGCTGTTTCTTCCCCTCCCCTAACCACACTTCTCCCCCTCTCTTACCCACCACACACACACACACCCTCAAGGTCTGTCCAGGCGTGCTAAATATTAAATCAACCACAACAACAACAACTACAAGGGGAGGCAAGTTGGAGGGGACTTGCAACGGACTCGTGCAACCAACGGTCGGTCGGTCGGTCGGACAGGCAAACAATTTAAGCGGCTTTCCAGGTCCGTCAACGTGCAGAGTTGCCACCCCATCAACCATTCCATCATACTCTTCATCTTTCATTGTTTGGAGGAGATCCGAGGCTGATAAAAAAAAATACCGCCTCATAAAATGTGCAGGTTTTTCGGACAAGCGCATTAAATATTAATAATAATGTGTGCTCAGCTCTAATATCAACATTTTAGTGGTCAGCTGCTGTGCCCTTTATTTGATTATCACTTATGAGTAAATGTCATAAAAATTTGCGATTTATGTCATGTGTCCCCCATTAGTTACCCAGTCGACAATCTAACATCCTAACATATCTCTGCTGTTTTTTGTTTGTTTTCCTAAATAAATGACTAAACAAAATACTTGCACAGGCTAAACACACAAATGAATACTTTTTAATGTTCTTTAAATATGACAAAATGTTGATACATTGCCCAAGGTTGAGTGCTTAAGCTTTAACAAACGTATTAGAAAGTCTTTCAATATTTCAAAAATGAATTTATGTATGACAATAAAACACTAGCTAAAGAGAAAAGTTCTATGTACTATAGTTTGTAGAACTCATTAATCAAAAAGCTTTTATTCCAATTTCATTTATTATTTAAAAGGAGGAAAACGTATAAGAAAATGTTGAGTAGAATTAAGGCTAAAGTTGTCTTTCTTGAGCTTTCTTCAGTTTGTTTTGCGTTCCATTTCTAATTTTGTTGCATATACAATAAATTGACCAAGTTTATGTTTGCAAAATCTGCGCACTCTTAAATCATAAAGTTGAATGACAAGTTTACTTAATCCTATTCTAAATGGTATAAGACACAATTTGCCATTGCCATTGCAGCAAAGCCAAGCTGCAAGTTTATCTTAACGCTTTTTGATAGTCGCCTGTAAATCATGGCCATATAAATTTTTGCATTTTCTTGGCATTATCATCATCAGCAGAGAGTCAAAAGCTTTTTAGCCTTGATATTTTATATGCCATTTGTCTTGGCAGCTGCACATTGTGTTTGAGAGAGGAAACACGTTTGCCACCACTTTGGCTATCGTTTCCCTCCTTTATTCCAAACTTGGATTCCTCTTTTTGTTTTTGGTTTTGGTTGCACTAATTTCGATTAAATGTTGGCCCTGCCACAGTTGGCAAGTCAATGAACTGTGCCCGAATTCGCGTTGCATGCCCCCCAAAGGCGCAACCACAAAATTCAACAGGCAACCAACCAACAACAGTCGTCGTACTTCAATTTCTTTTCCATTTATTTTTTTCCTCATCTCAGTTTTTGGTTGATGTTTTTTTTTGTTCGCTGCATTTGAATTTCTTATTGACCCATTTCTGCTGGGCAAAGCCCCTTAAAAACCGGTTTGCCAGTAATTTGCAACACTTTTGGCTAACTGCAACAAGCAAGAGGCAACAACAAAGCTGCACCAACAAATAAAAAACGGAGAAGAGAAGAAAAAAAAGGTCGCCATTGAGAGGCCCTTCAGTCTTCGGTCTCAGGCTAAGGCTCAGACTCAGAGGCTCAACAACGTTTTTGGTCATTGCCTTCTTCTTCTCTCGTTGCCTTTTAAACCAGCTTCCCATGTGCCGTTAGCTGTTAGCCAACCACTTGACAGCCTGGCTAACTGGTGTGGCAGGTTTTGAAGGCAAAGTTCGTGTTGCATTCATATAAGTAACACTTGCAAATTCATTACGACACATTGCACATTGAACAGCATCTTACCCATAGAGCAATACATACTACTTTCACTTTACTTCATCTGGTCATGCTTCATAGATCGTTACTTTTGTTGCTAGACTATTTTCTAGCTATTCACTTTTATTGCTGAGTTTAAAAATTGTCATTATTTTGTAGAAACTATTTTTCTTTATTAAATATATTTTGAATATTTTGCTTTTTGAATTAAAATTGAATAAAGATTAATTTCATCTCGAAATACAATTTTAAAAATATTTCCATAGCCATTTATCTCTAACAAGTTGTTTGTCCAATTAAATAAGTAATCAATATTTTAAAAAATTGTCTAGATGAAACTCTACAAATTTTCATTATTTTGTACAAAACATTTTTCTTTATTAAATATATTTTGGAAATTTGCTTTTTTTATTAAAATTTAATAAAGATTATTTTAATTTAAATACAATTACAAAAATATTTCTATAGCCATTTCTTTTATCAAAGCAAATCAATTACAATCTCTAAAAAGTCTTTTCTCCAATTAAATAAGTAATCAATATTTTTGAGCAGAAATGTGGGAAAAATGTGTGAAAATTGGAAAAATAAGAAAAAAAAAATATCAATTAAGATGCAATTAGAAATTCTTTGCTTCAATTCAACTACACTGCTTTAAGTTTTCTAATTAGATCTCTTGCTGCAATCAGCCAACAACAGTCTGTCCAATTTGTAAGTTAATATTCCAGCAAGACCGAACAAGCAAAATATATACATCAATCTCTTTGGCAGCTTCTATTTGAGCATCTATTAGGATTTAATTGAGATATTCATGGGTCTCTGTGCTTGACAGTCACCTGCCACCCTGTCTCCCCCTTACACCCACTCACCCCTCCACCCAACCATCTTCTACTCCACAACGTTGCTTCAATTAAGTGTTAATGTCGATATTTTATTGCTGACGCCAGTCTCTTCATACAGCAGAGACTTTTTCAATTGCCACTCATTTCCATTTCGGAAAACATTTCTCAATCTAGCGCCGGAAATGTGTCAGTTTTTCCTCTTTTTCCTAGCTGCTGTTTTGATCGTCTTATACAAATTTATTTTCTTCTTTTTCTTTTTTTTTGAATGTGACGCTTTTCTTTTGACTTTTCCGAAACCGACACGAGTTTTCTATATTGTTGTCTGTCTTCTTCCGGTCACTTTCCAAGCCAATTTTTTGTTGTTGTTGTTATTGTTTTCAATTAAATTTTTTCCCTTTTCTTTTCATCCTCAACTCCTGTTTAGCGAGTTTTCCTATATTCGTTAATTTGCATTATGGAAATTTGTAGTTAGTGGAACGTGGACTGTGGCCACGCCAATGAAATGATAGCAAAATACAAATATTTGACACAAAATGAGACGTCAAAGCAGCATTCGCATAATGATTTGTTTGACTTGTGACGCAGTTGCGATTTTCCCATCTTTTCCACTTTGCACACAGTTTTTCAGATTTTGCTGCATCAATTTCCATTTTATTTTATGTAAATTTGTCAATGTACCGAAAATGCGAGAGGAAATGAAATGCCATCAAGTTTTTGGGTATTTTAATGGAGCTATTTCAAAACTGGTATTCAAAGTGAATTTACGTCGAAGCTTTGCATATTTTGTACGGTCATTTAATATTTCTTTTTGTAGATAGTTTTAGGTATACATTTTTTCTAAATTTATTCCTTGCCATTCGTCTTCTTCCGACTTCCTTTTCCCTCTCTACATTTGTGTATAATTCATTCTTATTTTTAAATTTCATTGAAATCCTTAAACGTTTTTACCAATTTGTAATAATTTAAGATTCCCTGCCCTGAGTTTCCAAACACTCTTTTGTGTCAATCCAAACACATTATTATTTCTTTTCACAAAATTTATGTAATATTTTATTACATGCTCATTATAAGAATCTTAAAGGTTTCCGCATTCATTATCAACAGATGAATATACACTTGTATGTTTCGTTTTTTACTTCCGGCATTTACAGCTCCCCATTGAATTTGGCTGGCTTTTCTTTGATTTCATTTTTTCAATTTGTATTTTAATTAAATTAGCAATGCAAATGCTTTTCATGATGCGACAACCTCCCCAATCTCTCTCTGTGTGTGTGTGGGTGTGTAAGTATATTATGTGTACCCGTAAATATGTAGAGTATAAACTCAATGACCCGACGCATAAAAAACACCAACTCGTTTAATTTGGCAAATACTTTGGCATCCTTATCGCACCTTAACGCAGCTCTTAAGTAGCCAGGGCAAAGAGACTGCTAATTTTTGTTGTTGGCCCTCTTTTTTTCCGCTCTCCCCCTTCCCTTCTCTGTCAATGTGGGTTTTACAACCAATAAAAAGAATTTTATGACCACAACATTAAAATGTTCAAATTGAAAATGGGCACAAAACAAAGCAACATGAAAAGAAAAGCAACTACAAAACAGGACAAGACAGGCAACAGGACAACAGTAGGGATCCAGAGAGCGGGGGCCAAGGGGAGAAGGTGAAGCGATGAGTTCGAGATACATTTTAAACCAAATTTATGTGGCACAAAGGAAGCGGCAGGAACAGCTCGTTGAAAGCAGAGGAAACGGAAGTCAGGCTAAAAAGAGAGTGAGAGGATAATGGAAAGGGAATCCGTACAGAAGTTGGGCAACGGTGCAAGAGATTTGTGGCAAGAACAGAGTGGTTCCGCGGTGGTAGACTGGGTGGGTGGGTGGTTGGATTGGATGCGACACAAACAAAAGTCCAAAGACGTAGCAAGCCCGCTTAATGTGTGTGTTTGAAGTTGCCTCGAAAACTGCTTGAAAATTCCAGCACAAGGGGCGAATTCGAGCGTGAAAATGTAAACAAGCCAATGGAAAAGCACACAAAAAAAAAATAAAAATTGAAAAAAGAAGAGAATACACAGAGAAACCAAGTAAGCGGCCAGAAAATGTGTGTCGCAATCGGATCGACAAGGCAAAACAAAGAGGCGAAATGGGAGGTAGAAGGGAAAGGGGCGAAAGGGGGCTAACAAAATCAACAGTTAGCCAATGAGCCTGAAAGTGGCCAAGAAATGGGAGAAGGGAATAAAACACAACCCGTAGAACTTAACTCGAAAGGTAAGCAACAGTAGCAAAAGAAAGATAAGTACAAAAAAGTGACAGAGAGAGAGAGAGAAAGAGAGAGAGAAAAGAGGGATAGTAGTGCACATACAACGTCAAAGCTCAAATGAAAACAACAGAAAATGAGAGATGGAGAGAAAATGTAGTGGGAAGTAGGAGGAAGTAGAAGTGCCTGGTTGGGCACCAGGTGGCGCCACCACATTGCTGTGAATGCCAGACCAGAATGGCGTTGTCAGAACTTGCACAAGACAATTATAAACGTAATGGCAGTCAAGAAGGTAGAATAAGACGATGAAGAAGAAAGTATCGTTAGTCGACAGAGGGAAGAACACAGCTGCTGAACGCATAAATTCTGTTTAACAATGTGAATGCGATGGACATGAACCAGGAAGTTAAACAGCAAGAACGAGAAAGAGAGGGAGAGAGAGGGACAGAGAGAGAGAGAGAGAAGTAAGGGAAAAGTATGGAATATAGGGAATAGCAAAAGGTGTTGCGTCGGTCGTTAGGCTAAAAAGCTAACAGAGATAATGTCGGGAGCATACAACACAATCTACAATACAGAACCATTAAAAGCTATATAAACTGAATGCGAATTGTAGGTGAAAGCAATTCAAGAAAGGGGAAAAGATAGAGAAAATAATAGCAGGGGACAGGGGGTAGGGGGAGTACAAAGAGTACAGAGTTGCAAAGGATTGCAAAAGACATTAAGAGAAAAGATGATGGCAATTGTGCTTTAAGCGACAAATGAAATGGAAAGCAGAAAACTAATTGCAATGAATGGCAATAGAAAGCGGGCAGAATAGAACATAAAGAAATTTTATTACGAAATATGTTCATTTCAGACGACATAAGATGACAGAGAAAGGATTAGAAAATATTAAAAATTATCGTACTTGGTTTAATAAACACATTAAGGAGATAAAAACTATATTTATAGCGAAGGAAAAATATAGAAAATATTATTGTAATAAGTCTTCTTGATATATTAAAGAACTAAAAACTCAATGCTCATTTGAAGACACCAAAAAAGGAGTATTTTGAAGAAGAAATAAAATTCAAGAAAGTGAATATCCTAAGAGATAAAAATTAAAATGCCTTTTCATAATTTTGAAATTACATTAATCTCAAAATGTTTCATAATCGTCAATGTAAACTTCTAGTGAGTCAAATGCCTGCTTTTAATAAACCTGACAACCCTGTTGCGACTTGTATCTAACTGCTAATGCTTCTGTGTGTGTTTGAATATTATGCAATTGCGTCTACATGGAACTAACTGAGTTGCTTTGAGCTTTACTTGGGCTAACCCCGTTGACTTGTCGTGCGTGTCGCGTGCGGGGCAAAGAAATTAGCAGGCAAACACGAGCTAAAGAAATAAATATACCGAACGACACGACACGAAACGAAACAAGACAAAAAGAAGCGAAAAGACTCCGTCAGTTGAAAAGGATAAACGCAGAAAGCATCCTTTCCGCATCCTGGCAACTCTGCAGACACAGGCGACGTGAGCCCAACACTTCTTGAGTAATTCATAGAAAGGTCGTAAAAGTCGAGTCAAAGTAATTATGCGAGAGGCAACAGCACACAAAAATAAAACAACAACAACGACAACGACAAGCAGTGTAATAATAAGAACCAAAAACAACAAGAAACAGTCAGCACATCATTCAGCCTGAATTCCGACAGAGCCAGGACCCAGGGCCCAGGATTCAGGATCCAGAACTCAGGTTCGGGGCAGACCCATTTAGATTGTATGCAAGAGTTGTTAAGACAAATACAAGCGTAAGCAAATACTCTCAACTCCCGTTAACCCAAACTCTATAACATGTACACACTCCCCTCCCACACACACTCTCACACACACTCACACATCTAAAAGTTTCTCCGCCCTCTGAGCCTCTGATGAGTTGTGTTAATTGAGTGGGCCAAGCACGTGTGTGTGAGAGTGTGTGTGTGTGTGTGTGTGTTGTGGGCGGCATCTCGAATTGTGCTCTCAACGTGGGCGTGAATGTGGCTGAGTGGCGCGTTAAAGTGGCAGCTGCTTTCAGCTCGACGCCAACGCCAAGTGGCAAACCAACGTCGCAAAAAAGTATGCAACAATTTTGTGCATGCTAAGGTTCTGCTAAGTATAAGGTATGACTTGAGGAGAAGATAGAAACGAAGGGTAGAAATGAAGCCCAGTAATTACAATTTGAATTTAATTCGATTTAATAGTAGCCACAAATTGGCCAAGTAATCAACGAGCTATTGAACAAGGTGCGCCAAGAGGCTAACTTTGATTTCCCATTAAGAAACACACGCCACTCACTTCCCTTAGCAAATGTTATTAAATAATAATAATAGTCCTTCGAATAAGTTGAAAATAGTAAAGCGTCTTTAAGAGAGCCTTTCAAAACGAATTTGGAATTAGATATTTAGCTTAGATTTATATTTTTAGCTTAGATTTACATTTAGCAGATTTCTAATTTAGCAACCGATAATTATCTGCTAATACGCGTAAATTAATCATGCAAAATTCAAGATAAAGCTGCTTCTCCAGTCACTTATTTAACTCTTCAATTGAAGATAATTTCTGCAAAATTACAAAGCATAACAACGTAAAGATTAATTACTTGTATTCCAGCTCATTACGGAAAATGCTCTCAGTATTAATTGGGTCAAAAGGAAAGGGAGAAGAAGCTCGTTCGTTTTCCCTTTGAACGGAAAGCCAAAAGCACCAGATGATGAATCTCAAGTCAATTAAATAAAGGATATTTCAATTAAAGAGAAACACAGAGAAACTACTAGTGGAAATTGTGAAATTGCAGCAAGTTCAATTACTGTGCGCTTCATTAGGTATTGTGTATTAGTTGCACTTTATGCAATTAGGCTACAAATGGACATGCCAACTATTTCAAGGATGTGGTCAGAGTCAGAGCAGCAAGCAAGCTCAGCGTACAATAATGCAATAACAACTAAAGCAACTATTGACGTTAATTGAATGAGGCAAATATGAACAGTTAGTTATTGAAGCCTGACAATTTCGTTGAATAGAGGAGAACTCGGGGCTGCAGGGCTGACAAAACACACATCAATGGTGCTGCCAATGGTGTCTGCGAGATGGAGAAATGCACGAGCACATTGATTTTGCCATGACACTTGACATTTAAAAGGAACAAAAAAAAAAAAACAGAAAAAACACGAATCGTACTTCAAGTTTGACATATTGGATTGTGGATGAAAATTTTCCATAAACCACACCTTTCCTCTCTCTTCTCTTGCAATTTTCATTCGCTGACTCTGGTGCTTGTGTGCTTATGCTAATGTGCGTAAAAAGCATGCAAATTTCTTAACTAACAAAAAAAAGTGAGAGGAAAATTAAAGCAAAACCATTGAATGGCCTTCGGTCGGTTTATTTTTTTGGTTAGGCATCCAGCAGTGCGTGGATACCCCCATACTGTCCTCCCTACTGTCCACGAATCATTTCCACACCGCATATATGAATATAAATGTTGCAACGGCAATCGAGAAAGCCTCACGCAGATATTGAGTTATAATATCAGAGCAGAGAGTGACAGAGATAGAGAGAGAGCGAGCGAGGAGCAGGATTGTCCTTCTCTGTGCCTTTTCTTATTTTATGTAGCATACATTTTGGGGGCGTTGCAGCAATTTAGATTGTTGTTGTTTGCCCGTGTGGGCGGGGCGGGGCGGGTAAATGGACAGTGAGCAACTACAACAATAGCGCTAAATAAACTATGCCACAAATATATGCAAATTTTATGCTGAAGCATTTAAAAAATGAGTACCTAGCTGTTGGTTCTGTTGCTGTTTCCCCTGTGTATTTTGTGGGCGTGTTCGTCCCAGTCAACGGGAGGTTTATTGTTAGTTAGGGTAAAAATGCTCTGATTGCTCAGATACGCGTAACTCGCAATAAATGACAAAGAAAGGGGTAACCAAAAAAAAAGGGAAAAAGAGAAAACGAGTTAAGAAAAGTCATGAAAATGACAGAAGTTTAAAGAGGGAGGACACCATAAAGTTCAAAGGGTATGCAGAAAGAAAGGTTAAAAATGTCAAAGAAAGAATGGGTAGCAGAAAAAACGTTGAACTTCAATGAAAGCAAAACTTTAAAGTGAAATTTTAAAGTTTTCTTTGTAAATGTAGTGAAGAGAGAGTAGAGAATCTGACAAAGATATCAAGTAATCAAAGTTGAGCAATTAAATTGTTTAATATATATTATTTATACTAACTAAAACAGTTACCAGCAATTATTGCAAATAATAAATAATAAATTATAAATCAACTAGAGGTTATTTAACAAGTCAGCTCATTAAAGCTCGCAAGCAATTACATAGAATGTGATTAGTCGCTTCAGGCATTTATAACAAGCAGCTTTTGTCAATCTGTTGCGGCCGCACAGTTGCGAAATATAAAGCTAAAATATAAAGCCGTTTAATAGCCAGTTTTAGTGATGGACCAATTACGTTGACCATAACAAATGATGCAAAGAATCGCAGCTTTAGCCAGAGAACAATGATTATATCATTCTCTTTTGTTGCAAGCTGATTTATTCTCAAGTTGCATTCTTTTCTTTGAGCTGCGGCTTTTAAAGCTGACCAAGTCAAAATATTGCAATGGTCAACTATTCGGAACTGCGGTCAACTGACCAAATGCTCTCACACAGAAGAAAGAAAGAGAAAACCGCGCTTGCTGCTGTTGTGGTTGTAGCTGTAATTTGTGTTGCATTGTTGAAGCTATTTTTTCTGTTTTTTCCTACTAAAGCTTGAGTAAAAGTTTTATTTTCTTGCAATTTTTTTCTTCACTTTTATTTTTTGTTTTCTTGGCTAAAACAAATGTTGGTTTAATGCGGCGGTCAAGCTGACGTTGCCAGATGCTGTCAGAGTGGATGCCACCACCCTCACACCCCACACTCTTCCTCTTGGTCGGTGTGCGGCTCTCATTTCCGGCTGGCAGAGGCAAAAGCAGCAGCAGCGGCAGCAACAACAACTGTCATGCAACTTCCTGTCGGGTGCTGCTCGTCGCTTTGGCTAATGTGATTGCAAAATGGCGTGCATCCGGTTGCTGCTTCTGCTTCTGTTGCAGTCGACTTTTGCCGAGTTCGTCAGAGTCAAAAGCTAGTTACCAATTGATTCGAAAGCCATGCCAACCAATTTGTAGAGCTCACTTCTGAACAATGTATATATTATCAGGCAGAAACTAATCCCCCAGGAGGGTTGGGCGGAGGATTGCTAACTAATGCCGTTTCTCTTTGTGTCTCTCTGTCGGTCGTAATAAACATTTCTGAGATTAATTGTTTGCATAATCAGTCGTTGGGGTCCTACTACTGATTTACGTTGCGTATACGCAATATTTATGGCACATTCCATTTAATTGCACGTTAGAATATTTACGCACACTTGCGCCCCCAAATGCCTCGTCACTTGAATTATTAGCAGTCATTAATTTTTCTCATTCTTTTTTCTCTTGCTGTGCTTTTTGACCCCAAAAAGGAATTATTTCACACCCCCGGAAAGGGCTTAGCAATGGCAAGTTTTACGTTAGTTACGTCGAAAACTAAGTCACACTCCCCCCACTCCCAAAACACCCAATGGGAAACTGACACTTTGGGAGGCTCCCAATGTTCTTGATTGACCGTAGAATTTCAGTTAGAAGCTGTTGCCTGCTGTTGCTGGTTGGTTGTTTGGGGACAGCTTTGTGGGTTAAGAATTTATGTTGTGGGCTGTGTGGCAGAGGGACAGACAGCCAGCAACTGTACTTAAGTAGGTGAAAAATGGTTGAAACGACAAGAAAGCGTGTGTCATAGGCGTAGATAAGCAATTGCTGTTACCTTTGGGCGTAGTTTAAGCAATGGCACAAGATAATGACGTAACGACCAAGGGTTAAGTGGTTTGCCAAGCTTATAAATAACAAAACACACATATCTGCAAGACAGCCACAACTTTATGGCAAGATTCACGATCAAGTGAAATATCTTCAATGAATTAAGGATATAATTTCTATCATTTATTTATTTTATGTTACCACTATAAATATAAATAGAAATATCAAATGAATTATATTATATACCGAATTATAGGCAATCTGACTTTGCATTTAATTCACAAAAATAGTTTTATTTATTTTGATTTTAATATAAATGAGTGGCATAAATAAAATCCATTTTAAAATGCGGTAAAAGCTGCACTGGCGACCACAAAGCCTCTTATACCAAATGCTGAATATGCCAGCTGAATGCCAGCAGCTCGGTTGGCCAAATTAACCAAATCGGCTCAAAAGCACATGCATACACTACGTACTATTTATAATAGTATACTGTTTAAATCGCAACTTAATCAATGGTCAAGAGTCTGTTGTCAGGCGACAAATTTTAATTTAGCTAATTACAGTGTGACAATCTAGGTGTTGTTCAACTTCACATATGAATTAAATAAAATAAACGATTTAACGGTGCATATACGCAATGTGGTTGATTCACAGCAACATTTGCATTCTTGTTCAAGCTTTACAATGTAATTAACTGGCAGGCGCATAATTAAAATTCGAATTTCACTGCTGGATGACCAGCACCATCAAGGTGCATTGTCTGTGTGTCTCTTTTGGCCAATTGGAACCACCAACCGACCGACCGACCGACCTACTCATGGCTCACATGTCAGTTAACAACAATGGACAATGAGTGCATCCCTCTCTTCTTTCACTGCATGAAACTCATTTTGTTGACTGACTTTTTCACTTGTTATTAGTTGGCCATGGTGACCATTAGAGTAGTCCAGAGTCATATGTGCATGTAACTGTATGATATCACATACGTATCACATACCATGTGTGTAAGTGTGTGTGCGTGTGTGTGTGTGGAAATGTATTTGCTTGCACTGTTTGTGGTTTTAATTATGCGCGTTGCATGAACACAATGCACAATGAGTAGCCAGAGTTGTAGCTCCAAACTGATTGAAATAAATGTTGTAGGCCGAACAATAAACTCTGCTTATACCCTACACAAATGCTGCCTAAAGGGTATGCTGTTGCTCAATGTGCAAACAGAATCTTAAATATTTGAAAAAATTATAAAAAATAAAATCAAATTAAAATATATCCAAATTTATTGCAAAATTAATAAAATTTTAATGTTCTCATCCATTGTAAACACTCCATTTGCATAACGAATATTTGCAGGGTATCTCATTTAAGCAAAGTGACTATTCAGTCGCCTATTTTGGCACATTCGGACAGCTTGATTAATGCGAAAATCCAAAAAGGGTGCATTATTATTGAAAATGAGCTCTCACTGATAACCGAAATGTGCAACGGAGCGTATGATTTTTGATTTTGATTGAATGCACATACCATTTTTGGCAGGCATACAATTGGAAAACCAAAAAATTATGAAAAACTATATATGAGAAAATGTAGATAGTCGAAACTAAACTGTTTCAGAGTTTTAAGATTAATATAGAAATGGTTATTTAAAACATTATTCGGCAAGATCTTTAGTTACCTATAAAACTTATTTATTTTGCTAGCATTTTAAGGCTAAAATCCATAAATCTTTAACGCCAATCACTGAGAAATTCTGGCTCAAATTGACATTTCAATTGTGACGAGGCTTCTGAAATACTTGTAATATATTTGCGCCCAGAATCTAATTTTATAGGATTGGATTTTCTTATTCATTTTTTCTTTCGTTTTGCAGCTTTTCAATAATTTTTCACGCGCCAATGGCGTTTCTTTCAGCCTCCCACACTGCTGCTGTCTCGTTTCGCTGTGGAAATGTCATGTCTATGTCAAAGTAGAGAAGCGAAAAAAAAAAATAAGAATAAGAATTGTATTGTGTTGACTTGCATTTGACAACTTAATGAATTTTCCTTTATGCTGGTGGAGGGATCGAGGAGGGATGGAAAGCGCGACGACGTTTTTAATGACATTTCAAGCAATTCATCAGCATAAATCATTTGACGCAAGTGGCGCCATCTATTGTTGGCCGAGTAACCGAGTAAAACGCATAGTTTAACCCTTAAACGTGCTATATTTTCGCGCTTAACGCTTTATGAGAAAACTTTTACTGAGAAGAGCAACAAAAAAAAAATTGAGAAAAAAGAAGCAAATGCCCAATACGTGAGCAAAAAAGAAAAGAAGTCATAAATGTCTGGCAACGCCGGACAGGACGAAAAATATTTTTGACAATGTGCACAAGTTGCTGGGGAAAAGAAAAACTTTTATTTTTTATGTTATTGAGCCAAAGTAGCAACAACAACTACAACAACTATAACAACAACAACAAACTGGCATTATGTCAAGTGTTTTTTGGTTCTGTTAAAGTTTGCTCCATTTACGAATGTGTGTGGTGTGGTGTGTAGATTTTACTTGTAATTTGCTTTTATGCTTTATCGCTTGCTTGATTTTTATTATGATTATTATCGTGGGAATTACGTAGCAAGTTTCAGGACCTTATTGCCCCATATTGTTGTTGTTTCGCCCAAAGGGCCAACAAGATTTTGAGCGTTTTGTGTGAAATTTCACTAGTGATTTATTGGGTCAGCTTTTGGATCTTTTTTGTTGTTGTTGTTGTTTGTTTATTTTGTTTGTTATTTCTTTTTTTTTGTTTCGCCTTCTGGCCTTTGCCTTTGATGACGGCTTAAGCCTGTCTGTGTTTGAGTAGATAAGTGCAAAGGGCAATTGATTGGACCGCTGTCAGTTGTTGAATTTGTTGAGTTTTGAAGTTAAGATTAACTAAGCGCAACAATCACTCAAAGTATATAATTGTCTTAGATCTATCACTCACGCACAATAAGTCATTACCAAAAACGTTCAATCATAGGAAAACTTACCTAAAACGAGAAAGATATAAAAATAAGCATGTTAGTAAACATTATTAAATGTTTGTAGACCACAGTTAATATAATATAATTTATAGTTTATACGATAAATAATAAGAGCATATTAAATATAATAGTATTAATAAATAATAAATAAGAGCACAGCTCACTCTACAGTGTAGAGTGTATGAGTCCACACAGTCCACAAAGCAATTATAATTGGTATTATTATTCAACTGGCTTCAACTGCGACCTTTTATCTGGAATTTTCTATACAATTTTCAAATTCACAACTGCAGTTTGTGAGCTTCTTGACATTTACCAAAGAACTTTGTTGAAGTCTTTTGCGTTTACGTAAAATACCTTTTGGTTTATTACAAAACATCAAAATCAACTTATCGATTTGCCAACGATTGAAATCCCCAGCTGAACTTCCTTCCCCCTCCCCTCCCCAACCCCTTACAAGCCATAAGGAAACTAGAATCCTTTTTATATTTTTGCAATTTTTGTTGTTGCAATTGCTATCATAGGCGAAACCACATGAAAACCACAAAAGGCTCAAAGCCGTAAGTAAAACAAAACAAGAAACAAACTTCTGTGTGCGCAAAGCATACGCCATCTAGCGGACATTACGGTAAGGACATGTGTGTGTGTCTGGCATGCAAAAAGCACAGTTTGCAAATGTGTGGTAAAGGGAAGGAGGAGCCAACTGGGGCTATAGAGAGATGTTAGGAGGATGCCACACAAAGGGCCACTAAAGAGAGCTGCACACGTGTGTTTACATGTGTGCTGGAGGTGTGCATGATTACGTATGTGTGTGTTTGTGTGTACGTATACGGGAGAATGTGTGGGTATCAGAGTGTGTATGTATTTAATGGCAAAGTCAAGCACTTGTGATATGCACAGCACAAAATCCAAATTTAATGACCAAGTAAAATAGACACCAAATGTGGAAGCTGCAGCCAGAACTTTATGTGTAGGTCTAAGTATGTGTGTTTGTGAGAAAGGAGGCATATGTGTGTGTGTGTGTGTGTGTTAGGGGCGTGGCACTAATGTTAGTTGAATGTTTGCGTACGCTTTGTTATCGACATGAGTCGTCTTTTTTGCAATTGGATATGCCTTTTTGTGCCTCACGGCTCTCTGTTAATGTTGACAGTGGCACAGCCAAGGACATGACACGAGAGGCTGGCAGTAAGTTCAAAAGGGAGCCAAGGCATAAGAACGAGAAGGAGCGGAGCAGAGCTGAGCAGGCAGAAGCAGAAGCAGAAGCGGAAGCAGCACAAGGCAACAAGGGAAGGCGGGACTGACAGGTTGTCTGCCAACCCGACTGTCTAACTGGATGCTGTCCATGTTGATGGAGTGTTGTCATGGCGCATCGTTAACTTTGCAACTAAGTTGAGAACACCGAGACACACAGATAGACAGAGAAATATACATACAATCAAGCAGACTCACACATGCACACAATGGCAGTCAGTCCTTTCGACCCCAAACGACATTGACATCGACACATACCCATCGACATTTCAACATGGACATGCAACATCATCAGCATCCACATTGGGACAGCCAACTGTCCAACTGTCTTTCTATACATCTCCACTCTTTCTCTTCCTTTTATTCTCTTCTCTCCTCTTTTCCATCCACACAGCACACACACACATTATGGCAAATTATGACATTGATGCCATGGCAATCTAACCTGGCATAACGTGTCCTTCAATTTCTTGCATAAAGGTGTCACATTTCTTAACATGATCCGGTTCTTACCGCCATTCTCTGTATGCAATTTGTTGTAGCATGCCACCTCAATTTCCTGCCCATCTAAATAAGTATTTTTGTATTTTTGCTGCTTCCCTAACGAGCCAACAAAACTGTTAACTCTTATATAACAACAGAGGCTAGTTCTTGTTCGATAAAGTGCTATTGTAAAGTATTTCTAGTTCTATTTGGCAAACGATCTCAATATAATAGAGTATTTACTCAGTTCCTTGATAGCTTTAAGCACAATCAAGAAAAGGACAGCAATCGATAATCTTACTGATAATTTACAGTCAAGATAAACACAAAACTATATCATTAAGTTAAACTGAATGATAATTAATGTTTAATTAATTATGTATTCTATTTTCTATTAGTATATGGCCAAGGCATCAAAGCGTGAAATCTAAGTATATTACAATAAGTATCTGGAGTATTTTTCTATCAATTCCTCAGCTGATACTCAAACTTCTCCATTAATATATTGTAATGTAATTTCAAGTGCTTACGTTTAGAATTTATTCACAGTTGCAGTCTTATATATATACACAAACACAACGCTTTGCAAACTCAAGTGTATCTGATTTTGAGTAAAGCATATATCATATCAAAGTAAAGCTTCCTCACCATAAAAACTAAAGGAAAATACACTTTCTAAGTGCAACAAGAACTGACAAAAAGGCAAAATGCAAAAAGTGCTGCATACTTTACAGTGTCTTCCACTTGTCCTTCGTTGCTATTTTCGCAGTTGCTGTGTGGCATCTACAGTTGCTGCTGCTGCAGTTGTTAAATTTTATTTTCATTACAAATTCGTTGCTTGTTTATGTGCACAACACAACTAAAATAAATACCGTAAAACTCAAAAGAAATGAAGAGAAAAATGGACATTCAACGAAAAAAATAAGAGAGAGAAAAAGAAAGAGGAGAGTCCTTTTTCGGAGCTGTAGTTTTTATTTTGCTGGCCACGTTTTTAGTTTTGTTTCTATTGCAGTTGTTCTATTGCTTTGCGTTGTGTTTGGTTATGTTTTGCATTACAAATGGACTTTTTCGTAACATTACGTGCGAGCATTTTAACATTTCAACATTTTCATTGCGCCTGGCTGATGAAATTTATGTGCATATATTTTTCTAGAGGCGTTCATTCATGCGTTACGGGTCGAGATTTAGGTTTCTCCATCTCCATCTCCTCTCTCAACCCATCCCAGCAATCCAGTTACCTCACTGCAGTTGTTTCCATGATTCATGCATAATTACACGAGAGAGAACAGAATCAGTGTATCTATATGTATTATATGTATTCATAGTGGAATTCGTATGCCTGGCACATAAATCAGATACAAGTTGCAATCACAAATAGCATCAACAATCACACAACTAACAAATGTCAAACGGACTAACATTTTTATATGATTGTCATGATGAAATAAATATAAAAAAAACTAACCAATGAAAAACAATCAGATGGATTTCCATTGGATTATAGTTGTTAAATTTCAGTTTACATGGAATATTTTGATTTCACAATTTATTTTCATGGATTGCCTTTTATCTTTTAATGAAATAATTATAAGATAAGCCATTACAACTTTAATTTTAAAGATAATGAATTGAAAATTCGCATATGTTTAATATGTATTTTAAAAAAGACTTTTTTCAACTTGTTTCAATCTTTTACAATTCCTTTCAGACAATTACAATATATATTCATCCCTTCTTCATTTGGTATGAATAAAGCCTTATCACTTAATATTAATCTGAACTTTATCTGCATATAATCTCCGTATTATGCCCAAAAGAGATGTAAGTACTTCCATAACATTCTTTGGCTATTCATTTAAGTGGACAAAGACCAAACGCTTTGAGAGAGAAGGACTCTAAAAAGCAGTTTAGTATGTAGTTTAATTCCATTAGAAAAGTTTTTGCACACTTTACAGGACATTTTCTGTGTACGTAAAACTTTCAGCATTAGCACCCACTCCTCCTACTTCAAATTGTTAATACTTTAAGTGTAAGCTACCAAAATGAAATTAAAATCAAAAGTGTGTGTGTGCCAAGCTATTGTTCCATCAACTTAATGTCTAAAGTTTCTCCAAAGGGGTTTTTTTGGTCAATTGAAAGCAATTAAAATCGTTGCACAGCCACAGAACTGCAAAACGACCCAAAACCAGCAAAATTTTGACAATTTTAAATACGAAATGGAAGAGATTTGTCAGGGATTTGATGGCTCTAGTGCAAAGTCACGTGAGAGGATTCAAAGCAGAAATCATTGCAGTTGCTGCCATATTTTTGTTATTATTATTACTGTTTTATTCAAGGATACGTTGGCAAATCATTGAGCAATTGTTTTTTATTGTGTGCAACACACGATTGCATACTTATTTGGGCAAAACACACACACGCACACACACTCACACAAAATGGCAGCCATTGCACATACAAAATGGCTGCCAGCCAACAATGCCATATTGCAGAAATTGAGGCGTGCCTATAGGCGAAAGGAAAACAACAACAACTATTGTTGTTCGTGTGAGTGTTTATGTACGTGTATTGTCCATTGAATTCTCCAGTTAGAAGTATGAGTAATTAATAGCTCCAAGCACAAAAGGGGCTAAGCACATTGTTGTAAGCATGCCGCATTGTTTAACTCATGTTGTTGTTGTTGTTGGGTTGTTCTAACTAGTGTTGCTGTTGTTGTTGTAGCTGCCAGTAATTAAAAGATTAATTTTTAATGTGCGCTTAGTGCGAAAGAGATTCGAGAATTTGCTGTTGGCGCAGCTCCATAAAAATAAAAGTATTTAAGCAACTACCATTTAGACCAACACACACACACACAACCATATGATACACACACACACAGGCTTAAACATCCATATGCTACTCACACATTGTAATTTATGCCCCGTTTCGAACTCTTCATCAACTGGAAATTTACGAGCCATTTTTGAACTCTTTCACTCTTTCTCTCTTTTATTTTTACTTTTTTCGTCTCTCTCTCTTCCTGTCTCTCTCTTCATCATTTCACAGATTTTTGTTAAATTTTTTATTATTACGCGCTCGAGGTTTACGTGTTTCTATATATTTTTCTTTTGCTTTTGCAGCTGAAAATTAAATGTGCACACCTTTAAATTTTTAATGCAGTTTTGCCGTAAGCTGATTCCATTTTTTGCCACTTGATTAAAAAAAGGCAACGTGAATACGAGAGATAAAGAAAATCGTTGCGTACATCAGTTGACCAACCAGCAGCCAAAAAGATAGTTCACAATTAATTATTTAACAACAGCAAATATATTTTTACTTAAAAAAATAAGTATTGGTTAATCATGAAGAACGAACGCGAAACGCGTTGATGCAAATGATATTATAATAAATAATTTGTAGAATTTTTTTATTGATTATTTGCTTACTTTAACAAATTGTTATTATTATCTTTTAAGTGAATTATAGGTGGAAATATATTTTAATTGTCACTGATAGATAAACTGATGAATAGATGCATTAAAGTATTTTTATTATTACTTTAATATTAATTCTATAATCCAATAATCCTTTGGCTCTTGATTAAAGTTAGTTTGAGGTTTTAAATATTTCAAAATATTTTAATAAGAAATTCAGATATGAATAACAATCAAAAATACTTCTGTTCGTTAAAGTTTGAAAACAATAATTGCGAAATCCGTAAATCAACTCAGAATTCGCAGCATTTGTTGAACGGAAAATTAATCCTCATTTTGAGTTCATTTTTCTCTAGATTATCGCTGCGGTCTCTTTCTCTCTCTCTCTCTCTCTCTCTTTGTCTGCTGCATCCTTATCCATGTCAGAAGCAGCAGCAGCTTTGCCCAGTTCGTGCACTAACATTAACATTTTCTTTTTGTTGAATTTTCTTTGTTTGTTTGCTTACCAAACGCAGAGACCAAAGCTCGCATAATTAGCAGCAATACAAAAACAAATACAATAATGATAATAAAAGCAACAACAATACCTTGGATAGCCAATTAGAGAGCTAAGAGTCCGTGCCCAAAAACAAAAATTGGGATAGAGAGAACGACCAACAAAACGTCGCTCAACCAAATAAACTTGACAAATTACACGCTCCGTTTACTACAGCTAAACGACACCCTCTCTCCCTCCCCTCCCTCTTGCACTTCCCCACAAATACTTTGGCCAAAAAAACAACAAATGGAAAAATGCAAAATGAGGCAAACGCAAAATGTTTGTAATTTGATACAAAAACAACAATAAAATTGCAAAATGCAAGAGCTACTAAGGCAAGGGGTTAAAGCAATGGAATTGCCACGGGTTAACCGGGTGACAATCACGTCACAGCTCAAAGTGACGTGTGTTATTGTCATTAAGTAAACCAACCGTATGATAACAACAACAACAACAACATTACAATAGAGCTATCATGTAAGTAGAGCATGATTCGTTGGCTTTTCTTTCAACATTCAACATTCAACCGGCAACTGCTTGAACTAATAACCGCAAATGGTTAAAGCCTGATTAAACTGCGGTTAATGAGCCTCACATTCAACTAGATCAGGTTAGATCTATTAAAGTAATCTACACTAGAGATTACCTTCTCTACAAATGTGATGTGATGTGTGGTGTGGCATATCGATGGTGCACCTTGTCTCTTTGTGGCATCGCTGGCCGCGACTTTTGTAATTGAGAAACGCGACAAGTTGAACCACATTCAACAGATACAATGTCATTTTTCCGTCCACATCTGACGCGGCCAAGTTCAAAATATGAACAATGATTTGTGGTTACCATTTGGTAAAATCGACCCTGACGTCAGAGATACAAATTCCCCACACAAAATATACGGTTCCAAACTTTATCCTTGTTGGTTTCTTATTCAGTGAAAAGCAGCGATGAAATTATCAACAAAAAGCCTTTCATTTATAACATTAAGACAACATATTTAGCAATAGTTTTTAATTTAATATATTACCATATGTTACACTAACTGAAAATTATTAGCTAAATATGTTACAAGTAATTTTAAACATTTTCTGTTCATTTTGAACTTTTGTTTTATTTGTCAATCATTAAATAATCCAAATTTTTCGTTATTACTTATAGACATTTTAACCATTTCCTGGGAAAGGTAATCAATGCAACTGTATGCTATAATCAAAACAGAATTAATCAAATTGTAAATAAAATGTTTCTTAGATGACTACCAAGAAAAATTTAAAGTTAAAAAAGGTTTCCAATCAATACACACGCTTTTTCGACCTCACAAAGCTAATTCCCAAAACGAAAACAGAATCTGTCGAGCTATTTGGCCGAGAAACTGTCTTCGCACAGTGTACGAGAAAACCAATACAAAAGCCTCGGAAAATCTATCAAAATCCGATTCAGTGGGTGCATACCGATAATGTGGTGCAGACTCAGCAAGGTAGTCCATATATGTTGATGTCCAAAGAGCAATCGGAGGACCAACCAGGTCCAAAAAATCCCATATGCTATAATGTATTACACGAAGCCCCCGCCGCCCCTTCGCCCCAGGAAGCAAGCAAGATTGTACCACTTGTGCGAGGCATAAGGATAAGTATTTGTGTGGAACATACACGATTTCATCTGGTCGGTAAAGTATCCAAAAACATGGGACTCACCCATGTGCCAGAGCATCGATTGTGGAACATTCAATGGTGCGATACTACGCCTCATTACGATCTATTAAAGGGCATGAAGCGCTTTCAGCAAATCAATCATTTTCCCGGCATGAACGAAATCTGTCGCAAGGATATGTTGGCACTTAACTTAAATCGCATGCTCAAAATGTATCCAGGCGACTATAGCATCTTTCCCAAGACCTGGCTTATGCCCACCGAGTGAGTTGTACTAAATTTAACTTATTTTAACTATATTAATTTAGTTGTATACCTAACAGTGCCTATGAGGTGGCTGTTTATGCCAACAAACACAGGCGCACCTATATTCTAAAACCATATTCATCGGGTCAGGGTCGTGGGATTTGGTTAACCAATAATCTTCGAACTGTGGGCAGACAAGAGAAGCTCATTTGTCAGACCTACATTGATAGGGTATGTATGTAGACTAAAACTCCCATCATATATAGAAACACCATCAGGATCCTTAACTCTCTGATTTCAATTGCTTTGATATTTTTCTTGTTAATATCACTTTTTTACTTTCCTAATTAAATTTCTTCCTTATCACATTTTTTTCTTTCCCATCTATCTTTTTACTCCCTTATCTTCTCACCTTTTGTCTATATTTCATAGCCCCTGCTCATTGATGGCTTCAAGTTTGATTTACGTGTTTACACTCTCGTAACCTCTGTGGATCCATTAAGAATATTTGTTTACAATGAAGGTCTGGCTCGCTTTGCAACACACAAGTACATGCCCCCAGCTCTTGGTAATAGCAACAACGTCTTTATGCACTTGACAAACTATTGTGTAAATCGACGCAACTCAAATTATAATGCGGGCAAAGGGCACGAGGGTGGCTCAAAGCGTAAACTCTGCGAGTACAACAAATGGCTCAAGGATCACAATTATGATGTACAAGAGTTCTGGTCGGCAGTGGATGATGCAATCATCAAGACTGTAATAAGTGCCTGGCCAGTGCTCAAGCATAACTATCATGTGTGTTTCCCAAGGCACGATAAGATTCAGGCATGTTTTCAGTTGTTGGGCTTTGATATTTTGGTTGATTGGAAACTGAAACCGTTCATTCTCGAAGTGAATCACACTCCCAGTCTGTACGGCGATGAGACTGTGGATAATGAGGTGAAAAGGCCGTTGATTAGGGACACTCTCAATTTGATTAGTTCTCCGCTGGTGGACAAAGAGGAAATCATACGCGAGGATCGCATGGCTTTAAGGGAACGTCTTATGTGTCAGCAGGGCAAGCGTCGAGTTCGTCCCACGATTCAATCCGGAACAGATACAACTAGAGCTGCGGGAGGAGGTGAACTGAGACAACCCTGTTCCATTGGGGCTCTGGCCCAACAAATTGCCTGGGAAGAGAGTCATCTCGGGAACTATAGACGCATTATGCCACCTACTGATTCCAATAAAGTCAACTACTATTGCAAGTTCTATGATCAGGTAAAGCAAGCTGGCATGTTCAAGGAAAACACGGCAAGTAAATCACGTATGAGACTCAACGTGGAAAACATGAAGCAACAGAAACTTCTGGAGCAATTAGATCGTGAACAGGTGCGACAGAATCATAATTTACAGGAACGTAAATTGAAATCCCAACAAGCCACCAAGCTGGACCCCAAAAATTGCCCAACAGGACTGCAACAAAAGAGAAAAGAGGCTGGACATTGCCTGGACACTCAACGACAGCAACAGAAACCGTTAATTCCAGCCCCAGCCAAGGACACGATCCACGTTTGGAAGACGATCGATAAAGACGTAGAAGCCAAGACCAATTTATGTTTAAAAAACAAATGCAGTGTAAATTTAGTGAAGGCAAAACGACGTCAGCAGCGACATCAAATCCAGCGCAGGACACGACGTGCTCGACGTCTCGATTTGGAGTCCCAAAAGGATGCCGAATTCCTGCAGAAACATGGCATTGTACGTCCAGCTGGAACTATGCCACAAGCCGAAAGTTCCAAGGTCCAGATAATGCAGAATATAAAGAATACTAAGGACACTTGTAAAAAGTTAAGACCAAACAAGTTAAATATCAACAGCAACAAAAGGAAAAAAGCTAATAAAGTGCTTAGTGGCAAAAAGACTAATTGTACCTTTAACAATTGGTTACCTGAACCCATCAGCGCTGAGGAGAAACAATGGCAACTCGAGTGGCGCAAGAAACGCACAGATACTCTCAATAATTGGCGGCTCAAGGAATTGGTAAGTCCTTCAAAAAAGAAATCCACTTTCAGCTAAATAATCTCTTTACTTTCTTCCATATTTAGATCTTTACGGAAATGTACGAACGTGGTCATCTGACCAAGAATGACATTAAACTATTTCCATTCCTTTTGTATCGCATATTGAAACGAAAAGCGGCAATGAGGTTCACAGACCACAATTAGCTTTTTTTCAGGCTAAAAGTTGATATGATTGCAACTATATTTGGTCGGCAACAACTTTAAATAAACCAATATTGTCAAGTGTAAGCAAACAAATTTATTGTTTTCATGAATTTTCCTTTTAATTTTCTAATTATTTCTAGATGCCTTCATTTATTTAAAAAATTCTGCACTACACGAACAAAAGAAAGGCTGCTAAAAATACTTAATTCGTATATAGTTGTAATCCAGATTAAATCAAAGTAAAGTAAAATGGTAAATTGTTGATATTACTTGGAAATAGTTGAACAAAATTTATAGTGAATATTGCATTTAATAATTTTTGTAATTTAATAATTTTTTGTATAATATTTATAAAAGAAAAGCACAGATAAATTATTGTTTTAGATGTCGTCAAATATGTAATCTTTACTTAAATTAAAACATATGTTTTGCTGCTGTTTATAAATTTTCCGCTGCATAAGTTTATCTTGCATCTTTAATTCACTTTGTGTCTCTTAAGATCCTTTCAGAGTTGTCAAAACTTTTCAACTTTAATATCTATGCAAATCTTGCAGCTGTTTCATCTCAAAACCAGCTCTATTATTTTTTTCCAATCACAATCTATGGTTTACCACTTCTTTCCCCTAAGTTCAACATATGCCCATAAAAAAACAACTTTTATGCATTCGACACAAACCATAAAACGAGTATAAAGAAACTCCATCGATTTGACAAAGTGCTAGGCTATACTATATACTATACTATACTATACACACCCCCTCCTAATCCAAAGCTCAGTTCCCTTCTCTCTGTCTAAATCCCACCATCAGAGCCACTAACATCTATCGCTTTGATGCTGTCGCATGCATAAACAAACTGCAATACAATACCCGACTGTCAAAGGAGAGGGAGGATGGGGAAGAGCAGGGATATGGATATAGTGATAGAGCTAGGGTTAGGGGAAGTTTGGGGAGCTCGAAGAGTCTTCAAAGTTGCAATATTGAAAAATGTAGACGGTTCGCTCGCTACGCTTTCAACCGCCATATGCAAAAACCATGCAACATTTGCAACCAAGCAACGCAGCTTTTCCCCCTTCCCAACTCTCTGCCCTCCGATTCATAGCCCCATCGAAAATCGCAGCGGCTTCTAAGGACGCTATGGTCTGTGTGTGTGTGTGTCTGTGTCTATGGCCTTAGCTTTGGCTTTTGCCGTCAACGCATGTCCTACGTCCTCGATTTTCTTTTATTTTTTAGATTTTTTGCCTTTTTGGCAGGCGGTTGCCGCTGTTGCCGCTGTTGCAGCTGACTTTTGCATGTGTCACATATTGAAAATTGTGCAGCAGCCGCAGCCGTTGCATTCCAGGACTTTTGGCTTATGGTTGGCTGCCTTTTGCCCAACAAAGTCGAACATCGTCCTGATAAGCCATTTCAAAAGAGGGTTTTACATATGCCAAGCTCGCTGCATTGTGTTGGGTTAACAGAAGCTGCTCCTCCTTCCCATTTCCCCTTTTTTTTACCATTCATGTGCCTTGGGGCACACACATGTAGCCCGCTTAATATTTGATTGAACATTGTTGCGCCTGCTGCTCATACTTTTATTGCATTCTAGTCTCTTGTGTATACTCTCTTCTAAGCCATGTAACCTACACACATCAGGCATCATATTTTGTTAAGAGAGCTCTTAGGTTTATCGTATGTGTTTCTCGATGTTTATATCCTTATACTCAAATATATTCATATGTTTCAAAATAACCAATTTCTTGTTATATTTTATATCAGACCAACTGTGATCACAATTTGTTAGGTTTATCGTAAGTGTTTCTAGATGTTTCTAGATGTTTATATCCTTTATACTCAAAAATATTAAGTTTCAAAATAACTAATTCCTCATTAGATTTCATATCAGATCAACTGTGTTCACTCTTTTATTATACATATGTACTCAAAGCTGTTTAGGAATTGTTTTAATTGAAAGTCTGAAAGAAAACCATAACTTAAAATATCCTGAGTTATTGTAATTCAAGTCAACTTTCAGATCAGATTATTATACTTAACACTTTTGGAATAATTTATCTCAGTTTTAAAGTTGTCACAATAAAACTGTCAAATATAGTTAATTTCTGAGTTTGGTTTCAGATCAGTTTATTTTAATAACTTCCTTTTTTCTATTCATTTTTGGAGTGCACATTTTCCCTAGTCTGCATTGTTCGGCTCAGCTTTAACTTTAAGTTGGCTTATGCGCATTCGGGCCAAAAAGTTGACTCTGTCAGCCTTTTGTTGTCATTGTTGTTGTTGTAGTTGTCTTTGGCTTCACATTGACTGCACTTTGCTTCACATATGCAGCAAAAATTTTCTTTTGATGCTTTTAGTGTCGTCTTATTAAAAAGTTTTTAATCCTATCCATGCCTCCTCTTTACGCTGAATTCCCCCATAGAGCAGCAGCTTTTTGTTCCACGATAAGCTCTCCGAAATTCCAACTATTCATGTCTATCTGCATCTCTGTCGTTATCATTCAACTCTCTATCTCTTTCTAGCCGGCAAAGCCCCGGAAATGAGTTGAAGCATTACAGACTGGCAAAACTTTAGCTCATGTGAGGAGTCTACATTGTTGACAAAAGTTCAGTCTGCTATTAGAGGTCGTTTAGCTTGCGATTAGTTAAACTAAGTCTACCCGAAGATGCAGCAACTTATTGGCTACTTTGTAACTTTTGGAAGTTTTCTTTAAAACGTGACAGTTGAAAACAGGAAAATAAATATTTGTTTAGCGGCGACTGCACTTTAAAATAACCTAACAATATACTAACCTCAAGTAACTTGGCTAAAACTGAAGATAATTTTAAGGTTTGTTTTAAACTATAATTCTGTAAGAAATTCGCCTGTATCTGTACTTAAAGTTCTTTTAACGATTGCTCAAGCCATTAAAAATAGTTTCCTTTTATATGAATATATTCACCGGAGGTGTCTCTTGTACAATAATTTGCATTATTATGCATTTTCTGATTCTTTCAGATTATCAGTCATAAAACGCAATGTGCACTTAATCTTCATTTGCACTCGCACAACATTACGATGCCAACATCGCATATAAAAAATTGGGGGATAAAGAAAGAAGCTGCAAAAGAAGAAGCCTTTTAATTTGTGCCATAAAGGCAAAAAAGGAATTGCTTAATTCCATGACAAACACTCCTCCTCCTGCAGAGCAGGATTCCCAGTTTGCCTTAAATCAACAAAAGATTTATGCCAGACAGTGAGAGGGAAAGGGTAAGAAAAAACGAAAAACGAGACAGAAAGTCGCGTTGAAAAATCTAGCAAACAGGCCAGGCGTATATAAATCCAGCAAGTCGGACTTAACGCCACACTGAATACAGCCAAACAACAACAACAACAACAAAAACAACAATCATTGTCGAAAAAATACAATAAAAAGAGTATGAAAAGTCGTTCAGTCAGTCAGCAAGGAAAGCAAGACTAAAGAGATGTGGAGGGGGGGGCAAGTACTTGGTGCCTTTGCTTTATCATTTTGTTGGTCTGCGAATTAACATGTCTGGAAAAGCTGAGCTCTATCCCTGGCTTTATCCCTGCCCATAGCCATATCCCTGGCTGCTTCAAACTACAGACGATGGCACAAATAATTTGCAGTTTTACAGTTTTTTACCGCTTTTATATGCTGCATGTTTTCCACTTCACAGGATTTTATGTGCCACTACACGCTCTCTTCTCTCTGGCTCAAGTGTTGGGAAATACAATTGCCAGCACATGCTGCACATGCACACACAAACAACACACACATACAGACTCTTTGCAACAACAAAATAACATTTCCGTATTCTTTTTTTGTTGTTGTTACAGTTTATCCTCTCTTTCTGTTATACTATTTCTCTCTCTCTCTCTCCCTCTCTCTTTACTTTTCTATCTCTGCTGTTGTTGTTTATGTTGTGCCGCCAAATGTTTTGCCTTTGCTAAAAAAGACAATAAACTGTGTCAGTGCGGGCCAACAAAAGTGTGAATATGCGTATGCTAGCATACCCTGTAGTTAGACAATTGTGGCTATATTAGTTACATGGCATTTTATATTCCATTCAAGTTAATGCAAAGTAATTTGTTATTAAAATTGTATGTTTAGTATTATTTTATAACATTAAGGCAAATATTTTCAATATCTCTATAAGATTTTAAGTCATTATCCGATTTATCATATAGAGCTTATACGGACATTAAGAAAATAGGCCTATTCATAAATTCAATTATCTAATTTTAATTTTTAAATAAAGTTCGAAATTAATATGAATTATATCTCAAAATTCAAGTCCTTTTACTCAGTGAGTAGAGGATATTTTACAGTCATGTTACCTTAACATTTAAATCTTTTTAAATGTATCTGTAACTGTATTTGTTTTTGCCTTAACTGTGTTGCATCTGAGTATGGCAAACACTTGAGTACTTTATGCATTTTTTAAGTTACGCTTTTTTTCTGCGCTGTTGCATTGTTTTTTGTAATTGTTGTTGATTCAGTTCTAGCTCTTGTTGTTGTTGTTGTTATTATTATTATTGTTGCAACTGGTGCAGCAGTTGCTGTTGCCGTTGCTGTTGCTGCTTCAGGTTGTTGCACGACTAACAATGCACTCAGTCTAAACACTCGGATTCAACAAATGCTTACACTAACTCTCTATCTCTCGTATCTTTTTGCTCAATCTCCTTTCTGTCGCTTTTAGTTATTTGTTGCTGCTTTAAATTGCAACACATTTTCTGCCCAGTTTGTTGCTAAAAAGTTACAAATATTGCCACAAAATACTCACTGTCCACACAAGACAGATTCGCACACATTGTGCCCTCTTGGCTGAGCCAATGAAAATCCCCTCAAAAAAAATAAAGCAGCAACAAAATAATAAATAAATAAAAAAAAGAAAGGAAAAACACAACTACGACAAATATCTAAAGCGTCCTGCCAGCCAGCTGCCAACTTTTGCTGTCACTCTTAACACATCAACAACATTGACAACAACAACAACAACAATAATGGTAGCAACAACGTTCGAGTGAGAGAGGCAACAGTGTGGCAAATAACTGTTGTCACACCATATACATACACATACACATCCATATGCACAAGCATTCTATCCATATATCCATACAGCTGAGCTTTACATTCAAGTGTGTGACAAGTTTTTCCAGCCACACACACACACACACACACACTCACACACACACGATAAATTGCAATGGATTTCGTTTTTCATCGCCTTACCAAAAGTTTGCTACAAAGTGGCTTAAAGTATAAATTGTCGAGTGCTCGACATGGAATATACCCTATGTTTAACTTACATATAACTGTTCTATTTGTCAATTAATCATTCTAAATTGTTTAGCTTATTTAGTTGAAAACTTAAGCAAAGCGCACGCCAAATACTAAGAGTCTAGCTTTAAAGCTAAAAAGTTTAATTAATAAATTCAAAAAATCAAAGCAAACTCTAAAAATTCATCATATATCAAAGAAAAAGTAGTAAATTTTATATATATATATATTAAGATAATGTATAAAGATCATACAGTTTACATATATTGATGTACTTTGGAAATACCCTATTTAAAAATTTATAATTTTTACGGGGTATAGAAAATATTGTGCGATTTATGACCAAGTCTTTTTGGATAAGCAGGAACAACAATAATAATAAGAACAAGTAAGTAGTAGGTGATAAAAAACAGTAGCAACAAAACAAAGAAAAAGAGAAAACTAAATAAATAATTTTTGTGTGTACTTACAACTGTGATGGGATAGAAGGGATTTATGATAGTGAAGAGTAGAATGTGATTTGGCCGTGTAGTCTCAGGACGCTTTCTCCTTAGGTCGTCGTTTGACTTGTTCATAAGTGCTTGCTGCTGACTCTGATTTTGTGTGGACTGTAAATAGTAATATATATTCATACAAATATAAGTATTAGTTGTTTTTCATTGTGAAAGAGATAGATTGTATTTTTAAGTATATTTGGTAAATAAAAGACATTTAAGGTGTGTCTAATTAAATGGTATTTTTTTATTTTCCTCTCTGAACTGAACTGAATACTAACACATCTCGAAAACAACAACTACAATTGGGATAAATTTAAAAGATGTTGCCCATTAAGTTCAAACTCTTTAGCTATCCAAGAGCCCAATAGAAAGATGATAGTAGTCCTGAGAATCATACGATGAAACTCATTCTCATTCAAAAATTTAACCACATTTATTCCAATCATTTTGCACTGCCCTAATAATGCAGATATGCTGTGGAACAAAAGGATATTATTCCGTTTGGTTATATATGAGTTAAGTAACTATACCGTTCCAATAACAACATCTTTATTTGATGTTAAAGTCTCTTTTCTCTGATAATTTAGTTTAGTTTTAGTTTTTACAAAGTTTACGAAGCAAAGCTATGCTTTTGAATGAAGCTGATTGGGAAATTTCCAGTGTAAAGAAAACATTAATCTTAAAGCTTTCTCAAAGGCTTCTGTGATGTAGAGATCATAAGCTCTAATGATGAGAATTAACTATATAACGTCTACAGTTCTTTTCTGTGTTCATTTTGGTAAGATTTCAATATTTCCTTGGCATTCCATTGGCAACAACAATTCTTTACCTCTAGAATAGAAAAACATTCTTTGACCATTACTTGCCACACACATGTCAAACAATCTGTTTCTTGACTGCCTGTCAAATGACTATCGCTTTTCTAGACCACTTTTTTTTAATAGCAAAAGTAAAATGCAAGTTGAGCAGCAAAAACGAATTGATTTTCTGGCGTTAATGACGTTATTTAGTTGGGCACATTTTGTTTTTTACTTTTATTTTGAGTGCACCATAAACTTGTTTCTTTTTTGCATAATTTTTGTACGTTAATTGACGCTGTCAGCGAAATGTTTAAATAAAAAGAAAAAGAAAAGGAAAAATCAGTTTTTCAGTAAACGCCATAATCTCAGCTAAAGTATTAGGAGACCTCTATAAATAATTGCGGAATTTAGGTGAAACATGTTCATGTCACGTTCAAATGTCAATCAACAACGCGAGTGAAGAGTGAAGGGGAGGGAAAGATTGGCAAGTGTTTCAATTTGACGCTTTTCAGGTGAGAATAACTATGAACTGCAAATGCAGCACCTGAGAAACAGAAAGAGATAGACATAGAGAAGTAAAAAATATAGCAGAAAGATAAGTACAAATGGACAGGTGGTAGTTGCTTGTTTGTGGCTTCATAGACTTGACACCAAAATGCCAGACATGCGCCAATATTTGTGCTAATTAACTTGAAATATGACAGGAAATTGTGCAGAGAGTGTAACTTTAAACTATTTTTGCTAATATGTTTAGACCCTGTACTAAGAGAAATGGATTGGCATAATGCTGTGAAAGCTTTCTAATTGTTAGCAATGAAGTAATCTATTTAAACCACGTAGTTTTTCCTGCAATATTCATTAATTATCTTGTTGAAAAGTAGTTTAAACATTTGTTCACCTATAGATTTTTCTATACTACTATTTACAAGCGCTCTTTGCAACTCTTGCGTAATTTTCGCAATCTCTCGTATCTCTTTAGTTAGTTGCAGTAACTCATTAACTAATTAGCATTTGTCATGATTAACTTTTTCTTTCTCTAGTTTTCGCTTTTGCGACTTTTGACGTCAGTTTCCACGTGCATTTTTTTAAAGGGTTTTAATTTAGCTTTTTTTGTATTTCATTTGTTGGATTTGGATCTGAACATTCCCCAAGCTCAGAGTCAAGCTCACTTAACCTTTTTGTATTCTGTTTCTGTTTAATTTAAGTTAAGTTATGCCCCATCTGAAGCATTGTTGTCTTTACCTTCACCTGAGTTTGTAATTAGGTTAATGGATCGTTGGTGTGACGCATTTTTTTTTATTTAGCACTCGAGATGTTGCTTTCATAGACTAAAAGGGTTAAAGAGCTAAAATGTAATCAAAAAAAGTCTTGCTTAAGGTCAAGAGTTAGCGGTAAACTGATGCTGCTCTTCCTTCTCATCTAAGCTTTTATTCTTAGTCAGTATTGGATAATTTTTGCAAATGAATACAATTTAGAAGCAAACAGTGATCAAATAGATAGTGTACATTAAAAAAATATAAAGTAATATTCAAATTGAAGTTTGACAAATCTATGAAGGTTAATAATTTATAAAAACTTTCAGATAATATATTTTTTAAATATTATTTATAGATTATTTTATAAATGAGCAACATTTAAATACAGTAAAAATTTAAAAGACAAAAAATGATTAAGTTGATACTTTACATAAAAGTCAGTCAAGTTTTGGCCGAGTTATCACAATCCATTTTTGAAAGCCTAAGGAAATCCGATTGAACAGCATGATAAAGTACAATGAACTTATCATTACACTAGCTATTGACCCCGACAACGACTTAGCCTTGTAAAACAGTGTCTATTTTCCTTGTAACTTAATCTAGCAAACCGACAATTTGAACAACACTTGAAATCTCTTCAAGAGATTCAATCAAATACATCAACAACTTTGACACACGATTTGTATATAAAAAAAAAACTCAACTCAGGGCTACAAAGAACATTTGTTTTCTGTCAAATTTGCCTTTAATAATAATGTATATCATATATTTTCCCTAGTTTGTGTCTGTGTGTGTGTGTGTGTTTCTCTTTGGTTGACGCCCACCCGCTAGGAAAAGCCGACGACGACACTGGAAACTGTTGATTAAATTACAAAAAAAAGAGTACAAAAAAAGATGAAGAAAATAAAAAAAAACGCAAAGTGGAAGCTGTAACACAAATGATTGATGGCTGGTTGGATGGATTCTTTGGGTTAGGATACGGATGAGGGAATATCGGGCGGATCATCTTAAGTGCATGGCAACCAGCAAGTAAAAAAGATTTCAATTTTATTTTGTATTTGCTTTGTTATTTTGTAGTTGTTTTTGTTTTTTTGCTAGGCATACGAATAGTTGTATTCGTAGTTTGGTGTTTTCGAAAAGCATTTGAAACATTTCTGGCACATCGGAACGAACGAATTGAAAATAGCCCGTCGCCCGTCGTTTGGGCGTTTTGGTGGTGTGTCTGTCGGTGTGTCGATGTGTCGGTGTCGTGGCTGCATACCACAACGCATTTCAACTCGAACCGCAACGAAATGAAGATGAATTACCCACAAAACTATTCGCTAGGGATGCGACAAGACGACGGACGGACGAATAGACGGATGGACGGACGTGTCAGCGCCCATCGTTGGTCGTATGCAAATTGCAAATCACAAATAAGTTTTGCTTCGAGAAATTTGCACTCAGTTGATCAAATGGTCAACACTATAAAGTGCAGTCTCTCATCACAACAACGACACATCCAAACATCCAAACGGATACAGATACATTTACAATATACTCTACACTTAAATGCGTCTTCTTGCCAAGAAATTTACGCAGTCAAAACAACAGCAACAACAACAAAATAAAGAAAAAGTTGTGACCAACTGAAAATGAAGAAATTTGCAGCAAGTTGTGCAATCTCAGATAAAGAATTGAGGTAATATAAATAGCAAAAGATACTCGTATAGCCAGAGTCAGTCTTTCATTCTATCAGTCAGTTAGTCAGTCCGCCCAAAATTGATGTATTGCCATTCATCAACCTGACACTGAGATAATGCAGATCTTTAAGAACGAAACTATAGTTTTTAGGATGGATATTGTAGTGTGAAAGAACAATTGGTGAAAAGCTCAAGAAATGAACATTGAAATTGATAATAAATAAAATTAAAGATTGAAGCATGGCAGATTAATAAACATAATTAAAAAGAATTTAATTGAGATTACTTAATGATTTTAAATCAAATTTATAGCTACCGTAAGCCACAATTAATATTTTAGATTACATATTAACTACTTTCGTTATTTTTAACTATATTTTATGTCCACTTTCCTATGAAACGAAACACGGAAAACCAACTTTATTTAATTGCCTTTACAATTTATCATATTGCTAATGACATTTATGGATACAACGTCATAAATCATATTAACTATATATCTTTAAATGATGGCACACTCAACAGATCAACAGACATCTATTTAGAGAATTTTATCCTTTTCTGTAGTGTCTCAAGTGCCAGCCAAAAATCTGAAATAATAATTTCTACAACTCTCAACTAAATATTCATTAAAAAAGGCAGCTCATTAGACCAGACTCATAAGTTGCTCCGTTGATGCCTGACTGACTGAATGACTGACTGACAGAATGAGTGACTGACACTGTCTCTTCCCCTTGCCGCGGAAACAAATCACATGTTGCTGCCCTTCATGTTGATAGGCAAACGCACACGGCCCAAAAGAAATATATTCGAGCAAAATATCATTTTATATTTGTTTTGGTAAATTTGCTTCATTTTTTTTGTTGTTTTTTTTGGTTTTTTTTTTGGCTAGGGCTGCGACAGCAACATGAGGCGGCATTTGTTACTCGCAATTAGTTGCACTGTATTTTGTCAGCAGCAACAACTTGCCACCGACCCCTTGCCATGCAACATGGGTGTGTGTAAGTTTGTGGTGTGTGTGTGTGTGTGTGTGTGTGTGTGTTGCGAGACGAGGCCGGCAAATGTCGAACGAGAATTGCACATAAAATGCAATTTACGAAATGTTTTCTTCAACGTTTGCATTGCGAAATTTAATTAAAACAGCAGCAGCCACAACAACACCAGCAACAACAACCTCGAAAAAACAACAACAACAACAACAACAACAACAAACACAATGAATTTAAATGCTGCAGATCAGTGAGCGACAAGAGCGCCTGTTGGGAACTGTATTTGGGGGTATCTGTTTTGGGCCAAGTAAAAACATCAAAAAGTCCAAGTCAAGTGGCAGCAGGCCATCCCCTCAGGCTCCCTTCTTTCCCTACCCTCCCCTTCCCTTACCACCCAACACCACCCAGCTATAGGCGAAACAAAAATAATTTTACAAAATAATGAAGCAATGTGTAAGTTGTGTAAAACGCATTCGCATTCGGAATCGCATTCGCATCCGCATCTGTAAATGTATCTTTAAGATACAATTTTTCTGAAATGGCCGCGCGCACATATTGTTGTATGTAGATACACGTACTTGTGCGGCAAGGCAATCAATCATGTGCTCGAGAGTTAAACCTTTTAAACAATATCATCTAGAGATGAGACCATTGTCGATGGCATTTTATTGGCATTGCTCATCATCATCATCGACAGCATCATCAAAAATACACGATGGACACGATCCCACCAAATACATGTGCAAACTGTCGAAACTTGCCAAAAGAGACGTCAGCATGTATTGCGAGGAATCATCAATGACATAAGAACACACATCCATAAATATACTATAGATTAAACTAAGTACAGTGGTAAACTAAAGTCTAGATACCATCCAAACCATTTTTTGATCTTTGACTACTTAATAATAATAGTAATCCAACTTTTTAATTTACAAAAATAAGTCAAGTCACTTTGAAGATTTGTATTGATAAAATGCCTAATTTTAAGATTTTTTATATTTCTATTCATTTCAGGGCTTAGTTTTCTGTTAATACAGATGTTAAATACAGATGTTTCTGTTTTAAGAAATTTTCAGCATTAATTTAGAACAACACTTCATAATTAGTTTTTTTGAAATTGGCTGCTGAATTTCAAAATAAAAGCGTACGTAGACTTTAGTTTGCCACTTTAAGTGATATACTCATATGTATCTATATTTGTTATTGTATCTGTATCTATGAGATGCTACATTTTTCTTTTTTTGCCACCATTTGGCACAAATCTTTCGATGCTACTTGGTAACAAGTTGCCACCGCCCTCTTGCCCCTCTTGCCCCTTCCCCAGTGGTCTTTCAGCCAGTACGCTTTTTTCTTATCTAAGTCGGCAATACTCATTAGTCACAGCAGGGGCGTTAAAAGGGGGCGTGGCAGCGGTTGGTATCCCGCAACGCAACGCGTGAAGCATTGAAAATTGTCATTAGTTTGGCATTTGATTTTTGTAGCTGCTCGTGTCGTAGTTTTCTTTCATTTACTCACAACCCTCTCCCTCTTGCTCTTTCTATTTCCTATCTCTATCGCAATCTTTCTATCTCTGTCCAACTGCTTCAATAGATACGTATTTACCCACAGAGAGAGAGGATTGAGACGCACAAGAAGAGACCAGTGTTGTTTGTGTTTGGCTTTTCAATGATTTTCAATTAGAGTTCAAAGATTGCCGACACTTTTCCAACAGACAAAAGGCGGGCAGAGCAGCTTAACTTGTCTTCGCTTTTCTTGGGATTGCAATTTATGTGCTGGTTTAAGCCATTTGATAAAGTGCCTGCGAATCGCAACAACAAAACTTAAATTTAAGCGGCAAAAACCTCAGGGAACATGTATCATTAAAGGTTCATTTGATCGTGTTAAAAGAAATCGAATAAATAAAAAATAACTGGAAACACATAAATGTTCAATGAACTCCCTTAGAAAATTTATTTAATATAGAAATAGTCAAAAATCTTCAATATACTTTCTGAAATAAATCTAACAAAAAAAAACACTGATAACATTGTAAATTTTGTAAAACTTATATTATATATATTACAGATATAACTAAGCTTATTTTGATAACAACTGTAAGAAGTAATACAGCGATTTAATCCCAAATAAAATATGAATTACACTTTTATATAAAAGTGATTATTAAATGTCATTTCTTGGTGTACAAACTCATTCAACTTAAGAAAGTATATACTAAAAGGAACCGTCTCTAAATTAAATTACAAGTTGAAGCCTGTCCCTTTTTATAGGAATCCAATGAATAAATTTTTACAATGCTATGATTTTCGGGAAACACGTGTAAACAAAGTTTATTTTATCAAACCTACGAGTAAAGTAAAAACAAGAGCTAAGCAAATCAAAAACAGACAGAGAAAAGATGGAAAACTAAGAAAAAAAGAAGAAAAAAACACAAGGGATAAGATAATCATAAACAAAAAGGATAAGAAAATGTTAATGCACCAGGCTCTCGTTGTTCATCGACTCATCGACACGTGACCCAGAGCCCCTTGATCTCATTAATATAAACAATGCCGAGCCACAGACCCTTGGCAAAAGGTCACTCAATTACAGCTCGCATAACTTAACCCCTTAACCACAGGCAGACACAACATCACACACAACACACCAAACACACCACACACAACAAAATTTAACCCAAAAAGAGAAATACCGAAAACAAAATAACAAAGATTGTGTATATAGGAAAAATAAAACAAAATCTAGAGATGGTCTCGACGCGCCCCAGACAGACAGACACTACCACCCAAAACCACCCAAAAAAAAAGAAACGAGGAGAAAAAAAAGCCTCAAACCATAAATCCATCCATCTTTTCAACAAACTCAGCGCACTTTTCTCATCTTTTTTGTCTATTTGTTGTTTGCTGTTTGCTGTTGATTTGCGTTTTCGTCATTTTGATGTCAGTTCACTTGACGTGGCTAGAAGCACAACTACAACAACAACAACAACAACTAGTCCAGTTTGTATAGACGGGGCCTAAAGGCAACCGTTGATCACTTATGACAACGGCCTCCCTCTTATTCTCTTCCTTTCTCACTCTATCTCTCATCTCTATCTCTTTCACTATTTCGCCGGCGACTCTCTTGTAATTTATGTGGAAAATTCTGCCTACATAAAACAATTTTCATTTTTACATATCTTACGTCTGCTTCATCCTCTACTTTACCTTCGACTCCTCATCTTCGTCCTCCTCCTCCTCCTCCATTTTCCTACTTCTTCAAGTTTTTCTCTGCGCGTAATTTACGCGCCGCTTTTCATGTGAAAATCTTCAGTAATTCGTCTGTTGGTTTTTCGCTGTTTGCTGTTCGCTTTTCATAATTTTTATTTATGGAAAATGCTTTTAAATGCGCATAAAAAACACAAGCGTCAGATCAATTTGCTGATGGGCGAGAATTTCTTGAATATTTGTTTGTATTTTGTAAAGATTGATTTCTAAGGAAAATCTATCTCGAAGATACATACAGCCAGAATTGACTCACATCGAGTTTAATTAAATTTAATTAACGAATAAAATACATGTAAATTGCAATGAAGAAACCAAAAAGTAAATTACACATGCAAACAAACAACATAAAAAAGGGGCGAGTGAGATGAACGGAAAACAACGACAAATTATAGTGAAAAGTCACCGCAACAAATCTCTCAGATTTTCACACAATCTGTGACTGTCATGTGTGTGTGTTTGGTGCAAGCGAAAAGAAGAAGGGGCAGACGGGAAAGGGGGTGTGTATCTCCCATGAGATGAAGGCAATGCGTAGTCAACGGCACAATTGAAATTTTTCGCTTTTGCTGTTTTCACTTTATTTATTTATTATTTTTATTTTCGCTGCTATTGTTGTTGTTGTTGTTGTTGTTGGCCCCGAAGGTGTTTCAATTTTTATCTGTTGCTACAAGATAGATTTTCCTTTTCTTTCTACGTCAATGCCTTAAATATTTGCTCTATTTCTCGAAACAATCGTTGACAATTGGCAATGTCTTTTGGACCAAAAAAAGAAAACATAACTAATCAGCTACGTAATTGAACCACCTCATGAAATTTGTTTAAAACATTCTTCTATTATTATTATTTTTCATTTTTCGGCCTGACGGAAATTGAGCAACATGGATTATGTATGCATGAGAGTCTTACATAAATTTTAGGCACGTGTCTGACGACCCTCTTTGAGAAGATGTGCCAAAAATATATGCAAGAAAATATCTATTTATAAGATTAATATAAATTAAAATATTAGGTACTAAATACGTCAATATGTTTCGATTAACAGAACTTAAGAGTGACTAAACGATATTTATCGGTAACTAACCCTCGACAAAAAGATCAACTTATAGATACAGTTCAAGAGGTTAATTTATTATACTAAGCAAAATCTACACAACCAGTTGTGAATTGGCGAAGTATAACTAGATAAATTAATATACATATATTTATGAATTTCTGTCTTACTTACTAGTAAATACTATTAATATTTATTTCATATTCAGCTACTTAATAACTCTTAAACTAGTTATTTAATTTATTTTAATCCTGTAATGAATAAAACAGTTCAATATCAGTTAATTAACTCAATTAAACCAATTTACAACTATTCTATAACCTTGCAATTAGCGTAAATCGTTACTTATAGTAACAAATCAAAACATTTGAGTTTCTCTATATATTTGTACTTTTATCAACTGTTCATTCATCATTTGTGAACAAAAGCTACATGAATGCAATTTTAGCCTGTTATGGTCTTTTATTTTTGGGCACAATGCCAAATGCTACGTTATATGCATCCATATATTTTTCAAGATATGTAAAAATCTGTTTGATCAAAAATAAGAATAAAAGCAAAAACCATTTCATGCAGTTAATGATTCGTTAATGATCTTTGCATTTCGAATATCAAAGTAAATATTTTGGGAAAACGAAGTAGACATTCCCAAAATGGAAATATCCAATAATTGATTTACTGTATATAAGTCTTTAATGTACAAAACCTATCACATCAGTTATAAATTGTCAGCTTATTGCATAAATCTTTTTGACAGAACATTAAGCATGCCAAAATGTATACTTAATCCTCAAATGTCTCGTAAAATATGCATTTACACAGAGAGAGCAAGCAAATCTTTATTTAATTCGCAGCTTTCTTTATTTTTAAGATGATCATCCCTATTGCCCACTTGGCAACTTAAACAACCACTAAACCACACACTTGTCAGTGAGCATAGCTATAAAGACAAACACCCTGCACCCCTCTCCCTGCTCACTGCTTTCTGCTCCTGCCCCCCATAAAGAAACACTCGAAAAGACTTTACCAAGAAAATATGCTCAAAATGAAAATGTGTATATTTTGCGCCCCGACAAACGAAACGAAAACAAGTGGAAACGAAAATTGCTTCATGTTGTGTTGTGCAGGAAAATTTATAACAAAAGCAATTGCAGTGCCATAAAAATTACATTCAGCCACAATTTTCAACATAGAACCCATAATATTCAACGCCACCTGCGATGAGAATGAGACTGAATGAGGCGAATGAGATGGGGATAATGACGATGGACGACTATGCAAACAACACGCCGTCTCCATTTTCAACTTCTCCCACCTTCAATCGCCACCCCGTCGCCATTTTAATGGCCCAAAAAGTGCGAAACGCGTGCTTCGCCTTGAAGTATATAGCATCACGAATATTGTGGCAAGGGCAGTGGCAGCAGTGGCGTGCCCCCGGAAGAGACCGAGACCGAGTCCGACCAACGCAACGTATCGCAATTCAAATGTTTACTTTGTAGTCGCGGCCACTAAATTAGGTGGCCACAACGTTTTCGGGCGCAACTTTGAAATGTGTTAATCACCAAATGAGAAGAACAACTACAAAGAGAGGAACAGCGAGAGATAGAGAGAGAGAGAGAGATAGATAAAGAGAAAAACAAGTGCAAAGTGCAGACATTGCAGTTGTTGTTTATGTAAACAGTTTCACACTCCCACCTGGTTTGCGACCTCTAGCCAAAAAAACTCAACTCAACTGAACTCAACGACTTGCATTAAATATTTGTTTGTCAGCAGTAAGTCAAAGTTTGTCTACTGCAAATTAACACATGTATCTGTTTGTACATTTTATATACCCTAGATTAATGTAATGGGTTAACACAGAAATTAAATTGCAAGCCAACCCAAAAACAATAAAAAAAATCATTTTTTTTCTTGTTAATATTACATTAAACGGAAGATAGTAAGATTCAACAGTTTTTCTAATTTCCGAAAATCATTAATAACAAATTACTATCCTATTTTATTTACTCTATGTGTATATATTATAAGATATTAAATTTGTATCAATAACTTTAACAAATTCCGATTATAAGCCCAATTGTTCATATAAGTATTTAGTGGTTTGAGCAAAGCATTTATATACTTATAGGGTATGCTCAAGTCGCTCACTATAAATTTCGAGTTTTGCAACATTTTTTCAGCTGCTTTCGTTGCTGTTGTTACAGTTTTGTTTCTTTGGCTATTGTTTTTATCAATATTTAAACATGATTTTGTCGCTTCTTTATCGACTTTATTTACACCTTTTATGAACTTTTATAGACAGAAACAAGCTTAATTTATTGAGATAACTTATAACCAACTGCAGTCAGATGCAGTAACTTGAGCAGTTATTAATGTCTATTAAAGTTGTTGAGTTTGAATATATAATGTTTTCATTATAGATACTTTGAAATTTGTCTTTAATATGATTGAATTAAATTTTATTTAGCCTCAAATTTGAATTGAAGATATAATTATCAAAGCTGTTTATGTTGATTAAAATACATATTAATGTTTACTTCGTTTATAGCTTATTGAATTCAGCCAAAGATAGTTATTGACTAATCTTATCGAATTTACCTCACAACCTGAACAAAAGATAAAACTGAAGCTTTTAACTTAAAACGTATTGAGCTTCAATACAGTTTGAAAGACGCAATTAAATATTTGTTTTAAGTTCTTAGTTATTTACTAAATCGTTAGGTTATGATGAATTGCATTCTTTAAGAGCATTCCACAAGGGAAAAGTTTTCGTTCCTCAAAGCGATTTAGGAACTCTAAAGTTTAAACATATCAAAGAGCATTTTATAGCCGACTTTTATCCGGCTCACATATTTGTCATACACATATTTAGATTGTTGTTTTCAAAGGTGTTTGTTTTGCATGCCAGTTGTTGTTGTTGCTGTTGATAGCTATTGTTGTTCTTGGCCGTTGTTATTGTAACTGGTCTTGTGAAGTGTGCTACTGATAGCACAATATCGGGGCACAATTTAAATATTTTACGATACAAAAAAGTGAAATTTCTGTTGGTTTTGGTGTGAACGAACTGTCAATGGCTGTGTGTATTTGCAAAATTGCGCTAGATAAATAAGTACTATATCTTTTATCAACCTATAATATATATGGAGCACAAAGGATTTGGCACGCTTTGTCGATTGGTATATCGTATTCTTGGTTTATCGTTTATCGTTAACATATGTCTGTTATCGTTGAGTGAAGCTTCTTATCTGGGAAAAACGTGAGACACATGAGGCAATTACTTCCGCTAGTTGCAACATGTTTTAGCTTGACAACCACCTGTCTACCTCTTGATAATGCCTAAAAATATAATTGAATGTCGAGGTGATAGTAGAAATAAATGCTTACTACCTGTCTATAGTTTTTAGGAAATGAAATTTACTTCATTCCAACATGTGTACATTGGAGAAGAGAAGCAAAAGAAAATTAGTTCAAGTTAATGGAATTCCATTAGTTATCTTTTTTACCATACCATAAATGCAATTAACATCAAGCGACATCAAGCGAGGAAACTTACCTAAAAAGAGACAGACAAAAAATAAAATTAATTAAAAATCAATTTATAAACATCTATAAATACCAGTAATATTAATTAATAAAGCATAACACATTTAAAAGCTCTTTTAAATTGTTGTTCAATTCAATTAGTAAGTCAATTCAATTAATATGCAAAAAATGCAAGAAAATGTGAATACATTTTGCTGACCTCAACAGTTAATCAATTCGGCACTTAAGTGAAATATTTTGATTAAAACTGAATTTATGTTTTAATTTTTTTCTTGTTAGTTGCATTCAAAGAGCATATTTTAAAATGGAATTCATATTTTTATTCGCAACCGGATGGCATTAATAATTTGATTAACCTTCTCCCGCGTACAGCATATTGTAATTAATCGTTTTCATAATCAATTGAAATTGCCACAAACCCAAAAAAACCGTTTTACAAGAAAAAAGTAAACATTCACAACTTTTGTTATATAAATCATCTGTTTTTTTTTCGACTGGCCCAGAACATTTTTTTCTGCATATGCAGCAATAAAATTTAAAACATAACAATAAAATGTATATTGACAAACAAAAAATGGAAAAGTAAAATAAACATGGAGTTCGACACGTGTTCGTGATGGAATTAAGTGCGTAACATGAGTTCATTTTAATACCCTGTAATACCCTGCAGTAATCAGTAATACAAAATTGGCAATTACAAAGGTACAGGGTACTTATCAGTCATCCACTTCCATCTAAATGTGTCTTACACATTCTGTCTTAAAATAAAACAGTTTGTTAACTTTCAATTAAATGCCAAAACAGCATAATAATATGAAATTTAATTGCCATGGCAGCTGACAAATGTAAATTGAGGTTTGATTTGTAAATTTGCAATTGTAATAATTTATTATTTATCTGATTAATTACAACGAAATTCTCTACACTTTGTCTCATTTCCTATGCAGATACGAAAGTGAACTAAAAAACATATTATTTATTTAAAATATTTTTGACTTTTACCACTTGTGAACTTGCATGCAACATGAGTGTGCAACTCAAAAGGAAAAGAATAACGCAAACAAAATGCCAACGTTCGATGAGATTTCAGTCCTCAAAGTGGGTCAATAAAGGGATTGGAAACGTACAAAACGATACGAATATTTGTGCAAAACAAACATGAAAAGTGGAGAAGAAGAAACAGCACAAGTACCACACAAAAATATTGTTGCCATAAAAAGATGCAGCAAAACTGAAAACCGAAAACCGAAAACCGTTTGAGGCACAGAGGTTGTCATGTAAGGGGCTACCGCAAAACGTGCTGGTGGAGTTCATGGCAATGCCACATGCAACGCACACATACATAACTTAACCCTTTTGGTATCCGAATCTCTGCGATTTTTAAATTATGCAATATGAAGACCTTTTGGATTCTATTTGAATTGCTTTGGTACTGGACTGATCTACCAAATGTCTGATCTACCAATTTAGTTGCTAGCCTTTTATACTTTAGTCCTAATATCTATCCTTTAATTGTCCATTTCACTTTTACCGTCTGATTAAAGTTTCGATATTTGTATGACTCAATCCGCATTCTGAGCTTACAATTTCACGGGATTGGCAGTAACGGGTTAAAAAGCTGCGTCAGACCTTATAGCATTTCATGGCATTTCGCAAAGCGCAGCTCCGAAAAAACATGTTTATATGCACACTCCACTCACACACACACATACGCATAAAAATACATATATACATACTTATATATTGAATCGTGTATAAATAAAGCCCCAGCACCGTTAGCAACACCACAGAAAATGAAGAAGAAGAAAAATATTAAAAAATATACAGGCAGCAGTCCCGAAAATAAAACCGTAAGCGACGTCGCGACGCAGCGACGCTTTTGGCAAATGCAGTCGACGTTGACGCCGGCATTGACGCCGACGCTGGCAGCCAATGCATATGCCTCAACCAGTGTTGCCAACTTAACCTTTTTCTGGATGTATCTGTCCCTAAAACTACATACTTATGGGAAAAAGTTGAGCATTCTATTTGCATTCTATTTGCAAATATTTGAGGATAATTTGAGGATAAAAAATTCTTCACAGTTTACTGGTTTTCCTTTAATATTTTTAGTCTGTTTTAGGTTAAATATAAATAAAGTAAAATATTTATAACATTGGAACTTAACACTGTGCACTGCAGCCCACGCTAGTGACAAAGCCTTACAAGGGGTGCGAAAATGAAAGAAAGTTATTTACCTATCTGTAAGGTATGGTTTTAGTAATTTATAATATTTGTAATAAAATTTAAAACTGTCTTAGTCTTTAATTAATATCCTTTTTCAATATATGTATTTCTAATGAATTTGTTCTGTTTTTGTGGCAAGTAGTTGGCATTTCTGATCAAAACACATGCAAGCTTAACCTCTCACAGTTGCTCTCTCTCTCTCTTCTTGCTCTCTCTCTCTCTCGTTGTTCACTCAATTGCATTTTCAATCGCCTGCATGCATGTCTAAGCGCAGCTTTTAAGAGAGATGAGAGAGAGAGAGAGAGAGAGAGAGAGAGAGAGAGAGGAGAAACGTGTGCGTTGACGTTGGTTGTTGTTTGTGTTTGTTGATTGTTTTTTATCTTTGTGAACTTCGCGCGATCGTCGCTTTGAAAAGCACTCACATTTAATTATAATTTCGCGCATTTTTACTGTTTACTGTTGTTGTTACTTATTATTTTTTTTTAGTAGGTCAGCGAAATTGGTTTTTGTTCGCAACGCTGCTGCTGCGTCGACGGCAACGTCAACGTCGCTGCAGCTGCACAAAAACTGGATTTCAAAAGGAACGAGAACATTGCATTGAAGGTAAACCGGCACATAAAAAATGAAGATAAAGAACAAGAAGAAGAGTAGACAACTGCATTGAATTTGTTATTGTATTTGTGATTTGACGTTGTTGCATTCGCCAAAGAAATAAAGGCTTAAAACGTGTTTTCGACTGCAGCGCAAACAAACGAGCAGGCCAAAAAAGAAACAACAACAACAAAGGTAAAGCAATAATAAGAAATTTCCATAAAAAGAGCGCAAAAAAAAACCAAAAGCTCTCCAAAGAAGTCGACCACAAAGTTCAAGCACCTGCCCAAAAAAAAAATAAGAAGAAAAAAATAAAAATTATATATGAAAAAACGTAGCAAAGTAAAGAAATAAATGAGCAAAAGCAGAAATGCGGCTACCATAACAATTCCATTTATTTTATCTACGTACTTAACTGAAAAAAGAAAAAATACCGCTACAACTGCGACGTCGCTGTCGCTGTCGCAGTTTCTGTCGACAGTGGCGTCGGTGGCGTATGAGCAATTGAGTAATTACAATCGACTCCTACTTCGCACACACTCACTCACATACACACACACGCCCCACTCACTGGGCAAACAACAACAAAATGCAGACCCTATAAATAGCAGTGCAAAGGCAACAAAAGAACGCACCAACAATATTTTTGTGTTTTAAAGAGATTCGAGCAATTAAAACTTATGATAAACATTTATTTTTTTTCTGCCACTCGCAAAACGCACGCCAAAAACCAAGAGAGCGTAGCAAAAGAGAGCGTGAGGGCGTGAGAGAGAGCGCGAGAGTAAATGCCAAAGAAATTACAAACATGCTCAAACACACACACACAAAGTGTGAGAGAGTCAAAGAGAGCAAGAGAGGCAATAAGAGATCTTCAACGGGAGCGTAAACGTAGAAAGCCTAATGACCGTGGCAAAAGAAAGCAGAAAAAGCAAAAAGCAAAAGCAAAAAAACAAACACAATTTATTTTGCCAGTGACGAATTGTTATGCAAAGAGGTGGGGGAGGGGGGGAGAATGGGCATGACTTGAAGCTGCGACGCCAGCAGCGACGCTGGCAGCGATGAGTCAAAATGGCCAAAAATTGCGCGCCAAAAATAAACGCAAAAATATATCATTCAGTCGAGAGATCCCGACAGTAGAATACCCTGAGGTAGTAGAGAACGCCACTCAAATTTTCTATTAAATATATTTGTGTTTCGTATTTGTGCTGTCTGTTTTGTATTTAAAAGTCTTAGCAACAATGAGCACGTTATTTTCAAAATAACTAAATAAAAACTTAAAAAACTATTTTTAATGTATAACAAAAATTAAAAAAAAAAATGAAGAATTTAAGCATGTTTTAACTGGGACTCGAACCATGATGTCCCGTCTATCAAGGTGGCAGCTCTATCAGCTCAGCTATCAGCTCTATTGAAAGAGAGAGGGAGAGAGGACGAAAACTCACTCTAACACAGCGCGCGCTTTCATGCATATGTATATATGTATAAGTAAATGCTTCAACGAATGAGCAGATAAGAGAGAACGTAAACTCATAGCAACAACAACACATTAAATTAAAGAATTAAATAATTGCGGATATCTTCCGTGTTTATTATCCGATCTTAATCAAATTTTCACGATGCATCCATTTCAGTACAAGTATTGTTCCTGCCGAAGCTCAAATCTCTAGCTTATTAATTGCCAGTGCTATCCTGCTTTTTTTCGCTTTGTGGGCGAAGGGGGCGTGGCATCCAAAATTTAAAATAAACTTGATCTGCGTGCAAGTATCAGAAGTCTTCATACCAAATTTGGTGTTCCTAGGTCTTACCATCTCTGAGATCTTGTTACTTACACGGACAGACGGACAGACGGACAGACGGACAGACGGACATGGCTATATCGACTCAGCTTCTCGCCCTGATCAATAATATATATACTTTATGGGGTCTGCCACGCCTCCTTCTGTCTGTTACATACTTTTTTTTTTTAACAAACTTAATATACCCCTCAGGGTATAAAAAGAAATGGCATTAACAAATTGCCAAGCACTTTGTAAATAGCAATTGTAATAGTCATAAAAGCAAAGGGGGGTAGAGAGAGCGAAAAACTGAAAATTTATTTAAATATGAAAAATGTTGAGACGATAAGAAAAACACTTAAAATCGCACACAAGTTAGCTTAATAATAGCTAAAACTAGCTGGTTTAATTGACATAATGAGGGATTCCATTACTTTAATAAGTTTGAATTTCAACTTTAATTCTATCATTTATTAGACTCTCCAGATTTCCCTAGAATTACAAAATAACAAAAACTTTAGTTCCAAATGGATCTTAAAGTATTGTTTATTTTCTTTTATTGTTTCATAAAGACTTCTTTTCTTTCGATTTTTCTCAGAACCTTTGCACAATGAACAAAATGTATCTACAGCAGTTGGTCGGTATCTATATGCATGTAAGTTCTGTAAAGTATCTACAAGATACAACTTCTACCTGTAGTAGTCTGCAACGTGTGCAATTGCCAACTAGAACAACACGTTCACCTGCGACAAAAGCACGGACAGGTAAATAAATGTCGGCACTGTAACGAGGGGGAGGTGGTTGGCTGGAGGGGGGCTTCAAACGATAAAGTAAAAACGTGTTTTGTATTGCAGCCATCATCATACGCTATTTATCGGCTTTCCCCTCTCTCCCTCTCAATGTTTACAACTGCTTCCAGTGAGCAGAAACGTGCTTTTAGAATGGCATACCACACTAACTGGAAATTGTATCTAATTAGTCTACCGGTCGCCAACAACAACACAGCAACAATAACAACAGTAGCAGCAACAATAACAACAACAAAGCAATTGCTCAGCTCAGCTCGCCACGCCCCTCTCCCTACCTCCCTCCATTTACCACTACTGCCCCCGATTTCATGGGGAATTAGAGAGAAGAGAGAGAGGGGGCAAATAGACGCCCCCATTTAATGTGTTGCCAGCTCTTTTAATTCTATGCTGGCTAATAAATAAATTCGAGAATGGGAATGAGACAAGTTTTATAGTGCATAAATAATTTCACACCCACAACAACAACAACAGCAACAATAACAAACTTGTCAAATTGCATCAAAAATTATGTTGCTAATTATTGTAAATTCTTCGCTGACACTGCAATTAATTATGCGCCTATTTATTTATATATATTTAATATTTATTTATCATTTAATTTGTGTTTCTGCCATTTTCATTTGATTTATTTGTTTTAAACCTCAACTATTGGCATTCAGTTTTTGGCCATTACTTTTTAACTTTATGTAATTTTATAATTATTTGAAACTTGTAATGATTTCAGTAATTAATATTTATAAATATTTATGTTTATTCCAGTAAATTTCATATGTAAATGTTTCTCAGATACAAATATTGAAAATACTAAACCAATAGATACTTTATCAAGCATATCAATGAATCAATTTCTTAATATTACTGTAATGATGTTATGTTAACAATATTGCTAAATTCCAACTGTTAATATGTATTGCTCTCGCTTCCTCTCTTCTTTCTTTGCTGCCTCTGTCTTTTTGTCGGTTTAAATAAGTTCATCATTATAAAAAACTTTGTTAAACATATGATCGCAAGCAGCTTGCAAGCTGAGATAAGAACAAAACTCTCTCTTTCTCTCTGTCACATTTACACTCTCTCTTTCTCTTTCTCTGTCTCTGTCTGACTGTCTGCTTGTAAAACTTCCTGTTTGACAGCTTAAGGCAAGATCTTACTAAGCTTGAGGAATGATTTCTGTTTTTTTCGATCGTTATTACCTCTCTTCTTTCTGGCCCAAATTGTGATCGCTGCAATGCACAGTTTACTCCGCAGATACAATACAAAAATATACAGATACACACACACACACATGACAATTGACTAACGTCAAACGGCAGCAAAACGAGCATTAAAATCAAAGACAGAAAAATAAACCCACAAAAAAAAGTAAAGCCAGAGCAAGAGACAGAGACAGAGACCGGGAGGCCACACGTCACTTGACGACGTTCAAGTTCAATAACCTGGCCAACAGTTACACTCGCACACACACACACACACTAACACCGAGGCAATTACCAAATAATGCGGCTCATGCACATGAAGCAAAACGCCGGCAACGGGCAAGGAAAAGGCAAATAAAAAATGTAAAAAAAATAATACAAAAAAAACGAAGAAAAAAATAAAGTAAATTGAAACAAAATATGCGACGCTGGCGTCGCCGTCGTCGTCTGTTGCTTACATAACAGCAAATAATGTTAAAGCAGCGGTAAAGCAAAGCTACAGATACAGAGAGAGATAGCATCCAACGAGGGAGCGAGAGACAAGCACAAATAATGACAAACAATAACAAAAAAAAAACCAAAAAAAAAGGTTTTCAAAAAAATCAGGAAAAAGCGAACAAACGAAATTACATTCGAAAAGGGGCAAAGCCAAAATACAAAACCGAATCTGGAAATACAAAAAAGAAACAATTGAAAAAAACAAAAAGTATCTGATTCGATTGCGGAGCAGTTCCAGCTACAGATACACTGATTTGTATCTGTGAGTTACTTTGAAAATTGTGAATTATTTTGGGCGAGCCCAAATAGATATATAACAACTGTAAACGACTTAATCATAAAGTGATAAACCATTAAGCGGCTGATTAACACATTAGCCGAAAGTATCTAGCAGATAAATGCGGGCTGCGCCATGGGAATTGCGCGTAAAAGATACAGCTCTAATGTGGCGCCAAAAAGATCAACAACAAATTGTATCTACCAGATACAATATGTTAATAACCAGCCAATATGTTAAACTATACTGAAATATGTAGAAGAAAGCCTTATCTCGAAGGTATATGAAAGAAATTGTATCTGACAAGTGCCTAAAGTTACTAAAGATACCATAGCCTTAAAGTTGCTAAGTATCTAGCAGAAACAAAGTTAACAAGCATTATCAACTACATAAAGTATCTGACAGCTAACACAGCTGTAGAGATGCCAAAGTTAAGATGAAAAAGTATCTCAAAGTGTATGTGCAGAGCGTAAAAGATACAATTATAATTTAATGCCTACTTTCATTTCCCTGGGATAGCCATAAGTATCTGACAGCTCGTGTGTTAGCAACTACAAAAAGTATCTGACAGATATAATAGTTTTATAGTTGCTAAAGTTGAAAGTATCTCAAGCGTTGAAATTTCTGCCAAACGCAACTTACAACATATTCTATCTCAAAGTTAACACACACACACACACTTACAGTATCTAGATACATTTTTCACGCTGGATCGCAAAAATTTCATTAGTCAGCGGTTTTAGTAGCGAGCCACGCAGCGAGTAAAAATAATTAACAACAAAAAAAAAAAGTCAAATTGTGGCGCTGCCTAAGCAAAAATGTTCGATGAAATGTTCGAACGAAAAGGCGCCGCTTGGGCATTAAAACTATCTACAAGATACTTTTCATCAAAAGAACCAACTAAAAGCTCATAATGCGTGAAAAAACAAGAAACAAGCAAAATAAGGCGTTGGGAAAAACTTTGTGCACCATTTTCAGTTGTTGTTGTTGCTGTTGTAGGGGTGGAGAAGCGGGAAGGGGGAAGGGGTAATGGGAGTGGAAGGCCTTTTGTTAGCTGAATATTTCATGGTATTTCACTCACGAATTTCATTTGGAAAATATTAGAATTCTTTGAACGTATGAAAAGAAACGAAAACGTGGCACAAACAGCAATAATCATAATAACAATAATGCACAACAGAGAGAGAGAGAGAGAGAAAACAGGGGCCAAAAACTGTTGTAATGAGTCAAAGTGAAAATAAACTGAAAGACAGAAGGAGGCAAAAGTAGAAGAAGCAGAAGAAGGCAGCTAAAAGGAAGGCAAAGTGAAAAAAGCATGTCAAATGAAAAACTAATTGTAGCGTTGCGAATTAGACAACCATCGAAGTTGGTAACAGAAAGAACAGACGAAAGAGAAACAGAGGCGAGAGGGAGAGGGAGAGAACAAAAAGGTCTATTTCTATGCAAGTCACGGCTGTGCCACAGGGTGTCCATAACATAACCCTCCTCCCCACATTCCCCCTTCCCTACTTCCCCGCCATTCACCACCTCTACCAACAAATACTGGCTGTAATTGACGCAAGTTTTTCGGGAGGGGGGATAAAAAGTGCTGCAACGGCAACGTACAAAAAAATGCAGGCAACAACAACAATTGTGTGCGTGGCATATTGAAAAAAAAGTATAAGAGACAATCAGTCAGTTTGAGAAACAGGCAAGAGACAGAGTCAGGTAATAGAAAACCGTTAGCAGCCGCTGGTAATTGGCATTTAAAAGTATGTCGCATGTCGCACACGAAAACAAAACCCGATGAGCTGTGCATGTGAATATGAATGAATGAATAAGTGAATGAATGAGTGAATGAAATGGACATGAAGATGTCAACACAAGACACGAGGGGAAAAAAGGCAGTTCAGTATCTCAAAGTTAGCTGACAAATGAGGGTGCCTAACTGAATGAGATACGAGTGCTTCTTAAGGGTGAATGAATGTCTATATATATGGGTCAATATAGTACATTCAATATGTTCATGACATGTACACAATAAGTAAACAACAAGCTAATGAATACTGTTAGTATACAGTTGTTTGATGATACAAGTTGAAAGTTGCAAAATAATGGTAAATTTCTTAACAATACATAATTATAATCTTGGATTATTAAGAAATAATTAGTAAGTTATTTTTAAAATGAAGAACAGCATAAATTAACTAACTAATTAGTGACTGCAGTAATGAAAATGAATAGCATTTTATTATATCTGTTTTTAAATGTTATGTGTTGCAATTTATATACAGGTACTCACTACATTCATCTCTTCTCATTTCTAAAAGTCTTAATATTTGCTTTGAATCATATTTTTAGCATTCATAACTCAATTGCAACTTACATACATGGGACGCGTTGAAATGGAATGTAATTGAATGCATTCTGAACTTGACCTCGCTCACAAATGAATACAGAGTATGCTTGAAACATGACATTTTCCGAGTCGACTCGACTCGACTCGATCCAAGCTTAAGCTTAAGTACTTCATGTATCTTATGCTAACCTTTCAGACATAATTCAACGAGTTCTACATTTCTTGAAATTGCATTTACCACATCACAAGATGATTTGCCCCTCTCTCTCTGTCTTTCTCTCTCTTGCTCTTTCTCTCTCTGTATTTTTTTCTCAAAAATGTATTGCTTCATTAATGCAAGTAGATGACCTCGTTCAACTGTTCCATTTTATCTGAGCTTTTTGCACACTTTCCTTTCGCAATATGCATGCGACAGATGCAGATACAGATACACAGATGCAAGTGCAGATACAGATACAAATACAGATACAGTTGTATCTCATTTAGCATAGTCTGAGAAACAATATGTATGGCCACATGAGATGGCAAACGACAATGCACCATATATCAAATTATATAAACGTGTACTTAAAAAACTACACTTCCGACCTTCGGGAGAGAGACCGACCCAGCATGACATCCGGCAAATACACGACTACTCGCTATAGATGTACAAATATATCTAGATACATATATGTATCTGTATCTGTAGCTGTACTTGTAGCTGGGCCTTGTAAGTAAATGACAAGAAAAGAAAAAAAAGTAACCAAAGGAAAGAACAAAGCATAAAGAAAGCAGCAAGGGCTCAGAGTTCGAATAGGCAGCAAAAGGGGGCAGAAAAGAGGAGAAGAAAGGGGCATAAAAAGGGGAAGAAAGAGAGGTTGAGAAACTGCATAACACAGCGCGACATAAATTGAACTTTTTTTGCTGAAACTTGTCGCGAACACACACACACACACACACACACACAGCAAACGACAGACGGAGAGAACGCGTAAGAGCAAAAGGGACAGTCATGAGAGAGTTACTCTTCTCCTCTCCCCCCACTGTCCCTTTCTCCCTCTCTCTCACTCAGTCTCTTGCTTACTCTCCTTGGTCTTGTGTGCGCTTAGCACTTGAGGCACGATTCATAATTTGTTGTAATTGGAGTTTAAATCGTCGTCCCCAGCGTGAAAAACTTGGCAGCTGCTGTTAACTTACTTATTTTTGGAAAATTCTTCTATTTGTTTAGATTACACGATTTCCAGATTCGAGTGAAGTATTTAGATAAGAGAGAGAGAAGGTGTGTGTGCAGTCGTACAATATTTAAAGTGTCTTTAAGATACATTTTAAATATGTAAATTCATGATTTTCTTATGCCTTCCCAGCAAAGACAACTAATATTTTATCTATAGCTCATGTTTTAGCAAAGGATTTGTATTTTATTTAAATATGATTTAAAATGGATTTTAAATATAATATTAACATAGTATAATAACAGCTCAAGATTGTTGTAAAACAAAATTGTTCAGAATTTCACTATCAATTTACGAAATTAACTTTCCAAAACAATTACTAAGTCTGCAATGTTTTTCCAAACAAATTCCAAGTAATTCTGTGTCAATAATATACAAAATTTTGAATAATTTTATAACATTACTTTTTTGGGGACACATTCTTAGGCTGCACCTTTGGAATTTCTGATATGTATGTTGACCAAAATATGAATGGAAATTCGATTTCGATAATTTGTGGCGTTGAGCGGTGAAATGTCTATATACCATAATTTGTTAAGCTATGACCAAGATGGAAAGCAACAAGCTAAAAGCAACAGCAGCTGGCAATTTTGTATGCCAGTCAGGCATGAAATTCATTTACTACTCGTACTTAAAGTGTGACCAATACAACAGAAAGCAAAACAAAACGAAACCAAATGAAAATGCAATCAAACATCGATACTGAGAGGCAGAGCAACAATCAGTTAGTCATCTCGACAATTGGCAGTTTGAAATATCACGAAAATATACTGTAAGAAAAAAAAATAACCGCAAATATATAACAAGTAAATTTCTAGAGGTTTTTCCAGCTGAAAGTACGTTCAATATCCATCCATTATCCATATTACAATCAAAGACAAATTGCATGATATTTGGTATGGTATAGTCAAAGCTAATGCTGGCCTAAATCGATAGCCGACTATTTGGCTCAATTCACTGGGGAGCCAACACAAGTGATGAGCCAACTGAGACTTAACTCTGGCTCATCGGTATTAACTTGGCTCGAACACATGCCAATGAATTCTTTGGTCAAATACAAGTAAACTTTCTATCTGTAAAGGCTTTTTCGGGTACTCAATTCATAACGAAGTTGGCATCAGAAACGAACTTTCGGCAATTTCAATTAGTTCAATTACAAATGCAACAAGGGTGTAAGTCTTGTGTGTGGGTGCTTAAGTGTGTACAGTGTGTACACACTTCCACCAACTGATTGCAACTGACAAACAACCCTCGCTGAACACATGCTTACAACCCTCTTAGGCAAAAACTTTTGGCAATTAAAACTTTGAAATGAAAAGACAATAAAAATCAATTATTGTTAATAACAAACGCACCGTCAAAAGGCAACAACAAAAAAAGGTGGCATTAAAAAATGAAGTGTACTCGAAAGGTAGATGGAAATTTTCGATAAAAATAAATGGGCAAAAGGATTTAAAGGACCTTTTTCATAGTCCAATTAAATGTCTTATTTTTTTTTTATATTAAATCTTTACATTTTATGTAAAAATAGCTAGTTAGAAATATACCAAAATTATTATTTATATTATTATTATTATTATTATTATTATTATTATTATTATTATTATTATTATTATTATTATTATTGTTATTATTATTATTATTATTATTATTATTATTATTATTGTTATTATTATTATTATTATTATTATTATTATTATTATTATTATTATTATTATTATTATTATTTTATACAAGATTAATTTATATTTAAAGCACTAGTCACATTAATATAATTTTTAATTAATTTATCAACATTTAATTTAACTAATTTCATTTCATTTAAATATGTACACTAGACTTTATTTTAGTTTCTTGACCTCCAGTTTCGATTTCTTTCAATAAATATATCCAAGAATAAACAAATATTTATTTTAATCCTGCTAACTCTCAATATTTAATATTTTATAATTTGAAATATTTTGTTATATACAGAAAAAGAAGAATTTCCCAACAGCTTTAAATTGAAACTTATTTAATATTACCTCATTCAAATTCATCTTAAATCAAAGTTGTCACTTTGCATACAAAAAAATACTGCAGACACGGAAATTGCTAGAACAACCCTCGTGAAATGTTGGATAATAATAAATACCACCCCTAACGGATGATGGTCAAAAATGCAGCTTTCCGTACGTTGCCCGGACGACGCATTTAATTAACAAAGGAGGAGGAAAAAAGTAAAGAGAGAAAGGAGACAGGATGATGTCCAACAACTGATGCATTTCTGGCTACCATTAGTCCTTGGATGCATCATAGTCAAAGGACCTTGCGGCAATGTGAGTGGCCAGGAGTCAGGTAGCTAACAAAAATGCATACAGCAAATGGGGAAAATTGTGAAAATTGTTAAAGGGGTTGGCATTTGAACCCAAGCCGGCAACGACCTCGAGACGCACCACCAAAAAACGCATTCGCGTTACGCTGACTTCATCGTGAGTGTGAGAAGAACAAGTCAAAGGATGAGAATGAGAATGAGGATGATGAAGATGAGCAAAAAAGCAGGATGATGCTGATGATGATGTTGCTGACTAAGCCCAGGCACAAATCCAAATCCAGTACTAATGCTGCCTCGGTCAGACGAATATGCAATCTATTTTTAACTGTCTGGCGGGGGCATGATAGGGAAATGGAGGCGAAGAGGAGGGATGGGTGGGTGGGTGGTTGGTTGTGTGTTGCTTGCCGGGGAGCATGCAAAATTTATTTGCCATGGCTGTTGATGCCACACAGCCACTGCTGCGTGCGTCACGCGGCCAGACGCAACGGCGTCGTCACTGATGTTGCCACTGATGATGTTGCAGCTGATGATGATAATGATGATGATGATGATGCTGCTGCTGATGTTATGCATTTTCGACCAGACGCCTCTTGGGTGGGGAGAAGGCCATTGGAGTTTTGTGAGTATTTGAGTGGTCAGTAAAGGAGGAATGGAGGAATAAGAATGGAGGGAGGGAATGAGTGAATAGATAACATGACTCGTGGCTCTAACATGGCTGCAAATTGCATGCTGTGGTCAAAAATTGCTGGCTTTGAGTATGATGATGAAATGCTTTCTATGCTATTGAAATGTTGGCTAACTACACGGAACAGACTCAAAGAGACAGCCAGAGAATGGTTGCTAAAATATTTTTAAGTATAACTATAATAATACTACTTTAATAAAAAATATTGCATCATTTAAATGCAAATTATTTTTGTTCTCTTGGAAATGTTTGATAACTTATTTTTAAAGCTCTAATTAACTCAAATTAGTAATAAAATGTATTAAATAGAATATTTTAATTCTGCTGTTAATTAATAAAAAGGAAAAATATTTTAAATAAACTGAAATCAAGTGATATATTACAGTTTATTTAATAGTTATTGTTAAACTTCTTAACAATTAATGTTTTGTATGAAAACTATATTAAAAATTCCATTAATTTTAAATATAATAACATTTATTCAAGAAAATCTAAATCATCGTTAATTTTTGATATCTTTCAACAATAATTCTATTATAGATTGAAAGAGATAATTTCTTATCAAAAGCCAACAGAGCTCTATATAAAAATATCGGTATATAGAAGGTATCAATTTTAACGCAATTTAAAAGGATAGTAAATAAAATTCCATTTATTATGTCCTTTAGTCTAAGTTACAAAGTTTAACGGAAGTCTTTTGGCACTTGGGCATCTTCCAAGAGGCACTGAGTCCCTAATCCTTATAGCTGCCCTCCATGTGGATGCCACACTCAGGAAAGGTTGGAAACGTTTAGTCTGATGCAAGTGCAGTTAAGCGTGCTGAACTTTTTCATAAGTTTTCTTCATTTTCATCGCCAGCACCGAGTGCACTTAATCACATGGAAGTGCCACCGGCCACCCGATAGGACAAAAAGGGGCATGTGGCAAGTGGCAGGTGTCCAACGTTACCAACGTTTTGGCGACAGTCGCACGGCACGTACGCAACAGTCGCCGTTAGGCAATGGGAAAAGCTTAAACGATGCCAAGTGGCAAGCGGCGTTAACTTGGCCTGAACCTTAGAGCTTGTACAAAAACACAAAAACAAGAAGCCTAGGACCAAAAAGGACCAAAGCGCAACATGGCCAAAACCCTTCAAATGTCGAGAAGATGCTGCTTCATGTGCTAATTGCGCTGTCAAGTCAAGTGTGCGTGTGTGTCTGAGAGAAAGGGAGAGAGCAAGTGAGACGGAGAGAGAGAGAACACAGTCGGAAGCAACAGCTCAAATGGCAACTAAAACACACTCACACACTCACACCCGCACACACACACCCACACACACTCATCGCATTAGCGACGTTAAGAGAATATTTGTTGCATACTTTGCGCGGCCGCAGCAGCAACATTTTTCGCTCTCAATAACAGCAGGAAAAACCAACAACAACCACCCGCCGAAGAATTTCCCTTAACAACAAATGACAGTGTGCAGCATTTTGCCATATTCATTTTCATTTTCACATTCAGTCAAATCAATTTCAACTCAATGTTCCGCGGCCCATTGAACACAGTTTCGTTTCATTTGCTTTCCACTTCTTTTGTTTCTATTCCTGCTACTATTATTTTTTTTGTGTTTCATTTCATCGTTTTCTTTGCATAAAATACAAATGGAAAAAATTCGTGTTGAAAAATAAACAACAATTTATCGGCGGCATGCAGAGATAAAGCGCCGGCAAACAACAACAACAACTATAACATTTTGGGCCAGAAACAGAGACAGACAGGGCCACAAGCAATGGCTAAAATCGATTTTTCCAACCCTCAACATGTGGCTGCAGCATTGCGACTCTGCGAACTCAGCGACTCTCTGTCTAGGCCCTGAGCTCTGTTCTGGTCTGGTTTATGGTCTGAGGCTGTCTGAAGGCCCCAAAGGCGACGTAAAAATAACAACAACAATTGCGATGACAGTGGCCAAAAATAACCAAAAATAAGAGCAACTGCAGGAAGCGTAAAGAAATTTCTTAAGATGTTCTCTTATTTTAAATTCTTGTTTTATCGAGACATCGATAGAAAATAAATCGACTGCTTTAGGGAAAGGGACTGAAAATTTATACTATACATTGTATAGTTTAAAACAAAAATTGTAAATTTATAAATTTAGAGCAATACGTATATATAGAATAATCTAACTTTTTTAATATCACATGAAAAAGCACAGAGAAAAATGCTCGGTATAAAAAATGTTGTACGTGTATTTAAAAAAGTATTAGTATTAAAGTATTATTAAAAATATCATCATAACCATACCATATCATAAATTCAACAAAAGCTTCGATGCAAATCGGAGAAATACAAACAACTTTTCAGAATTCTAAGATTGTTACCAGTTTTATTTATAAATAAATAAAGTGTAAACAAGTGTAAGGAACGTCTTGACGCTTATTTCAAAAAAAGGTATTAGGCACATTGAAAATCTTATCAAAAAATTACAATATATTGAGCATTATATGTACTTTATAAGATATAGAGTTTTTAAGGATATTTATTTGTACTTTTATTAAAATATAAATGTTTTACGATCTTTTTACATTCCTCTAAGCTCTCCATTTGAATGAAAAAGGTTTCAAAAAACATTCATAACATAATGTTCGATATCTAACTACCTTCATGTGACCTGCTTGGAAAGTAATTCATATGACAGCAGTCCGAAAGTACTCTCGGTACTTGATAGCTCTTGCAAGCTGCACTTCAACCCCCGAATAATGGTCGAAAAACTTTATCACAAAATTTCTGGTACGCCATCCCCTTCGTGTTGTTATCAAGAACAGGGGTGAACCTTAAGTTTTGCCCCCAGTTTTGATTGAATAGTCCAACTAAAGCAATAGATGATATAAAATGTGTGTGCTTCTCAATATGACGCTGATGGGGGTTGACTCCCCGTCCCCGTCTCCCAAATGTTGGCCAGACTATATACAAGTTTCTCAGGTAATTAGATATTGGGGTTGATGTTTCCAAAAAAAAATACAAATGTATTTCCGCTTGGGCAAAGCTTGATACGGTTATACAACAATATTTTTATCACAAGCACACATTAGTGGTTTTCCAGATAGTGCATTTTATTTGTTGTTGTTATAATTGCGATTGGAAAAGGTATTTACTAAAAAAGGTACAATTCAAATATTATTCAGAGAAATTACGTAATTTTGGATTACAAAAAATTAACGGAAAGTAAAATTTGATCGATTGATGTAATCGAAGTTGGTAAAATTTAAGAACCATTTCATATACGCTGCCAGATCTAAAAATCTTTTTAAAATGGGCGCAACGAAATATTTAAAACGAGCTGATTTTTAAATTGATTAATAAATAGTATATTTTTAATTTGAAAATGATCGATTTATCGATGTATTTCGATAGTTATGTATAATGCTCTAAGATGGTACGATTGGTAAGCTGATTTTTAAATTGATTAATAAATAGTATATTTTTAATATGAGAATGATCGATTTATCGATTTATTTCGATAGTATAGGATATTTTTAAATTGAGAATGATCGATTTTTCGATTTATTTCGATAGTCAGAATATTTTTATTCTGAGAATAATCGATTTATCGATTTATTTCGATAGTTATATATTACTCTAAGAGAGGTACTTACCCTAGCATGCATGTTGACGTCGTTTTCTCCGGGCTGTTGTACACCGGTACGGATCTTTTTGTTCTGGGGTCCCTCGCTGACCACTATAGTGGCCCCACCACCGCTTACACTGCTGCCTGCTACGGCACCACCGACTCCACTTCCGTTGCTTGCACCGTTAAAGGGCATTGTGGTCGCCGTGTTGAATTTAAGCGAAGCCTCCGTCGTGTTAAACAGAGTGTTTTTCGTGAAAATTTTGACTTTGATTTGGGCCGGAGCCTTGCTTTAGATTTGTATTTATTATATAGATTTAATTGCACGATGGACGTTGCACAAACGGATGTGGCAAGCGAATGTGTATGCTATGTCTCTGTGTCTGTTTCCGTGTGTGTGTGAGTGTTTGTGTTCAAGTGTTGTAGGTGTATTTGTGTTTGAACGAAGGAACGTAAACACAGAATTGCACCGAACAGACGATATGGGAAAACAAACGATTGTTAAAAAATCTTCGGGGAAAAACGCGCGCGATTTTTTAACGCGAAATTCTTCAAATGATTAGAAGAATTTTTAGACAATTTTTGGACAAGTATTTACTTAATGTTGCTGTTGCTGTTGCTTTCCTTATTGAACACTTTCTTTAAACTGATCTGAAACTTCTCATTTGCCGTTTCAATTTCTTATTGCACTTTCAATTGGCGGCTTGCAAATTTGATCGCTTCGGTTTCTTTTCTTTTGTTGTTTGTTTGTTTGTAGAATCAGCTGAAAAAGAGAAAGACTTTATTATAATATGCACTTAAAAAGCTTAAGATAATATTTTCAATAATTGAAAAAGAAAATTCTGTATGCAAAACAAATTGAAGGAGGTAAAAAAAACAACTTTCTAATGCAATCAATAATTTATAACAAATAAATAATTGTAATTATGCAGTGTTGTTTGTTTTTAGTATTTCCTGTGGCCCTTTGGAATATATAGCAAGAGACATTGGAATTTTAGAAAGTTTAAGAGGTAAAATAGAAAAAGTTAGATTGATAAAAATAATTAAGGTACAAATAATATTATTTGAATTTCCTTTTCTAGCTGATATCGTAAATCGGAACCTTCAATACAAATACTCGAAATAAGTACAACTGAGCCAAATCATAATTAGCTAAATAAACTATTGTTTTTATCGCTCAATTAGACACTAAATTATCAGCAATCATATCAATCATATCGATTGGACGCTTGAATAGGCAAATTTTGTATACAAACTATACTTATCAGTAACCCCAATAGAAAATGGCGTCAATTGTGAAATGAGCGCAATCATTTTTGCAGTTTCGTAACATATGTGTTTTGGATACAAATGAAAGCATATGGACATCATATTTCTTATAGTTTTTCATATTTTAAATTAAACTTACTAAAGAAGCTTTACATTTTTTGTAAATATATCTTGAGACAATGGGAAAATTTCGTGAATTGCATAAACAACCCTCGCAGCTGCAGACTGCCGAAAAAGCGCCGGCAAAAAAGGAACGTCAAAATAACATGGAATTTAGCCAGAATGTCAAAATAAAAGGACACGACAAAGCAAAACGGACAGACAAATGATAAAACTAACAGCAAACAGCGAAAAGCGAAACGAAATGAAAATGAAACATGCCGAAAAGTTGAAAAAAGCGTTTCAACTACGAAGATTCGCATTGAAATAAACTTGAAAAAGTTGCTTCACACAATTTTCTTCAGGTTTTTCGGCTTTTCCACGTTGCTCGCAACGCAACCCTTATGGCAAATGGGAAAAATACAACAAATGATGGAGACACGGGAAAAGGAAAGAAAAACGCAACGCGGCTGTTGATTTCAGCTTTTGTTTGTGGGGGCGCCGCTTGTCAAATGCCGGGGGTTGATTTTTCATTAATGAAACAACGCGCTGGAAAAAGCAACAAAACGGAAAGCGAACGAACTTTTCACACAGCCCCCGTGCGCTTTTCTCGATTTTGTTTTTGTATGCGAGACGCGCGACTTCTGATTGTTATTTTTCTTTCTATTCTCTTCTTTTTTATTACACTTTTTTTTGCGTACCGCGCTTAAAATGGCGGCGGCTAGGCAACAACAACAACGTCAGCAATTTGTAATGCACTAAATTTGATAGTTAAGCTTTTAATTTAGATAAAACTGTTCAATTTGCTGGACACTTGTTTTCTGTATTGTGTTTGTATTTATTTTTATTTTGTAATTTAAAATTTAGTTCCTTGTATCAAATGCACATTGTTTGGTTTTTTTGGTCAAAGGTTTTTTTTTCGTATCTGATTTAATTAATTCGATGGCGAAAGGAAATCTGCACTTTGTGAATTTTAAACTGTCAATGGTCACTTTTGAAGGCCTGTGTGACAGACAGATCCGTACGTCAGACGGACGGCGCCTACTTACATTCAACTTTGACAATTAACAATTGACAATTGAATTCGCTGCAGGCGTTCGTACACCAACTCTCACATATACACACATAAACAAATGAACTTTATTTTTTTGCTTTTGTATTTTTTGTGTTGAAGTTGTGTGTAAAATTTTCATCCGTTATATTGAAGACTTCTGCTGTTGTACACTTCGGCGCCGCGCTGGCGAATGACGGTCAAATAAGAAATGAAAACCTGTGAGAGCGTTTCAACGTCAACATCGGACTCGGGCTCGGGCTCTTGCACGAACGAACTGAGCGAACGTACACACACACACACACACGAAGCAAAGAGAGCGAGAGAAGTGTACGCACGTCGCACAGGTAGCCGCCAACAGCTGCAGCACAGCACGCGTTTTTGATAGGGGTTGCAATTGCAAGAGAGTCACACAAAGACAGAGAGAGAGCGAGTGAAAGAGCGTGAGCGAGAGCAAAAGTACCTTGTACTTTTTGTGCTGCCCTTTTTGTTTGGCAATTTCGTGGGTGGCAGTGTAGCACCTACCGGTTACGTTTTGTTGTTGTTGTTGCTGTTGCCACTGTCGCTGCTACGAAGCAAAACAGTAAAGCAAACGGAGCGCTTATAAAACTTTTGTTGCAATTTTACCATGATTTTTACAATGCACAATTCACAAACACGTACACACAATTACAATTACAATAACAATATGTACGTATTATGTATACATACACTTTTTCATGCAAGTTGTGTAAAACAACACTTTCACCCGTTAGGCGTCGGCTTTTCTTCTTACCTTGTTTTTGTTTGGTTTATTTGTTTTTGCTCGCTGGCTGCTGCTGCTGATGCTGCACTTGATTTATAATTATTTATTGTTTATTATTATGTACGTTTCTGTTGTCTAAATTCGCATGCAAACGATATTTAATTGTATTATTTTTGTTTTGTTACTGCTGCTATCGCGTGTCTGCTTCTTACTTCTCGGCGGCCCTTTTTAATACAACACAAACAAAACGAATACGGCGGGCCAGACAGAGACGCATTGACAAATGACAGAGACAGGGCGATTAAACAGCGAGAGTAGTTTGTTGCGAGAACGAGAGCAGGAACAATCGAGTTGAGAGATTGTATGTATGAATGTGTTCTTGTGTGTGTGAGAGTATCTGTGCTGTGTGCGTAAGTGTGTGTATGTTTGCTGCTCTGTGTGTGTGACGTCGACGTCAATGCGGCGGGGCGAGTGAGCACGCAATGGAAAAACTGGCGCGACGACAACAACAACGACGACGACGCGCGGAAGTATTTAATTAAGCCAAAAAAGTATTTAATTCAAATTGATTTGGAATAATATATGCATGCAAAATTCACACATACGCACGTTAAATGTATGTATGTGAGTATACCTTTTCTGCGTTATTGCACAATACACAAAACACAACAATAACAATAATACACAATTGCCGTCTCTCGTTGCTTTTTTTTTAGTTGGACTGATTTCGTGTGCGCTTTTCTGTTGCTACTGAAGGTTTTCAACCGTGCGCCACAGAGTCTCAATTCGTACTGAGAAAATGAGCGGCGGGTTCAGCGGTAAAAACACATTTGCCACATTGTGTGCGAGCAGTCCAGCATGTGTATGTGCGCGTGTAATCGCTCTCTTTTACAAGCGTGCGCGCACACCGAACACACATGCAAACAAATGAACGAATACGCTCAAAACATTCACGCACCACTCTGAACGCAAGTGCTGTTGGGTTGGGAGAGTAACCAGAGCGAGCAAGTGAAATGTGTTATGCTCTCGCTCCCACTCTCCCACTCAGCGTTGTAATGAGCGCGCCAGAGCATCGTTTTCATTGTATATACAAATGAACAAACATATGTACACATGCGTGTTTGCGCTTGTGCGACGTGTTGTTTTTGTTGCTTGTGACTGGCAAAAAATTGGCACAGTGTGCAAAGTCTTATGAAAATGTTGCATGTGGAACTATGAATATTTAAAGAAAAATATTACCCATTATATAAAAGGTATATTTTTTATTAAGCATCTCTATTAATTTAATTTAAAAGTATTTCTCTTGCAAGATACTAGTTTTGTCAATTCCGTTGAGCTATTCAAATTTACTTTATCAACTGTAATGCGACTGTCAGTTTATCGATAAACTCTCTGATTGGCAGCTTGCATGTTGCACCATTCAAGTTAAGAGCACACGCCTTGTATTTTCTCTTTAGCGCGCGTTTCTCTTTAACTCTTTCTCTCGCTCACCCACGCAGCACAAGAGCAACTTTGTTGTTGTTTGTTGCAACCAGTGCTGCCAACTTTTTACTAACGGGAAGAGAAGGCAAATACAGCTGAAATAACTCAAAATTGCACTAAAAAGCTGACCTTTTTTAATTCTCAAGCACTGCCAACACTGACAGAAGAGAGCGGCGAGAGCGAAATCCACAAAATTGACGATTAAAAATTCTGAAAAATTGCATTTCCTGCATTCTTGTTTCACAGTCATGTATGTTGCAGAGCACTGTTAATATTATTTTTCTTGATGCTTTTTACAAAAAAATACATTAAATAAATTGAGTTTCCAGTTCATTTTTATTTCATATTTGCTATTTGCTCCTTAGTTAGCAGTGGAGGAGCGAAAAAGGTTGCTAAAGAACGCCAGCATGTTGCGTCACTGTTAAGTCACTGTTAGTTAACAAATCTGTTATGGTGGCTCTGACGTTTTTATAAATATAATTTGTTTTGAATTGTTTTAAAAAGAAAGTTCAATCTTTAAGTAAAACAATGTAATAATAAATTAGATAAATTAAAGTAAATTCTTTTAATACATATTTCGGGCTTGTTGAACCTTCGAGGCCTAGTTCCTATAAAGGTTTTCTAAAAAAATTAACAATCTTAAAAACTTGTTTTCCATTGTAGTAAGTATGTAGTTAGTTAAATAAATTGTAGGTAAGCTTTTTATTTGACACACTAAGAAATAAGAAATAAATTAATTAAACATAGCACAACACGTTGATCCTTTTAAAGTTTAATTTATTGTTCTAGTCACGATTAAAATTTGAATACTGCTTTATTATTTTAAACATCGTCCTAGTTTAACAATGAGTTAAAGAAAATAATTCGATTACTAAAACCAAACTTCAAATTACAAATTCAAAACAACTTAATTGAATTTAAGTATAATTTTGAGTTCAGAACACTTTATTATATTTGTTGTATTTGTTTTTTAAGATTTATACTTTAGTGCACAAACTATAAGTAATATTTGATTATAATTATGCTTAAAATTTAAATTTACAAGATATTAATTATATTATATATAACTATGATCAATATTTTTTGTAAAAAACTCAAATTTAAATTATATGAATTACAGGACAGTTTACCGTTTACTTCGAAAGAGGAAGTAGAATGGCTCCAAGGTCAGCATTCGAACATGTTTAGATTAAAAATTTCATTCAGTTCTTAAGAAAATATCTGTGAAAACTTTAAGAATAATTTTCCTAAATAAAGTTAAGCTTTCAACTTTCGATGTCTCAAAGGACTGTATTAACGGTCTCCTGTTGCTCCCGTAAACTGAACGAGGAAAATGCTAAAGACACAAAATGCTGCATGCTTCTATTAGATTGGATGGTAGGATCAGGGGGGTGTGTGTGTGGGTGTGGGTTAATGCTGGACAACAATGGTAACCAGGGCAGTCAAATAGAATGACATATCCACCTTCCTCCTGCTCCTCCTCTCTTTCCACAACCCCTCATGACCAAAACGCCCCCTCACTTAAGTCGCATATACACATGAATTCCGCTCGATGGCTTTGGTTACGTGCTTTCCCCTTCACTTCACCACCCTCTTTTCACCTCTCCCCTCTCCCACACACACTCTCTCTCCCTCTCTCACTCTCGCTCTCTCATCTGTGTTCGTTCAGCTCTCTGCTTGGCATTGGCATCCTTGCGTCCAAGGCTGGGGCGCTTTGCTTAATGCCAAAGTGCAGGACAACAACAACAACGACAACAACTACAACTGCAAGCTGCCTGGTAAACAACATAAACTATTTAGTCTATGTATGCGTGTGCCATGTGTATGTGTGTGTGTGTAGGCGAGGGCGAAAGCGTGGGCGTGGCATCAGCATTGGCATCTAGCGTGGGCTTCAACCAGCTCCTGGTCTATACCCTCAAGCATAACTCTATAACAATGGGTCTATCAACGTTGCCTTGTATTTGTGCAACATGCAGAATAGATTCAATTAACTTCATTCAAAAGCTTCGTCTTGTAGAGCTTAAAATTCGATATAGGATATTCAGAAGCCGTGCAAAACCACAAAAACCACAGGCTTAAATCTTATCAAAAATCTTTTAATTAACTCAAATCATCTAGTTGTAAATCTTTAAAGTTCATATCTAAATTTGGGAAATATTAAATTATGAACTCTTCATATATTAAAAGACTAATGATGAAGTCTAAGCTCTAGACTGATTTGATCATTCATATAACCGTTTGAAATCGATTCAATTTAAAAAAGGAATCTAACCATTTTTTAAGTTAAACTTTAAGAAGCTCAAGTAACATTTTCTCAAAGGTATATTTAGTTTTATGTTTACTTAACTTCTTTAATAACCTTTTATTACCCTTTTTCTTAGTCTTATAGTTTTTCTATATTCCCGATTGTTTATTAAGGCCAAATTTACTATTTTCTTACGCTTTCGTTTTCTTTTTATAGACTTAAATAATAAAAAGAAAACCATTATATTTTCAAAGTGTCCTGTTTTTCAAACTTAATTTATCTCATTCCATTTACAAGCTGAATGGAATATTTTCTTTAGTCTTATGTTTACTTTAAATGAAAACACTTTCCAGGATATCTTGAAGTCTACTAAATAGATTTCCTGCACGCTTTTCCAGCTGAATATGGCTTAGAGTCTCCGGCAATTGGACAAAACTCTCTTTGCCAATGTTTGCATCGTAAAATATGGCTTTAGTCGTGTGTGTGTAACGGTCTCCACACTCGAGTGCACTTATCGATAAGCATTTGGTTGTCGTTGTTCTCCTTTACTATTGTTATGGTTGCCATGGTTGCCACACTTGTTGCAGATTGCATTCCATAAATGCGTTTCTTAACACTTTCAAAATAAGCTATGAATGCGATTTCTTAGCCATGGCAAACATACTTTTCGGTGCTCTTGAGAAACAGTTTATGGAAGAGTTGCATAGCAACCGGCTTTGTGTCAGGCGAGAGTTTAAAAATTAAGTGCAGCTGTTAAAAAAACCCTTAAGTATGTGAAGCGCAGTTGACATTCATCTATTTTATAAACTATTGTTATTAAGCAATCAACACTTTTATTTATTATTTATCTGGAAAAATATTTTAAAATTTTATGATATTGCTTTTTGTTCTTTTGAAAGTTGAAAATTGAATTACCAAGTTAATACTTTTATTTTATGGTCCAGCTTCATATCTAGAAAATTATACATTAAGACCGTAGCTGAAAAATTTGCAAACAATTTTGAAAGATGTAATTTCAGAAAAGTCATTTTACTCATAATTTGATCTACTTATAAATTATTCCTACTTATTTTTAAAAATAGTTTGTTTGCAAAAATTCTAACTTTCTTAAAATGCATAGAATACTTTAAGAACGAAATATTATCTTTCCGGTCCCGGCTCTGTTTATATCTTTCTATAACTACATCAAATTAAATTACTTTGCTTGTCAACCGAATCGAATATAATTATAGAAACCCTCAGCTAAGTTATACATTTTCTTTTATAGCTTAGTTTAAATTTGGATGAACTTCAATATGAAAGTGTTTCAATTAGTTCTCATTATTTGTGCTATTGCTGGAATTCTGGGACAAACTTGTCCACCGAATCACATACAACTGGGGCTTAAATGTTTTCCAAGGCTTTCCACTAGATCAACAACTAAAAAACACGTATTGGAGCAGCAAAAATGAATATGAATTAATTATATATTATTTGGAGAAAGCTTCAAATTAAAGCTCCTATTAAATGTTATGAAAGTTATTGTATAAATAAAATTAATAAAAAATAATATGTGTAATAAAATTTTCTTAAGCTTATTTCCCTTATTTTGGTTTGTTCTGCTAAAGTTTGGTTCCACAACTGTTATTTTCAGTTCCTTACACTTAGCAGCTTAATATGTTTTCTATTAATTGACAAATTATGAAAGCGCCTTTCAAAAGTTAATCATATTATGCATCTTTCACCTATACTTTTATCTCCAAGTAATCTAAATATCTTGTACAGTTTATCAAAGCTGCTTCGGTATTAATTGTATAATTTTTCCTGATAAAGCTCAGTATAAATAATAAATAAAAATCAGTTAAGGCATTAAATAGCAAAAGGAAAAGTCAAGTGCTAAGAAGATTTGACTTATTTTTGTAACCTTAATCGCATACTTTCACTTGACTTTCAAACGCAACCCGAGTGAATCTCCGTGTTTCCCCCACTCCAATCCACTCCATTCTACTCCAATCCTCCCACTCTTACCTCATCCCTTGAGCTGATGTTGTGCAACACCCACATGCAAAATGCAAAGCTAATGCGCCTTTAAATGGATGAATATGTGGACTGGGTATGGAATTTTCTAGCACTCAAACATGCCTCCTTCCGTGGCAACAGTGTTGAGTGTGGATGGTGGAGGGTGAAGGGGGAGTGCAGCCTGTAGCTGATAAGCTGCTGCTATCAACGCCTTACGACGGCCACCACCCTTCAATCCCCGCCCCTTCCCTGTGGGGCAAGCATCCGCTTCCGTTGCGCTGCAGCGTCAGCTTAGTATCCTGTTTTGCCAGATTTACAGCTGAAACTCCTTGAAAATCCAACTGCATGTGTGTGAGTGGTTGTGTGTGGGTGTGTTTATCTGTGGCGTTGCCGGAAAGTGAAACGTTTATGAAAACGTCCGGCAAGGCGTGGCACATCACCCCACCCACAACTTCCCCCCTCTCCTCCCCACCCCAGCCGTCTGACCTTCTTTTGTTTTTGCCATGCTAAATTTAATATTAACTTTGATTCAGCCTCCTTTTTTCTCAGCTAATTTGCAAGCTGAACAATGCTTCAAGAATTTAATATCCATCCGCTTCAGATGACCAGCAACAGCAACCAGGCCAGTACGTTGGTTACGTGTGAATCTTCACCAGCAACGTGCCGTTTTAGTCCCTGGTTCATGTTCTGTGTTTCTGCCTCTTGTCCCAAGATAAACAATGAAGTCTTGACCTAGTTCCATGCTACGCATTTGCCTTGCCCTTTGTCATCATCATCGTCAGCAGCAGCAGTAGCTTTGACATGGACAAGATACACAAAAAAAATACCAAGAAAGAATTATGTAGCTAAGGGTGATCAACAGAAAGATACCCCTTGTTAAAGATTGTCGAAGATTCCTGGGAGAAAAGAGTTTACCCTGAGGGTTAAATAACACTCGACAAAAGTGAGTAACGACCGAGTAGAGCAGTGTATTGACTAGAAGATACCCTGTGCTCACAAAAGAAAATGTTATCGATTGATTGACATTGAAATCATCTTAAAAGATTCCCATAACGTTATTTGTTTCCGAGCTAAAGCTATTCACATAGTATATTAATTAAATGTATTATATTTACTTCAATTTCCCTCTAAAATTTATTATAAAATTAAATTTTAAAAATGGAATATCTGATTTGTATGTCACTTAGGTCTTTTATGAATATTGAAAACATCTAAATAGGAAACATTGTAGGTGGTTTTTAATTTCGAAAATAAATGCTGTAAGTTTTAGAGTTGCTTATTTCTAAGAAAATTTAAAACAAGGCCTAATTGTTCCATTTATACTTAGCGAAAAATGGCATGTTTGCTCAATGTTTTAATGCTCATTATTTAAATTCAGCACAGGGTATTAAAACAGAAAACTATAAGGAATCTAACTGAAAATCCGCTAACTTTACATACTGAAATGTTCGCTTACCCAAAAATTGAGACAGCTTTGCTCCTTCCACACATAACATAATATATTCGACTGGGTTTTTTTGTTTTTTAAGGAACAGTTGGAAAAGAGCTGTTCGGAGGATAGAAAGAGGGGTAAAGGGTATGAAATTTTGTGTGGGTGGCATAGCTAAAGTGCAGTCGGACAGTCATTGGATCATTTGTCTTGGCATTGTTGCCTTTTTCAGATTTTCTTTTCTTTTTTTCTCTCCCTTTTTTTGCAGAGCTTTTTTATTGCTGCCGCTGCTGCATGAAAGTTTGGCAGCGAATTGTTGCAATGTGGCTTATGGATTTAGGCGGCTTATATGACACTAAAAATGGGCAAATATAAGAAAATCCAAGTTTACGGACTAAAGAAGTTGAAAAGTAAATAAAAGTAAGGAAATTGTGATAAAACAGGTGAAATAAGTTGGTAGAAGAGTGAAGTAAATGATTGATAACGATTTTAACATAGAAAGAAATTGGAAAATGAAATGAAAATTGATTTCAAAATGTAGATAAAGATGTCTTATGGAAGTGTATGTTGAGTTAAAACAATTCCTAAATTATTTGCTGGGAAAGAAATTGAAAAAAAAGATCTTTTGAAATAATAAAAATATATTTTAAAAATATGACAATATATTGTGATATAAATTTTTTACAAAAAATGATTTTAAAATAAATGTGATAAAGTTGAAAAATATTTCGATGACTTTCAATCGTAGAATATAACCATTGTTGGGTACCGCAACAAAAACTTGAAAAACTAACGAAAAGAAAAATCCTGAAAAGAAATTTCACCAAAAATTGTGCTCTCCCCTCACACACACACACACACACACACCCACACACAAATAGGCACAACACGAACAGCGATACGTAAAAAAGCAACAGAATCACGGGTTTGACTTTGACTCGTGCCTGATTTTGACTCCGGCTGAATGTCCGGAGCAAATGAAGGTGTCAAAATGACAAGCAGACACAGCAAAAAAGAAACGAAGGCATCGTCCAAACACACACACACACACACACACACACACACTCACACTATATATACACGCCTGACTGGTTGGATGGATAGATGGATGGATGGATGGACGGATGCCTGCCTTGGCCAACATACTATCCTTCTGTCTGTCCGTCTGTCTGTCTGTCTGTGTGGCCTTTTTGTCTGACTGGCTAACTGTATAAACGCCAAAACGACAGCAGCATTTGCTAACTTGCAGCATCAACAACAAGAATAGAAAAAATAGAAAAGAAAAACAATAAAACAAATACACATGCAACAACAAAGACTACATAATTGTATCTGTATCTATGTATCTATGTATCTATACGCTGGATGTGCATTGTATTGCAGTTACGTGCTTGATGGCCCAGCAAAATGGCGAAACTACAAAACAAAACAAAGCAATACAAAATGGAAGAAAATGAAACTGAAGTTTTCCGTTAAGAGACACTACGAATATCTGCTATACTTATCTAGACATTTAATTAAATTATTTAAATTAAGTTCAAAGATATCTCGAGTACTGTTGATTTAATTTTAATGATACTAAAGAAAATAAAGTCAAAAGTAAACATTTTAATTTGAGACACATTTAAAATAAATAATTGAGAATTTAATACAAGTTAAAAAACAACATTTTTTTATAATGATAGACAGTTTAAAATGGATTTAAATATATTAAGTTAATTTCCAAGAATATTTTCGAATATTCTTAAATTAAATTTTAAGTTTACCAATGGCCTCCAATTTCAAACTACAGTCATTTAAAAATAATGCTTTAAATTTTTAAACTTTCCCGTCTAATGACAAAGGCCAACCCCTAAGCCCAATAAGTTATATTGGTACTCAATTTCAGTAGAGCCCATCCATCCATCCATCAATCGATCGATGGGACAAGCCTTAGAAAAGTGTATAAAATGATAACAGGAAAATCGCTTAAAGACTTTGACGATGGCCAACTACTGACATGATGGCCAAATGCCAAAGCGGATTTAGCTTGTAGCAAAACTTTAAATGAGTTCAAGTTTGAGATTTAGTGCTCCCCTCTCTCGTTTGGCACGCCCACTTTAATGGCTGTATTAGTGCTGCTAGTGCTGAAAGAAGCGTAATGATGATGACTTTTCTCAACTGATTGATGGCAGAGAGAGTGTGTGTGTGTGAGGAAAAGACAATTTTGCGATTTACAATTTATAGTTTTCGAATATAAGAATTTCACAGTTCGTTTTTCGCATTACTCATACGCCACGTTAGCGGCATGCATATGTATATTTTTAGAAAACACGCATATGACGCTGCAGATGACCAATTAAATTTTCGTAATAATTCATATTGCACTTTTTTATGTCACTCTTGAACCGGAAATGCCTCTGTGCTTGTCATTTCAATATCATAATTTTCTTGGGGCTATGCAGCTCAGTCGCAATGGATCAGTGGACGGGAGTGCATCGGGCGTTCATAATACGCTCCTATTATAGGAATAACGATTCCATAAGCAGTGCCCAAAGAATGTTTAAGAAACAATTTAGCATTTATCAGGTACCGCCCACAAATGTCATCAAGTCTTGGCTAAGACATTTCGAGTGTACAGGCTCCTCGCAAGCCGGCGGCTCCATATCGCGTTCCTCACTTCCTGTAAGAGTTTCAAATACTATACGAAAATGTACAAAATAATCTAGTAAAGTGTGTTTACTTCACAGCAAATCTTCTGTACCATTTGCAATCAATGTTTAAGTAATGAGAAGAACTTCAACAGCTCCTTAAAATAATCAAATATAATAAAATATTTTAAATATAAGCATACAAGTATTATTTAAAGTACATATATTTAAATCAAATTCCTTATATTGTGTAGTTATAAATTTAGCTATATTTATTTTATATAATAAACATTTTATTTTGCTAATTAACAAGTTTGCTGAACATTTCAACTCAACACTGTCCACAGTATATCAAGTGCTCGACATGTGTCTCTCGGGGTTCTCGTACATTTGTGTCTTATGCTTGGCTAAAGATCCACGATTCGGTTGGTTTCTCTAGAAATTGAAATTCTTTTGTGTATTCGAAGTGACTGACAATGAAAAATGGCCTGAAACGTAGAGAATACTTTGTTTTAAATTTAAGTAGCCAATTTCTTACAGAATTTAGTATAAGGTTTATTAAAGTTTGAACTAGTTTTTTCAAGTTAATCTATCTATCTATTGATCTATCTATCTATCTATCTATCTATCTATCTATCTATCTATCTATCTATCTATCTATCTATCTATCTATCTTTCTATCTATCTATCTATCTATCTATCTATCTATCTATCTATCTATCTATCTATCTATCTATCTATCTATCTATAATCAAGTTAAGAAAAAAGCAGCTTTGAAACATCACTCATAATTTCGAATACTCACAGTCTCAGTAAACTTTTCAAGCTTGATCTGTTAAACCAAATTATATTTGTGCTACAGAAATCTATCTATTGAGAAATATTTTGGTAAGTATAATATCTTCTATTTCTTTACTTTTGACATAAGTCTTTTAATTTAAGCATCATTTAGAGTTTTTGTAACGCCAAGAAAAATGTTTCCCTGGTTTCGTCTAAGTCCAAAGAGCTGGATTCAAAACATCCAACCAGATCGTTCGACTGGGGAATTCTTTAAATGCACCCTATTGTTTTGCCTTGGAATATTATTGCTTAAGCGTCTTGGGCGTGGATTGCCGTCTTTAAAGATTGTCGAGACCTATCTGACTCCCAAGAAAACTTAAACAATTGTTAAACAAAACGAGTTCTTTAATTCATAATGTAACAGCAAAGCTGTAAACAGTCAATTTAAAGCTTAAAATAAAAATATAATATTTAAAAAAAAATAATTAAAATTAAAGAAATTTTCTAATGAAAACGTGGATCAAATGCCTAAAAGGAATTTCAATAATAGAATATATTTCTTGGTGATTTCTCATTACATTTTGAGAACTTTATGATTTTTATTTGTGTTTAACAACAATAAGTTAACCAAAGTTGAATTGTAACAAATGTTATCATATCATCTCTTTTATCTGCTTGATCTCTTTCCTACGTAATCTACTTTTCCTCACCCTCTTTACTTTTTCTCGAATTTAGTTTTGTTTTCAGGATTCGTTTAAAGTTCAACAAAGTTGCTAAAGTCCTTTCCTTATGTGTGCGTTGACTGTGACTTGGAGAAGTTGAGCCTAATCAAAGCAATCAAAGTCGAAAGTTTTCAATATGCCAGCTTAAGATCTTTAGAGACTTGCCAATCCCTGCCAATCCTGCCCCCTTTCCCCACTCAGCTGTCAGCTTTAGAGAAAGAAAACTGTATCACATATTGGATGCTCAAGAATGTCATTGGGATGTCTTTGCTTTTGGCACCTACGGAAAATGTCCACTTGAACGGGAATGTCATCAAGCTGTCATGTCATATCAAATGAAATAAGTACGAGTATCTTTTAGGCTCCACACTGATTGACTGACAGCGGGCAGGGGGCAGGGGGAAACTACCCGGCCTAACGGTTATTAAGGCATTATGCTTACAGATTACAATCGGAAGATGCGCATAAGGTTTTACGATACAACCGCTGGGTATTAGTTTGAGTTATAGGTATGTGAGGACGTACATTTTTTTCGCGGCAAGCAAATAAAATTAGGTTAGGTTACCCACCACACCCTCCGTTACCGTTACATGCCCGCTCCCGCTCCTCTACATCTTCCAGTGACAGCCACATGAAACATAAAAAAAAATTCCCGGGAGAGAGGAAGCACGCCGGAAAGCAACGTCAACGGCAGAGCCAACGGGTCCTGGTATCATAATTTCGAAATGACAGGTAATTTGGGGCAACAACAGGAATACCAGGTGAGGGTGCTGGAGGAAGCAAAGAAATGAAGTGCGAGCGCCAAATGGGAAAATGATGCGAGTTTATTAAGTACCGTTACTCAAAATGTACCCAACTGAAGACTAAGGAAGAAGAGTGCTAACGAAATCCTCCAAAGAATTTATGATGCGCAATTTCCAAAATAAAAGCACCAAAAAAACTCAACAAATTTATATTGTAAATATATATGAAGTGAGCGGGGTCCTTTGAACAACGCAGCCACGCCCCCATCCCATACCAGAATAGTGGGCGGTACTTGCTGCTATCTCTCTAAATGATTTAAGCACATGAACATGCAACTAATGAGCAAAGCTTGCCTTCCACTCTCCTACTCACTTACTTGGGGAGATGCTATCGAGGACATAAACATTACTTGACTCGAGTTTGAGGTTTTCTACATCAATTGAAATTTAGAGCAAAGCTACGTGCTTTTTTTTCAGAAAAGGGTCTAGAATATGTTTTCTGTTTGGCGGTAGTTTTGCGGGTTTGTATTTTGGGAAATTATTTCCAGTTGAGGCAAAGCTATAAAACAAATTTCTGAAAACCATTTGTGATCTTAAGTGGGCTCTCTTTTGAAAAAGAAGTAAATAAATCAATTTTGGGTGACATAATTATATCAAACTATAAGTTTATTTTAAATTCAAAGATATATGCTTAAATGGAAAATGTTTTTTAAGGCTAAACAATTAAACACTTTAGGCAAGCCTCTGCATTTTTAAATGAATTTTCAAAGCAATTTTTACATGTATTACTATCGGTATAAGAAAACAGATCGAAATGAATTAGATTAAATTTAATATATGACTTACTTATATCGCTGACTAGTTAAAGTTTTTCCTGTGCTTAGGAATATTAAACATTTTAAAATATATTGCTTACAGTTTATTAAAATAATATATGTATTTTCTGTGATAAAAACTTTTCGAATTAAAACTCAACTTTCTCTCTAGTTTTATTTTGCATATCTAATTTTGAATTGGAACTCAACTTTCTATGTAGTTTTGTTTCTTTTACTGAAATTACATTTTCCACTCGATAACTTTTCAGACTTTCACCTTCGTCCTTTAGTATGTTGCATATTTCGCATAGTCGAGTTCTATTGACAGTTGCTTTATTGTCAGAGATTTTTGCTTACGTCAATTGGCCCATATATCAATATAACAAACGCTGTTTAACGAGTTGCCATTAAAAATGTGGGTCTATTGATGTGAAAACATGCATATTTATTGTAACATATCTTTTCATAATGTTGGATTATCTGTAAGGCATATGTCTTGGCGAGGATTTATGTGTGTCAAGAATCAAACACACACACACACACACACTCACAGAGCAGGCAATGTCAGCTTTAAGCTCTTAGGAAATTGAAATCTTAAGCTTTATTGTTTTACTGCCATCGTCCTTATACCCCGCATCCTGATGCCATTCTGTCTTCAAAAAGAAAAATAAGAGGACCGAGGACCGAGGACCGCATGCAAAGCAAGAACTTCAGGACGACAAACGAAGTGAATAAAACTGCAGCAAAAGCAATTTTCATAAATATTTAATGGATAATGGCGAATATAAGCAGAGCCCCCCAAACGGAAGACCCACCATGGCCATCTCCATCTCCATCTCCATGTCCATCTCCATCCTCTCTTCCTTCCTTCCCCTCTCGAAACTGTCTGACAGTTTCTCAGAGTTTCTGGATGTATTGTAATGTTTGTATAGATATATGAGCTGGCACATATGCTGTGGCAATCCCCTCACAACATGTATGAACATGTGTACTGTACAGTAGAGCTTGACCAACGTGAACAGTCATAAGCCATTCAATTTTTATTTTCACATAACATTATTAAGTAAATGTTTAATTCTATAATGATATTTTTACTGTTATTATTACTACACAAAGTTAATTAATATAAAAATAAGAAAATATTGTAATTAAATTAAGAAATTTTCTGTTTGATTGTGTTTATTAAAACAAAGTAAACACATTTAAGTAAAAGGCATTGGTAAAAAACAAAAATAACTAAACAATTTGCAATGTAATGCAGATATAAATAAAATTATTTAAAATGAAAAAGAAAAAGAACAAAATAAATTAAATACATCCTGATTGTGTTTATAAATAATTTTGATAAATTAATTATAAATTATAAATAAAATTTGATTGTATTTATAACTATTATTTATTAAATAAACAAAGTATTAAAATAGATTACATAAATATATTAGCAACTAAACAATTTGTAATATTAGAAACAAATACAATTAACTTAAATAAAAAATAGAAAAATATATTAATATAAACGATTGTATTTATAAATAATTAAAGCTTAAAAGTTTTAAAATAAATAGCATAATTATATAAAGAATTAAACCATTGAATTCCCTTTTTTTCATCCACTTTCCCGTTTCAAACAATTTACCCTTACTATCGAATTTATTTGTTTCATTGTTTAAATAAATATTATTCATTTTAATTGAGCTTTTTATTTCTCACTATCATCTGGGACTTAAATCAATTATCAATTCATTATTTAATTTGTATTTATTTAAAGTTTGACTATTTGCTTTGATTAATATGTAATGTCCTAAGGTTAGTTCAAGTTTGTTTTGTTTGACTGTAGCAAATGAATCTCGGCTTTTAGTTGGTATCATTAAACGAGGATTTCGCGCTGAAAATGCAGAGGAAAAACTCAACTGAACGCGCTTATTGTTTCTGCTGTTTGAGCTGGCCAAAGTCCTTCAAGAGCGCCATTACAGGCGGCAAAAATCATAACAATAAAAATGAGACAAGCAGGGAGCAAAGGAGGGGAGGGAAGAGAGAAGCAGGTGGTGCTAGAGGGAGGGGTAGAGCTGGTCTTACTTAATCGATGATGATGAATAATTGATTCGTGCGAAGCGCCCAAGCATGGAAATGAAAATGTCGGTGGGGCATGTAATGGTTGCAAGGCAGGCAGATTGCTTCTGTCTCTCATTCGCTCTTATTCTTTCTGCCATCTCTCTCGCTCTCTCTCTCTCTCGCTCTCTGTCTTTCATTCTCTATGTGTATGTGAGTGTAACGAGTGGCAAATTTCAGGAAGCGGAAATGGCAATTGCAGGCAACGCAAATGTGAAGTTGTGCGCTAAATGAAATGCCAACACAGCAACACGGCAAGAAACACGGAAACAGCAATGTGAACAGCAAAAGTAAAATAAGTAAAACAATGACAGAGAAGGGGAGAGAAGAGGAGAACAACGAGAAAAAAAAAACAGACAGAGAGCGAGGGAGGGAGAGAGAGATAGAAAGACATGAGCCAAGGTATACAATTTGCTGGTATTTAAATTTCATTTTTAGTTCCACTTCCGAAATGGGTTCTGCAGCGCAGGGAATTGCAGTGAAAGTTGTTAGATCATTTAAGCAGAAGTAAATGAATGTAAGAGGATAGTTTGATATTGTTTCAAATGGAATACAGCATTTAAAGGCAGAGAGATGCCTTTAAATTTGTCATATTTTAAGGATTATCAATGCAATCTCTTTCAACTCTCTTAAGTAAATCTGACTAGAGCTACTTATTTAATTCTTTAGAAATTGTACGTTTCTCGTATTCAATAAAATATTACGACGATGAATATAAGAGGATGGTTTGATATTGTTTCAAATGAAATACACACATTTAAAGGCAGAGAGATTCCTTTAAATTTGTCATATATTAAGGATTATCAATGCAATCTCTTTCAGCTGTCTTAAGTAAATCTGACTAGATTTAGGGAATTGCAGTGAAAGTTGTTAGATCATTTAAGCAGAAGTAAATGAATGTAAGAGGATAGTTTGATATTGTTTCAAATGGAATACAGCATTTAAAGGCAGAGAGATGCCTTTAAATTTGTCATATTTTAAGGATTATCAATGCAATCTCTTTCAACTCTCTTAAGTAAATCTGACTAGAGCTACTTATTTAATTCTTTAGAAATTGTACGTTTCTAGTATTAAATAAAGTATTACGACTATGAATATAAGTGGATGGTTTGATATTGTTTCAAATGAAATACACACATTTAAAGGCAGAGGGATGCCTTTAAATTTGCCATATTTTAAGGATTATCAATGCGAAGTCCTTTAACTTTACGTAACCAAAGCTACTTAATTAAACCAATACAAATTGCAAGTTATTCAAGATTAGATTCGTAAAAACCTAATAATATCATTAACTCATATTTATTAACCAATATTTTAAAAATCTTTCGATTTTCTATTTATTAAAAGTTAACAATTATAAAATGTACTGAACAATTTTGTAGATGTTTAAAGAACATTTAAGGATTAACCAGAATACTTGTGCTACTTTCCAAGTAGTTCAAAATGTCACTCGTTAAAATAGTTGTGCATAAGTTAGTTGCTTGCAGCTTGTAGCAACAAAGTGTCACATAATATGTGCAACAACGCTCACTGAGAAATGTTGCATGCCAGGCGCTTTGGTATTGTTCAATGCACAAGAACAATGCAATTTGGTTAGCAAATGAAAATGGGCAATGAGAGATGGGGCATTGGGTTGTTTTTCGTGCAACGGCAACAGCAACAGCAATAGCAACAGCAACAGCAATGCTTGGGTTGCATGAAGATAGATGGCATAGATAGCCGACTGTAGCTAATAATAAGCATTTTGCTTTAACGGGACATTTGTCCCCAATCTGGCATGCAACTTTTGCTGCAACTGCAACTGCAACTGCAACAGCAATAGCGATTGCGGCTGTTGCTGTCGTCGTTGTGGAAAGGACAACGACAACACTTGCTGGCTGCTGCTGCTGCTGCTGGCTGCTGCTGCCAGTGTTGCTGCTGTTGGTCTCTGCTCAAAATAAATTGCAATTTTATCGCGTATAATTCAATTAAATGATTTGGTTTTTGCTCTCGTCTGCCTCGTCTGACAACGTTTCGTCTGCGCTTTCTTTTCACTTTTACGCATCGCTTTTTCAATTTGATTTTTTTTCGTCTTTTTATTCAGTTGACACTCTCACTGGGTTTCTTTTTTTTCGCGTTTTTTTTTGGGTGATTTATAGTGCATTGCATTGTCTGCTCTGCCTTCTATCTATCTATCTACCCATCCCTCTGTCAGTATGTCAGTCTGTCCGTCTGTCCGTCTGTCTGTCTGTCTATTGTGTCTCTGCCATCTAAAAATAATCGTCAGCGCCGCACTCGACTGCATATTTAAATTGTTTGACTAAAATCGAGTTACAGTCAGACTGGCCAATCTCTCCTCCCTTTCCCTTTTCCCTTTTGTTGCCACAGAAATTAGGTTTAAATATTTTGGCATTTTCCATCAATTCTCTGATGATAATGCACTCAGACACTGTCAATAGTCGTTGCATGTGAACTTTAGTCCCAGGCAAGTGGAAAGTGGAAGTGGCAAGTGGCAGGAATGCGGCATGTTGATAGCAGCTGCCGTGCCACAAAAGCTGTGGCAAGCCAAGTCAAGGCATTCGATCAACCATCGAATGTCGTCCACATTTTCAATCATTTATTCAGCAATCACTGGCAGCTTCATTTCCACACGTACGACTACTGACTTTTCCACATTCACATTGCATATCCTACATCCTGCAGGGACTATGCGATATACATATTTTCGAAATAAAATTAAGCCAAAATTGAACTTTTACAAATCAAGAACATTTCACATGCAAGTCAAGAAAATATATTCCAAATGTTGTCGATAAAAAAAATGTTAGAAACTTTACAAAGATTTAGTTACTTAACTATAAACTTCAAGAATCCAATTTTTTATTCTTAGCGATCAATAAAATAAACCTAACAATCATTACAAAAGGTTTTTTAGCTTAAATTAGAAAAAACTAAATTTTAATAATTACGATTATAATAATAATAATAGAAAATAATAAATTAATTGATATTTCGTTGCACATTTGGTCAACTCTCACTTTTACTCAATTTGTGAAAACTGAATTTTATTTTACATATTTGTAGAGTATTTAAACACACAACCTGCACAGGAATATAAATAAAAGGGAATTCTCTGCTCTGATTTGGAGGCGAAAATCAAATTAAATCAACTGTATAAATTGACTTTTAGTGCATTGCGAAAGCTATGCAAAAATGCAATGCAAAACGAATGGAATGGAGAATATTCAAATAAAATTGAATATTGATAATAACTGACATAGATAGATAGAGTTTTAGTTCATTATTTGATAAGTGGTTTTGAAATTTAATTTCATTTGCCGACAATCGCTGAAACAACTAATATAAATATATAATTGAGGTGTGCCAACAATCAAAATCTATTAACATAAATAATAATAGTAGAAAAAACTGAATTTATTGGTCTTTTTCCAAGTCTATCTGGAATGGATGATAAAGCCATGATGATGATAGTAGCCAATCTAAATTAAATATGTATTTTATATTTTAAACATTACTTACATTTATTTACTTTACAAACATAAAATGTCGAATTTGTGCCATAAAAAAATGTATTTACCATGACAATTTATGCTAGTGTTCAATTTGAATAGTCAAAAAATGTATTAAGCTACGGTGGAGCACGCTCGACAGTAGGAGACCCTGTACTTTTTGAGTGCAAAGCGATCACTACAGTTTGTTTCAGTTTCAAAAAATTTCCATAGATGGCGCCACTACAAAGATATCAGTTGATTTTGCCCGTAACATTGTGAGTTGAATAACTTTCTCGTTTATCATCCGAATTGGATAAAATTTGCGGGATAGGTTCAGACCATAGTCTGTATTTTTCAACCCGCTAGCATCAAAGGTGCTCTTGTAATTCGACTTGGAAATTTTGTATTTTAATTTGTGGGGGCGGAAGGGGGCGTGGCAAAAATCTAAAACAAACTCGTTCAATGCAAGATATAGATACACCTACATGCCAAATTTGGTGTCTCTAGCTCTTATAGTCTCTGAGATCTAGAAACTCCAAAAAGGGACAGACAGACAGACGGACAGACAGACAGACAGACAGACAGACAGACGGACATGGCTATATCGACTCGGCTGTTGACGCTGATCACGAATATATATACTTTATGGGGTCTGCCACGCCTCCTTCGACCTGTTCCGCACATTTTTTTTTGCACAAACGTAATAGACCCATTTGTACTTTTTAAAGTACAGGGCCTAAAAATGTAATTTACCCGTTTTTTTTTAACAAAACTCGAATTTATTTATGGCGAAGCGAAAAATTTGTTGCATACTTTCGGGCGAGTCAAAGATATAAATAAACATAAATGGAAAATTAAATATCAGCATGGTAAATTTCTCAACACTCGGCAAAAATATTATTTAAAGACAATGTAACAATGTAAATTATCAAAGCAAGCCATTTTCTTTAAACTTCTAACACAGATTCACAAATAGTCACAATAGTCATAACACAAACGTACAAATCAGTGTGAATACAAAAAAATTGTGATCTGATTTATCTCACGACTAAAAAATGGATACATTGAAACCTGAACTAAGGGAACTTGGCTCTAACCTTAACCAAGCCCTCAATTTATCTTTGCCCGATGTGAAGCGCATAACAGATGTACGTCAATTTATGGCAGAATCGAAGAATATCAATGGCAGCGTTGAGAAGCTAACGGAATTCATTGTTGGCCAGGAAAAACAGTGTCACAAGGCCATCAAGTTGCTTAAAGAGCAAGTCGATCAGAAAAAGAAATCATTGTTCCAATTAAAGAACGATATGTTGGAATTATATCGTCAACTTAAAATGCCCGATGCCGCTGAGAACTGTGACAAAGTTAAAGTCCATTTTATCGATCAGACAGATATAACTGAATGTGATGTGGATGAGGCTCTGGCACGCTACAGTCTCAAGATGAGTTCACTGTTCAGCGAAATATTGGAACTCGACAGCGATATTGACCATGCGAATTATTTGACCGAAGTTGCTAATGACAATAAAGAGATTGTTCACAATTGGTTCAAGTCCAAAAAATCACCAAATAAGGAACGTTCGATGTAGTATGATTTACTAGATTTCTTTTGTTTTAATGTGTTTGTTGTTTTGTTTTAAAATGTAAGCTATGCTGGCTTGTTGAACACTAGAAACACATAATAAATTTGGAGTCACGGCAAATATAAATGTTATTTCGATAGCAGTTTGTTCTTTTGGTGTTATGTGTATACTTAAATAAATTAATTTAGATGGAAAATATTTCTACTTATCTTTATTCTACACTTTTTTTCATATTCAAATTGAAATTTTTGACGATCGATCTTATGGCAGCTATTTGAAAAAAATGATGTGATATTTTACATAAAGTGTTTGATATTTTTAATTTACCAAGGTATTCCATTTCCCTAGGCACCATGACTAGTTATTTTCCTAGACTTTATGACAAGTTACTTTCCTAGTCCCCATAGCTAGTCAATTTTCTAGTCCCCATGGCTTATAGCCAAAGAAGATTGTTGTATTTTTTTAGAGAACTCAACAAATCTCGCTTATTTTGTATTTGCTACTGATTTATACAACCTGGCTTTAGTTTATTTAGTTTATTGTTGAAAGCAATAAAAAGCAGCAGTATTATACTAAATTATGCTTTAATAATTTTATATCTTTACTAGGCAATTTGGACCTTTGACGCCCCCATTTTAATACCTACCAGTGAGAATATCAGAAAATCCCGTCTTATTCCACGATAATTATATCTCAGCTAAGTTGTGTGAAAATTTCAGCTTGATATCTTGAACCTTTTGGCCTACAGCTTGATAATTTAGTCAGTCAGTGAATTGGGACAAACAGTTTTAAATATATGGATTACATATGAATGTAAATATTAAAGAATGATAACTGCTATTCCTGCAGTTACTGTAAATTTCAGAAAGTTTGCTTTCAACTTGTATCTACATTTCCATAATACGCTGCAGTCTTAAGACTCTACAAACACACACCTTCATTCTGAGCGTAGCTTCATTTGCATGCTCCATTCATGAATAATCCGTGTGACACTTGCGTTTTATGGCTTTGCATATTTACGAGATGTTGGCAAGAGGAGGAGAAGGGAGGTAGTAGAGGGAATGGGGGGAGTGTTTTTCTTGACTGCAGTCAGTTGGGAGGTGTCCAGAAGCCCAACAGGTGGCGCTGCAAGGCACTTTTTCATGGTGAATGTCGGTGCTGATAGCGAATGTAATTATTATGCTGGCAACAGGAGCAGCAGCTGAGAAGAAGGGGATCTGAAACTGGATTTTGGATTGGAATGGTTGTCTCGTTGTAGTTGTTGTTGCTGTTGTTGTCGTTGTTGTTGTTTGCTTGTTTGTTTTGCTGGCAGCAGACTTTGAGCGCATAAACGCCTCTAGTTATGCAATAAATAAAAATGCGATTGTTGCGCCAAACGTTGCCCAGGCAGGCACTGGACTGGCCGCCATGTTTGCGCACAACTGCAAGATGGCGTCCGGCATCCGTTATTCTATCCAAACACCCACAAATTCACAACAACAACACTTTCGCCTATACATATAGTAGTTTTCCTCACCAGTTTTGTGCTGTTGTTGTTGCGTGTCTGCTACAATTCCGTTTGACAAACTTTTCCCAGTTTTTGTGTTCGTGTTGTTGCTGGGCTCCAGCTTCCGTTGTCACCAGCCTGCTCAACTGCAACTTCCGTTTGCACCCTCCCACTACCCTCCCTCCACCACCCATTGATTTGCCAGGGCAGTTGGCTTATTTAGCTTTGGTTTAATTTGACAAAACAGCGCATTTAAGCGCTCTGTAATTTACGTTGCTTTTGCAACAATGGCAAAAGGTCAAAGCGTAGCCTGAATAATGCAACAAAGCAACACTAACAACAATAACAGCAACACTAGCAACAAAATGGAGGACAGAGAACAACAAGAACAAGGATAGCAATGTTGCCGCTTACAGTTTGCTAATTGAGTGTCAACTCTGTGCAGGTTGCCTAATGTAGGTAATTAGTGTTGCCAAACTTGCCCAAAAAAGACGCTGGCCAAGACAACAGCAGCAATCGCTACACAAGCGACAACAACATCCATAACAACAACAACAACAACAACAACAACGACTACTGCAGCTGGTGTCAATTTACATAATCAGGCAACTGGCAACGACAACTTTGTCTCTTCTTAGTGAGATTATTTCTTCAGCTTCCGGAAACTGGATTAACACAAAGCTTACAATCGTCTACCTGGAATTTCCAATTTGCAGAACCTGCAGCTGTATTTTAATAAGTAAACAACTGAAGCGCAGTCAAAAGTTATTTATTCTATCTACTCTGCAGTGGCTTAAGTGTTAAAAAGTATAGACAGTTAGGACGATAGCTCAATGACACCTCAAGTTTGTATAATACTAAGTATAATACTTGTATTTTTACTGACAGACATTATTGGAAATTTGTATGTTAATATTAAAATTTGTATAGAAAATTAATAAATTAAGCTACATTTTATTTTAATAATACATATTTAATGCTCCGTTAGCATTTATAGTACGAAGTAACCTAAATTAGACCTACTATCAATGTAGGTATAAATAACAAGATTAATAAATAAAGCTACATTTTATTTAATAATACCTACTTAAATCAAAGGATAGATATTATATAATTAAATTTTAAACAAATTTAATGAATTTATCCTAAGCTGTCTGCATCTTACTCTTTAAGTTATTTAATAAACTCAAGTTGAATTTAAATGAATTCTATACTTTAAATTTAAAGTTCAATTTTAAAGTTATTACAAGAGAAAATTAAATGGAAACTTTTAAATCACACAAACCTTATTGATTTTATGAAATTACTGTTCATTTCATAAGCCACATTTAATGACTGTAAGTGTCAAGAAAATAATAGTTAAATTGCAGCAGTGAAGTGAAAAATGTTGTTCATGGTTGAGGAAAATTTCCGACACGTTAAATTAAAGCTGAAATGCTTAAACTTTAAATACAGGCTAGTTAAATGCCAGATTACACTCTCTGGCCAGTTGTTGTTATTGTTGTTGTTGTTGTTGTTGTCATGGTGAACAAACAAATTTTATGGTTATCCAAAAAGTACGTGAGGTAATTGGCTGGGAAAGCAATGCACGTGAGCAACGGCAAACAAAATGAGAGCAACTTGCCACATGTGGCAAATTAAGTTAAAATTAAGCAATTAATTTAATTAGTGCCCTGTGCGTGTGGGGACACACTGCATTGGACCCAATCACTTGCCCCCCACACACATATGCAACAGTTGCAATTAAGCAGCCGCAACAGCAGCAGCAGCAGCAGCAGCAGCGTGGCAGCAACGGAAACAGATACAGATACAGTTACAGATGCACTTACATATGCCTTGTTGCAGCTGCAACTTGCCAACGGCCATTTGCAATTGAGGAAATTACAAACACAAATTAATGCATGTATTTGTAAATGTATGTGCATATGTTAAACACATACATACATGCAACACATATGCTGGCTTGTGTTGCCGTTGCACACGGCAATAAAATATCATTATATTGATTCAATGGTGAGGTGAAAAAGGATTTCCATACATACAGTAGGCACTGTACCATAAGAAAACTCGAGGGAATTTCATTTGCAATGGCAAATGCAATCGACTTCTCAATTAAGCAAATAAATACATGTCCAACAAAATCCATCAATTGCAATTAATGAAACTTGCCATAAAAAACAACTTTGAAGGCTCACACGGAGATTAAAGAACTGACAGATATCCTATACTCAAATCATAAGTAGTTTCTCGGACTAATTTATCTACATGTTGTGCAATTTTTATAGAAATTTATTAATTATAGAAATAGCACAAATATATATATATACATATAATAAATTAACTCTCTAAAGTGCCTTTATATATAAATTGGCACTCAAATTATTTTTCTTAATTTATTCTCGTCTGATACATACCCCTTTTGGACATTCATAGTTACAGGGTATTTACAAAACACACAAATTGAAAAAGAAATACGCGCTGACAGCAAACATTGAAAGTGTTTTAAAGACTGACGGAAACTTTTTTTTTAATTAACTGCAAATATAAAAATAAAGTGAAAATTAAATATACTGCATGAGCTCAGTTTAAGTGCATAACGGAGGTTTTTCTGGCTAAAATAATATGTATCTCTTAAAAAAGATTAATTAAATTATCACACATGCAGAAATTTGAATTTATTCAAAACTATTTATACCCTTGTCAACAGATTTTCAACATTTATAATTTTGGTACCACAGATTGATTTAACATTTAGAATCTTAAATAAGAAAATACTTGAAGTTGAGTTTGAAGAGTTTTATTTATTTGAAATGAAATTTTGTAACTAAATGAAAGTCTTTTTCTGACAAGTTCATTCTATTCTAATTACTAGTTTATGAGTGATATTTTCTCACGACAAGTCAAGTCTATGATGCACTTCTATTTCTATTTGTTTACAGTTGGCATTTGGTTGGTTCATTTTGTGTTGACCACTCAACTCGAATTACATGAGTACACATTGCTGTGGTGTCCCTCAGTGAACTGAAGCCTTCTTGAGACCACAAAGATGGTATCTGTGTTTGCATTTGCATAGCTCATGTAAATATTGTGTTAGTTTGAAGATTACCAAAAGGCTCTAAATGGTTCGTTGAATGGTGTTGAATAACATTACTTAAGAGCACAATTAGTTAGGCAAAACTGTTTGTTAAAAGGTTTTGCATATGAAAAATATAAATAAAATGAATGCTGAATACTAAACTTTTAAATATTTTTTAGATTTAACAAACCTGATGAATTTTAAACAATAAAACCATGCGTATAATTTGCAATACAGCTTTTCAAAATGTTAATTGCATTTCTTTAATATTAATATTCTTCGAGTATTAAGAAAATAATTGTCTCATTTTGCAAAGCTTTTGTTTAATTAAACTCATATACAAAAAGAAGTAATTTATCATATTAAACTCTCTTTCTATTTTTAATTTAGAAATTCTGCCTCTTACTACGCATACAAAAATTTGTTTATAATATATTAAATCCTTCAACTGACTTTAAAAGCTATTTTATTTGTGCCCAAGATTTTAATATTTTTTAAACAAACTTTTTTGTAACTTTTGTTGAACTTTACCATACCAAAGTTTGTTATTTAATGCTAATAAAGTATTTTAAAAATACTGTTTTAATTAGACTAATTCATTTGGAATTAAATTGTTAACATACACTCTGTTTTATTTGCGATACCTCTGGTAAAGCAAATAAACAAGAGCTGCCAATTAAGTGTCCATAGCATCATGGAATCTGTAGCTTTAGCAGCTGCTCTTCTAAAAGCAGAATGAGAAGAACATTCTTATACCAAAGTGAGATGTTTGGCAAACCAGAACCTTTAAGTAGAGCCCTCAAAGGTTGTGGTCAGCTCAGTTGCTCGCGTATCGTGAAGAAGTCAACAGTTGTAGCAAGTACCACACAACAACAGCTGCAGCAGCAGCATCAGTTAGTTTTGGAGAGTTCAAGAACTGGTTTTCTGTCATCAATCTCAATCTAAAGTCAAAGTAAACTTCAGAATGTTGCTGCCACAGTCGTTAGTGTTGATGATGCTGATTATGTTGCAAGTGCTGCAAGTTCAAATGCAGCCGGTGGACAATGTGGAGCCAGTGCCAGAGGACGACGACAACAACAGCAATAGCAACAGCAATAGCAACAGCAACAACGATTCGGGTCGAGTGTTGTACGATCAACGACAGACGGGGAAATATAACATCCATGTGAGCATTAAGGATGTGGCCATCATCGAGGTGGATCAGAATGAGTTGGCCGATGTAAGTTGACTCTAAGAACAAGAACAAGTTTAGCTGCTCAGTTCAAAAGTGAAACTAACTAGTTGCCAATGCTAAAAATAACTTTATTAGGAATCGTATAATGCCGAGGACGATGATTATTACTACGATGATAGTGCTCTGACCATTAAACCCATCAAGTTTACCACCGAAGCCAGTCCAACAACAACAACAAACAGCACCACCAACAATCACACCAACAACAATAACAGCAGTACCGACAACAGCAGCAGCAACGACAACAACGGCAAGAGAACCTTTTGTTGCAACCACAAGTGGCAACAACATCAGTGCCTATAGCGCACAACTATTGGCCGACATTGCTGCCACACAGCGTCAAAAGCCCAAGACGAATAATTTGATCATTATGGACACACTCCCAGAAAGTTCATCAACTCTGGTGCCCAAATGGTTGCATGCCCGATCCAAGGATGAACCCATTACAACACCACCGCAACCGCTCAATATTGAGTATACGCCATCGCAAGGTCACGACTCACCCATATTCAAGGTGAAAGTGCAACGTGCCGCAAGTCCAACTCCAGTCCCAGCGGAAACTTCAACACGTTGCCGAGCTCATCAGTTCCGCGATGCCCAAGGCAAATGCCGCACCAAACGCTCTGGTTCCATCTTGTAAGCAAAATTGTATAATAAACTATCCTAATAATCGGCTTATTACCTATGTGTTTACTCTCTCTCTCTGTCTCTGTCTCCGTCTTCCTCTTTGATTGTGTAGAAGAAAGCTCTTCAGCATGTTGGTGTCGCTGCCCTTTGCCGGCAATCGTCGTGGTCATGGTCATGGTCTCCAGGTCTCTCCCCCTTAAAGATGTTGCTCAATGATCTTGCACTTTTAGCCTTAAGTATTATACTTACTATAAACTTTTGCCTTACAATTATTGTCTGATTAAGAAACATTCAATTATAAAGTTATCTATATTTTAGTTATTTACAATTAAAGCGTAAAATATTTTGAGAGATTTTTTCAACTGTCTATTTATTGGGGAATTAGTTAATTGATCTAAGCTAAGTATTGACGCATATAATTATAATTACACGATATAGTTAAAGCTAAAATAGAAGAAATCTACCTTTTTAGCTTTATGTATAAGCATTTTTTTAGATTTTTATACCCTGTGAGTATATTAAGTTTGTTCAAAGTGTTAAAGTATGTAACAGGCAGAAGGAGCCGTGTCAGAGCCCATAAAGGGTATATAATCTTGATCAACACCAACAGCCGAGTCGATATAGCCATGCCCAGCTGTCCGTCTGTCTGTCTGGCTGTCTGTGTAAGTAACAAGATCTCAGAGATGGTAAGACCTAGAAGCACCAAATTTGGAATGAAGACTTCTTATACTTGCACGCAGATCAAGTTTATTTCAAGTTATGAGTGGCGTTCTCTATTACCACAGGGTATTCTACTGTCGGGCTCTTTCGACTGAATGATATATTTAGTAGTTACTTTATTCAAAAAAAATTAAATAAAAACTTATTTGGATAGCAAACTTTGGTACTTTTTTTACCAAATAAATAACAATTTTTAATCTTTTGATATATTTTATTATGTTTTAAAATTGTCTCATTTATTCAAACTAAATATATATATATGTTTCTTGGATTTTTAAGCAAGCAAATTAAAAAACATAACACATTGAAAAGAGTGTTTTAATTTAATTTATTCAAAAATGTTGTATAAATTAACATTGATTACCATAGTAAAAATGGGTATATTTTGCACCATTTTGCAAAATTAAATTGTAGTATAGTTTGTTAATTTCTTTAACTTTATTTTCAAGACTGCAACACGAAGTTTTCCAAGAATCCATTTCCATTAATCCGATTTCGTTATATTTATTTTATATTGCCATTAAAATACATTCTAAAAGGGGAAAGCTTGTGCACATTTGAATAAATATTTAATAGTAATTATGTCTGTTGTATACATGGTTACAAGTGCCACAATTCGGCATCCAATTAGGCATGCAACATGCAACATGCGGGTTGTGCAATCAATTGGCAACCAGTCAAATAATATAGAAGCAATAAACATCTGTGTAGATTTCTCAATTTACTTAATAATGCAGGCTAATCGCTAGGAGAAGTATAAAATACCAATATTTGGATAAATATTGAATTGTAGCATGAATAAGTAATTGCTTTTTGCACAGTTTGCTGAGTGTGAACTGAGCTGTGAAAGACCTTGAAATATTTTAGAATTATTGAGGAATTGAAATTATTTTGTAGTCAATTGAATTCTAAGATTCTTTTTCTACTTTGTATTAACGTTAAAATTGATGCTAGTATTAGAAAGTCATATACTTCAATTTACTTATACTTTCCCGTTAAAATTATTAAGAAAAATGTTTTAATGTTCAGTTGATTTCCAAACATTTGGGATAATCATAAGCTTCTCATATTTCTTGTAAAAATTGTTAAGGAAAATATTTTAATGTTCAGTTGATTTCTAAGAGTGATTTCTGGTTGGTACTAAAGTTTATATTGAACCTCATATGACAGTGTTTTAAAAGTTGTATAAGATACTGTTTGTAATCATTTGGGATAATCAAAAGTCTCTCAAATTTCTCGTTGAAATTATTAAGGAGTATGTTTTGATATACAGTTGATTTCTGAGCTTAATTTCTCCTTTAGTATAAAGTTTAAATTGAAGCACATATGACAGTGCTAGAAAGTTCTATAAGATTCTGTTTGCACCTTTTGTCTTTTGGGATAATCATAAGTTTCACAAATGAAATATAATTTCCCAAATGCGTTACTCAAATGGAAATTGAATTTCAGTTAAAGTTTCAAAGCTAATTTCTCTGAGGTATTATTGCTCTAGGGCACTCACTGGATAATATATGCGAGGGAAGCCTATTGCAAGTCCATTACCAAATGCACCTGGCTAGTTGGCTAGTTAAATATGCCAACGGGGTTTAACAAGGGAAATGATTTGCATGACGAAGGATATTCAGATGATGGACTTGGGTGGATATGCGTTTGGATACTCGTAGTTGGGGGTGGCTCAGTAGCTGATTTGCATGCAGTTTGCAACACCGAATTCAGAATGCAAAATCAGCATTTCTCATTAGGAGGAGAGTTACACTAAAAATTAGATTAATTTGAAATGAAATTGCAGCTGCCAGAAGATTTTCTTTAGCTTTTATCTTGGAGGTAGTAGTTACAAATTGTACAACAGTGGGCGGCATTTGTAATTAGTTTTAGCCACAAACATTTCAAGGCTTAATGCAACGCTAGAAAAATGCGGAAAAAAACCTGAATTTTTCGGCTTTCCCTGTTGGTCGTGCCGAGCTCAGCAGACTGAACTGGACACGGTTACAGTTTAGAAGATGGCCAGAGAATGAGTAAAAGAGACAATGGAGAGATGGAGAGAGATTGTAGAGGGTGAAGGGACGCATATGAAGTGTATAAATTGCACTTCATCATGAATTTATTATCAGCACAGCTGCACTTGCCACGAATGCAGCTGCCTCAGCACAAGACGTGCAAAAGCTTACTCTTTCTTCTACCAACACACACACACACACACACCTCCACACAAACACACACAGCCAGTTAGAGGTGCTAACAACAACATTAGGAACAACAACAACATGAAGAACTGGCATGCTGACCGGAAAAATATAAATTTTTCGCGCAGCCAACTTGAAATTGTGTTAACTCAGCGCAAAAAAAATATTAATTCTAATTTCTAAAGCCCAAGGACCAAAGCAAGGACCAAAGGCGTCGCCTCCTTTTGTTGTGTGGGATTTTAGTAAATGGCTGCCATTTAGTCGTTTAGCTGCACCTTTAATTGTGCCACAAAGTGTTTGAGAAATGCTCGCAGTTTCCGCCTGAGAACTGCCTTTCTCTCTATCTCCTTCACTTTCTCACTCTTCTCCTTTATGCCTGCTTGCTACACGCGCCATTTGCTGCTCATCAATTAGCTTGGCACAGAAAAAGTGAGGTACTGTAACTGAAATGCTGAGTAGCTTTTAGTGCTAAAAAGGCTTATGCAAAAAACGCTTTTACATTGCCTACTTTTAGGCGTCTTACTCCTTGCATCCTGAATAATTGCCTTGGGGGTTTTCGGGCCTTTTGCTAAGCTGCGATTGACTGAGAGAGAAATGTGAAAGTGTTGGAAAAAAAAGAGACACATTGCACTTATGTATGTGAGTGACAGCTGTTAGAGAAGAGAATTAAAATTGGCATTAATTGATGTGACAACTGAGAAAAGTGCGCTTTTAATGTCCCTAAATTGAAGGCTATTATAAACCATTAATTCGATGAGCTACTTTCCAAATTTAAGTTTTCACAACTGTCCCAAGCTGTCAGCATTAAGGGTCTTCTTTCAATATGTATTAAAAGGTTTGATTTAATGCAGGGAAGAACAATTAATCTGATTAAAAAATATGCAAACTGTCCTTGTAGCCTTTTCTATTGCTAAAAATATTAATATTTATTTTCAGGCATAGCAACCGTATTTCCTTTATTCAAGTATATATATTAAATATTAGTATTTACTTCTTTATATTATGTAAATAGATGTGAGCCTTGTATTACGAAATCCTCATAGCAACAACGCGAAAATTCAGAGAGAAAATACTCGTAATGTAAAATGTAACACGATGCCGCAGAGCGTTTTAATCTCTGCGCACATTTTGCATATTAATCACTTAATTAGGTTAACATTATTAAAATAAACAAGTGTCAGAGGTTAAATAGGTATGTATGTGTGTGTATGTGTGTCTGTTTACTCGCATTTATCAGGTAGGTACACAAGAGAAGGATTCACATACAGCTGCCTCTCATATGACTTCACTTAATGTGTCGCAGGTGCTTAAAACGTTAAACGCAACGAGGGGAGTCTTTATATATGTGTATGTGTGTGGGTATTTGTGTGTCAATTTGTGTGAGTGTGAGTGTATTGCATTAATTATGCGCCACACTTAAAGCCAACTATGCACCGCATGTCAAAGGCAAATACACTCACACCCAAATGCGAGAGTTTTTCAAAAAAAAGTTACCAAATGCCACAAATGCCAGCGATTAAATGTGTTACATAAATAGGAGAAATAGCTGGATTGTATGCACTCGACTAGCAGATACCCTACATAACAGAGTATTCATAAAATCAAGTATTCACTTTTAATGTTTAATTTGATTCACAATTGGTACAGACCTTAAAAATATTTGTGTATTCACTTTTATATCTTAAGAGATTTCTTTGCTGTAGTTTATCACACAACTAAGCGACCCCTTTTTTGCACTCTAGGGTAATATAAAAATACTCATACTCCAAGTTCATGCTCATATGTTTGTATTACGAAAAGTGCCGCCTTATCAAAGAGCACATAAATATTATTTATTGTTTTTTATGGCGGCGCATGCCAAGCATAGTGCAGAGCCCCTGGCTCCAAGTGTCACGTCAGTGGGGAAATGTTTCAGTGTTGCAAATATTTTTCAAGACCCTCGAAAACGAATTCCCCACACTTCACAGCACAACACTTCTCCACTTCTCCAGTCTCCAGTCTCAGTCAAAGCACACACATTCCGTTCAAATGTCTTCATTGTGCTTTAATGAAATGTGCGTGGCCTGTGTAAGAAGTAGGAAAAGAGGAGTAAAAGAAGAGTAAAAGAGGACGAAAATAAGGAGTGGCAAGGTGTTGCTGTCACCTTTAAACTGCTCACAGAAGTATGCTACAGTTTCTCAGCTTTCAAAATAAACACAATTTATGTTGCTTTTTCGCCTCCTTTCGAGTCCTTTATCTTGACAAAACATTGGTGCAACGTTCAACTTTTCGATGAAGCAATTTTAAAGTTGCCCAAACTTTATGTAATATTTTTATAAATTCCATTCAAACTGTCACTTCTTATTAATATTACTATGCGAAAGGCGAAACTTTTAAGTGATCTGCCATCGGGTGCATTATGACATTGTATAGTTCATGTGAACCCCAAACAAACATCCATCAAAAATTTCGTTCTTTTTTTTGCAAGGCATCAATCATATTACAGCTAACATAACCAAACAATTGTGGTTGAGTTATATCGAGCAAAAATAAACTTTGACTGTGTACATACGAGATTTAATAGTGTCAATTTTCGCTAAGCGAATCTATATTGAAACTGACAATGGACCTTGATATCAGCTTCAAAAATAATTAACACAAATTCTCTCACTAAAATATTTTAGCCAAAATATGCCAATCTTTAACAAGTTAATACTCTCAAAAGAAAAGAAGTGTATGAATTCTTTAATGTGAATTTGTGCTTTAAAATTCATTCAATGGAATTTAAAATCTATTTTTCTTCTTTTAAACTTCTCTTTTTAGTATAAAACGAAATTTCTATTATTTATTCTTTCAATTCCTTACACTTTTCTCTATTTATTCAAAGAATTGAAATGCACATTTTCTTTCTTTTTCAAATGTTATTTCAATCTACAAATTGGCAGCTTGAAGCAAAGTTTAAACGCAATTTTCTTGTGACTAGCTCAAAGAATGTTTTTGAGCAACAAAAGTAAAGGGAAATTGGTTTTAATTAGCCTGGTTCCTGTTCTTTGATTAAAATCAAACATTTCTAACGAGTTGTATCTGCGGATCTCGCAAAAGTCTTTAAATAGCATGACATTCTAAATTGCAATATCTTTCTATAAATAAGAGTTACCAGTAGAAAGATTTCTTAGTTGAGTACTATAAACGTAATGCTCGGTCAATTTGTGATTATTTGGCTTATTCTACCTGTCGGTGGATTAACTCCGATGTTTGTCAGCAATTCGGATTATTATGACACCGAATTTGTGATGAAGTTCGCGGAACTTTTAGTAGCGCGGCAAAAATTTGAAACCCTGATGACGTTTGCCACCAATCGGGAAACGGAACTTCCTCCTGGTCAAGAACTTGATACAGCTTCCCTAGAGCGCCAACTTGTCCAGAAACTGAATGTACCGATTATAATCTGGGGTTTGTCTTTGAATGCCAAGTTTTATGCAATAATAACCCATAAAACCTTGGTCTTTGCTACCATTGAGCACTATTCGCCAAAGGTGCTGCCAATGCTTGAAGTGTTACATCAAACCCTCGAAGGACATCATAATGTATATTTACTGTTTATTGTGAAGGGACTGAGCAATAGATCTCCAACTCAACGGCAATTAAAGGAATTCTTTTCCTGGTGCTGGCTTCATAACTTCGTAAACGTGGCTTTAACTTTTCAGCAGATTCAAGGAGTTAATCAAGTGCGTAATGAACTATTTAGTTATACGCCCTTTCCTAAGGTTACAGTGCTCAATGTGTCCAGTTTTGGGTTTAATTACGAGTGGCCATATTTTAGACCTACAAATCTCAAAGGATACGAATTTCGGCTGCCTTTTTTTCTAGATCCACCTACTACTTATATGGTAAATATTTATGACAAGTATGAGTATTAGACTTATTTAATTCTTCTTTTTATATTTGTGCATAGTTTCCCAATGGAGAGCTGAGAGGCACCACAGGATCGCTAATTACGGAGTATATTCGTCAAATTAATGGACGTCCGAAGCCCGAATTCTTGCCTCATATAAATAGAGACAATTATTATTATGATGCTCTGCTTGCAGCTTCAAGGGGCGAAGTCGACATCGGAGTTCATCCTTATGGAACTATGGACATAAATGCGAATTTGACAGATGGTGTTTTTTCTTTAAGATTGAGCAAAACTTGCTTGATGGTACCTTCGACTCGCGGCTCAACTTTTATGCAATTTCTTAGAAATCATCATGCAGGCTATCTTCTATTCGCAATCGTGGCCATTGTTATGCCCTTGGTCTGGCAAATATGTTCTGGTCAATGGCACAGGGGATTATACTTGGGATTGGTTATTTATTATTTGCAGGCATTGGATAGCTCCACCTTTCGACGACTTCCCAGACCATACAAAATTATTCATCTATCAATGCTGATGGCTGTCTTGATAATGAGAACTATGAATAGTGCTGATCTATCGGCATCCTTCAGTGTACAGCAGACAGGACCACAAATCGATACAATTGAAGATTTCCTAGATTCACCATTGCGTATTATGATCACCCAAGTACAGAAGACGGTGTATTTCGACTCGGGTTTGTTGCCATCAGAATTGAAGGATCGTTTACTCATCGTCAAATTGAGTACATTGTTGGAGCATATGAATGAACTCAATACCAGTTATGCCTATATAGCCACTTCGTGGGATCAGACCGTTCTCGATCAGAGACAGCAATTATTGACTCGTCCCATCTTTCGGATCGTACTTGATTCACAATTCTGTACGTCCAGCTATTTTTTAGGTCTGCCTGTACAGTTTAATTCTCCCTTTAGTGAAAGTTTCCTTCAATTCTACTTGAACACTTTAAGTAATGGACTCCGATTTAAGTGGTTAACACGAACACGAATGTACATGTTTCATATAGGTGTCTTTAAGCCATTACGAGATAACAAATATCCATATACAAGCCTAACTCTGAGCGATTGTGAGGCACTTATAAATTTGTATGGACTCAGTGTAATATATAATTTTCTTAGCCTGCTCCTTGAAATTCTATGGAAGCGATTTCGCAACATGACAAGAAAGTGTAAGCTATAGAAACCCCAAATGTCAGCATTGATTTTGAGAAAATATTTATAATATCTTCTGGAAATTATGAGATCAACATTAAATTGGAAAAGACACTTTTTAAATGTATTAAATAAACAATATTTATTCTATTTACATTAAATAATATATTAAGCATTTGTTGAAAATCCTTTATTTTTTCTAATTTTAAATTTCAGTGTTGGTTTATATTTAAAAACATTTAAAAGGACTTATTTCTAAAATATTTCATTTTCAATTCCCCTTTGATTTAAACATGAGAAAACTATACCAATTTAAGTGGAAATTGGTATTATTCCTATGAAAACATCTCATAAATTATTACGTCATATTTATGTACAGCAAATGCAACTGTTCGTTGAGGACCTATTGACTCACAATCAGTCGTGCATTCCTGTTGAAAGAGTAAGAATTGCCGATTGCATTGGATTCGTGCTCGTTCTCAAACGAGTGCATATCAAAGTTAAGGTAAATAGAAAATTCAATTTAAAGCAATTGAAGTGCTTTGCCTGCCAGTTCAATATTGTTGTTGCTACAGGTCTACAGGTCTACAAGGATGAGGAAGCAATCCACATAGCATACGTTCTTATCTGGCAACATGGCCGCAAACAAACTTCCTGTATCGATGCGACCGCACGTACAGAGTCTACCCTACTCTGTGCCCCAGGCCAATATCTAAGTGAAAACACAGATCAACGGCACGACAATCAGCAAAGGTGAAGGCAGAGAAATAGAAACAGGCAGTGGACCGAGAGTAGAGAACTTGGGTTTAGTCCATGTCCTATCAGCTGTTTCATAGGGCAGCCACAGACAAGGTAAAGACATGGTCCGCCCAGGGGCATTTCTAACGTATCTCTCCCTCTCTCTCTCTCTCTCTCTCTCTCTGGTTGGATTGGAGGCAGTTTTGCCTCTCCTCCCAAAAAGTGAAGCGTCAGACACATTCAGGATACAAATTGTAAGTCCTGTGCCTCATTCGCCCACATTGATTGGAGTTCGCTTGGCTTATGTGTGCTTTTTCGTAGAAGTAAAGGGAAACGGAAGAGGGGACAAAGTCTATTTTTGCCAGTTGCATTTCTTGGATTGCATTTAAGCAACATTTATGCATTTTTAATGTGACAACTGAAATGATGAGACGGCAACGTTTGGCATACTTGATATCAAGCTTTCAACCTTCTTGGCCTGCTCTGCTCTATCTCTGCTCTCTGCTCTCTGCTGACAATCCATAGAAATGTCACTCTATTCATATGAGAATTTACCTGCTCATACAATTTGCAGTGTTGTGAAATATCAGAAAACTTTGTGACAGCGCTCAACGAAGCTGCAGCTAAGACAATTGTAAATCATAGTATAATGTGTGGGGATTTGTGAGTTGAGCTTTTTAACTGAGCGCAATATTTGTTATATTTGCAGGCATTTTTTGGCATAAATTATTAAAGGGACCGTTTAAGACCATTGGATATTCTTGGAAAATACTTTAAAAATTGTACGGCTGTAAATGTAGAGAAAATTAAACAAAAGGCAGCCAGATATAAAAAGACTATTTTAGTTAAATGCCGATCAGAAAAATAGAAAAAATAATATCAATAACGATTGAAAATGGCATGTAATTATTTGAATTTAATATACACACTTATGTAGTATTTTCATATATTTATTTATTTATGATTGTCTTTCATTCTAGCGCTACAAAATCTTTTTAATAAATTAATGCACTAGTAACAATTGTGGATTCAAAATTAAACTTTGCCATTTATGTTAAATCGTTTTCAACAATTCGTACAACAGCTTTCAAAGTTTTTTATTTATAATTTTATAATTTTAAGTTATTTTGAGATATATTTATATTTAGTAGTTGTTTCAGGAAATTTCAATGGCCCTGCTCTGAAGTATCCTGTTTTTATTTTTTTATTTAAAGATATATTACATAAACGATTACATATTACATAGACTATTATTTTCAAGCTTTTTATAGGCATAAATTTTGGTACTGAAAGTATCTGTAACTCTTTCTGAAGCTTTCTACTTTATGTAATTGCTTTATTAATAGACTATTTTATATTATATTAACTATATAAACAAAAATAAATAGCTTTTTATTTTCCGATATTAAAGCCAACCAGAAAAATAATTTTATGCGCTCTGGAAAGTTGACTATAAATAATTTTATACACGCTTAGAGTTTTTAGGACGAATATTAATGTATCGAAATTTGCTAAACTGCATCTATAGGTGATAACTAGCGAGCGTGAATGTAGTGCAATTTTTGTGGCGATAAAAGTGAGCAATAAACATTTTATTTTGTGATGCCAGTGAAACGTTCAATGATCGCCACACTTTTTTTTAATGGCCCACTTTAATTGGCATTCAAATGGTAATGGCAATGGCCACAATTGACTGCCAAGTGCATAATCAATGAAATTTTGCATGATTTGCGGCAACTGCCACAAACTTAGTTGGAGCTTGCAACGTTCATTCATCCGTTCGATGGCAAAACACAAAACAGCCCGATAAACTCAATATTCGCCTCGCCTGTAAGTATGCAATGGGTTTTTATGCCTGCTTTCCATTTACGATTGCGAGCTGGCCAATTGCTAGTTGGCCAATTGCGTTGGCAGTGTGGTGTTTATTAGCATGATTAGCTGCCTGCAATGCCGCACAAATTGCAGACGCATTGAAATTGGGGTCAGTCAAAGGGGGGGCGGCCGGGAATGGCGGTACATCTTGTAATTTGATTTCAAAGTCGTTGCTATTTGTTTGTGCTTAAATCGGGGCATGACATTACACTGATTACACTGCTCAGCAAAAGTCAAGTACGTTTTGATTTCACAGTATTCTCGAATTCCTTAAGAACCGGTGTCTTCTTGGACAGTGTTTGCTGGCAAAGTACATTCCAATATCGAATGCAAAAGTCGGAAAGCTTTAAGCGCATTTTTAATTAGTTTTCCATGCACTTTTATTTGCTCGTGCACACACTTAAGCTCATTCATCTACACATACACACACACACACACACATAGACAGAGACAAAAAGCAACACATATAGGAATTGAAATGGCGTCGCACTTGGCTTGTTTCGTTTCATTTCCGGTTAACCACATCCTGCGTAATAAGCGGCACATCCGGCCCAAAATAGACTTAAACTGTTTTGTGAGCTGTCATTGTTTTGTTTTTATTGTGAACCAAATTCAACGTTAGCCACAAGACAGAGCCCCAAAAGCAGCCTGCAGCTTTCTGGCAAAAGTGGAATATTTGTGTGTCCTTGCTGGCAGTGTAGCCAGGATGCTGTGCCACTTCCGTCCATTCACATTGGAGAAGTCTCAAAGTTTTTGTGCTTTGCATGTGAATTGCACGTTTATGGCCACTTTTTCGGGCATGTCCTTCGTCCTTCGAATGGGGCGTTCCATGTTGTCCTGGCGCAAATTGAAAAGCCACAAACTGAAGTTGCATTTTTATTTGCCAACACAACAAACCATTGTTCTTGTAATTGCTTGTGTAGGACATGCCACTTGGTCGCATGAAGATTTCGACTACAACCAAAACTGATTTGAATGCGTCGCATTTTTATGGGATGGCCAAAAAAAAAACAATTTACAACAAGTGGCAGTAGTTTTCTTATTTCATGAACTCAAAATAGAAGACTGTACATATACCCTTAAATATACATAAGATTTATACTGCAAACATTTTGTGTATATGTAAACTATTCGACTTTGTAATCTGATTCAATTGATTGTTTATAGTTGAAAGTCTCAACAGAAGAATATTAAGAAAAGAAAAAACTATAAACTGCTAAGTATCGAACACTTTAAATCTGAAACGAAATTAAACGTAATTAATTGCATACAGAAAGTAAATTCAAGAATCTTCTTTTAGTATTATTTTTCAAGTCATTTTTAACTTTATTTATTTGTCGTTACTTAAATTAACTTGCTGACTGAACAATTTTCAAATGATTATGAGAAATGTGTAACGGCTTCATTAGCATTTAACTAATTGTTGACATACCCCAAAAGATGCCCCAAGGAAACCGAACACCCGAAAACCGGATCGCATATTGTGCTAACCAAAATGTTGCTGAGCAAAACACTTAAATAATGTAAAATTACAATTTAATTGCATTGCAAGTTTGCGGTGAACAGCAGTTGGGCGAGAAGATAGTGAGAGGGGCTGGAAGGGGGGGGGGGAGGTACGGGTCGGGGGTGAAGATAGGAAAGGATGGGCTGCTTGAGCACTAAGTGCGACCATATGCAAGGACTTACTGCGGCTGTACTCAGAATAATAGACCCACAAGCGACCCAGCTACATATGTTGCACAATCATTTTATTTGCACAAATTAAGCAGCTTGCCACACGCTGTTGCACTGCACAGTGACACAAATTGAGACCACCTAATTAAAATATAATTGTATACAATGGAATAAATCAATTCAAAAAGAATATATTTGCATATACGATTTTCAATAAAATTAAGTTTTTTTTAAATAAATTTGTACAAACATCAAATAGCAATTAAATAATTTCAATTAAATTGAAATGTAATTTAAAAATGCTCATGAGGATTTTAAAAATATATTTGCTATATATTTTTAGAGTTACTTATATACTTATTGCATCGAAAATAAATTATCTATAGATTAGCCTTCAAAATGAAGGGAATAGCAAACTTGGTATATCAGGCAATATTCATAAATAAATTAAAATATTCTAGAATAAATATTTAAGTAAATTTTACAAGATAGAAGCATATACAAGTCTGGTAATATTTTCTTTTACTTTGGAAAATTTGTAAGTGCGAAAATGTGTTTAAAGTTAATTTCATGCATCCTGTAAAGTCAATGTGAGGTTACTGTGCAATGTGGGTGGCTTTTTGGAGGTGGGTTGGCAACAACAGCAACAACTTTGGGACATTGGATGGCATCTGTGGTTGCGCTGCGGTTGTGCATTTCTGCGTGCTGCCTGTCATTGCGTCTGCCTCAACATCAGCCTGGGTTTCTGCAACTGCCTCTGCCTCTGCCTCTGTTCCTGTCTCTGTCTCTGCTGCGCCATTAGCATTCATGTGCGTTAGTGCCACGCAGCTACAGAGGTGGGTGGAGGGAGGAGGGAAGAGGGAGGTGTGGTGCAAGATTCAAGAGTGGAGTTCTGCCAAAAAAGCCAAAGCCATTGCTGCAGCTGACGACGACGAGGACAACGTTTGGGGTTAACTGGCATTAATGTCATGCCACCATTCTGCCATTTTGTAGGTGTGCACTTTGCGGTTGTTGCATGCCTCAGCCACACTTTCCTACACCCTCCCCGCACCCTCCGCATACACAGCGAACAGCCCACTTGGAAAATTGCTCAAAAGCCCATTTAAAAGTTTTCGTGTGTATCTTAGGCTCGTATATCCGACTCGACATTTGAATTTAAACGCAACGCAATATCATTGCGGCTTCTGACTGACTTTCATGTTGCAACTGGGCCTGTTGCATGCCACATTCGCCATGTTGTTTCCCCAACTATTTCACAACAATTTGTGAGTACTTTTTGTTTGACATTATAAACATTTTGCTGTATATTTATATGACTACGACTGACTTGTCATTTTAAACAATTTTTCCAATTGTTGATTTTGTATATTTATTTACCTGTCCGAAGGCGTCGCGTTACATTCGATTGTTGGTCGTTGATAAGTGTAATTAGTGTAAATTTTAAGTAAATAATTCTCAGATTCTGAAATTGGTCAACTATTATTATTATTTTGGGCACCTAATATGGAGGGTGAGTAATTCCCAGATTCGATGGATCGAAGGGATGATTGATTTATTATTGTAACTTTGAATTAAAGGCATTTCCAGATCTATCTAGTTTCAAATGCACTTATTCACTTGTATCTCTCTTTTTGTTCCTAATAGAATGTCGAAAGAGTCTTGGTTTATATCTGTGTACCAACATTTTAACTATTATCAAGATTCAAAAACTATTTCCGCACAAAAAGTAATTTTCTCTTTACATTTTTCAATGCTTGCCAATTCCTATAGTCTTCTATGATTGTCAACATTTGATGGAAAACTCAATCAAAGCGTAGTAAATCAATTTCCAAACTATATGACCCACATATTCTGCACAATAAGAGAGTTATTAAAACCAGAAAACAGCTGAACTAAGTAGGTCAAAGTTCTGCGGGGCGAAACTCTGTCTAGACTTTGCAGTCGGTAGCAATAAAATGGCGCTTAGATAATTCCGTGGGGCAAATACAGACAGCAGACAGTAGACAGCAGACTGCAGACAGTTTGTCATATTGATTTTGAAACCGACAACGCTCAATGTGATGATTATTATTGATAGCAGGTGTAAATGGTAATGGGGCAGGTGCGTGCCATGCGTGCCCAGTGCCACAGCCACAGCCACAATCCAAGTCAAAGTTTCCCCATTGACTGTAGTAAATCGACAGGCTTTAGGCCAGATTGAAGTTCAGTCTATCAGTGACTGTGGCCCAAGATGCGTGCACGCCAGCTTAACGCTCAGGAACGGGAGCAACTGCGTCGTGAACGCTCCGAAACGAGAATGATCTTGGCACGCTGCAGGGCACAAGGTCACTCTCGAACAACCAACCATTCAAATTATTAAGAGCTTAATTAATTCCAATTAAATTGCTTCTTTGCAGGCTTCGAATATGTGGTCAATCCGCCAGTGTTGCCCAAGGTCGCATTTGGCACCACCATGCACCGTGAAGTGATGCCCACGGGTGGACCCTTTATGGATAGCTTCATGAGAACCCAATTGCCGGAGCAACGTTCACATCCCAGTCCACTTGATTACGATTGTGCAAAGCCCATTGGCTTTAAGGTAGGTTTAACATTTTAACTTTGACATTCAGTGTAATTAGCTTAGGGAAAACTCTGGCATACGTAAGAAATTACTAAATTATCTTTAAAGGAAATGCAGAGAAGCCTTTTATTTATATACTTTATTTTGGTCAGTAGCTTGCGATTGTAAATAATTCTGCAAAAATTAAATAATACTAAGAAGAGTTCATACAAATTAAATATTAGTAATTAAAGCAAGTGCTACTTTATTTCTCCTTTAATCTCAACTTCTTTTGAGGTAACCATAGTCAATATTCAACAAATCAACAGAACATATTTAATATCTGTTTCTTAAGCACCTTTTTTCACCTCCTTTCACACTTTCAATCATTTGCAGTATCCCTCCAATGCTGGCTTCTCAGCGCTAGCCAATAAGATGCCTCGACTGCCCGTTGTCCGGGAGCAGATCATTCCACCCATGGGCGCCTATGAGGCCACACCATGGATACTTCGTGCTGGCTATACCTTCGATAGACAAGTGGTACCAGAGCCAAAGTGGGTGACTCCAGGGTAAGTCCTTGCAATATTCGCATAATTCAATTTATTATCGGGTATCACTTTGTAGTCCATCCACATATTCGATTCACAACAAATTCCCAAAATGGAAAATGGAAACCGCCTTTGGTGCATGTCGCATCATTTGGCCAGCGGTTGCCATCTTCTGTGGCCCCAAAAATGTGGCCCAATGTCTGATCTGTCATCAGCGTCCAGTCGGCGATTATTTTCACAGTTTTGCCAGCGACAAGGACATGTGCCGGAAGTGTATGCGTGCCGAGATGGCTGCCATCAAGAATTGTAATCTTTGTGTAACGGAACGCTTTCGAAAACGTCGAGAGATTAAACTTTTTGTACCAGCACGATATTGTGGATTCTTTCACGATCATAACGGTACCAATGCCGCCGTCGAGCTGACTTCCCGGAAGGAGCTACGGGACAAGATTCGGGTCGAAAATTATTTGTATCGCTTTGTTAGCAAAGTTGAATAAGTAGTTAGACCTCCGAATACTAAAGGTTTTAAAGCAATTTCATTAAAATTAAGTTAAGAATTTATCGCAATAAAGCAGAGAGTATTATCAGCTAAAAGATACCAGAATACGTTTACATATTTTCTTCTTGATTTACTATAAATAAAAAGTGTATTCTATCAAACTTGAGAAAATAAATATGTTTTATGCGCTTTCAAGGATGCATTCAGTTGAGTAATTTCTAGTAACTGGAAAAACATTTTATTCGCACTTCCGGCGTTAAGTTTCCTCTTCCCATTCCGTTTGCCAGTTACAATGTGGCAGCAACATGCAGCCATGTGGCATGCATTGTGGCAGCAACAATAGCTATGTTGCTATTGGCAGTCATTTTAGTCGTAATACTTAGTTTGTATGCTTGTTATTCAGGTAGGTGGAGGCTGTCAATGAATGTCAATTCGCATGACCACGCCCTCACGCCCTTACGCCTCCCGTCCACATACTTGCCACACATTTGCCACATTCTGTTACCATTTTGCCAGGCGAAGCACGTTGTGCCACGTTTTTGCGGCTCTTTTCTGCAGCCGTAATTCCAATTACACAGCTTCGTTAATAGAATATAAAATAATATAGCATACTTATGTGGGCTTTTGAGCTAAAAATTCATTGATTTCAAATATTGTTATATTTGTTTGTTATGGTTTTTATGTTAAATATGCAACAATTAAAAGATACATCAAATAAATAAAAGCTAGAAAAAAACATTGTTTTAAACTATTTTAGTTCCACAAAAAGCAATTCATAATTTTTCAAATATCAATATGTATTTCAGTTATTAAGTAAATTGTAACGTTGAAAAATTGCCAAACAAAAAAGAACAGCCACTGTGATATAAATTGTTTAAAAATGAACTACATCAACAGCGAAAGTTCCCTTCCTTTCAGCCAATTTGCAAACTATAAATAACACAAAATGCACAGAAGTAACACCCCCAAGGGAAAGTTTGTGGAAAATTGTCGAGCAACCAAAAAGAACAGCCACTGTGATATAGATGAGGTTATATAGTAAGTATATCAGCAGCAACCGTTCCCTGCGGTTAAACACAATATGGGAAGAGTTCTATTATTCATATTATTAAATAATATTTGTTGTACTGCACTTTAGGTACAAAAAGAACAGCCACTGTGATATGACAATACGTGGAACATACAACACAGCGTCTATTCTCTCTACTTTAAAGGCGATAAACAGTAAACTTTCGATAAGTCACAAATGTATTTTGATGAAAGTGGGGATTTTTCATTCGCTATAAAGGAAAATCACTGTGATATGTAACGGTTAGTTGAACGCATATCACAACGATCGTTCCTTTTAGCGCATGACCCATTAGAGTATACACAATTTGGAGAATTTTGAATAGTTAGATTCGTAATTTTGTAGCGCTGCTCATGCCACAACGAACTTCAATGGTTGTCTAGCTTTATGAGCGGAGAAGTCACCTAAGGCTGGACGACCAAAGAAACTAATTGCAACCTCTATATTTCAAATTAGATATAGATATAGATCAGTACAGTATTCTCCAAGATATGTTGAACTTTTTAAAATTATAGCACGAGTGTTCGGTCTAGTCACTTTGGCGATGCTGCTTAAAAAGCGACCATACCGACAATCGCCATTTAATTTTAAAATACTTGAGTTGTGCACACACTTCACTTTACACTCACACACTCAAATTGTAGCTCCATTTAGCCAGAATTTTGAGACACACTTTGCCCAGTGATGTGATTACAATATTGAACATAACTGCACAAAATGCATCCCGAAAGCAGAGCTATAGATCCTATTAACTTTCTTTATTATCTCGCTGTTGCCTTGGGATTATACGACAAACTTCACCCAGTGATGCACACAAGTTGGCAAAACTGAACAAAGTTTACCATATAATATTGAAATAATTCGATTTGATTTTATCCTTACGATTGAGAGATCCTTACACACTGACACTCAACTGTTCACTGATGCTCTAGCTGTCAGTGGTCCGATCTTATATACCCAACTATCTACCCTACCTGGGATTACAGTTCGGGTGGATTAGCGTATTTTACCTGCGCACTTCGACGCTTTCCACAGAATTCGCGTGAATTCCGAAATTCGTGAAAATTTTGCAACTTAATCCGTGGCCATAAACGGATTAACTGCCGCACGCACATAATTCGTGTAAAAACGCGCAGCTGTGTCGCGCATAGGTAAATTCGCAGAAGTGCAATTAAGGATACGTTTCCCAAAAAAGGATCGCCAAAGGATCGATTGGTTAATTGGCCAGTTAGTGCGAAGCGCAGTAGTCCGCAGTAGTAAATCCTCAATTGTCCTTGTTTAGCATCATTCAGGTCTGGTTTGTAAGATTATTTAGGTTCTAACTGTACTTACACACAACTATGCGGTATATGATCACAGATAAGCTACTGACGCATCCTTGAAGTCCTTGTTGCCTACTGTACTCTCCCTAGACTTTGTTGTGGCCACCTGTTGGCCATTAATAAAGCCAACTGTTATTTTTAATGGTCTAGGATTTTCTCAACAATTTCTCATGCTGAGCTGCCCCATAAAAGCCAAACAGTTTCCCATTTTAAATAATTATTTAAGCAGCTGGATTGCTATTCCCAAATTCTTTATATAAGGAGCAGTAATGTAGTCACTTATTAAATTCCTGGCAGTGTTGAATGTTTAGACATCTCAACCAGTTCTTAGGCGGTTTATCATATGATTTTCTATTATAGTACTTATAATTGAATTTTTTTTATGACTTGTAGTTGTTTTCACAAAAATCAACATATTTGGTTTAGTTTTAAGTGTTCTATTGTATTGAATAGAATTTTTCTCAATAATTGAAACAAATTATAAGAGAAAATTAATAATGAATTTAGAAATATTTTTATTACAGAAAGTATGTAATTCAATTAATTTATGCTCAGAAATATTATATATAGCTCAACTATAGAGTTTTTCTATATTGAAACAGATAAACTGCTGTTATATACTTAGCACCATAAAAACTTAATAATATCCAAATATTTCAATTTCATTCCCATTTCGATGATAGATTTTAATGAGCATGAGATGAAGCTCCTTACTGTATATATAGTATATTATATCACTGAGCTACAAAGTCAACTCAAAATATTTTTTTTTTAATTCTTTTACTGTTTTGTTTAAATATTTATTATATTATTATTCGACCTTTGTGAATAGCTCTATAAAACATATTCTTGGCGTTCAATGACAGCATTAAAATGCTATTTAATAGATATTTCACTGAAGTAATTAATTCTTTAAGCTTAAACTTCAAAACTAACTATATTCCTTTGGCAAACATCCAACATAAATGGATGGCAACTGGCATTTCTGCTATTTTCGATAGGTCGTCGTGATTCCAATTTCAATTAATAAAACAAAGTTTATTTTCTATTATTCAACATTTTTTATTTGTACATACTTTCAAATAAAATTGTTTGATTCCGAGAAAACCAATATCCTATGAGAGGTATCACTTTTTAATAATATTAGTAATAAGACCATACTAATTTCCAAACATAGCTGTAGCATGTTGATCGAGTTTTGTGAACAGAAGTCAACCCTCCAGATAAAATATTTTCCAAAAATATGTAATATTGAACTCAATTGTTTAGCAATTAGAATCTTTACATTTCTATAAAGTCCATGTCCAAGTCCATTTAAATAAAACCACAACCTCGAAAACCATTGGAAATAAAAACACAGTATTTTTTTGCTTTCGCCATTTTTTTTATTTTGTTGTTTATTTGGTAAAATTAAATCAATATCTTCATTTCAATTATATATTTTTTTGTTATTACCTTTTTTCAGTTATCTTTTCTTAGAAAAACGAACATAATTGTTTCAAATTTTCAGCGTACAACTAGAAGAAGAAGAAAACAAATATAGAAAACAAGATGAAATTAAAAAAAAGATAGAAATAGATTCTAAAATTCATAAGTAGATCTTTTTTCATGTTGCAGTTGCATTTGTTATTTGTTTGTTTTCATTTTGTTGTTGTTCTGCCATCAGCACTCTCACCATTACTCTCACTTTCTCTCACTCCTCTTTCTTTCTTACTCCATTTCTTTTACGCATTCTCCTCATACCAGCTGTGGGAAGTAAAAAAGATGAACAACAATATTATTGGGAAGAAAACATTAAGACAAATTTAAGCGAAATGCTCGCTTTTCATCATATTGTTGTTGGATGTTGTTGTTGTTTTTCTTATTGTTGTCCGCATTCTATGGTATGTACTGTATATTTTCAACGGACTTTCGTTGAAGGATTAAAAGTAAAACAAAACTTTGCAGGCTTAAAATGGAAACCTGCAATGAATACATTTTATTAGAAATAATTACAATTTCAAATACCTTATAATTACTATTACTTACCGTTTTGTATAAAATATTGGGGCTTCCATTCTGTAGGAGGCATCCATGCCAAAAGGAAATCATTGGGTAGGTTAACTATGAAAACTTAGCCTTAATGGTATATGTAATAGCTTTTTACACTGAAAATAAACGGAAAGAGATATTTATATATATTCGTAATGTAAATTCATAAACATCCATATAATTTCTGATTTGGATAGACTTTTATAAAGGAAGAGTTTTTGATATAATTTATAAATTTTTTTTATAAAAAAAGCACAGAAATTATTCTGAGAATCGAAAACAAAACTTTAAGTTTATATGTTTAACTAGACATTGAAAAGGCGGATCTGATAGATTAAAATTAAGTATTATTGATATTTATTTTATATTCTAGTATTCTATTAATTTTTATAATATTCTAAAATGTTTTTATTTTCATTTCTTATGTCATTTATTCTTTACACTTTATTTAAACTTTTAATAAATATTAAAAGAATCGATAAAATCTAAAAATACAATAAAAAATATTAAAATTTCGATAAATAAAATTTCCAAAATATTGAATTGTATGTTTTTTTTTGTTGTACTTTTATAAAATCATTTTTATTGTAAAAGTTGTACTCGGATAGGTTGTTCTTATATATTATATATACATTTAAATGTAAATAAGCGTAGAAATTGTAGATAGTTTGAACACAGAACAGTCTCGTCACAAATGAAAAAGAGAGAATAGATGAAGCACATTTAAATGACTTACAAGAAATTGTCGTTGCCGCTGCTGCGGCTGTTGTTGTTGCCGATGTTGTTGCTGTTGGCATATTGGCTCTGGCAGCAGCATGCGGTTGTTGTTGCTGCTGCTGCTGCTGTTGCTGTGGTTTTTGTGTAGGTGGTTGCTGTTGTTGGTTGTTGTCATCATCGTCATCAATGTAATAGCATAAGGTTGTGTTGTTGCCGCCACCGCCAACGCTGCTACTGTTGCCATTTCTATTTATGTTGCTGTTTGAAGCAGCACATGTTGCTGCTGCTGGTGCTGCTGCTGTTGTTGTTGTAGTTGTAGTTACTGGCTGCTTGCGCTTGTGTCCGGTTATGCTTAGAGCGGCCGTTAGACTCGAAGCCGCATGCAGTATTGAACGTTGGTTAAAAATGCTATTAGAGGCAGCCGCTGCTGCCGCATTGTTGTTCTTGCGAAACTTATGATGATGATGATGTGGTGATGGTGACGGTGGCGGCGGTGCTGTCTGCTGTTGTGGCTGTAACTGTAACTGTTGCTGCTGCTGTGCTTGTGGCATTGGCGGTTGTCACGAGCAGGCCACCTCAGCTGTGGTTGTGCTGTTGTTGTTGTTATTGTTGCTACCAGCATTGCTGTTGTTGCTGTTGCCATTGTTTTGTGGCACTGCCTGTGCCTCGGTGCTGTCCATGCAATTGCCATCGGCACCATTTTTGCCCGTTGCCTTGAAGCTCGGCGCATTCATTTGCGCTGCTGTGGGCGTGTTTGGCGTCGTTCCGCCCGTATCGCTGGAGGCATTTGAATTGTCCTCAGTAAGCTGCACAAAATACAAATACAAGTTAAAACAATATTTATTTTTTTCCATATCAATAATTAAATTTACCGATTCACTTAGTCGATGCACTTTCGCACCACTCTCACGTCCGCGATTGCCGCCAGCTTGTTGTCCCGGCGGCAACGGATCCTGCGATTGCGCCAACTCCGTGGAGAGACGCTTGCGATTGGCCAACAATGTGTTGTTAAAGTTGTTGTGACTCTCCATGGATTTGCGCTCGCGTTTGAGAAAATCTGCATCCAAGTAGAGGGACAATTGTTTGCGCTTCACATGACGTGCATCGATAGCCATGCCCTCCTTTAACATTTTAATGTTCACCTGTAAAAAGCAGATAAATAAGTTTAAACATTCATTTAATAGTCGATCAAAGTTACTTACGCCATGCATGATGACATGCTCTGTGAAGTTTTGTATGCTCTCAGTGAGGTCAATGTTGAGGTTCTCGGAACGCTCAAACTCGAGCCCAATAAACCAAAGTGAACAGAACGGCGCTGTGGTAACTGAGGATTGCGGTGGCTGCTGCTGTTGTTGCTGCTTCAGTTCATCCTCGTTGCCACTGTTGTTCTGTGAGTTGTTGGCACTAACGCCCTTTTTCAACTCAAAGCATTTGGGATTGACATGGGCAAGGGCAATGTGAGGATTCCGCTCTAGATTGCCAATGAGCAATCGCACCTTGGACTCAACAAGACCACACCATTCCAAATGATCGTCGGCTGTTTGTGAGTTTACAAGCAGCACAATAAAATGACGATATCTGTAAAAGAAACTGGGCGCCTCAAAGAGGCGATCCCAGCTGACGCGTCCCAGCATGATCTCATCCGTGATGCTCATGCCTCGATTAAACTCGGTCAATATGACCTTCTTTGTGGACTCAGACACATTGAATGTGGAGTTCTGTTGTGGATATGCGGGCGTTATAATTGGCATCAAGTGATACCTATCCGAAGCATTCACACGTGGATCCCACACCTAAATAAATAAAATAAAAGGCAAATATAATATGGAAACATAGTAAAGGGAATATTCAGGTGTGTACTACAGATTTATAAAGATTTTTAATAGCTATAACTAGATTCAATTGCCATAAAGTAATTTTATATGATTTTTGATATAGTTTATACATTTAATAAATTATTTTAAAATGTATTATATGATTTGGAGTCTATATAGAATTTAATTACATTTATTTCAATTGATTTAAATATTTCATCCCATCATTCAATATACATCTTCACATTTGAAACATAGAGATTTGTACAACAAGCCTGAATTTAAAGGTTATATTATGACATACCTGAAATCGTAGATTTACATTATCCGGATGCTTAAGCAATACCGGATTGGGCCACTTCCAACGTGAGAATACCAAAAAGAACTTGTGCACCAAAGTTGCAGCTGCTGCATTTGGATACAGTTGGCAAGTTCGGGCAACCAACATGGCCCAAGTAACACCTCCGAAATAGCCCAACGAATTTGAATAGATGCCATGCTCTGTAAGAAGTCAAATACCATATGAAATATATGCTTATATTTGTATCTTTACATATATATCTTTAACTGAAATGGAAAATCTACTTACTCTTAGCCCACAATTTAATCGTGCGAAGTGCTAGACGAAAGTTCTCAATGTTGGGCACCAGGGCAAGAATCTCGTCAGTGACACGACAACCGTTGAGGCTGCGAACCGAGCGCGGATCGAGATTCTTGAGCAGATTATCGTCGCGCAGATCAAAATCATCGGGGATTTCTTTGAGTGATAGACGGGCAAATAGTAAATCGATCTCAATGCCATCAAAATTCATTTTGATAACTGGCACAAAGGCCTCCTCCACCGAACGGCATTCGGTGACTTCTGGTTGCTTCTTTAGCACCTCGAAAAAGCTCTGAAAGTAATCGGTGCGCTCAATGTTGCGTGGCGCCACGCAAAGTGCATCAATATCCGCCCCCTTATGATGCACACCCAGTCGATACGACCCAAATGTATAGATCTTTCCGCCCAGCTTCTCGGCAGCTGCCTCGGGCATGTTCTTGCTAACGGATATCTCTTTGACCCATTGTTTGACAAGTGTATTTAGCTTGGCCAATATTTCCATGCGATGATTAAGCTCATCTTGGCTCTCAAACACATTGTATGGCTCAAGGGATTTGCTCAGCTCCTCTGTACGCTGTAAATCCTCTGCCCTTGGCTCTGCCAGGCTTATAGCCGATGTCATTCCCAATTGTTTGGCAGGCTGTCCGCCCGAGGTAGTGTTGCCATTGTGTTGTTGTGGCTGCTGCTGCTGGCGATGTGTTGGTTCGGAATTCCACATGTTGTCTCTAAGTTTAATTACTGTAATAAATATAAATGTGTGTTAATTGTATAGTTGGCAGATGGTTAATGTTGTTATTACTCACCTAACTAGTCTTAAAATTAGCTGGTTATTTTTATCTTACTACTAAAGATGCCTGTTGCTTTTGCAGTTACTTGGCTGTCGCTGCTGTTGTTGTTGCTCCCACTTCTGGTAGCAATAAATGGAATTACATATGTTGCTCGCGCACAATACTAAAATGCTGCAAATCAAATATATAAAAAAAATAGAATATTAAATTTGTGTATTCTTCAAGTGCAAAAATCACTGCAAATCAAAATACTTCCGACACTTTTGACTTGTTAAAATTTATCGCTTCTTTCGCAGTTTCTCAGACTCGACAATATGCAATAGACGATAAGATATTTGACCATAAAACAAACAAACAAAATGAAAGTGCAAAGCGAAGGCAGCGTTAACAAGTTCTGACAGTGCTGAGGCTTCAAAAAGCAATATATATTTGAAAAGTAAACTCGATAATAATGTCATAATGTCCTTTAGGATTAAAAATGAAATTATGAATGATTTATTTATTTTCTAAAGTTTAAATAACATTGTTTATTAAATAAGCTATTAAAGACTTATTATTGTTTAGATTATGACAATAATTTAATAACAGCTAGAAATAGCCGTAAAAGGCTTTGAGCGACAACACTATCAGTAGCATAGCTGGACAAACACACACACACAGTTTTGTTTTTGTTCTTAGTCACATAAACAAATGCGTAGAAATGATTTTGTTTTTGGTTGTATCAAAAGTGCAAGCTAATTGTCATGTTACAAACATAAACAAAGAGCAACAGTAAAAGCGTATATCAAAACGGAATCACAAAACGGATAGACACCCACACATGCACAAGCGCACACTCATTCGAAAAGAGAGGAGAAAAAGAAAAAAAAACTCACGCACACAGACGATATCACGCACCCACACGCATTGCGTATACAAACAAATTGTGCTGCGTAAAGCGAAATGAACTCTTTATATATGATTTTGAAGCTGAAAATTTCTGTTTATTGCCGCTTACCTGCGCGTTTTGTTGTTGTTGCTGTTGTTGTTTTGTAGTTCGGCTTAGCTTAAGATTTCGGTTTCAAATCAATTGAAATTTCGTTGCGCGTATGATGATCTTCCTGTTGTTGTTGTTGTTGTGTCGTAGTGATAGTTGCAATGGTGGTGGTGGTGTTGGTGCTGTTGGCGCAAGTGTATGCGTATGTTTTGTATGCATGTGTGTACATATGGATGTATGTTTGCAAGTATGTGGTTTGGCCCATTCATTTGTGTCGTTGCGGCTTTTTTTCTTCCATGCAGTTTTGTATTTGTTATTTCTGTGTCGCGCTTTGTGTTCTATTCGATGTCGCGCGTTGTCTTCTTCATGCTCATTTCTTTCATATCATATTCGCTTCTATACCCACATGTAACTTTGTTTTTTTCTTTTGGCCCTGCTTCTTTTTATGCTACGTGACTTGGACTCTTTTGCTGACTGACGCACGCCACGAAAAACAAAACTCACTTTTCATTTAATTTTACTCATACATATGACGGACGCGCACGCTGCATTCGTGAAATTGCGTCTGGGTTTTTAGTGTGTATTCGACATTTTCGGTTTCCGTTTTACAGCTTGATTTGCGCGTTCTACAAATTAATATTCCAAGAACCGCAACGACCGATACGAATGTGTGTGGATAATAGAAGAGAAGCCAAAAAATGCAGAGTTGCTTTTCCGATAAGCCATTCACACAAAAGCGCTTACAGTCCACACAATCCATATGACTTGAGCGAAGCGATTGTTAGTATCGATATGCAGAGTACATCGATGTTAAGATTCTTTTATATCTTGAATATCGGCGCCAATCAAAACTAATTAAATTCCTTAAATATACTGCTTAAAATAAAAGCGATCTCAGTGAACATTTAATGCAAAATGCAAAACATCGTATACAAGTATTTTGTTAGCATAAATATTCAAAAATAACTTGATTTAAAACGATTGTAAATGTTGCACTGAACTTTTAAGTAAATATAATTTGAAAAACTAAACAATAATGCCTGTTCAGACGTATGTTATTAGAGACCGCATTTTAATATTAGTATACATGCATTTATAGTTTAGAGCTGTTATTATTTAAAAGCATGTGCAGCCAATAACGTATCTGCAATGAAATCCACACCCGTTCCACAGATGTGGCAACGCTGTAAATAGTCGATTTTTCATAGAGGAAGTAACTACAAGAGGAGAACTGACTGGCTAACAGAATTAGCTTGCGGCTATGCCGCGTGACTTAGGGCCCATGAATTAAAACAGTCTTTTAGTTCAGTTGTATAGTTTTCTAACTCGAAATAAAAGAAATCTGCCTTAAATTATTATATTTATAATTAATTTGGCTTGCTTAATCTTCTGCTCAAAATAAAATAATTTTACTTATGGTGTTGTATGTTAAAAATTGACCGACCGTTAGGTCTAATAATATTGCCTTGGCCTAGTTGTGCATCTAAAGTACCTAAAAACCGAAAATGAGCGCAGAAATACCAGGTGCACTGGACTAAGCAGCTGGCGGTAATTTCCATTTTAGTGACGTCATAATTCCCCCACAATAATAAAGTCCAGCTGCGCACTCTGCTGCAGGTACCGCACACTGTATGCCTGTATGCGTAACGGACGGCTCTCTAAGCAGTGATCTATACTCAGAGAGCTGTTGGTCCTCTCTAGGTACGGCAGCCGCTCACACTGTATGCTTGTATGCGTAACCAAGGGCTCTCTAAGCAGTGCTATATGTGGATCACCGTCCACTGCTCAGAGAGCCGTTGGCCCTCTCTAGGCGCCGTACACTGTGTACGTGACTGACGGCTCTCTAAGCAGCACTCCCTCTCCCCAATGCTTGCTGTTACATATATTTATGTAAGCTTGATTTTGATTCAGTTCGCCTGAAGGTTTTGGGCGCTTCGGACGCCAAACTCCACTGCCTCTGTAATTTAACAGACTTCAATTCTCCTCTTACTTACATCCTCTATGTCGATTTTTAAAATAGAATCGATTCTTAACATAAGCAAACAGAATCGATTACATTCGATACAAAATCGGCAAACAGCTGTGCGTTGTATATTTGTATTTATGGGAATTGGAAAAGTGCTAAATCTAAAACGCAATGTAAAACAATTAGAAGGCGACTGACTAATGGCAGCCACATCATGATACCCTGGATGCGCGAGAAGTTCAACGAGAAGCGCGCAAAGTGGCTGGCGCGCAACAAGCAACGCGGCACCGAGAATGAAACCCCTCAAATTCCAATGATCATAGTCCCCGCAGCCTCAGCCTGAGCAGTGGCGCCTCCGGTTCGATGGTGCAAGTGCATACCACGGAAATGGAAACACAAACTGATGGTGGCGGGGTTGGCGGTGGGAATTGTGTATTACGAACACCTTCGCCGGCAAGGAGGCGACGCATCCAATTGGAATTGCAGTTGCAACAGGAGGCGGCAGCGAGGAAAACAAAGGAGCAGGCGAATACGTAAGTTGTCAAATGTATTTCAATATATATTGTATGAACAACTTGTAAGTTTCGAAATTCTCCGTTGGATTAACGCAACTCCAAATAACCCAATCCCCATTAACTGGACATATCTACAACAAACTATGCAAAAACTGCGCAGTTTGTTTCTTCGGTGAGTATCTGTGGTAACCGCTTTCTCTGGCTTCATTTAACTTCAATTTTTTGACAGTAAAAACCATACAAGGCTGGCCGCATCATCGTCGACGGCTGTGACAGATCCGGATGCGGCAAAGGTTGGTGAAAACATCACCGTCCGTGTCATCTGTCCAAGTTCCCGTGTGCTCATCTTCAAGACAGATGTGAACAAACGTCTAAATGATCTGAAAAGTGAAGTTATCCTGGAACTAAGTGATGATCCCGAATCCATTCAACTGTTTGCTCCTGATGTACGACATTTGAATCCCCGCTATCGTCTCTACCGTGCCGAATACTTTGGCAATGAACTTAATGAATCTCAGACACTCGCCCAATTGCGTGTTCGTAACAATGAGACTTTTATACTAGCGCCCCGCCGCAATACATTGCCACAAACAGTGACGCGCACCCGTGAGGTTCCCGGACCCAATGATGCACTTCTCGAGAGTGCCACACGCTTTGTCCCGAACAATACAAACCATCTGCCCATTATCGACATTAATGAGATCTTCCAGCAGTCGAATGTAAGATAATCTTTCCTCTATCAACATGTTTGCTAATCAGCGTTTCTTCTACAGATTCAATATGATGTGAGGAAGGTTCTAATTTCGTTGGCACAAGCCTCAGCAGCAATAATTGGCGCTGGTCCATATGCACCACGATTAATTTCAATGCTTAAGCAGCGTTTGGTCAATCGGCGTAATCATCAAGCGGACACATTGCAGTGCCTGGTAGACATGGGTTTCACTCGCGAGGTGGCCGATCATGCGCTGAGATTGAACAGTGGAGTCTACGCAACCTCATTGGAGTGGCTTATTCAAAACCAAAGAGAGGAGGATTCACAGCACCCGTCAACGGTGAATTTGCAGCGAAGTCTCTCCTCCATATCACCCTCAACAATTGTGACCAATAATGTAACTATATTTGCGACATTTATTATTTTTCACACTCTTAAAATCTTATTTAATAGGAAACCATTGAGAACACCGCCGCTCTTATGCAGATTGTGCGCATTTACAGCCACCGCGATTCGCCACCGAATGAAGAACTCATTGAATCGCTAACTGAGATGGGCTTTGAGGAAAACGCCGTCATTTCGGCCCTAAAGAAAACGGGCAACAATAAGGCCTCCGCCTGCGATTGGCTCTGCGAGAATCGTTCAGCCAGCGTGATAGAATTGCGTGAGGGACTTGCTCCAGATTCTCCCATACTGAAAGTAATACTGGAAATGCCACAAGTGCAACTAACGCTCAGCAATCCAAAGACCTTTTTGGGTAGGTTTCATTTATATTTCAGCTAGAGAGTTCTTAGCTTTATTGTATTACTTCTGTTAAATTTTATGCATTAACTTGTCAATTGTTTAAGTAATCATATTCGGTTCTCCATTTAGCCTTTCTGGCCATCCTAGAGAACGAGAATGCGATACGCGTATGGCGCGGAGATAATGACACCACCTCAGTTATCACACATATCCTGCAAAAGTATCACGAGGAGAAGCACGTGATGGGCATCAATCAATTCTATATGAATCGCTGGTGAACGACGCATTGAAGTGGCTTTATATACAGATATAGATATTATTGAGATTAACCAAATTCTATTTACATACATGCATTCACATATACATATACATTTACATATACATCTATATTATATACATATATATATATTTGTATATATAAATATATGCAGACAGACATTTTTAGGTACGTAGCGTGCATAGCTAGAGTTAAGCCCGCATTGGAGCCTCATATTATGTATGAAAACAAAGTATTTATGTAGCCTAAGAGACAAACCAAATGCATAAAAACATCAACATAACCAAAAATAATACAATAAACAAATGAAATTATAAAATTGCACCAAGCCAAAGATGCAAATGCTTCGCTTAGAGCACGGGCTGCAATCGTAAAACGCTTACCGATCAGTACGAAACGCATTAGCCTATTGAAAACAAGTATTTAAGTATATCATCTAATAGTCTAGTTCATCTAGTTCTAGTCAAAAATCTTAGCTTTTATATAGCATTATCAATCTATCAAAAACTCGCACAATTCGCAAATCTAAGAACAAACATTTCTATTTCTCATTCTAACTTCATAACTAAACTGAAATCGTTCGTTTGGCGGTTGCACAAAAAAAGTTGTTGGCCATTTAAAAAATAAACAGAGTGAAAGGTAACTGCAACCAAGGGTCAAGTATTATTTTGTAAAACAAATATTGTATTTTTACTGTCATTATTATTATTGTTTAAGTAAGAAGCAAATAAATTAGTTTTTTATATAAAATATTAAAACGTAATTTTATCAATTTATGAAAAGTTTTAAAATTTAATGGATGGATAAGTAAGTATTGTAATTAAGTGCTTAGAAAAAACTTTAGTTTGAATAGTTTGCTTAAGAAAATAATACTTCACTTAAAAAAATCCAAAGGGTTTATAATCGAAAACTGAAGAATTTTTTCCAAAACAAGCTAATTATGTGAAAACTCAGAATTTATTTATAGATCATGATCAAAAAGACATTTTGCACACAAATCAGTTAAGATTTGACTCAGTAATGTAAGTAATAAGTCAAGTTACCCGCACTATAAGTATTGATAGTATTCTCGTATAATGTAATTTGTCAAAAACCGTTTACTTTATTCAACAAAATTTTTTGCGTTTGATGGACTTTTCAGTTGATAGAATATAGAGTTTGCAAGACTACTTACCACTAATGTAAACTCACTTAGGAGTCTGCGAAAATTTCTCCAATATTAAGTAACATTTTAAAGCATGAAACCAAAAAAGGCTGTGTTACAAATTGGAATGAAGTTGAAGAGAAATAATAGTGGTAAGTATCTAGCTGATCGAGTGTAACTAATCGAGTATAGCATAACTGTATACTTAAAATTTGGGGGACACCCACAAAGTCTTCATTTACCGCTAAAAAACCAAAGTTTGCGATGTATAGTTAATAAATAGCTTGTAGTTTAGTAAATATTTCACTAAATTTCTTAGCCGATTTAAAAAGAAAGAGATTAGTCCTTTCGATTTGTGTATATATGGTTTGACCAAACTGGAATCCTAATCACTATATTTTCCCAGTTTTTTTTTTGGCTGTCACAATGTGTAACTTAAAACGGTACTCCTAATTTTAAAAGTTCACTGCTCTTTCATTCACAAACTCAGCTACGCAATATAACGAATACGCACAGTTAGCTTATCAGACGACGTATCGTTGATCAAAGTTGATTATGTTTGATGTGAGTCACAATTTAATTGGTACTTTAAATCCTGTATTGTATCAGCTAAAATTCTACTTTAAATGACTCATTCCATAATATTTTGTGTGTCATTTTATTTTCAACAATAATTTTAACAAACACTGATAACTCTCTGCAAACTCTTTTGTTTTGATAACAACAGCTTGTTTTGGGGGTAAATTTTATTGAATATTATAAGTAATTAATCTTGAATTATCTTCTTGAATTTCCTACTTATTATACAAATTGACGAAACTTTGATGATGACCTATGTTCCTATTCCTCTAATTACTTTTAAGATTACTTTTTTTAAAGGACATTTTGATTTCGTATTTTTTTCTGATCATAGTTGGGTTCCTAGGGTATGTCGACTTCGTCTTTTCATAACCGCTTAATTTAGTTTCAGTCAAAAAGCTTAAACTCATCACTTAACTCAGCCACACTCAAAAAAAGTATTTTGCCCTTTGATGTCCTTCACTTTTTGCACATATGTTGCCAAAAATAAGTGCAATTTATTAAATGCTTTACTGTTTTTTTGGACACTTGTTTTATTGTTGTGTTTGCACAATGAAAACGAAAAATTAATTTCACAATTGCACTTTTAATGCATCACAATTAATTTTCCGAGCGACCACACATTTTTCATTTCATTATTTTTCGGAGCACTAGAATTACGCAATAAACGAACAAAATGTGAAAAATTGTTTATTGTTTAGGCACTTGGTGGAAATGTAAATTAGAATTTATGTTAAACGCGTTTATTTAGTGGTCACGTATCCATGAGATACTTGCACTCGAACATTTACTCTCGAGTGGCTTTTAATTAATATTTGGCGCGCAAATTGTTAAATTGTTTTGGAAATGAGCAAAGAGCAAATTATTTATGGTCAGCTCGTGTTTTTTGGTTTGTTTCATGTTTTATTAAATGCTTTTGCGGTTCTTCATGTTGCTGCAACAGCAGCAACAGCAGCAGCTGCAGCTTTTGCCTAATGGTCCCTAGCAATGTTCATGCAAATGTGCGAGTATCTCGAAAAATTGATGACGCATGTTGCGCATCAGGGTGGTCAGGGAAAGAGTGGACAAGGGGGGCATTGCTATAATAAATCATCTGCTGCAAGCAACATCAAACTAACTACTAAATCCCCCCTCAAGTGGCCAAGGCAAATGAGTTTTTGATATTATCAAAAGGCGAAATGCATTGACAAGCAGCAGAAGCAAGCTCTCCCTTTCAAACCACCCGATACTCCTTCTTTTTTTTTGCTTAGGATAACCGACACACGCCCAAGCACTCCCCAGAAGCCTATAAAAAAACACAGCAGCATCTTTAGCCGGGGGCTGTGGTCTGGGGAGTCTGGGAGGGGGCTGATATTACTTGAAATTGAAGTCGTGTGGCTTTGGCAATTTCCGTTGCATATTTGCAGGCGACGGAGAATTTATGAACATTATTATCGGAAAAACCAAAACCGAAACTTAATTCCAAATCCAACAAGTAAAATATACTTAGCGCGGTTAACTCGACTAGCAGTCACCCTAAATAAGCCACAATTCAACGAAGATCTTCTAAGGAGAGACTAAACTAGCCTATACTCAATGTAAGTCCAATTTCAACGTACTTTACATTTACTTAGTTGATGTTCATAACTTTTGTTAAGCTACAGTTGAAGTTTTGACTACTTAGAAGTAATAGATCTTAGATCATACCCTGCTGCAAAGCTGTATTTGGTTACAGGGTATTGAAACAATACGCATGCGAATTGGAAACCGCTGTTCAACATTTTAGCAAGAAATGTTTTGGGCGAAAATCTGCAATTTGTATGAAAATGTTTTGTCATTTGGCCATGAAATGATTTAAAATTCCAGTCGCATGCGAATTTTGGGAGACTTTTCTATGTTTATATTTGCGGTAAAAGCGAAATAACTTTATTTAATGCGTTTGGCTCTTAAAAATTGCATTAAATATGCATTAAAATGGCCGTCGCAATGTCACATCGTCGCATCATCACATCCATATAATAAAATATTAAAATTGACAAAATACAAAATTCAGAAGACGTGAGCATTGTTCGATTTCCTTTGGGCTTACAATATTGTGAGTCATGGCCTTTCTCCCTGTCTCCCTTCCTCCAAATTGCAAATGAATGCAAAATATTCTAAATAAGTCTCTTAGGGTCTATACAGCTCTCAACATTTATTACTGATTTTCTTTGCAATCAATTTAATCAACATTAGAGGTAATTGTTATGCTTTTTCTCCTGAGTTTGCCTCTTTGTATTCTAATTATTTATTTTGCTATTAATCCAGCATGTTTGTTTAAATTTTCTTTCGAGCATTTGAGCTTAAATGATTTATAATTGCTTCCAATTGCAGAGGTAGAAATGCACACTTTATTTTGTATATTAAAAATTGAGCTTATATCCTAATTCTATTTTATATTGATATTAAAATGAAACTACATATATTGATAAATCTTTTTACTTTATTTTTATGTTTATTTATTTTCCAGAATTTTGAGATTATTTATTCGTTTATTTATTAAGTTATTTGCTGCTTATCTTTATTAGGATTAAGAACATTTTATTAACTTGATTTCAGATAGTATCTGACAGATGCCCCAAACTATTTCAAACTTTTTCCACTCAAAATTTATTGCCATGAAAATGTATACAAACCATTTCCCCTGTTGAAACTTCCCCGAATCTCAGTCCAATTAACTACTTAAGAACCCAATCGAACTCCTTCATTAGCAAACATTAGGAAAGGAAACTTGTTACCAAATCTTTTCGGGCTCTTTTGGGGCTCAGTATTAACATTTCATTTATATGCCATAAATACTTGTACGAAACTTTCAACGCGACATGAAAATTAAACCCCAAAAATGTCAGAAGCCCTCCGAGCCACGCCCCCAAACTAGCCGGTTCCCCCTTTAATGGGTGTGTCTGCAAAGGCAGCAAATAAAAATTCAGCTTTAACGCATGAAATCACACAAAAGATACTATAAATGTGAGCATGCAAACGGCATGGAGGAGTCTGTGGCAAGGATAGAATGTTCTTAACAAGAACATCGCATGCCACACATGCATACAAAGCAGTACCAACAACAATTACAACAACAATAATAACAACAACAAGAACAACAACAGCAATGTCAGCTACCCTGTGGCAATCCAAACTGTACAGTTTATGACGCAGTAGGCTAACGTCCTGGCCTCATAAATATAAAAATTAGTTGCTGGTCAGTTAGCAAGTGGGTGGCAGAGAAAGGGAAAACAGGGTAAGGAAAAACAGGGAAAGGGCAGCGGGGAGAGTTAAACGGAGGGTTCATGTGGGCGGCAGACGACGCGTCGGTCTCTTGGCTTGAAGGCTACGGTGGCCGCCCCACAATTAATTAATTAGTTCAGTTGACAAAAATTGAGGGGGTCGGACAAGCGGTCAGTGGACCGGTCTCTGGAGTGAGTGAGGGAGGGGGTCGGAGGGGGACAAGGGGCAGCTCGACGGACTAGTGTGGTTAGACCCGGCGCATGTTTATGATTGGACTGGGCTGCCAAGTGTGTGAATTTACTTTGCTTAACTGTGTATGTGTGTCGGTAGAAGCTGCTTTCTAGTTTTGTTGTGTTTATGCCATGCGACTTTATGCGTATCTAAATTCGCGTAATGAACTTTAACTCTTAGAAGAATAAGATTTGATTAAATGAATGTAATATCAAGAAAATTGGGGTTATTATCCACAATTTCTGTTGAATGAATCTTGTTTATTTGGATTTCCCCCTCACTATCTATACAAGAACGGAATATTGTTTTAACTTCAAGGCTTAGCCACTATCTGTATCAATCACTTAGGAATTTAATGAGATTTCTAGTCACAAAAGAGTCCTGTAATCTTTATCTTTGTCTACATAAAGCTGTCTGCATATATCAGTAATTTTGTGTTACAAATTGAGTAAAATGTTTAAGTGAAATTCAATTTTAATTTTCGTAAATTTAAACTGAAACTCAACTTTAAAAAATCTTTTTTTTTTATAAATATTTAATTGATTAATTTAACAAATTCTTGCTAGATTAATGTATATCACTAATAACAGGATAACAACACTGTATGCATAATTTACATAATATAATAATAATAATCATTGTATGTCCTTTCAATATGCTTGACCATTTCCAATTTACGAACTAGACCACACATAAACGAGGCCTAAAATTATATGTGGTTTCTCTTTCTGTATGTGTTTGTGTGTGTGTGTGTTATTTTGTGTGTCATTTTAGTCAAGGGTCATGTGGTATGCGGCCAACTGTTTTCATAAGCCTAGCAAATATTTTCACAAGGCCAATTAGTGGACAACCCCAGCTGACCGCTGACCACACAGCTGCCGAGAGTGTAACCTTGCGAGGACCCACAACTCTTGAGTCTCGACTCTTGAATCTCGAGTCTCAGACTCGGTGACTGTGTCCCTCTTTCTACACCCAATCCCAATCTCTGTGTTCGTGTTCGTGGCCGTGTCCAAGTGCTTCTTTCAATCTTCAGCTGCCTTACTTATGTATGTATAGGGCATAAGGCTCTGCTCCTCCCCTCCTGTTGAGTTCTAAAATTAATAAAAGTGCAAAACTTTCTTCTTTCGACAGTTTTTGGTCTCCTTTTGCCGTTTTGTCAACGCGCCGCCTCGTGTGCAACATACTTGCGAACAAAAGTGAAAAAGCCAAAAGCAATAAAGTTTTCAATTGTTTCTCTCGCACTCTATGCAATACCTTTTGCTCAATACCCTAACTAAAAGACTAGACGAATTATCATTTATTGAAATATGTAATGCATAAGGGGATAGCGAGATTGTAAAGTAGCTTCTTAAGTATATTTAGTTATTTTCGTACTCAAATAACTGGACTAGGCAAATAATATAATAATATTTTAATAGTTTTGGCAGTTAGCTCGATTAACCCATAATTAATAGTTAATTCTTCGGTTGTCTGCTATTATAACTAGCTCAAATCACCAACAAGAGCCTCTATACTTGCATTTTAGAAAACATACCAAGGTTTCAAAATATACACACACTTACGAGTATTATAATAAGAAGATACTTGAATAGTAACTGGTGATTGGTAAGTTGATTGTCTGAAGCAACAATTCATTCCCTGAAAGCAAGATCCTGTCCGTGAGCTTTAGTAAAGTTCCTAACAACTAATAATGAACAGACCTATTATGAGGTGGTCTGTTATTACACTGTTAGGGCTAGAAAGAGTATAAAAGCTTCGGCATGTCAGGCAATAAACTTCTCAATAGTTTCAGCAATAGTTTTTTCTCAAGTTATTTTTTTGTGCTCGTTGGCTTCAAAGTTTTTAACTGGCGCTGACTTTAAGTGCAATTCAGTGCCGAGGCAATGCGAAAAAATGCTAAAAACTTTTCCCTACTTGCTGCCTCACTATGTTTTGTACCGTTCTTGTTGTAGTAGTAGTTGTTGTTGCTGTTTTGTGGCTGCCACATTTCGTTTTGTTTCTTTGCAGTTTAAAAACGCATTGCCAAATGTGTCACACAAAATTTGTTGTTTTTGTTGTTGTTGCTGCTGCTGCAGTTGTTGTTATTATTGTTGGTTGCTGCTTGGCAAGTGGCACAATAGCGGCTTGCAATAGGTTGTGCCTCTAAGTGAGGCAGGGAGTGAGTGTGGGAGTATGATGTAGTTGGAGGGGGATGTTTCTATTTAGTATGGGGTTGCTTTTGTCTTATGCATTGCACATTTTGCACTTGACATGTAACAAAAGGCCTCGGAAATATGGACGTCCCTGAAGAGCCTCGTCGAACGGCACTTAGCGGGTCAGCTTTGGCTGAATTTGGCGTTGTTTTGTTGGGCCTGGTGGCATGCCACAAAGAGATTGTTCCATGCTCTCCTCTCTCTGGAAACTGGGTTGAGTATTTTAATGCTGACATTCAGGCTTTTCAATTTTTGTGCGTTGCAACAATAGTCACAACACTAGAAGGGAGATGAGAATCCTAACTGTTTTGTATACAAATATAAGAAGACTTTTGTTAAGTAATTAATTGTAAATTAAAATTTTCAAAGATTTAATTTGGCTTGAAGTTTTATAAAAAGTGAACCTAAGAAATAAATTCATTTATTTAGTCTCAATACAATTTCCACAGAATATCTAAAGCGATAAAAAATATTGGGAATTGCTTGTTAATTTAGCTGCTAGAATCGTAATTATGCTATAATTATTTCTGTGAATTTGTTAGTAAAGTGTAGTTAAGTATATTCTAAGCTTAGATTGCTGGGCTTTTTTTAAGGTGATCCAAAGCGGCTAGTTAAATGGCTTTTGTAGCCAAGCCGACACTAACAAGCTGCATTTGGCCAACAATTTGGACATTGATAGCCTTAACATTGTCTTATTAAAATCGTCTAGCAAGACGGATTAATTTTTAATGAGTGTGTTGGGTAAACACTAATGATAGAGGGAGAAAACAAACCATCCATCGAATGTAAGGGATGGGGGAGGTGAAAATCTTTCACGTGCGTGGCAAATAAATCATCATTGCCAAAACCAAAACCACCAACAAATGTTCATAGAATTGCAATTTTCTGGGGTCGCAACAATGCTCAAATCCTGACAAATGAGCGAAATGAGAATAAGAAGTCACATAAGATATAATACACGTTAATATCCCATTCCAGTTCCAGCTCCAGTTCCATTCTCAGGGAATGGCAAATGCATTAAGACCTTGAGTAACTAGTGTATAAAAACTATATGTACAATGCGATCCTTGCATTGGCGTCAAATTTGCTGCTTCATTTATAAGGATTATGGGGCTGTTGGTCACAACGAAAACAGTGAAAACTCATAAGAAAATTACTTGCAGGAAATGCAACAAGCCCAATGCTTCCAACAATAACTATCATAGCCACCCCTAAGCGTCTTATTAGCTGGGGTAGAAATTCTGAGTCCTGAGTCCTGAGTCCTGAATCCTGCTGACTTCATGCCTCACTTTTTCCATTGACTTCCTTTCACAAAGTACACGAATTATGCATTAGATTCAACTTCTAGCCCATGATTAGATGTTTTTCGTTTCTGTTTCTTTTCTGTTACAGATTCGAGGGCTGAAGCTGACCCAAATGTACACATAAGGCTTAATGGGAATATATATGGATGAAGTAATAATGAAAAAATTGATATTCTTTAGATCTATAAAGTAATTTTTAGAAATCTTAAATATGCAACTAACAATTAAGAAGAGTATTTAAATAAAAACTCTTCAAATAAAATACTTTACTAAAATGTGAGGTAAACAACTGTAGAAGTAAGTACTTAATAGTGCTATAAAAATAAGTTAACCTTTTAGCACTTGGATGTAATTAAATGAAGTAAATAAATAAAAAGATAAAAAAAATATAAATAAAATAAATAATTAAAATAAATAAATAAATAAATAAGTAAATAAAAATAAATAAGGAAATAAATAAATAAAAAAATAAATATTTAAATAAATAAATAAATAAATAAATAATGGTAAATTATATTTTCTAATAATATATATGATAACAAGCCTTTTTTAGAGCTATCAGTGAGAAAACAAGCTTAGATTGTTTTTCAAAACATTTTAACTTTATTATTTACTACTAAGAATGTTGAAAATTATGCTCTCTTTTTTATGCAAATATTTTGGTATAATGCCTATAATAATAATTATAAATAATTAATATTTAATAATAATAAATTTGGCAATTATCGAGACTAAAAGTCTCAACTTTGACATAAATATCAATCATAATAGATTACAATTTGCCGCATCATAAGCTACTGATAGATCTACTCTTTTAAATGCAAAGTCAGTTCAGTTTATAATATAGCCCATAACTTAGGCAACTGTCAAAGAAGTCGTGTACTCGCAGCTTGGCAACTTTCTCATTCGCTTTTTATTTTGTGTAGACACTTCGAGTACAGCCCCCTCCCCGAAAAAACAACACAACATAAAAATATATAAGTAAAGAAGAAAAAAAATGGAACGAAATAAATAGAAACAAAGGGCCTTTCAGTTAGCTGGCTTTTAATAAATATAAAGCGCTAATTTGCTGCATAATTGCGCTGTGCCACACCCATCGTAGACCCTTCGTGTCTGGCAGCTCGTTTGCTCCTAGTTAAGTAGCGCAGCCTCCCCATTCCCCTTTCCCCCAGTCTCCTTTCATTTGCGTTACTTTCCTTTGGCTCAGTTTGGAAAAACAGAAGCCGGCGACAGGCAACCGTCAATCCTGTCTCACTCCATCCTGACTTCCCACTGGGCTCCCTTTTTCATGTCTTCAATGACAGTTATTTCATTTTTCTTGTTGATGTTTTTCCCTGCACTCATTAAATCAAGTTAAAAAGGCATATAGCACCCAACTGTTATTGTTGTTGTTCGTGTTGGTGTTGGTGTTGGTGTTGCTGTTGCCTGGCCTGTTTCCGTTGTAAGCCAAGCTGTTGAAGTTGTCCTGGATGTGCTCCTCCTGTTTCTTGGTCTTGTTTTTGTGGCAACGTTGAAGACAACGCACAACATTTTCAAATAACATTTTACCGAGCCTTCCTTGCCTTAAAAACAAAAATATGAACATAACGTAGCACTCTGTAAGTTGTACACAACGACTTGGCTTTAATTATAATAACTTGGCTCAGTGCGTGAGCAAATTTGACATACAGCTGGCTTTAATGTGCTAGCCACATAATGATATGGTTCACCCAACTGACAACAGTCTCTTAGAAATTTTCAATTGCGCATCTGCCTAATTGGACGACTTTTGACTGTCACACAAACATCCACTCTACTTATAAGCTACATGCATTTGCTTTCTTGCCTGATATACAAAATAATTCCTTCAAAATGTAAATCTTTTGAGGATGCTGCTCTTGAGCAAGAGATTTTATTAAAGGAAGAGCCAAGGTGAGAAACTAGATGGTTGAAGAAACAAAGTTATTCAAGATATTTAAAGAGAGCATAGTGCTTAATAATTTCTGACTCGCAATTGTAAAAAATTGGATCTGAAATTGGATCAATGGCATTGATATTTTCAGATATGACATGGATTTTATGATGATACGTAAGTTAAAGATAATTTAGATATTTGAAGAGAGCACAGAGTTTAATATTTTTGGACTTTAAATTGTAAAGGACACTCATGAAAATCTTATCTGAAATTGATACTCTGGGTTTCGTATCTCCATTTATTCAGATCAGATTTGAACCTAGATTAATTATTAGATTCTTTAGGTAACTTTTGCCTAATTGTAAGTTGGAATTCCACTTAGAAGTCTAAATAATTTTCTATTTCTATTTGAAAGACTTTCATTGTTTGTTTCAATTTGAATTCAAGTTTATATCACAGTCCGCAAATAAAGCACAACAAATTCGTAACTATTAACACAATGACTCACAACAAACTAATATAACTTTCACAGTAACAATTTTTTATTCTGTTTGAATAATAACACACATAACTGTTGATCTCTTTTGCCTTCGATTATATTTATACATATTTACATAAGAATTTCCTTAAACACTTTTTCATATATTATTTAGATTTTGAAGAACTTTATAAAATAACACAACCCGCTTCTTCCATGACACAACAGGCGCCGAGCATAAGGCAACAATCCATTTGTTCTCTCGTCACACCTCCTGAATCCTCCACATAGACCGTCTGGGGCTGTGTGACAACCACAGCGGGTTGTTGTACATAGGCTGGTTGCATCATTGGAGGTGGCATCACTTCAATAACTTCCACTGGTGGTGGATAATATGGATCGATGACATCCACTTGAAATCCAGGATTGTACATGATCCTTACGTTAGACACAAGATGGCGAACTGACTAACTAAAATGGGTGACTAAATGTGCGCTATGCGGCGCAATAACTTGTTTTAAACTAAAATTCCAGGAACGCTTCGAAGTATTTCAATTGGTAAACTCGGTCTACCGAAAATTTATCTAAAGCCCAGGCATTTGATCAATGAGCTGCGATAATGAACAGTTTGTGTAAGTGTCAAAAATGTAGAGTACCCGGTATGCAGTGGTTTTAAAATTAGAAAAAGTGAGAAGAAATGTTTATCTAGTTTAAGGGCGAGAATGTGATATCAAGTGTATGACCAGCTTTTTCAAAAGATACCACATAATGAAGATCAATTTCCTTTATACTCTTAATTCATTTAAAGTGTGCATCAAAAAATACAATAAAAATTTAGTGATATTTATTTTCATTAGTTCTAAGATACAAATTGCCAATAGCCCAATATTATTAAAGTATTTAATTGAATTCCATTTCTAGTTGACTTAGACCCACTGTTCAGCGTCTTCCATGCAACAGTGCGTATGAGTAATATGGTTTGGGCTTTAGATAAACAGCAAGCAAGCAAAAGTACACACAAATTACGTTGAATGGGCAAGCAGTCCCCTAGTTCCCAAGTCCCCTCCTCCCCTATCGCACCCCTTTCACTACTCCCTATTCGTAACCCTTGTCAAAAATGGTTTTGGCCAAAAAAGTTTTTGGCGCTGCGGTTGCAATGCAAGAGACCTCAAAGCTCATAAAATGTTTTATCAAATGAGAGCAGGCCCAAGAGCTGGCCGCACTTTTGACACATTTTCGGTTTTATTGGCAAATTTTGAGAAACATATAAATAATAACTTGGAATGTGAACTAAGTTGGCAAATAATGTGCCAAACCCGCACATGAAACTACAAATTGTTGCGGTTTTTGTGTGTTCTTAAATTTAGCTTTTTACGACACGAGCGAAAGAGAGAGACAGAGAGAGAGCGAGAAACGTGAAGCAAGATTCGAGATTTATGCAAGACAATATGTTGCCACAACCACAGCCGAGTACAAAACATTATTTATAACAAATCGTAAAATTTTATTGCACGAAAAAATTGTATGTGTTTGTATGTTGTGTGTGTGTGTGGTGTTATGTGTGTGTGAGTCTGTATCAGAAACTACAAACACGAGCTCGACAAAGCCATAGAAACTTAATTTAACGTAAAGTATTAAAGGATTTGCGCGCCTTTGTTTGAAGTTGATGTTGTTGTCGAAGGGTCGTCTACATTATTGTGCAACAGCAACAACAATCGCCACAGGCAAAGCAACATGGACAGCAGGGTATGCAGCAGCAGCTCTTATCCTTGGGCGGTGGTGGTTGGACAATAACGGTTGTCGTTGGTGGTGGCACCTGTACCACCTCAACACGTGTACGATGATCCATTTTGAGAGAGTTCTTTAGAGCGACTTGTTGCACGTAGCACGTTCCAGCTGATACTGGATGTAATGCCAGATCGCTCTATTATAGCATTTGATATTGGCAATCTCTGTACAAGTACGGCACAAGTTGTCGCATGCGTTGCACTAGAAGTCTTATCAGCAGATAAAACGCTATCGCCTTCTTATCTGACTTTGACTGTGAGCCGTGTTATCTGTAGCTACAATATATATTATTGATTCTTATATGAATATCATATAGTCAAACATTTTGTGTACATACATATATAGGGCTGTGGGATTGCATAATGTAACTGGTTCCAGGGCTAGTTGCAGTGAACTGTTGATAAGAGTTCCAGCCAACTGTGGAACTTTTTTTGCCCTTGAGCAGCATTAGAAACAAACTTGTAAAGATTACAACATTTAATTTGTGAGTTAGCATTCAACATATGGTGCTTATCTAGAATGTTATGTTGTTGTTGAGAATTTTCTTTGATAAAACAACAATTATTACTTACATATTTCTGATATCTATAGCTTTTTAAGATATACTTATATCAGTTTCAGAATATACTTATATTGTTTTTTACTTATAAACTAATACATTTCTTTATAATTCATTTTAGCTCCATAATTTCCAGTGTTGAACATTTTTTTTTTTTTATTTATTTAATTCTTAGTTTTATTTTACCATTGAAGGCATCCACAACATTTTGACTTTGTCATCTATTGTTGGTCATAAGTGTTTGTTTGGGTTATTGTTATCAACTTGGTCTGGGGGTATTTTTTGTTTGGATCAATACATGAGTCACAGCAGATTGTGAGAACTTACACCTTATCTAAGTATGTTTTGACAATTTTTTGTAACTGTAATTAATAGTAACTATGTGTGTTATCAGGTTAACAAATGTATTTATAAGGAAAAATGTATATACATATATACACAATCTTAACAGCCATAATCTCTTCAAATAACTAAGATAAGATTTAAATAAATAATAATAAATACAAGTAACGTTGTATTTATACTATAGTATTTTGAAATCAATATCTCGAATAATATTTATATTTAATTTTTCAATTTGTATTTATAAGATACGACTTCATCTTGGGACTACTGACAATTGTCATATAAGTAACTGCGACTACGAAAATCTGTACAGACTGTAGGTAATTTAATATACCAATTAGATGACTCGTATTAAACGTAAGCAGTGTCAAGTGCAACTATAACAATGTCTCCCAAAATCCACAATACCTAATTATAGTTGCCCTTATCTAATCTGGTTATCAAGTCGTAATCGAAATAACTAAATGCAGCAATTTACATTCAGAACAGAGTACTTACTACTTATTTGTAGTCAGGTTTATCGTATTGTCGGGATCTCAATTAAAAATTTTACACATCAAGCGAAAGTGGGCGGAGTAAGTTTGGAAGCTGTGGGCGTTACCTTTCCACCCTCGATAAAATTAATAAAAATATATTTTTGAACGTTGGCGCGCAATGGTGATGATAATTAGTGTACGTGATTCTATTTACTTCATCAGCGAGCAGAAAAGCCAGGAATCCCCCTCAAAAAAAGGGTGCTTTGTTGTGACTGCCATGTGCATGTGCGTGTGTGTGCGAGTGTATGTGTGTAATATGATATGCGCGTAAAAAATATAGTACGTGTGTGCGTGACAATGGCAACAACGTGCGATGGCAAGACTGAGAACTGGGTACTGGGGAGTATTGAAAGGAAGGGAGCTGGGTTTGGTCGGTCCAACGGGTGTCAAAAATGAAACAACGCCTGCTCGGAATTTTAAAATAAGCAAATGAGTTTACGCTCAAAGAAAGTAAGCAACAACACCAAACAACAACAACAACACCAACACAGCCCATAAATATTTATAAACTTTCGGTCCTGTCATATAAATACAGGGTCATTAGTTGCTTGCACACCTTTCGTTCAACCAGCCCACGGGACAATAAAATCCAACTAGGCGGCTATTTAAATGTTTATGGCTTTATGCACAGTGTGACAACGGCTCGATAGGGCTTATTAGTTGTAAACGAATGCATAACACCAAAGGATTCGTAGCACAACAGAAGGGAAAGCTTTTGCATCTCAGAGCTATTAAGTAATATCAAGCAGATTGTCTCGATTGTCAAACCAAGAGCTTTTATTTTGTACTTCCGTTATGAATTCTCGAATTAAATTTAAACATAGCATACTTTTAGGTATGTGTAAGGGTTGAAAAAGAAGAGAAGAGAGAGAGTTGTTATTAGGTTTAGAAAATAGTTTAAAATAGCTTTAAAAGTGTGTCTTAACAGTGTTCCGTTAAACTGAACAAATATATATTTAATGACAGCTTAGTTTCTCATATGTTAACCTTAAAGGGCATTCGATTTGTGGCACCTCCCTGACTGTTAGTATTCTTATTTATAATTTAGTGTTAGACCCAGGTTCGGTCCACGCCCATATAGCTAGAAAACTGGCAAATAAAAATGATAAAGCAAAATGGCGAAAAGTGGCAGTAAAAAAATAAAATGCGCTGCCGCAAAAGTGCCATTTGTGGCATAAACACATGCGCGCTAAAGTTTGATAAGACAAAAGGCGACGCCAGAAGCTCGAGGGGCGGCGGGGGGGGGGGGAGTCGAGTCCTGTCTTGCTTCTTTGCCACCTCGCATAAAATTAGCACAATAAAAACCCATAAATGCGACACAAAAACATGAAAATCCACTTGTTATAATTTAATCGAGTTGATAGAATTTTTACGACTCCATTTCCCAGGTAAATTTCCTCTCCTCTTGTGTATATGTGTGTGTGCGTGTGTGAGTGTATGTGATATCTGTATTTGTGTGAGAGATTGCAGCGCTTAAAATGTAGGCCAGAATAAAAGTTGAAATCACACGACACCAGTTTATAGGCGACCACAAAGATAACGCTGCTATAACTTAAGTCTGGCTATCAGATCTGTTCCTTAAAAGCAAAAACTCCAACAAATATTATAAAGATTTAGCTGTATAGTATATACTACCAAACAGTCGGGAGCTTAAGGAAACTATGTAATATTTGTACCTAATTATATTGATATGGAATGAAAAGATCTTTTTCATATTAAAAGTTTTGTAGAAATTTTAGTTCTTAAACTAATTTAAGATTTAATTAAAAACAATTTTAGATCATCTATTTGCTTATGCATTTTTTATTATTATATACATATGTCTTAATACAGATTCCAACTTGAATCTAATGCTGTGCTTCTTCCTCCTCCGCCATCAAATCAGTTGAAACCGATGACTTGCTAGAACGTTGACTGGCCATTGAGCTGATCTTTCGACTAGTTTCATCCTCATTAAGTATTGAACATGTGTCTATGAACTTGATTAGTCTTGGCGAATCAAGCTGCTGGGCAATGGGAAGAGCCTTCTCCAATGCCTCTTTAGTGCGTTCCACTTTATGCTGGATGACATTTGCTTTAATGATTTGTATAACACTCAGAAATTGCCAAATCACACTATTGCAGTTGCGACTCTCTATATATTTATAGGGAAAGAATTTATTTAATATGAGTATATATATTAGATGTGTCTAACAAACCCTTTATGGATCTGCGAGCATTAAAACAGCACTCGTCATAGTGCAGTTGACTCAGATGAATTGTAGCCATCTGATGATAAAGATAGCACAGCTCAATGGAGTATTTTGCAAAACGAATACGTCTCTCAATGCGCGAGATAAGTTTTCTAAACGAAAAAGGATATAAAGGTACATATTCCTTTGTAAATGTAGTTTAACTCACCTCGATTTCTTTCCTTCGATGTCTGGATCATCTCCCTCTTGATAGGTTGAACGGTCGCCAAACACAAAGGGTACAATATCTTTTGTTTTGTCATTTGGCAAATGCAATAAACGCATCATGGCAGTAGCGTTATGTTTAAAATATTTAGGTACAACATACTGCTCGGTAAGCGCTAAAGCGAGAATATTGTAAACTTCATTTATGAATTCAAATTTCCAGCACATGACACGATTTCTCTTTATTACATAATAATCGCCCATGACTTTCTCAACATAATCGGTAAGACTCTGTAAATTTTAAGTACTTCTCACTGATTCTATTTCAATGAAACATGTTTAATAAAATATTCACCTTGATTCTCTTTTCTTTACGTAATTGACGCATATATTTGAGATCAGAAATCATGTGCCTATGGGTCTGGTACTGTACACGGAATAAATTCGCCTCTTTGTTCTTCTCCAGCATTTTTTTGTTTGGATATTTCAATAAACTCACATAGTAAAGAGGATTGCGAGATTGTAGCATTTTCTTAAGAGTAACATATTTGATCAATTGTTGTTGAAGGATAGAAAGAAATACTCACCATGAACTGCCGGACGATATCATATTGTTTACCCAATAAAGTTTCCACAAAACTTTTGGAGCGTTTACATTGTTTTAGCAGCAAATTTGGATTCTTTTTTAAATTCTTCATGAACAGAATATCATACCAGGAATCATTCATATAAGTCTGATGAAGCACATTGAATGCTCGCTTTCTGCGAGCTATTTCTATTGGGGGAAGTACTTCTTCGACAGTTTCTAGTATACTAAGTATATCACATTTTCCCTGGTCTTTTAAAATCTTCCATAAGTAGCGATCATCTTTAATGGCTTTAGCCTTGGTGATTTCATTAACGTGCCGTATTAGCTTTTGGTTTCTTAAAAAGAACAGGGACATGGCTTTCCCAGTGACATCAACAATGACATCATCTACCTAGAAAATAGTTAAGCAGGGAAAGTTAACATTAATCATTTAATTCATTAATGGTACTTCATTTTGTAACTTACCACAATAAGACGCTTTTCAAAACTCTTGGCTTTAACACCGACAAATACCCTTATATTGTTATGCAATTCCATATTGGAAGTTTCGAACTTATTGAGTTCAAAGAGTGCATCACATATTTGCAGATTGATGGGACAGTTGGGTCCATGTTTGTTCAATGCCATTTCTAAATTAAATAAAGATTCACACCAGTTAAACAAAAATTATTTTCTTTGATGACATACTGGAAGCTTTTGTGGCATCGCTAAGAGCTCCTTCGATCCGTGCAGCTTTTCGTTGGGCTTGACTACGACGATAGAGCGTTAAATAATCCGAATCATCCGTCTCCAATGCCTTGGTAAAATAATGCATGGCCAAGTTCTCTCTGCGCCGATTAAAGTAATATGTGCCCCAATCTCTATAGATATTGTGCTCAATTTCCGGACTCCAGTCAAATTTGGCCCAGGCTGGCAAAGCCTCTCCGACTTCCACCCGAAACGTATGTCCCACAATTGAAGTCATATTTACTTAACAAATTAGAAATTCCTTTGTAAAAATGTAAATATGTTCGTGTAAAAAGTGTTTCCCTTATTTTTGGATCTGTTTACATGTGCTTGTGTAGTAATACTGAGCTCTACTTACTTGGCTTCTAATAACATATGGAGCTACAAGTATCACAAAGAGTTCTAGATGACAAAATGTGTATTTCTATATAAAAATAAGTCGGATGCAGCAGAAATTAATAATAATAATGTTCGGTTTCCAACATTTGCTCACATTTGATTTATTTCAAGACATTTACAATACCTTTTTTACGTATTTGGAATATCAATAATTGATATAGAAGTATTTGTGGGCCGCCGAGTTGAGGTCTGACTAAGCGATTTTTTGTTTAAATCGTCCTCGTTGCACAATACGCAAGCCTCTATAAAATTGATGAGTCTGGGACATTCAAGCTTTTCAGCAATGGGACGAGCGATCTCTAAGGCCTGTCCGACACGTTCTACTTTATGTAGTAATGTATTTGCCTTCAGGATTTGTAGAACACTTAGGAATCTCCATATCAAGCTGTTGCACATATTGCTCTCTAAGTTTAGTACATTAATAAAATGTATCTAAGAAAATGATATTTTATATACATATTTTAACAAACCTCTTTTGGCTTTGCGAGCATTAAAATAACATTCATCAAAATGTCCGTATGATAAATGAATATCTGACATCAGATAATATAAATAGCATTTCTCAATGGAGAACTTTGCAAATCTTAACCGATTCTCCAGTTCCGCAATGCGTTTTCTAAAAAGTATTTCATATAAAAACTTATTTAAGATAGTAAAGAATAAGGTACCTAAATTTTTTTCCTACAGTATCTAATTGATCCTGTTCATGGTACGTTGAGCGATTGCCAAAAACAAATGGTTCCAAATCCTTTTCTTTATCCGATGGCAAATGCAATAATTGCAAGATTGACCAATTACTAATCTTGAAGTTTATTGGAATCGAATACTGGTCGGCAATTGCCAGAGCAAGGGTATTGTAAACCTCGTTTATGAATTCAAATTTCCAGCACATGACTCGATTCGTCTTTTTCACATATTGCTCACCCATTATTTTCTCAACATATTTGAGAAGACTCTAAATATTGAATTTTCGTAAAAGAAATGGATTCATTATATTTCTGATTTATTACCTTAACTCTCTTTTCTTTACGTAGTTTTCGAATTTGTTTAAGATTCTGAAGCATATTCCGGTGAGTTTGATATTGTATTCTGAAAAGAAACGCGTCCTTGTTCTTTTTCATCAACGTCGAGTCTCCATATTTTAAGTAATTTATATAATAAAGAGGACTTCGAGCTTGAAGCATTTTCTGCAAAAAACAATTGTCAATGAACAGTTCTTGGAGAGTTTTTCTAAATTCATCAATATTCACCACAAACTGTCTGATTATTTGATATTGTCCAAAAACTAATTTTTTCAAAGTGTCTTTGGAACGCAAGCATTGATCGTTAATCAAATTGGGATTCTTTCTTAAATTTTTCAAGAAAAGAAAATCAATCCAGTCCTCATTCATATATGTCTGATGAAATACATTGAAGGCGCGTTTTCGACGAGCTATTTCAAGTGGAGACAAAATCTCTTCCTAGTTGATTATAAGAATATTCAGTATTAATATAGTTTGTGTTAATTTCTATCACCTACCTCAGCTTCTAGGATGCTCAATATATCACATTTTTCCTGCTCTCTCATTATCTTCCATAAGGGACGCTCATCTTTAATTGCTTTAGCTTTATTAATTTTATCTACGTGTTCGACCAACCTTTGATTTTTTAAAAGGAACAAGGTCATGGCCTTGCCAGTCGAATCTTTAATAGCATCATCAATCTGTTTAGTACAGAGAAGGATTAATATAATCGCAACAAATGCAAATATTTCGTTGTTTAAAACTTACCAACATAAGGGGATTCCCAAAAATTGAGGCCTTGTTGCCTTTGAAGAGCTTTAAATTGTTTGTCGCTTCGGCTTTGCTGCTCTCAAACTGGTTTAGTTCTAAGAGATCACTACAATATTCAAGATTAATATCTGCACTGGGTACTCCCCGTTGTTTTGCCATTTCTAAATAAAATATGCTCATACTTTAATTTCAGTTAAGATCCTGACAACTCACGTGCTGCCAATTTGGCATCATTTAATGCTCCTTTGAGCCGTGCCGCCATTCGTTGGACCTGACTGCGATGATAGATGGACATATAGTCAGTATCATCTAGCTCCATAGCCTTAGTGAGACACTCCATGGCATTACTGTTTTGGCGTCTTCGAGCATAGTATATCCCCCAGTCTCTGTAGATTCCATGTTGTGTTTCTGTACTAGAATCAAACTTTTGCCAAGGGGGAATCGCTTCTTCAACTCCTGATTTTGGCAAGGCCATAATTGAAATCAATTTTTTGATACGAATTAAATGTGGTTGTATTTTTAATTTCTTTATTTTTTATATCTTTTTTATTTTTGTGAAATACTTTTTTATTATATAATACTTTTATATATATTTTATGTGTTTGTTTTAATGTTTTTTCTGTTATGCTGATATTATCATTTTTTTATGCTTTTTACGATTGTGTACACATATTTTTTTTGTGCTTTCTTTTTGTACTGCTTTGTCTGGTACTTTTTATTTTTCTGTTTCAATTCATAGTGGGAATAATAATTCTGAAGATTTATATTGCAAAGCGATCTAGATTAAAAGTTATTTGATCTTTTCTTTCTTTTAAACAGCAATTATTATAAAGGGTGATGGCTAAAAATCTGGACTGAGTTTACTGGAACACAAGATCGAGCTTATTAGACTTATTCATTATATACATATATACGTTTTTACATAGGTTGAAGTGTTACAAATAAAACTTCATTATTATGTTTTTAAATGGTCCATGATCGGCTAGCCGACGAAGTTTAGTGCGTATATGTGCTCAGGCACGTTGTCGATATCATTGTTAAATTTTTAAATCCAACGCATCAATTGTTTAACATTCTGGCTAAAAGCCTTTCTTATATTTTGAACTTCCCAGTTTACCAAAAAAATCATCAGTTAGAGATTGAATTGTTCGGCAAGAACTCTTGTGTCTTTGTTGCATGATGAGAAAATATTTTGTATGGCCAAAATACAAAATTAGCATTCCAATGATGATTTCAAATAAGCGGATTCAAAATTATGCTTAAATACTTCATCTGGTACACTTCCTGGTTAATGGCCAGTCCACTTGGGCTGAAAAATGGTTCTGAGATCCCTTTGTTTGTTATCATATTTTAAATCAAGGGAAACTGTATAAGTACTGGCTGCAGTTAACTTCGTTTTCTGCTTCTTAACTTTCCTTCCTTTCAATGCTCATTTAGTTCAATATTAGGGAAATAGTGCTTTATGGACCATTTTTGCCATAAAATGGTCTACCGTGAAATTCTTTCCAAATAAAATCTGAACTTCGTATAAACTTTCAATGCATTCCCAAAGTTGAGGTTATTTTTTGAGCTACTGCTAGGCCTACATAGCTATGCTTTAAATGCCAATAAGATTAAACAATACATATATGACCTCATTGTCTATTAAGAATATTGTAGTGCAAATAGTTTAGAAATTACAGGCATTTAAACTCAGCCCAGATTTTTAGTAATCACCCGTTACATGGTGTTAATATTCTCAGAAAATTAAATATACATCTTTATTTAAATTTTGAAATATTATTTAATAATTATATTATGTTGAAATATACAATTACTTATATCAATTTCCGCTATAAAAATTATAAAAATGATTCCAAACTTGTGCCTGATACCTTGCTACTTCGCTGAGAAAATATAGATTCCCCTTTCTTGCGAATATCATCTTCAACACAATGAAGACAGGTATCCATAAATTTGTTGAGAGGTCGAGACTTTAGTTGCTTAGCAATTGGATAAGCTTCTTCAACGGAGTCTTTACTTGCTTCCACTTTATGCTGCAACACGTTTGCCTTGATGATATGTAGAGCACTAAGAAAGTGCCAGATCACACTGTTACAGTTTCGGCATTCTAAATTTGTAGAAGATGTAATTAAAATTCGAATAATTTCTGTTTTATTATTAAAAAATGCATTAAGCTACGGTGGAGCAAGCTCGACAGTAGGACAGTAGGGGGCGAGGCAAAAATCTAAAACAAACTCGTTCAATGCAAGATATAGATGTACCTACATGCCAAATTTGGTGTCTCTAGCTCTTATAGTCTCTGAGATCTAGGAACTCAAAAAGGGACAGACAGACAGACGGACAAACAGACGGACAGACGGACATGGCTATATCGACTCGGCTGTTGATGCTGATCAAGAATATATATACTTTATGGAGTCTGCCACGCCTCCTTCTGCCTGTTACGCAAATTTTTTTTTGCCTAAACGTAATAGACCCATTTGTACTTTTTTAAAGTACAGGGTCTAAAAATACCTTTGATAGCTCTGCGAGCATTAAGAGTACACTCATCATAGCGCAATTGACTCAAATGAACACTGGCAATCTGATGATATAGATAGCATTTCTCAATGGAATATTTGGCAAATCTTATTCGCTTCTCCAAACGTGTAACAAGCTTTCTGAAATTTAAATACAAATACAAATATTAAAAATAATTATATATGTATATAGAAGATATTTAGAAGTCATTACCTTGCCCTTATAGCAACTGAATCTATTGCATCCCCATCTTGGTAAGTAGAGCGATCTCCAAAAACAAATGGTACCGCATCTTTCACCGTGTTCTCAGGTAGTCGCAATAATAACAATAAGGAGGTGTGAGCTGAATGCATCTTAAAATATTTTGGCACATAATATTGCTCGATTAGTGCCAGGGCTAGAGTGTTGTAAACTTCATTTGTGAATTCAAATTTCCAGCACATGACACGTTTCGTTTTCGTCACATAATAATCCCCCATAATTTTCTCGACGTAGTTAGCAAGACTCTAAAATTAGTTTTCCCTTAAAGACATTACATGTTTAAAACAATTTTGAATATGTACCTTGAGTCGCTTTTCTTTGCGAAGCCTACGAATTTGTTTAAGATCTGAAATCATGTTCCGATGAGTTTGATACTGAACGCCAAATAGATAGGATTCCTTGTTTTTCTCCATCATCTTTTTGTTTGAGTATTTCATGAAACTAACATAATACAAAGGATTGCGGGAATGGATCATTTTCTGTCAGAGAACGAGTTGATATTGTGTAATTAAATCGCTTTTGATACAGTTTTAAGTCAAATAGTTACTCACAATAAATCGTCGCACAATGTCGTATTGCGTTTGAGATAGATTAGTCAAGAAATGCTTTGAATTCTTACACTGTTCTAGCAACAAATTGGGATTCTTGCGAATTAGTTTCATAAAAAGTACATCTTTCCACGCATTATTTAGATAGTTTTGATGAATAACATTAAAGGCGCGCTTTCTACGTGCTATTTCAAGGGGAGAAATATTCTCCTCCTAATTGGGATTAAAATTTATAGTAACTTTTGTAGAGTGTCATGATGGTTAATGTTCTACCTCTTCCTCTGGTAAGCTGAGTATGTCACATTTCTCCAGTTCCTTCAATATCTTCCACATGGGACGTGTATCTTTCATCTCATTTGCTTTCATAATAGCACTAACTTTTTCGACTACTTTCTGATAGTTTAGGTAGAACAATGACAGCCCCTTGCCAGTGACATCTTGAATAACACCATTAACCTAGATCACACGATTTAATATCTCTTTAATCAATGTAAACTGTTGGGTCATTGGATAACTTACCACTGTGCGACGACTTTCAAAGTTTCTGGCCTTAACTCCAAGAAACCTTTGCAAATTGTCCTGCACTTCACAATTGGAATTCTCGAACTGATTCAACTCAAAGAGAGCATCGCAAATTTGCAGATTGATTGGACAGCTTTTCTTCTTACCCATTGCTATTAAATAAATCATAAGTAAAGCAATAACAATGGCTATCTTGGACATTACCTGCAGCGGCTCTGGCATCTTCAAGAGCTCCATCAATCTCAGCTGCCGTTCTTTTGGTCAAACTTCGTTGATAGAGCGTAAGGTAATCATTATCATCGAGTTCCAAGGCTTTCGTAAAATAGTACTTGGCAAAGTTATGACGACGTCGATGTCCGTAGTATGTGCCCCAATCTCTATAGATATCATGTTCAACCTTCGAGTTCCAATTCAATTTCGCCCATTCAGGTATTGATTCTCCAACCGCAAATACGGGGACATGTCCGACAATAGAAGTCATTCTCGCGATTCACTTCTAGGTAAATGAGTATATTAAGAAACCTATAATTTAATATTGTATTTAGTATTTATATATACCTTCTTAATAATTCGAAAGAATAATTCTTATATGAATGGTTATTTAAATGGTTGTATGGAAAAAGCCTTGACAGATATCTATGGTACTTCAAATTTAAAAATTTAAAAGAATGAAAAATTAAATAAAAATTATTGAATAACAACACAACAGTCAACAACAGCTCTAACTGAAAGTATAAAACACAACAAATAACATGATTCCAATAGACATTTAAGTCGGCGATATGTTTCTATATACTTTATTTTTTTTTATTTATATATATATTTAAAAAATTTATGAAAATTTGACTTCTATTAAATTATTAAATCTTCAGTTTTTGCGTTAAACATTTGATTACATTTAAGAACTTATCGTGAAAAGAGGTTATTTATAAGCAATTGAAATGAAATAAGCTTGTGAAGTGTAAATATTTATTCCATAGATGAAAGCTGTATTCAAGGCACTTCTGGTAACTGGTAACTGATTACTGTATTATTATGTTATCAAAGTACCGCAATTCGTAATGCAAACACACAGAGGTTCGTGTTATGGGACAGGCGTGCAGGTTTCCGTTTCCGTTTCAACTTTGAATTCTGTCACACTTCAAATAAGCACCTGCAACTGAGCTGTTGAATGCCACGCAAGGCTCCAAAACATATAATTAAAAAGAAAAATAGAAAGAATAGAAAACGGGGAAAATGGAAAATAAAATACTGAAATATTCAACCACAAGTCATGTGACAGAAGTGGCACAAAACACGGCCCACCCATCCATTGACTCGATAATAATTGTGCATGCCCAGTGGCAGCGAAGTGAGAAAGAAATCACTTAAAATACAAACACACACACACACACACGCACACACATTCGACCAGTAAAAGTTTGAAATGTTTATGGGATTACGAACTACTTCTCTAAACACTGGCGCTTCACACCCCATTCAAAGGGCAATTTCTAGTGGTAAGCCCAATGAAATTAAAGCCACAACAAGACCACAAAAGGCCAATGATAAGTGTTAAGAGTCGTAGGCGTCGTATATAGGGGCCAACTCAACGCGCTCATAAATCTAATGTATAATAAATTTAAATAGCGAAATCATGCAAAAAGCTAACTCAAGTGGCAGAGTGAAAAGCCCTGCCCCCTGGATCCCTACTCTCTGCCCCCTGCCCAACATCACAACATTTCCCCTATCCTTTAGCTGTCTCACGCACAGCCCGAGGCCGACAATGACTACACTTTAGCGGCAAATTTGTGCGCATTGTCGCCGTATTATTTGCTATTATTTATGCCTTTCCACTATTTACTTCCCTTTTTTCATTCATTTTTTGTTGTTGCCGTTGCTCACACGCCATTATGTGGTATGCAAAAGTGGACTCGACCACTCCCCGTCCAATTGACAGTGGTTGAAACCAACTAACTAATATTAATTCGATCAAGCCAAATTAAATAAATTAACATGAATTAATTTTATTTAATATTATTTAACAATTGTTTATAAATATAATAATTTAAGTGCTATAAGAAATATTAATTTACAGTATATTAATTGACTAAAACTAAATAATAGCACAAATACAATATTTTATGTTTTTCTATATTATATAACATTAACTAATTTATGTATTCATTTTTCATATTTAATCTTGTTATAATTAATATTAACTAACTGTCATATGAATTTACGGAAATTAGAAAAATATTTAAAATATATTCTCTAATTATAATTTAATATTAATAAAATGAATATATTAAGTTTGCCCTTTTGTTAAAGCCTTAATATATATAAATTTGCATTGCCAACTTTACCTTAAGCTTAAAATCAATTTAAAATGAGACATAAAATAATTTAAGGGATATCCCAACTTGATGTTTGCTTATACAAAGTAACACCTTACGTTTTATTGAATTATTTATTTGTTAATTTGTTTGTCGGCCCACTGTGCATTGGCGTGCTAAGTATTTGCGCTTGAAAAGCTTGCGTGGATTTTAAACATTTTCACACAACATTCTCATATTTAGACGGCACACATCAGCGCCAGTCGAAACCCACCATTCAGTAACAAGACCCAGAAACAGTAACGGACCCAAGCCCAAACCCAATCCCAAGCCCAGAGCCAGGCCAAGACCGAAGCCCAGGGCTCGGCGGTAATGTAAGCTCCATAAGCCAAATAAAGGACACACACTAATAGCATGCAACACACGCGACCAAAGCGCCCAAACGTAAATCTGTGAAATGTAATTGTTGCCATGAAGAAAGGACTTAAACCCTCAACTCTCAACCCTCAACTTTCACATGCTCTCCTTCCTCCCCCACCCTCTCCAGCTAAGGGCATTTTAAGTAAGTTTTGCTGGCTGTGGCTCTGTGTGCCATATTCGCATTTTGATAATCGCTGAGCCTCCATCGCCATCGCCATGGAACGTCGCTGCCTTCGCTGATATACAAATTGGCTTTTGCAATGACTTTATACATTTTACGAGCAGTGGCCCCTTTTGAGTGGTTTTTGGGTTTTCGACTTTTCGGATTCTCTTTTCCCTTTCCTCTTTTCGAACATTCTGGTTCTAGTTCTTGTTCTGCTGCTCCTGATTTTCCTATGCGAGTTTGGCGCACTCTGATGCGATTATAAAGGCTAAATTGATGCAGATAAAATTAATTGAATTCAAAAAGCCAAATCCGCTGCCCTTTTCCTATTTTTCTACTTATTTTCCTTTTTTTTTCTACTTATTTCTTTTGAGGGCATCTGGCAATTTTGCCAAACATGAGGCACAAGTGGGTCGCATTTTCTTTTTTTTTTTTGTGAGTTGGTTTTCCAATAGTTTGGATAATCAGTTAGTTGGTTAGGTCATGCGAGCAATGTCAGTAGGCAAATATTTCTGTATAGTCCACAAAGAATAAATCGTAGATAGCAATTAAAAATGTGGAGAAATTAAAAACAAATCAATACATAAAATCCTAATATTCAAAGAAGCAAGAATAAAATAGATACTTGTAAATTAAATTTATAGCAAATTTGAATTAATCACAGTACAAACAATATAGATAATGTCTTATCGGCATGTTATTTTTAAGAGTTTACATACTCGTTGGCCTGTTTACCTTTTGTTTGAATGTTTACCTTTTGTTTTATCTATATATTTCAGCCAATTAAAACCCAACTTTTATGGGTTTTCCCAACTTTGGCATACACAAGAAAAAGCTTTGACATAATATAAATATTTGCCACATTTTGCCAATGAATAGGGTTAAGTCGACCACTGCTCGTTTAACAATTGTTGTGCTTTTTAAATTGAGGAGCGTAAATTATAAAATTATGCCACCACCACCACCAGGACCTCATGGACCTCATGGACCTCACAATCCAGCCCCACATGAGCACGGACCACACGATCATGGACACAATCCACATCAGCCACAATACCAAGTTCCAATGCCTTTTCACCAGCCAGGACCTTCACATCATCCTACGCCACATCATCCTCCGCATCATTAACTGAACTCCGCAATTAATAAAGGCATTGAAATAACTTGTTTTTAAATATATATAATAAAGGTAATGAACTTGCAGAAATAAATGTATATAGCTTAATTATTGAGCCATCAAATTGGATAATAAAATTGTAAAATTTGTAAAAATAACAGTTTACTTTTATTTATTGTATATGTATATAATACCTAGTTTAAACGATTAACTGAATCTTTTTTTCAAATCCAACCGGAAATAATTACTAATGTCCAATTAGTAATACCTAAGAAATTACTAAAAATACCCATTGTTCATAACACAAATATATACCTCTTACGGGACTTTTTAGACACCTAAGTGTCCAAAACAAATTTAATATTTATAAAGCATTGGCACACAAATTTAACAAAGTCAAATACACAACAATTGATTAGGACGACAATCCCTCTTCGATTAGATAGTACTTATCTGAAGACCATAAAGACTGTGACTGTAGTGCAATATTATAAAACTTGTGCGGCCAACCACAAAAAGTTCAGTTAAACGAAGGTCTTTCAGTTATTCGCAGTTTGGATTCAACAAGACAAAAGACAGCAATGCCTCATCATCACGGACATCATCACAACCCATGTCCGCCGTCTCACCACGGACCGCCCCAGCATGGACCTCCCAACTATATGCCTCCTCTCAGTGGACCTTACGTGCCTCCTCACCATGGACCACCACACCACGGACCTCCTCACCAACCACCTCATCACCATTGCCCGCCTCCACATCACCACTGCCCTCCACCGCATCCCCATGGATCCCCACCCCAACACGGCTACGTTCCTCCCCCGCACCATGGACATTCGCATATTCAACCCCGTTAATGTGAAGTTAACCAACACTGGAACTGGCTTAATGTGTAAAAGTGTCTAATTTATTTTCACGATTTTATCAAATTTTTGTTGACTGCTTTAAGCTCAATTTTTGCAACGAAATAAAATAATGTTTTAAATACCTAAAAGAACTATTTTTGTTTAATTGAATTAAATGAAATTGAATTTCATTTTCTCTAGAATTCGTTTTTAACCTTTTCTAAAATGCATATGAAACATATCTATTTAAATAGTTGTAATAAAATATATATATAAGCATCACTTTTTAAAATCTTTGAAGGTCATTTGATCATCTTGCCGATAACCTCACAGGGTAGATAATCTTTTGATTTCTATCCATGATCGACAAGTTTATCTGCCCTGTAAGATTATTGGCATAATGAGGAAACGGCCTTGGGATTGAAATAGAAATACTCTTTGAACATATCTAAAACATGGTTAACTTTATACTGGGGTTTCCCATCTATTAATTGCGTATGACTGAACTATTTAAACAAGGGTTTTCCAGTTTTTTAGCTAAATATGACTAATTTCTTATTACATAGCTAATGGCTGTTAGTCATAGCTGATACTTTATCCAAATATGAAATATTTATTAGCAGACCCTTATCAAATTAGATAGGGCTTATCTTTAAAGTATGTCTATATTGGGTATAAAATCGTAATGTGGCTATTGCCAGCTATTCGAAGAGGTTTAGTTAACGATTATAACTCACACGAGTCGCACGTGAAGTTGTCAAGTTAAAGTTTAAAAATATGCCACCACCGCATGGAGGACACGGAGGACACGGAGGACATGGAGGACATGGACATGGCGGACATGGACATGGCGGACCACATCATCACGGGCATGGTCCACACCATCATCATGGACACCATCATGGACACGGTCATGGGCCACGTCCCTGTATATGTTGCACAATTTCATAGACAAGTTTGGAATAGTACGCTTACCACGGGGCGTATGAAATTGAAGACAATGTAATTTATAGCATAACGGATATAGTTTTAATATGTCAATAAAGTAGAGACAAATAGAGAATAGACTGTATGTATGTGTGTGTCTTTAATGTTAATCAGCTTCTTAATTAGTCAAATGAAGTGGCTTTGAGTAGCTCAGCAATTAATGGGCGGCTAATCATTATGCCTAAATACTTTAAAACCTCAAAAGCCGCTTACACGGCGGTTGCCTCTTCATATATAATATCATCTATGTACAAATGTGTATGAATGTGTGTACGAGTGTGTGTGTGTGTGTGGCCTTGCGTGTCGATTTTGTTCAACTCATATGTGGATGGGAGCGGTCGGTCCACACGGCCTGGCCCCGCTCTAATTTATAGCAGTCAAGTTGGAGCAGACTGGAAGACATACAAGTGCCATAAATTCTGGCAAAGGAACACATTATTTATACTGTCAACTGGCTATACTATTTGAAACGGAATGCTTTGCTCTTCTACCTATAAATAAGTGCATTACCCTCCCAAAAAAAAAAATAGATGGAGTAAAGAAGAGAAAAGCCCGAAAACCAAGTAGCGCTCATTTCGATATAAGTCTTCATTAGCGGTTAAAAGGCTAACCTACAATGGGGCAGCTAACTGGCGATGCCAATGGGTTTTTCATACGCATTGAACTGTCGCCGCAGCGTTAAAGCCGGAAATGCCCAAACAACAACAGCAACAACTATACGGTGAATACGGTGAGCGATGGCGACGACGAGGACGACAACGACAACGAGGAAGAGAACGACGATGATGGCGGTGGAGAAAAGGAAAATGCTTAAAGTTCAAATTAAGCACAACAGCTGGCGAAAAATTGAATTGAAGGCAGCAACAACAACAACAACAACAACAGCCACAATGTCGCTTCCTTCTGCTTTTGTCCCTCCCCTCTGTTCCTTAGCATTTGAACGACAACAGCAACGAGGCAACTAAGGAAAAACCAAAAAAAAAAATACATATAAAAAATAACCGAAGCATACTTTAAGGCGCCGAAGTAACAAACAAACGAATTCAACTCGTGCCAACAGCTGGCAAAGAGAGACACAGGAGAGAGAGAGAGAAAGATTGTTAGAGAGTGTAAAATAGAGAGAAAAAGAGTTACTCTCTCGAGAGTAGCACAGTGGCGCCACTTGTATCCGTAGCGTACAGTTTGTGTACTAAGCAACGCATGCGCCATTTGATTGAGTGAAATATTCATGTAAATACTTATAAACAGAGAGCAAATCATCGAACTCTTTGGTCTATTAGTGTTTCGCAGTATGCTTTGGGGTTTGGGTTGCCAATTTTCATTGTCAGACTGATAAGAAGTTGTTATTGTTATTGTTGATACGACTCTCGACTCGAAAGTCAGTTAATCTTATCGCCAGCAAATATGCAGAAGTTTGAAGTGAACGCGACATAAATTTGATAAACCTAGAAGTACATTGATCTCTATCTGTTGGGGCCTTAGAAATTAGACATGAGTATCAGTTATATTTGATAAGAACTGCAAAAGAAATGTCTTTTAAGCCTTTTTATTTTAGAATTCGTTTATTTTTCTAGATTGATATGTATCGATTTCAATAGGTATTTTATAACTGGTTTAATTCCTCTACGAAGTTTTATTATCTTGCAACTCAGATCTATATTAAGTGGTATTCAGCTAGGACATCTACAAAAGTTCAATCACGTTTAGTTCTATTTTTCCATGTCCATAATGTCTCCTATATTATCTGAATAATATTTTGATGTATAATGCAAACTATTGTCAAATTTAAATAGATATCTTTAGCAAAATTTAACTGAACAATAAAAACATGGACTTAAATGTAATTTCGATTTATAAGCTACATCATTAATTCTTTTAAACCTTTCCCTTAAATTTCCACTCTTTCATTTAAATTAAAACGTGAATTTTTAACTTGTTGCAAGTCGCTTTGTTTGGCATTGTTGCATTTAATTACATGGCAACATAAAGTTGAAAAGTAGCTCCCATTAATGTTGGTGGCCATATTCTAGGTATGTAATTAAATATGCTAGTGTTAGTTAGTGCTAGCTGCCACGCCCATCACTTAAGTAACAGTACGCCCTAAGCATGGTGCAGTGCATAAATTATGTTAGGCCGAAGTGCAAGCAAAGTTATTTGCAACATAAACCTTGCCACACACACACAGACACACACAGACACTCACATAGCCTTGGTTTGTTAGAAAGATTAACGCGTGCATTTTGTTTTTTATGCCACCAACTCATAAAAACACACACACACACATAGATACACACTCATGCACATAAGTATACTTATACTAAGCCGTCTGCGAACAGAGTGAAAACAAACTGCAACGGAAGCGGCGCTTCCATGCCTCGTTGATGTGCTCTGGCGTTGTCACTTTTGGGCGACAGGATGTGCAGCAAGGACCAGAGGCACCGACTGCTCATGGCGGCCACTTCAGTGACAATAATAAGCGCCACAACAGCAACATCAACAGCGGCAACACTGGCAACAGCGGATGTTGCATGAGGCAGGCAGAAGGTGCGAACCGTGGCGTCTGTTAATGATAATGATGACAGTCTGTCGCCGGCTTTGCTGCACTTGCTCCTTATGCCTGATACTGTAGGACACTCGGCGCGCTAGTTAAAGTTTTAATTTGGCATATTATAGTGGCTGTAGTGTGGCACAGCATGCGCTCGTTAGATACGGATATAGATATAAGCATATGGCATTATAAGACCACCAACCACAACCACTACAACTACCAGTGAGAATTGCAATATAAGTATGCGAGCATAACTCAAACAGAAAAGAAATGGAAATGGAAGTGGAAGTGAAAATGGAAATGGTAATGGAAATAAGAAGAATATCACTTGAGCTATGGCATTGAACTTAGCCAAGAGGATGAGAACAGGTTAAGAGATACATGCTTGAATAGTTAACAGAAGCCAAGTGCAGAGCATGAGTGCAGATAATGAGACTCAGGAAAACTAGTTAAGAATATAGTGAGCATACTTAAATATAACACAAATGAAAACAACTGTTAAACTGACTAAAATAAAAGAGATATTCCTGAGAACTAAGTGAAATTGCTAAAAAATAAAAATAAAAAGTTCATTTATTAATTCTTCTTAACTATGAAAGCTATGAAAGTAAGGTAAGGTGATAACAACATTTAATAAAAATTAAAAAAGAAGTCTTATATTTTAATAATGATTACTGTTGAAAATTGTTATTGATATCTACCAGAGCTAACTCATTGATTTAAATATTAGGTTTGTATTTATAAAGTAAATTTAAAGTTTTTAATCGAAACTTAAAATAGTAGCACGAATAGATTACTTTGAGTTTTGCCAATTTACATCAAGTTATTTAAGGAAATATTTTCCAAGAAAAAGGGTTTGCCTTCTCAGAACTTAGGCGGATGATATATTTATACGAACATTTCAAGTTCAACTTTTTTTTAAGAGTTCTAAGGAATTGGTTTTAATCCTAAGTTCGCACATGAGCTTAAACATATGTTTATGTATTAAAAGACAGAGTTCAAAAGGAAATCTGGCAATTACTTAAAGTTCCACGTATGAAAGAATGTTCTTATATTCTAATTAATGGAAAATCCTATGCTTAAATCTTTGGCTGATTGTCTGAGCTACACAGAGCTCACACTTTAAGCCATTTAGCAAATTATGTGCGATTTCCTTTAACCCTTGAGTAAAACAGTTCACAAAAGCAAAGGAAGGACTTGAGTTAAGAAGAGGCACGGAAGAATAAAAGGAAGGATGAAGTGAATGGAACAGCAGGGGAAAATGGAAAATTTTTTGGCATAGCATTTTCAATTCAATCAAACGCCCACTAACAAAAATGCAAATACACAAACACACACACACACACACACACACGCTCACACATGTTGGCATTTAAATAAAAATAAACATGGCAAATGGTTAGAAATACTTTGAAACACTTTTAAGCATCATTACATTAGCAAATTTTCTCTCTCTTCTTGACTATGCACAAAGCGAAATGTGAGTGAATGAGATTTGGGAAAATGTGGGCGTTCTTTTGGCTCTTCTTCTGGCTCTTCTTCTACATCTTCTTTGGTGTAATTTTATTACATGTGAAGTACGTGTGTGTGTGTGTGTATATGGTTAGAGGGCGTGGCCAGCAGTCACATTATGGCCACTTCTTCCTTTCGTTTCGTTTCTCTACTTCCTTTAGCTTTTATTCTCCTTTTTTCGCTGACTTTTGTGGCATTTTCTAATTTACATTTAACACAAATGTAATTATTGACAAAGGCAAAACGCTCTGACAGCATGTAAACCGCTATGCAGCACCACTTGCCACCCACTGCACCACCACCAGCACATACGGTGGTTCCTATGTAATTGTCGTTATAATAAATAACTTCAACTGTCCAACACTTGACACTTGACATCAACTGCAACGGAAGCTACACGAAAAAGAACAAGAATGAAGGGCAACGATTGTAGAACTATAGTCGAATATACCCAGTAGTTTTCAAATAAGCTTGAATATAGAAAGATAATATAAAATTCAGATTGTTCTAATAGTATAAAATATATAATTTAAGTAAAAATTACATATAATTAAGGTGGTTGAATAAGTAAATGTAGTAAAGTAATTTAACACAAGTATGCTTCAAGTTAATACAACCTTTAGCAAGTGGGTTAGTGGGTATAAAACCACCAAACTCGACTTGACTCGACTCGACTCGACCGCATGCAAAAGCGCCAGAAAAACAGCGCCGCATATTTCAAATGGGACACATGTAAAAATGCTGAAGCGCTGATAAGGACATTAACAATTGCACAAAAACTCTGGGAAAGAGGAATAACTGGTATTGAGCAAATGAATGGGGATAGGTACTATGTGTGTATATACACAGGTTTCCCAACTGTTCGACCATTTGAAACTTTGCTTTTCGTATGCGAAACATCAAAAAAACTTTGCCGCGTCGCTTTTGACACGCAAATTTATAACAACAGCAACAGAAACTTGTTGTGGTGCAAACTGTGAACCACCAATCCACCAATCCACCACACCCACTCAACCGATGGAATATATAGGAATAAATAAAAGGCAGCAAATTTTTAACGCATACAAATGCAATTTAAATTTACTTATTTAGAACCCCCTGGGAATTTCAAATTATTTGCCTTTTCACGCAAATTTAGCGACCATTTTTCTCTCCAAAAAAAAAAAATAAATAAATAAAGAAATGTAAACAGTTCTGGAACCCCCTTAGACAGGTGGGTGCCAAATTGGAGTTTACATAGTTGTTGTTTTCTTTGTAATTCCAGGGGATGTCAGAGGGGAAGGGCGGGGGCGTATCCCCCAGCTACAGCTTGCCCTCTGACATGTGCTGCACAAGTTTTTCGGCTGAGTTTTTGGACGATTAGAAAATGCTTCACAGAAAAGTAACCCGAAAGGCTCTGACAAATGCCTTGGCTAGCCATGTTGTTGTTGTTGTTGTTCTTATTATTGTTGCTCTCATTGTTGATGTCGTTGTTGTTGTTGTTGTTGCCTCTGTGGTGATTAATGACGTCGAATGTTGCTAAAGCAGACAAAAGCAATGAGCAAGAGAAGGAGGCGAAACTGTAGCCTGCTCTGCTGGCAGCTTAATTTAAAATGAAAATTGTACTTAATTTTTAGCTCAGCTTTTAGAAACAAGGGGGGTACCAGCGAGGGTGAGGAACTCAGGGGGACAACAGAGAAAAGACATCTGTATGGCACTGTTGCTCAAGGCTTTTGGGTTAAGAGGGAGAGAGCTTATGGAAAAGCCATCGAGCAACTTCTCCATAGGCAAAGTCCTTGTTCATTGTCTGGCTACGCAGGATTGTCGGCGACTCTATTTATACCGCGTTTTATAGATAATTCACGCATTAAGCATACTACACAACGTGATTCTAAGCTTCACGCTGAAAATCTATCATAGAAATATGGAATCAATGATTAAACGATTGATTATAGCGGTTTTAAGATTTGCTTTTAAGTCCATCACTTTAATTTGACTATAATAAGTAAAGCGAGATATTTACAAAAATTCTTAAACTTAAACTGACCATATGTTTAAACCACAACAAAATATTTCTAATGATTGAATCACAAATATTATTATGAGAGTCACTTTTCCAACTTTTTAGTAATAAACCCATTGTTTTACTTTTCAATGTCAATTACAAAAATCAAATATGATAATCTTTTAAAATGTTCATTAATATTTTAAGTAAGTTATAAAAAAATTGTAAAAAACTTTTCAAACTGTTTTCTCTATATAAAAATCATTAAAGTATATAACTTTCTCCAAACTCTACCTAAAGTAGTTCATAAATTCGGTAAATCGACTAACTATCTAAATCTTTAAATTGTTTAATAAAATGTTCATTTATTATTCCAATTGAGATTTGAATAAAATTAACATTAATTTATTTTTAATTTATTTATACACTCATGTGCGGAATCTTTGCATTGTCAAACTGTGTCAAACATATGCGAGTGTCAAATAATAAAAATAAATTGGGAAAGAAATACGAAAAGAAATGCAAACTTGAAGCATGACTTTGACTTTTGAGTTTTGTTGTGGAAACCGCAAGGAAATTGAATTAAGATTACCTCTAGAGGATTTCAAAGAATTTACTCAAAGTCAAACAAGCTTTAGTTTATTATTATTATTATTATTTGGAAGGGGAGCTAGAGAGAGGAAGAGAGAGAGAGAGAGAGAGATGGTGAGGGGAGAAGCCAGCCGCAAAATTGTAGGAAAAGCGTTGGCAATTTTCAATCGCAATCTTTTATTTTCTTTGGCGCAAAAGCTACTTTATTTTGACAGCAGACAAACAAATGTCAGAATTGAAATTAAAAGGGAAGCAGCGACAGGCAGCAAGTGGAAAACTTGGTGAAAAACATGCCAAGAAGAAGAAGCAAAGGAGGAGATAACTGGCAGTCGCAGTGACTCACTTCCCCCCGCTCCCCGCCGCTCCCGCTCTCCACAGAACACACTCATACACACACAGTCACACACACACACAGTCACACACACACAGCCACACACAACACCCACACGCATTGCTCTGCTGACTTTCTTGCATTCCCGTATTCGCTTTGGTTTTGGTTACATTTTCTGTTGTTTTTGTACATTTCACACAGCGTGAAATTTTCTAAATGTCATTTTGCTGTCATCTCGTGGATAATAAGATTACAACTACGTTGAAATAATAGGATTCAAATGAAAAAACTTTGCCGTCGTCTGTCTTCCTCTCTTATTCTTGTTCTTGTTCATCTCATTCTTCCTCATCGTCCTCATCGCGCACATCTCTCAACTTTCAATACGACTACACCTCGCCCTGATATATCTCCAAATATGGTATGTCTCGAGTGGGGGAGTTACTTTTTTTTCTTTCTTTCTTTTTTGCGAAAGTGCAAAGTTTTCATTTGGACTGCTGATTGAGTACCTTGATAATGAGTAAACATCTGGCCAAAATAAAAAACTGAGTCCCGATTTATTTTGAAGCCACAATTCATTGACTTTTGGTGAAAAGCAGACAGCACTTATGATCTGTATACCACTTTAAAAGTCTAGATCTTTGGGCATACATAATAGATTCGATCGTCTGTCTGGCCTTAATGAGGCATGAAAAGAAATAGATACTCAATAATGGCAACAACAAAAATAGCTTGATTTCATAGTGCGATCTTTTTTGCCCGGGAGCTATAAGTTGACGAAAGTACTTGCCATAATGGAATACAAGCCATCAAATTATGAAGAAACAAAAAACAAAGAGCACCAATGCCTAGAGCCATAAGAAAGACCGGATTTCGTAACCAAAATTCGCTATAAAAGGTCTGAGCAAAATTGCAAAAGACATCAAAACTTTACCAACGTTCTATCAAGTCATAGGAAGAATGAACTCTATTTTTATAATCGCTTTGAGTGCTGTGTTCATGGCTTTGGTCGTGGCATCGGTAAGACTTTTGAATAATATACGAATAATTACGAGTACTTAACAAGTACTTAATTAGCGAAATTATGCAAATTATTATCAATGATTTCCCAAGTAAAGACCTAAATTGAAAGTTGAAATTTCTAAAATAATATCTCTACCGAAAGGTACAATTTAGATTTTTTGTTTTTAATACCGGACAAAAATATAATTAATTTCTATAATAATGAGATACTATAAATAGAATAGTCTAGCTTTTGATTGGCTATGAAATACACAAACATTTGCTGATTGTGTTCTTCTTAAATCCATTTTTTTAACACAGCCCATTGAGCTGACCGAGGAACAAAAGATTATTGCAAAGGGATATAGTGATGTGTGCGCCAAGGAAGTCAATCTCAGCGAGGAGGAGATGTCCAAGGTTAAGGTTAAGGATTTCAAGAACCCCACTGAGAATATGAAATGCTTTGCCAACTGCTTCTTCGAGAAAACGGGCTTCCTCAAGGAGGGCGTGATCCAGTCTGAGGAAATTCGTAATAAACTGGCTTCATTTATCGGAGAGGAGAAGACTCGTGATGCCCTGGATAAATGTAGTTCCATCAAAGAAGAAAATAAATGTGATACGGCTTTTAAATTGTACGAGTGCTTTGAAGAGTTCAGAGCTAAGGATTAAAATAAAAATAAATAAATTTATGCTTGTATTAGAAATAAAACAATAATACAAATGTATTTAATAATACTTAAACAAAAGGTGAAAAGGTGATCGGGAAGTTTGGATGTCTTTTAATAGAACTAAACTTTAAAGATTTAGTTTCGAAATAGCTGGAACGTCTAGTTTTCTTTAACTTATTGATTTCTAACATTTTGAATATGTTCTAATCAATATTCATAAATTGTTTGTTTTTATTTACTTTTAAACAAGTTTGCAATATATCAAGAAGAATAAAATACAAATATTTGTATGTTGTTTTATAAATGTTTTATATATATTTGTATGTATACTTACGCTATCAAAATACGATTTTGTTCTTAGCTACTACAGGTTGTCATAATAAAAAAACATGACTTAAACACGTTTTAAGCACGAGTTAATTATACAGAAATACTTATTCGTTATATTCTGACCTATATTGTGTACAATTGTCTATACTCTTTTTTTTGATAGGCGAAAGAATCTCGATAGAAAAGCTTCAGTTTACTGCAAGGTGCTACTGAATTAAAAATCTAAAATTACTTTATTTATTGATTAAATTTATAAATATACATCTGTTCGATTTTGTATTTTTGAAATAAATTGTAAATTTTATTTTTGTTTATCTTTTTTATTTCTGTGCTTTTTAATGAGATTAAATAAAAACATTTTCAATGAGTATGAGTTTGTATTCAGAAATTAAAATGCAAATTGTAATTTATATCGCTTTTTGGAGTAAGATGCTACAAAAACCAGATTTAATTAGTAAATTTCGTAAATAAAAGAGCTGACCCAAGCTGCAAAAGTGATCAGAAGTTCCCAAACGTTCTAATAAGTCATAAGAATAATGTATATATGTTTTGTGATCGCCTTAAGTGCTCTGTTCGTGGCTCTGACTCTAGCAGATGTAAGCTTTTACAATGATATAACAAGATATGGAATATATGGGTATTTAAGATTTGTAAAATGAGAAGATATGAAACTCAGGTGAAGTGTATAAGTTCTGTAAAACTTATTTACAAGCTTAATTTCAGGCCTATTAATAACTTCAAGATATGCCTTTTGAGCAAACTTTCTTTAATTATTTTTTTCTTAATTCCCATACAGTCTATTGACACAAAGAATGTAAATATGTGCGCCAAAGAACTCAACCTCAGCGAGGATGAAATTTCCAGAATTTATCCCGACGCTTGGAGAAATCCCACAGGAAATCTGAAGTGTTTTGGAAAATGTTTCGTGGAGAAGAAGGGCACTTTAAAGGATGGTGTAATCCAGCCCATCTGGTTCACCCAAATCAATGCTAACTATGACAATGAAACTGCTAGTGCTTTTGTGGACAAGTGTTCTTCCATCAAGGCAGAGGATAGCTGTGAAATGGCTCGTCAATTCATGATATGCAATGATGACACCATGGCAGAGATTAGAAGGAATAGACAACAAATTTAATTGAAAAAACTTAAGACAAACTAAATAAAAACAATAAAAGCGAGGTGTATTCAAGAAACTTATCAAACATTGGGCAATTAAATTTACTAAATTTTACACAATAAATAAATGTATCTTATACTTATTTAATTCAATAAAATATTAGATATATTAAATCAATGTATTTTTACTTTGACTTATGCTCAAGATTTTGTATTAAAGTTGATTTTGTATGAACAGTTAATATTGCTTGAGCACAAGTTAATTAAGAGATAAGTTTATCTAAATTTTCAAATTATTTTCTGACATTCTTTTTGACTCGTATGTTGTTCATGTTGGACTTAGTATTTTTATTTTTAAAGCCCTGCACTACGGAGCGAACAAATGAACAACACTGTACTTAACTAAACATTGTGAAGCTTAAACTGACCTCTGTGAACGTTCACCCCACTGTACTCAAAACGTATACAAAATTAGCATGCATATTGTTTTAATTTTATTAAAAATCAAAGTTGTCATAAAAAACTGTTTTTATACTCTCTTTACTAGCTAATTTTTCAAAATAAAAGAGCTGAGCCAAGCGTCAAAAGCCATCAGAACTATCCGAACGTTTTAACAACTCAACAAAAATGAACTACGTTTTTCAAATCGTTTTGAGTACTCTGCTCGTGAGTCTGGTTGTTGCTGTAAGTCTTAAAAATAACACATATATTATTATAATAATGATACTTAGGAATATATTAAATGAGTCTTAAGATTAGATATAAAATATTCAAACAATCTTTCTCTGATTAAACACATCTTAATCCTGCACATCTCCCAACAGCGGAGATATCCCGAAAATTGGCGTCAAGAAGCTTGCATTAGAGAACTCAACCTCAACCAGGAAGAAATTTCTCAAGCTAATGTTCCTCTGTACAACCCCACAGGAAATCTCAGATGTTATGAGAAATGTTTGCTTATGAAATACGAAATTTTGATTGATGGAGAGCTCAAAGATAACTATTTTAATTCCATTGATCAGGAAATTGCTGGCGAACTTAAGGACATGTGCTTTTCAATAAAAGCCGAGAACAGCTGTGAATTCGCCAACAAATTTCTACACTGCCTTATACAGTCCCAACTATGGCTAATTGGTTTTTAATTAAATTTATTTAGAAAATTACAAAAAAAAAAGATTTTAACATATAGTTAATGGTACAGAAATATTTGTTACATACTTTCCAATAAAGAACTTTAAATCGCAAGAGTTCTATTTTATTTAATAAAAGGAATACAGACAGACAGCCGGGCAGACAAACCAATAGCTATATCGACTCGGCTGTTAATGCTGATAAAGAATATATATACCTTATGGAGTCTGCCACGCCTCCTTCCGCCTGTTACGCACATTTGCACAAACGTAATAGACCCATTTGTACTTTTTTAAAGTACAGGGTCTAAACATGATTTTGGAGTTAACAATACAGAAATATTCTTTATGGACTGTCTGTGTTAAATGCGTCAATAAAAGAAAGCGACAACAAAAATTGAACAATAACAATTCAAAAAGGCGAATGCAAATTTTTGTGTATCACTTTCGGAAAGAATTTGTCATTAACCTGATTTTGTTAGCCAAATTCGTGAAGAACAGAACTTACCCAGGTTGCAAAAGTGGTCAGAACTTCACAAATGTTTAAATAAATCATAAGAAAATATATCATTCAGTCGAGAGATCCCGACAGTAGAATACCCTGAGGTAGTAGAGAACGCCACTCAAATTTTATATTAATTCTAATTGTGTTTCGTATTTGTGCTGTCTGTTTTGTATTTAAAAGTCTAAGCAACAATGAGCACGTTACTGTCAAAACAACTAAATAAAAACTTAAAAAATAATTTTTAAATGTATAACAAAAATTAAAAAAAAATTTAAGAACTTAAGAATGATTTTACTGGGACTCGAACCATGATGTCCCGTCTATCAAGGTGGCAGCTTTACCACTCTACTTGAAAGAGAGAGGGAGAGAGGGCGAAAACTCACTCTAACACAGCGCGTGCTTTCATTCATATGTATGTATGTATGTATATGTAAATGCTTCAACGAATAAGCAAATAAGAGAGAGGGCGAAAACTCACAACAACAACACATTAAACTAAAGAATTAAATAATTGCGGATATCTTCCGTGTTTATTATCCGATCTTAATCAAATTTTCAAGATGCATCCATTTCAGTACAAGTATTGTTCCTGCCGAAGCTCAAATCTATAGCTTGTTAATTGCTTGTGCTATCTTTTATTTTCACTTTGTGGGCGAAGGGGGCGTGGCATCCAAAATTTAAAATAAACTTGATCTGCGTGCAAGTATAAGGAGTCTTCATACCAAATTTGGTACTTCTAGGTCTTACCATCTCTGAGATCCTTTCGTTCATACGGACGGACAGACGGACATGGCTATATCGACTCAGCTTGTCGCCCTGATCAAGAATATATATACTTTATGGGGTCTGCCACGCCTCCTTCTGCCTGTTACATACTTTTTTTTTAACAAGCTTAATACACCCCTCAGGGTATAAAAATTAATCTACTTTTTGTGATCGTTTTTAGTGCTTTGTTCGTGGCTCAGATTGTAGCAGATGAAAGTTTTCAAAATCATATAAGAAGATAAATATTAAATGGATACTTAAGAACTTCTCGTTATTTTGTTCATAATTCTTTCCCTTTAGGTCAGTTAGCCTAGGATTGTTAACGATAAAATTTCCAGATTTTATCCCGACGGTTGGGAAAACCCTTTGGGAAATCTCAAGTGTTTTGCAAAATTTTTTCTGGAGAAAGCCGTCACTCTAAAAGGGGGTGTGATTCAACCCACCGGGTCCAATGAATATGTCAAAAGTACGCCTCGAGCTTTTGGAGAGAAGTGTTCTTCCATCAAGCCAGACGAGGACTGTGAATTGGCTCGAAAATTTATTATATGCAAAAATGACTTCAATCCTGAGATTAAAAGGAAAATCTAAATTTATGCGTGCATTGAAAAACAATAATATTAAGATGTATTTAAGAAACTCATTAAGCATTGGTATATATATAATAAATAAATGCCTTTTTCTTCAGTAAAACATAATTAACAGTTAATATTGCTTGAAATTGTCTATAAAATGTTTGTTGTTTAGTAAAAGTACAGAAGGTATATTAAATAGAGAACACAAGTTAATTAAAAGATAAGTTTATCTAAATTTTCAAATTATTTTCTGACATTCTTTTTGACTCGTATGTTGTTCATGTTGGACTTAGTATTTTTATTTTTAAAGCCCTGCACTACGGAGCGAACAAATGAACAACACTGTACTTAACTAAACATTGTGAAGCTTAAACTGACCTCTGTGAACGTTCACCCCACTGTACTCAAAACGTATACAAAATTAGCATGTATATTGTTTTAATTTTATTAAAATCAAAGTTGTCATAAAAAACTGTTTTTATACTCTCTTTACTAGCAAATTTTTCAAAATAAAAGAGCTGAGCCAAGCGTCAAAAGCCATCAGAACTATCCGAACGTTTTAACAACTCAACAAAAATGAACTACGTTTTTCAAATCGTTTTGAGTACTCTGCTCGTGAGTCTGGTTGTTGCTGTAAGTCTTAAAAATAACACATATTTCATTATAAAAATGATACTTAGAAATATATTAAATGAGTCTTAAGATTAGATATAAAATGTTCAAACAATCTTTCTCTGACTGAACTCATCTTAATCCTGCAGATTTTCGAACCGCAGAGACATCCCGATAATTGGGATAAAGAAGCTTGCATTAAAGAACTCAACCTCAACGAGGAAGAAATTTCTCAAGCTTATATTCCTCTGTACAACCCCACAGGAAATCTCAGATGTTATGAGAAATGTTTCCTTGAGAAATACGAAATTTTGATTGATGGAGAGCTCAATTATAACTATTTTAATTCCATTGATCAGGAAATTGCTCGCGAATTTAAGGACACGTGCTTTTCAATAAAAGCAGAGAACAGCTGTGAATTCGCCAACAAATTAGTACAGTGCTTTTTACAGTTGTATATAAAGGCGGTAATATTTTAAAGACCATATTTTAATTTGATTTATTCAGAAAATTACAAAAAAAAAAGATTTTAACATATAGTTAATGGTACAGAAATATTTGTTACATACTTTCCAATAAAGAACTTTAAATCGCAAGAGTTCTATTTTATTTAATAAAAGGAATACAGACAGACAGCCGGGCAGACAAACCAATAGCTATATCGACTCGGCTGTTAATGCTGATAAAGAATATATATACCTTATGGAGTCTGCCACGCCTCCTTCCGCCTGTTACGCACATTTGCACAAACGTAATAGACCCATTTGTACTTTTTTAAAGTACAGGGTCTAAACATGATTTTGGAGTTAACAATACAGAAATATTCTTTATGGACTGTCTGTGTTAAATGCGTGAATAAAAGAAAGCGACAAAAAATATTGAACAATAACAATTCAAAAAGGAGAATTCAAATTTTTGTGTATCACTTTCGGAAAGAATTTGTCATTAACCTGATTTTGTTAGCCAAATTCGTAAGGAACAGAACTAACCCAGGCTGCAAAAGTCTTCAGAACTTCACAAATGTTCAAATAAATCATAAGAAAAATGAATCTACTTTTTGTGATCGTTTTTAGTGCTTTGTTCGTGGCTCAGACTGTAGCAGATGAAAGTTTTCAAAATCATATTACAAGATAAATATTATATGGATACTTAAGAACTTCTCGTTATTTTGTTCATAATGCTTTCCCCTTAGGTCAGTTAGCCTAGGATTGTTAAGATTTGCTCGAAAGAACTCAACCACAGGAACGATGAAATTTCCAGATTTTATCCCGACGGTTGGGAAAACCCTTTGGGAAATCTCAAGTGTTTTGCAAAATGTTTTCTGGAGAAAGCCGTCACTTTAAAATGCGGCGTGATTCAACCCACCGGGTCCAATGAATATGTCAAAAGTACGGCTCGAGCTTTTGGAGAGAAGTGTTCTTCCATCAAGCCAGACGAGGACTGTGAATTGGCTCGCAAATTTATTATATGCAAAAATGACTTCAATCCTGAGATTAAAAGGAAAATCTTTGTTTTTGCGTGCATATATTAAGATGCATTTAAGAAACTCATTAAGCATTGGTATATATATATTAAATAAATGACTTTTCTCCAAAAAACACAATTAACAGTTAATATTGCTTGAGCACAAGTTTATCTAAATTTTCAAATTATTTTCTGACATTCTTTTTGACTTGTATGTTGTTCATGTTGGACTTAGTATTTTTATTTTTAAAGCCCTGCACTACGGAGCGAACAAATGAACAACACTGTACTTAACTAAACATTGTGAAGCTTAAACTGACCTCTGTGAACGTTCACCCCACTGTACTCAAAACGTATACAAAATTAGCATGCATATTGTTTTAATTTTATTAAAAATCAAAGTTGTCATAAAAAACTGTTTTTATACTCTCTTTACTAGCTAATTTTTCAAAATAAAAGAGCTGAGTCAAGCGTCAAAAGCCATCAGAACTATCCGAACGTTTTAACAACTCAACAAAAATGAACTACGTTTTTCAAATCGTTTTGAGTACTCTGCTCGTGAGTCTGGTTGTTGCTGTAAGTCTTAAAAATAACACATATATTATTATAATAATGATACTTAGGAATATATAAAATGAGTCTTAAGATTAGATATAAAATATTCAAACAATCTTTCTCTGATTAAACTTATCTTAATCCTGCACATCTCCCAACAGCGGAGATATCCCGAAAATTGGCGTCAAGAAGCTTGCATTAGAGAACTCAACCTCAACCAGGAAGAAATTTCTCAAGCTTATATTCCTCTGTCCAACCCCACAGGAAATCTCAGATGTTATGAGAAATGTTTCCTTGAGAAATACGGAGTTTTGATTGATGGAGAGCTCAATGATAACTATTTTAATTCCATTCATCTGGAAGTGGCTCGCGAACTTAAGGACATGTGCTTTTCAATAAAAGCAGAGAACAGCTGTGAATACGCCCACAAATTTCTACACTGCTTTATACAGTTCCGACTATGGCAAATTGGTTTTTAATTAAATTTATTTAGAAAATTACAAAAAAAAGATTTTAACATATAGTTAATGGTACAGATATATTTGTTACATACTTTCCAATAAAGAACTTTAAATCGCAAGAGTTCTATTTTATTTAATAAAAGGAATACAGACAGACAGCCGGGCAGACAAACCAATAGCTATATCGACTCGGCTGTTAATGCTGATAAAGAATATATATACCTTATGGAGTCTGCCACGCCTCCTTCTGATTGTTACGCACATTTGCAAAAACGTAATAGACCCATTTGTACTTTTTTAAAGTGCAGGGTCTAAACATGATTTTGGAGTTAACAATACAGAATTATTCTTTATAGACTGTCTGTGTTAAATGCGTGAATAAAAGAAAGCGACAAAAAATATTGAACAATAACAATTCAAAAAGGAGAATTCAAATTTTTGTGTATCACTTTCGGAAAGAATTTGTCATTAACCTGATTTTGTTAGCCAAATTCGTAAAGAACAGAACTAACCCAGGCTGCAAAAGTCTTCAGAACTTCACAAATGTTCAAATAAATCATAAGAAAAATGAATCTACTTTTTGTGATCGTTTTTAGTGCTTTGTTCGTGGCTCAGACTGTAGCAGATGAAAGTTTTCAAAATCATATTACAAGATAAATATTATATGGATACTTAAGAACTTCTCGTTATTTTGTTCATAATTCTTTCCCTTTAGGTCAGTTAGCCTAGGATTGTTAACGATAAAATTTCCAGATTTTATCCCGACGGTTGGGAAAACCCTTTGGGAAATCTCAAGTGTTTTACAAAATGTTTTCTGGAGAAAGCCGTCACTCTAAAAGGGGTGTGATTCAACCCACAGGGTCCAATGAATATGTCAAAAGTACGCCTCGAGCTTTTGGAGAGAAGTGTTCTTCCATCAAGCCAGACGAGGACTGTGAATTGGCTCGCAAATTTATTATATGCAAAAATGACTTCAATCCTGAGATTAAAAGGAAAATCTAAATTTATGCGTGCATTGAAAAACAATAATATTAAGATGTATTTAAGAAACTCATTAAGCATTGGTATATATATAATAAATAAATGCCTTTTTCTTCAGTAAAACATAATTAACAGTTAATATTGCTTGAAATTGTCTATAAAATGTTTGTTGTTTAGTAAAAGTACAGAAGGTATATTAAATAGAGAACACAAGTTAATTAAAAGATAAGTTTATCTAAATTTTCAAATTATTTTCTGACATTCTTTTTGACTCGTATGTTGTTCATGTTGGACTTAGTATTTTTATTTTTAAAGCCCTGCACTACGGAGCGAACAAATGAACAACACTTTACTTAACTAATCATTGTGAAGCTTAAACTGACCTCTATGAACGTTCACCCCACTGTACTCAAAACGTATACAAAATTAGCATGCATATTGTTTTAATTTTATTAAAAATCAAAGTTGTCATAAAAAACTGTTTTTATACTCTCTTTACTAGCTAATTTTTCAAAATAAAAGAGCTGAGCCAAGCGTCAAAAGCCATCAGAACTATCCGAACGTTTTAACAACTCAACAAAAATGAACTACGTTTTTCAAATCGTTTTGAGTACTCTGCTCGTGAGTCTGGTTGTTGCTGTAAGTCTTAAAAATAACACATATATTATTATAATAATGATACTTAGGAATATATTAAATGAGTCTTAAGATTAGATATAAAATATTCAAACAATCTTTCTCTGATTAAACACATCTTAATCCTGCATATTTTCCAACCGCAGAGACTTCCCGATAGTTGGGATAAAGAAGCTTGCATTAAAGAACTCAACCTCACCGAGGAAGAAATTTCTCAAGCTTATATTCCTCTGTACAACCCCACAGGAAATCTCAGATGTTATGAGAAATGTTTCCTTGAGAAATACAAAATTTTGATTGATGGAGAGCTCAATTATAACTATTTTAATTCCCTTGATCAGGAATTGTCTCGCGAACTTAAGGACATGTGCTTTTCAATAAAAGCCGAGAACAGCTGTGAATTCGCCAACAAATTAGTACAGTGCTTTTTACAGTTGTATATATATGCGCATACAATCTAAAGACCATATTTTAATTTGATTTATTCAGAAAATTACAAAAAAAAAAGATTTTAACATATAGTTAATGGTACAGAAATATTTGTTACATGCTTTCCAATAAAGAACTTTAAATCGCAAGAGTTCTATTTTATTTAATAAAAGGAATGTTAGTAAGACAACACTCACAGTGCCTCCATCCATATACAGACAGACAGCCGGGCAGACAAACCAATAGCTATATCGACTCGGCTGTTAATGCTGATAAAGAATATATATACCTTATGGAGTCTGCCACGCCTCCATCAAAGCGTTGTGCCTTGTGAAACTCGAAATGACTTAGACAAATATTCATCCCACTGTACTATATATAATATACATGCCAATAATGCATATATCCCAATAGTAAAGATAAGAGTATATTAAATGAGACCTACAATATATTCAAACTATCCCTCACTGATTGCGTTCGTATTAATTAACCAGTTACAACAGACTTCGATGACATTGATCAGATGTGCATAAAGAAACAACACCTCATCGAGGAAGAAATATGTAAAGCTAAGATTAACTGGACTTTTTAAGAGAACTGCGTCCTCAAGAAAAACATGGTCATAAAGAATGATGTGTTCAATCCTGAGAATATAGCAGCATTCGATGAATATCCTGACTGCAAAAAGACATGTGCTTTTCTATAAAGGCCGAGAACAGCTGTAAATTGGACAACACATTTTTCCACTCCAAGGAAGAGTTCAATTGTGAATATCGGGAAACGCAGTAACACTAAAGATATCCATGGACAAAATATCTTTTATATATAGGCTGCTATTGAAAAAAGAATAACTGTATTTAATAATAGATAAACACAAAGGGTGGGGATGTGTATCGAGTGGGTGTTTGATTGAGTTGGTGGTTGAGTGGATTGGTTGTGTTACATTCCCAGTCCGTGTCACAGTTTGTCACAGCTTAATTGCAGCTTTAACTGCTCGCTGACTGAGGCCAAGTCCTCAGCTTAAATGGATTATGTACATATTTGTATAATATTTGCCATAGGCCGGCTCTCAATTTCGAAATCGTATGGATTCTGTAGATTGACATAAATTAAATAACAACGATTTTTATTTAATGAAATTAAACTTTTCAATATCTATTTAATTATAATTCTGAATTTGCAAACGAAATATTGTATTTTAATATTTATTTGAAACAGACAATTAAAATTCTTTTTCTGCTGAAATATAGACAATTCAAAATTTATTTATTTTGCAAAGTTTGCTAAATTGTTGTAATATCAAAGAATGGTGCAACTTGGAACATCATATAAATTTATGTGTAAATATATGTATATGTTGATATTTTGTGTGTGTGTTGACTCATTTTCCGTTTTCAATTTGCATAATTAAATGCGCAATGCGGCTCATACCTCGATTATGCACCAAATGCGTTAATATTGTACAATAAGTTTATTATTTAACGGATTTCACTGCGTGATTGCCGGATTGCATATCATTTATGCAATGTGCAGTGTTATCCTAATACCTCTTACCGCTCTGCCTTTAGGCCTTTAATACCTTTGCCAGGCAACTTTCAAAGCTGTGTATAAATTCACAAGGTGTGGCACCCTTTGGTATGGCTGCATTACAACTCGTTGACTCGGTCTTGAGCTTGTCCAGGGGAATCTTACTGTAACGTGCCTGGACAAACTTGAGTATAGCATCGTTATTGGGTTTATCACCAGTTAGAAGACCCATTTTCTTATAGAGACAGTTATGATAGCATTTGTAGGCCTCTGACGCGTTAGTTATCTCCTTATCATTGGTAATTTGCGTAGCCTCCGCAGCCGGAATCTTGAGATCCTTGATGCACTCCAGCTGCTTCGCTCGATAGTCAGCCACATCCGCAGCACTCTGTGCCTATAAAGTATACTTATAAAGTACTTTAAATATTATGGAATCAATCAACAATAGTTCTTTAAACTGACCATCACAAGCTCATAGAGTGAGCACACAAAAAAATGGTCAGAATGAGTTTCATCTTGCTGCTAAATATTTCTAGCCGATTCTTGTCATTCTCAATTCGCTTAAATAGTCCATTCATTTAATTTGAGCTTATAATAATTTCCCAATTATTTTTCAATTTAGTTATTAAGTTCAACATTTTTTTAACAATAATAAAAAAACATTATACTTAATTTAAATTTCACAAGAGCAAAAAACCTAGCGTTAAATTTGTTTATTTTCCACATGTTTACCACTTTTTTAAACCAATTTTAAATTTTGATGTTTGCAAAATACACTGAAAATAATTCACGTTTACTAGTAATAGTTAAATTCTATCAGCACAGGACTAGTAATTTTTGAGCTACTAGTTTTAACATTGGATCAAAATTGCCAACATTAAGTAAGTAGACTAATATCTATATTTTTAAATCGATTGATTTATATTGTATAAATTGGTACCAGTTTCGTTGTTAAATCTCACCTAAAACTATGCAGTGAAATTCGAAAGACACTTTTATATTTTTAATGCCATGCGCAGCCTTTAAGTGTGCTACTTGTTGTTTATTATATCAATAAAGTATTAACCTTACTTTTACAGATATATATATATATTAATATATTGTATGTAATAAGCATGTATATTGATTATATAGATTAGATTTGTGCTAGATTTGCATATCTTTGATGATCTCATTCGCCTTATCTGCTCCAGCGATATTATTCTCAATCTCCTCATTGTCGGGAATGATGGAATCGCTGCCAGTTTCGCTGCGTTCGAGCACCTCTCGTAGACGTTGTTCGGCCTCAATATTCTTCAGATGATTATAGCAAAGACGCAGCTTATAGGCGGCCTCACAGCGATTCTTACTGTTGATATCCCGACACTCTTTTATATCGGCTTTTTGCCGTTCCAACAGGATTTGCACTTCAATTCGAAATGCCTCCTCCAACATCATGTCATAGTGGATCAGGCCCAAGCCATCATAAAGACATCGTACAAAGCACTGAAGTGGCTCATTCCGCTTGAGATCAAGGCTAGGCAGCTGTACCGTGCTATCATAATCGATATCTGCCATATTGTTACCATTCTTCGAATCATCTTCGATATTGCCTGGGCCCGAGGCTAAATCATTCTCACTATTACTGTTCTCATTGAAGAGCAGACCGAGACGGAAGAGCTTCAGATGCGACATCGATATCTCCGTCTCCCTCATACACGATTGCAATAATTCCTGACTGATCTTCGGAGATACCGTTGGCGTCGTCGTATTTTGATCTGCGACTTCGTTGCGCGTCAACGACATGTTTAATGACACCGAAAGAGAGCGCGTCTACAGATACAAGAAAGTAAGAGTGTTAAGAGTCTGTTAAGAGAGCGAGCTTATAGCTCTCTTTATAGTATTAATCAGTATACTTTACCCATGCCGGTTGAGGTAGATTACTGAGGCTCAGGCACAGCAAGGATGACAGAAGGAATTTCGTATACATTTAAAACGAACTCGGTTTCACAGTATTACAAATTTTGAAGCTCTTTCAAAATCGAACAGTAAAACTTTATATAGAGCTGCGATTGATCATTCAACGGCTTTTATAGCATCTGCTTTTTTGATAATTTGAATTTAATCGCTGGCAGAGTTATAAAGAACTTTAATTATACTCTTTACGCCTGAATAGTCATTGATCTTTAATGGATCGCGCAGATTCAACTTGTAATATAGCTGCAGTAATTATACATATTTCATGCCCATTGCTTTTGGCATCTGAAACATTTTAAGTGTCATTAAATAGGTTTTTTATATGACCATATAGTACTCGGTTCAAAGAGCACAGTTTAGTAGTCCATAGACTACTATTTAGATAAAAATATTTAAATTACAATTATTAAGTATACGCACCAGTGCGTTGCTAAAGTCATTTGCCAATAATTATTGGTCCCGTCTGAACCAATTTTATGGACACTATAAGATCTACAATGATTAGGTAAACATAAACATACATTCAACAAAATGATCTAAGAATACATTTACGGGCACAACTCTTGCGTAAAATTAAGCAAAATTATTTATATTTAAAAGTGTATTTTTTTGATCAAGAAAAAAGCAGATTACACTGCAATGCTCTTTTAACTACCAAACCGAATGAAATTGTATATTTTTCTAATTACTTACGACATCGAAATAAAGTTAGCAGATAGTGTTATCGACCTTAGTTATCTTACAAGTCCAGGCAGCTCTCTGCCATGTTGTCTTGAGTTCACTAGCCTTAAAAGCAATTCCTAATTGATGAACTCAGCCACAGACGTGTGCTGATTATCAGGAACATGAACATGAACAGAAACAGAAACAGGATTTGGAACAGGACCACGACTTGGACCTGGACACGTATGTCTTTAAGATCAAAGTAAAGACAGCTAAACACTGTCAATGCCACAATGGCAATATAACAACCCCCAGAGCGCAGTTTTTATAAAATTAAATTACATTAATGTGAGAACCGCAGGCGGTGGCACTCCCAGCCTCCATCCATCCATCCAGTCCTCCCACCCCCTTCAATTGCTCAGCTATAAGACTCATTGCCCAATGCTATTGAGCCAACTAACAAGACAGACAAGACAAGCGAAATAAGAAAAGTTGCCCGCCTGCTTGGCGGTTCTGTTCCGGATGAAATAAGTAAGGTTGGAAAGGGGCAGTCTCTCTCTCTCTCTCTCTCTCTCTCTCTCTCTCTTTCTCTCTCACTCTCTCTTCGTCTGTCTGACTGTCAAGACAAAGGCTAGTGAAGCATCAATGTGTTTGTCCCTTTGGCAGCGTCCACAACCACGACCACCACGCATGTTGGTTTCTTTGACAAGCCGCCAGCGCAGAAACCACGAGCTGTCTACTTAAATGCATTAGCCTGGCCAAGAGTTGGGTGTGGGCAGGGGAGGTGGAGGGTTGTTAGATTGTTGGATTGAGGGGATGAGGATGTATTGTGCTGGTTTGCTTTTTAATAGACATTAGTAAACGCATCAGTGATTATGCCAAGGCTTTTGTGCAGACAACTGCAACTGAAACGGATGCTAAATGGAAGTGACATGACAGGACAGTCAGTTCTGCCAGGAAGTGACAAAATGAATTATAGACGCCAGTCACTTCGTTCAGCACCACCCACTTAACCACCCATCTAGTCAGTCAGCGAGCCAGCGAAGCGGTTCAGTCAGCTGATTCCCCAGCTAATGGCGGGGCTTAACTCCAAATTCCCCAAGCGATTGTCCTTTACGTGCGAGCAACCCTATAAAGGTGACTACAAAAAGCAACCCGTACCCCTTACCCGTACTCTATGCTTTGAACACCTGACTGACCCACTGGCAATTGCAATTGTGCCACGTGCTCAATGAATGTTTAATGATTTGTTAATTGGATTTTGGCTTTTCACTTCCGAGAAAAAATGTAATACAAGCCCCTCCCCTTGTCTTGTGCCTATTCATTTGTACGAACATTACGCATACGTTGTGTTGGCCGCTGTTGTTTTGTTCGTCGCTGCAGAAAAGGCGACGCTCATCAATATTTATGCATTGCATAAACGTGCAAATACCTTTGGGACTGAGCCAAGGACTTAACGTCCTGACGACGGTCTGACAGCCAACAGCCAACATCTAATGATGGCCAACTGTTATGCAAATGACCCACAAAAGGGACAGACAAGTTTCCATTTTCCATAGAGTGGAACAATGTATAAAACCCATATTATCTACAACAAATCACTGAATAAAATTACACAATTATTGCAAAAATTGTAGAAATTTTAAAGCGTGATTTTAATACTAAAATTAGTAATTATCAGATTCTATCGGAAGTTTAGTATCTACAAATATAATGTTTTGCCTGGAAGATATGTATTTAAGAATTGTATAAGCCCAATAACATCTACAACAAATCACTGAATAAAACTACATTGTAGAAATATTAAATAATGATATATATTAAAAACTTGTTGATAGAATCTTCGGATAGTATTTGGAAATTATTGCTATTAGAAAAATTTCGCGATCTATTTTATAAACTTTTATAAACTTTTGGGACTGTGTCTTTATTTTTAAATCTAATTGGCTCTCCTGAACTATACCTTAGTCGTAGAGAAAGGCGTCATACCTGTGGTAGCATTGAAATAGCTTAAATGCTGTATCACAATTGTCAGAGCCCTTGATGGAATCACATTCAGCCTGTGCGGACTTGACTTTATCAGCACCAGCAATTGGAGCCAACTCCTTTGTCACCTCGTCGGCCTTGACCTGGCCATTAACGAAAAAGCCTGCCTTTTCCAGAAAACAGTTGCTAAAGCATTTAACCTTTGCATCAACATTAGTGAATATCCCATTGCGAAGATCTGTAGCCTGTTTCAAAGTGATTCCTTCCTTTTGGGCGCACTCAATACCGTAGACAAGTGCTCTAGCCTTTTGTTCTTCGGTCAGTTTCAGATTCTATCAAAAAATGAATCACTTAACATCCTCATATGTACAATCCTTAAATAACAGCACTTACATAGGCTGCACTTTTAAAAGCCACACAGATAACCAAAACAATTAGACATTTCATGGTTTGACACATCGAATACTATATTTTTTAAATGTATACTGTCCAGAGCTTTCACTTTTTAATAGTGCTCGGAACATACAATCAACAGTCGGTTTTTAACGAATTTTTTGATGTAACACATTAACAACATTACAAATTGGTTCCACTTTGTTACAGATTATATAAAAATTATAGGACTGAATAAGCAGTATTAGATTTAAACATTATTTATAATTTTGATTATACTTATTTATACCCTAAGCCCTTATCAAAATTGGCAAGAGGGTAAAATATTTGTAATTTTAAAATGTTGTTTTATTTTGGAAACATTAAAACGTATTATTGTTTAAGTAATTTAGATAAACTGAATTTATTATCTTTAAAAACAATCTTCATTTATAAATTTCATAGTTTTGTCAACTTGTTAAGAATTCACAGCGGCATATATAAAGTCTAGGAGTTAATACGTTTAATAATGCGTTCCTTTGATTTAGAACTTGGCATTATTTTTGTGATAGCATTGATACAGTTGGAAGGCGGTATCGCACTTATCGGATCCCTTAAGAGAATCGCATTTGCCCTGAATTTCCTTGACTTTGTCAGCGCCTACAATGGCACCCAATTTGGCTTGTACCACATCGGGCTTGATCTGACCATCGACAAACAAGCCGGTCTTCTCCAGGAAGCAGTTGGCAAAGCACTTCACCTTGGCATCGGCATCATCGAACTTGCCATCTCGGAGGGCATGAGCCTGCTCCTTGCTGATTCCCTCCTGCTCCACACATGCAGCGGCATTGGCACGTGCCTTAGCCTTTTGCTCCTCCGTCAGCTGAAGTTGCTATTGAATGGATATATAAATTGGTTAGATCTTTGTGTGATCAATAAAGATGCTAGAGATGGTAAACTTACATCGGCAGCAACCAGAGCCACACAAGCAACCAGAACGATTAGAAATTTCATGATGTATTACGCGTTGAATCTGCTTTTCACACTGTTGATTTGATCTATCGAACGATTGGCTTTTATATCATTTGTGTCTCTGAACTTTGCCCATGATTCGTATTTGCTTGACTGTTGTTTTTTTTTTTTTTTTTTTTGTTCAGCTGGCTGCTCACATATACTCGAAATGAGTTAAGCTTTTATAAGAGTAGTTTGTTTGTCTCTCGCTTTTAATGATTCTCATCGCACTCTTCTCCACCGATCCCCGCATTCTCTTACCCGTGTAAAGTTTTTAATTAAATACCCTGTAAACTAATGCAGTATAACCTTGATCAGCTAACAAGTAGTTTCGATCTTATTGGCAGATACAGGATATATGTTAGTCTCTCATTCCAGACCCAGACAAACTGTTATCTGGTGACCTTAACAATTATTGAGTACGCCGTCGAGATAAATTCAGTGATTCACATAAGTTTAATGTGCCATTTTGTGTTGGCATTACGAGTCTGGCTCTCAAGTGTTAATTGCTTCGAGTAATTTGTAAAATTAACATTAACTTTAATTTACAATTATTTTTGTTATTGTTGTTTTGGTTTTTGAGTGCCATCGATTGCAGCGAAGCAGAAAGATTTCATTTTTTTGCGTTGATTAAATATTTACCCATTACACAGGGCTAATACATTTACTCACCGTACCTAATGAGACATAATTATGCGAGTCATAAAATTAACAAACAATAACAAAATCATACTAATATAATTTATAATAATTACAATTAAAGCATAACTGAAATTACCCAGCTATCATTTTTAGAGCTATTTTTACCCCTTTATTCTCTTCACTACGCCTCTGATCATTGCAACTTTTTTTGGTACATTTCCACAAATAAGCTACAGTCAACGAGAAATGGCAGATTCATGCCGATAATCTTCAAATTGATACACATTTGTAGATAGTTATACCGGTTTTCTAATAAATAGTAATAAGCTTCGGGGCAGACACTGTCTATGATTGAGCTGAATTGGCAAACAAACTTTCAAGTAAAGTTGTGTCTCAAAGTCCACAGAACTGTCAAAAGCTTAAATGAAGTACTTCTCAGAAGATACCCTGCAACTTTAGTGTTCATTACGAAATAGTCTTGAATCAATATACTACAGTATATAAGTGAAAATTCATGCAAATTAGGTTGTTATTCATTTCTAAATAATGGAAAATTGAACTAGTGTTCAAGGAATGGAAATAGTTTGTCTTTGTTAAATTTGTATTCACTTATATCAGCTAAGCCCTCTGCAGCCCTTTTTAAAGTTTACAGGGTATAGAAAACTCCAAAGTCCAAGCACTCAAACTGGTTTGACGCTTAAAGCCCAAGATATCAAATCACAGACTAGACAGTCTCATTTTGGTAATTAAATATAAATATTAATCGATTTACGATCATTCTAAAATCTTTAAAAATGCAAATGGAGACTCAAGCCGAATGGATATGAGTAGTAATGGAACTTTCCGGAGAAATGTTCGTGCAACAAATAATGTTATATCGCATATATTACAAATATTTACTGCTGACAGCATCGATAATTCATGACCTACTCAAACTATCAAACTATCTGAAACTGAACTGAAAAGTACCTGAACCCAGTTAAGCACTAAAACTTACCCAGACAAACTCATAAATAGTTACGCATGCCAACCCAAAAAAAACAACAAACAATAAACAACAACAAAATGTAACAGCAACAGCCAAGAACAATAACAATAACAAAATGTCAGAAGTCTTATTGGGTGCCATCGTCGCCTGCCAGGGCCATAACAAATATAAAATATTTAAATAGTAATAAATTCATAATGTCAACGTGTTGTTGCTGTAACTGCCATAGATTTATAGACAATAATAACGACAAACACGAAACGCGCCCAGGACAAAAAACTGTGACTTAAGTAGCCAAAAAAGTTGGCAAAAAGCAACAAGAGAAAACTAAAACAAAACTGGAAAAGTGTAAGTGTAAGTGAAGATTGTATTTCCTTAGAGTTACCCTGTAGTCTGACTTACACCTGTCCTATAAAACCCACCAAAAAATCGATTGCTATAACACTTTTCAGGTTTGAAATGATGAATATTGTATTAACTAAATTAATCTAGATTGACATCGATTGTTACATGGCATTAACTTAATTAATCTAGATCGATATAATGTATTTCATAATTGTCCCAAATTAGGCAATTTCAATTTGTACAGGGTATTGGAAAGCTGGGCATAAAAAGAAAATGTCACTCGTTTTATAACTTCATATAAGAAAATAATAAAATTCTTTTATTGTAGACATGATAGACTGTTAGTAAGTGGTAGGGGTATTTATAGTGCCATGTACCTTACATCTACATATATATGTATAAATATGTATATTAAATACTATATGGCATGCCATAAAAATATAAACAGCACATAAAACGACAATGAAAACAATGCCACACGTTATACTAAAACCAAACATGGAGACCAGGAGAAAGGGAGAGAGAGAAAGATTGAGAGGGAAAGAGTGAGAGAGAGAGAGAGAGAGAGAGAATAGAGCTAATGAAATGTCATTGGACCCGAAGGGGGCTTTGGGAAGCGATGTCAAGCTAACTGAAATGCAAATGTCACGCGAAAAACTATTTGACGACAACATTATGACTTAAATTATAATGCGATATGACCAAAGAATACTCGTAGCAGCCACAAGAGACCCACAAAGCAAAACTCGTGCCCAGTTCAAACAATCCGAAGTCGCAAGCCAAAAGCCAAAAGCCAAGAGTCAAAGTCAACGCCAAAGCCAAAGCTATGGGAAGTATTCCCAGTCATATGCAAATTTCATATGCCAAGTCATGCTAGTTAATTTATTAACTATGAAAACTAAAAACTGTTGAATATAATTACAAAACAAAACGTATCATAAATTTGATTATCGTCATCAAATTAAACATTATATTACTTAGTACTTGACACCTTTAAAATAGTTGTTCTCTCTTGATTTCTGCTTTAAATTAGCTTTAAATTTCAAATAAATTTCTCGTAACGGAAATTTGCTTTAATTAGAAGTCAAATGTTGTATAATAATTATAAATTTTGGTCGAATAATGTCCCAGTTAAACCTTTAATGGCCGATATATCATTTATTACTGTCACGTTGCAAGAGATTGAGGGGAGTGCAAGTCTTGTGTGATCTCTCTGTTCTGTTCCGAACAAAAGCCTACAGAAATTCAATTAGGCTTATGCCATGCAACAACAACAAAAGCAGCAGGTAAAACAGCTGCAACACCTGCGCAATTAATTAGTGTTTGCCGCATTAATTTCACAAAAAAGAAAAAAAACCAAAACAAAAAAAAAACGAATTCTGAAGCTGGCATGAAACCCCAAAACAGGACGTGGATGAGGTGTAGGCGGCTGCAGCTCTAGGGTCAAATGCGTAGCTCGACCCATCGAGCTAATAAATTCAAAATGGTTCCGACATAGGCCACATCGTCCTCATCCCCCTCTCCCTCCCGCTCAACCTGATTCCCCCATCCTCAAGCTCGGACCACTGTAAAAGGCTTATCTCGGGCAGCTCAGTTTGGGCCACGCAATTAGAGCGAAAATATGTACTAAATTCAGCAATGGGCCAGAAACCCAACGAACGAAAACACTAAAGCAGTTAAATCAAATAAAGCAAATTCAGTTAATTTAAATTATAATGAAGGCACGCGGTGTATTCTTTGTGTATATACTTATTCCTCTTTGCTGATGAAAGGATAAAACGTGCTTTGAAGCACGAGAGATTTCAAAAAAGACTCAGTTTCCTTTAGGTCAACTTTAATTAGATGTCATAAACTAAGAAATTGTTGAAATGTAGTTTTCAAATCAATCTAGAAGAAAAACCACGTACAGATTGTCATTCCAATATGTTTTGATTCTATGCCTAGAAATGAATTTTATTCTGATTATGTTATAAAAGGCATTTGAAAATTTGTATTATTGAGCTTTTAATTAAATTAGGCTTTTTTTGTACATTTGCAACTTTTTTAATGAAGCTGATAAAAATCTCATCGGAGGACATAAAATGTCAGAAACAAAGTCCTGAGAGAGATATCATAATTTCCACTTCTATAATTTGTTTATGATTATAACCGCATAGAAAATAAAACGCATTTAAGTAATTAAGTCATAAAAATAAAATAGGGAGAAAAAAACAACAACAAAAAGACGAAGAAGAAAATGTCGTGCGGTCGTAAAAAATGGTCGCATTGCAATAAAGTGCCACGAACAAAACAATTAGGCAATTAAATGTGCTCATATTACCAAAAATTTTCGTTTCGTTTTGGTAACAAAATGCGTCATAAAATTGGCCCAAAAAGGCGGCCCAGGACACTAAAAAAGGGTCACAAAATATGCTTATAAGAATAGCACTAGGAATAAAGGAATGGTACAAAATTATGTGAAAATTCTGTTGATTTGCCATGCCGTAGTCGATTCTGAGTGTTTTAATAATATTTATTGAATTCCAGTTTGTTGAGAGAGAGAGAAAAAAGAAAAGAAAAAAGAAAATAATAATAAAGAGCGATGAACGATGGATGAAGGATGTAGGATGAAGGAAGGCAAAAAGCTTACAAAAGCAGCACAACGCATATTTTTGCCAACTGCCGGCAAATTCCAAACGCGACAAAATGAATTCTTTTGTGACAAGTTCAGTTCCGTTCAGTTCAGTTCAGTTCAGTACAGTTCAGTTTGGAGAAGAAGAAGAAGAAGGAGGAGAAAAAGTCAAGGAGACCAAAAGAAACCCCCAGGAAACCGGCGCCAGTTAGTGGCACTTCATATGGAACTGCGCAAGGGTTCAAAAGACAGTCAGGTAAAGGAATGCAGTCCCCATTTTGTAAGAAATTGAAAAATCTAACAGTACTTTGCTTGAAGCACCGGGCAAAAATCAGCAGCAGCAAATGTGCTGCTTTAGTTCACATTATTGTCTTCACTCTTGTGCATGGAATTTTTTAATAAACGTTAAAGTTTATAACATTCTCTTAGCACTTACATACGAGTATATCGACATGGATCCTACACACTTTCACAGCTGGAGGGAGGGAGTATAGACCGAGAGAGAGACAGAGAAAGAGAGAGAGAGAGTGAGAGTTGCGTCTGAAAGGTAAGCCAAAGGCATAAAGAGCCCTCACATAAAACCAACTAATTAGGCAAAGCATCTAATTAGACACACACAACAAGCAGCAGCAGCAGCAACAGCAACAGAAGCAGCGTCAGGACCAAAACAAGGATATGCGTCTTTTGCGCCGGATCGTAAAAGCCAAAGCCCCCAAATGACAACGTCGCTAAAAATTCTTATCGCCACGCCAAAAATTAAGATCCCCAAAAAAATCCCCAGAAATTTATTGTAACAAAGGTTAAAGATGCGCCATGTTAAATGTGGAAATTGTTTAATCCAAGGCTTAGCAATTACAAGGCACAGCGCTCGTGGTCAACTCCATGAAATTGGACCTGACAGTGCTACCAAAATAGAGAGAAGAAAAAAGAAGAAAAGAACCCACAAATTTCACAAGGTCGAAGATTAAATACTCTAGCATTGAATTTGTCATAGTTTATTCTAATGTTACCTTAATTATAATTGAAGCTTAAAACATTTTATTTAAAATATTATAAAAGATTCATTAACATTAATTGTGCAAAGCAAATTACCAAGTTACAACCACTTACTTCCTCAGCACACTGAGTTCTGAAAGTCAATTCCTTATGACTGTTACACATTTCCTTACCAATTCGTACTACACTACTCAAGTGTATGTAAATATATACGTATATAAATAAGAACAAAAATAAACTCGGAAAAAGTGGAAAGAAAAGCTATTTGCATTTTATTTGCTTTGTAATTTGATGCTCGATTGCCTTTTTAGTGTGTAATGAGCTGAGCAGTTAATGCGTTTTATTTTGTCAAAGGCGTCAACACACAGGAAACACTCGTAGTTAGTTTCCGTAGACCAGGTGCATTGCTAAGAAAAATTCTAAATACTATTTAAGCGAATATGTTAACAAAAGTGCAATTCTAGTTAGTCTAGGTCCGTGATTTTCTAGGGTTGTTAGGTTTTACGAGACATTTACGAATAATATGATGAAATCTTGCACATTTTTAAAGTCTTTAAGACATTTACTAAATCGAAAACCAAATATTAATCAAACACATTACATTTATAAACATTAAAAGAGTACTCTTTAGCGCAAATGTTAAAATGTTAAAAGGTCTGTATGTATTCAAAATTTTGATACAAAATTAGACTTGTAAAAATTTAAAGCATACTTTTAGGATGGACATCGTACTACGATACAAATTTTGTGTTTTACTTCGCTTAGTCTGTTTTATGTCCATCCTAAAAATATGCTTTAAATTTTTACAAGTCTAATTTTGTATCAAAATTTTGAATACATACAGACATTTTAACAAACAGGCATATTCTACAAAACTCTAGCAACCTAAAAGAAACTCCAATGCAATTTTTGGTGTTCCTCAAAACAAGTAAGGATTGTTTTTAAATGTCACAGAAATTGTTCGAGACATTTGATAAAACTTTTATTTTATTGAATTTACTTTAATTATTTATTTAATGTAATAAAAAGGCTTGGAATCCGTTTTAAGAATATTCATAAATTTTATAAAATACATCAATAATAAATAATGTAGTAGAAACTCGAAATAAATGAACTGTAACCGATTTTCTTACTTCGAAAAAATAAAACACTGATATTTTAGGAACACCAACATTTAGAACAGTTATTTTTAAAAGCAATTGTCTGCAAAAGATCTGGAGCTGTGTGGAACAGGACTGAAAAAGAAATTATACTTTTCGAAATGAACGTTAAAGAATTCTCTTATACTAATTTGGGATTCAGGAATTAGTTAAAAATAAAACATATTATCTGCCCTCTGCCAAATCACAATGCTCTCCGCTAAACTTACAAATTGTATTTGGCAATAAAACAATTCTTTATTGCGGTAAATGAAATTTGTGGAATCGTGGAACTGGAATTGTGTTGTGTACATTGTTTTCTAAGCATCCTTCTCATCATAATTTTGCATTGCATGAGACGCACGAGTGCATCGGCAACACCCAAAGAATATTTAGGCGCTTCAACTTGATCAAAATAAATTGCATAAAATATTCTATTTACGTTTTCGCACCAAGCAAGCGATGAAACAATGGGAGGGGGAGTTGTAGATAGAATTGAAAAAGAAGCCCAAAGAAATTATTTATTATATTTATTGCAATCAGAAAATGTTGTAACTGCAATGCCTGCGGGTTGGACTAGAAGGGAGAGAAATAGAGAGCCTTGAAATAAATTTACTTTTTCCTTAACATACAACATTCCGATGGGGATCTATGCTTGAAATGTATGACAAGCACAAGCCAGAGGATGTGACCGTTCATTTTTAATGCTAAAAGAGTAAAGAGACCTCTGATATAAAACAAAACAAGAGCGTAGAAATTACTATTACTAAACAAAATATAAATAAATACTTTTTTGTTTATATCTGTAATAATTTGAACGCTATTTCTTAGTTCGCATCTCATTCTCTGGGTTTAGCTAAAAATACAAGCATTATGCTGATTTAAATCAAGATCTGCTTAACTTTTAGTATAGGGTATACAGAATTCACCATGTCAAAGGCACCAATCGAATCTATTCTTCTATTATTTCAATCTAAATCAAATGAGATAATTAGTTTTTTAATGACCAAAAAAATTAAAAACTTCGGACACATACTAGTTTGTTCAGTATTATTTTTGACACTTGTATTTTAATGTGATGAAAACTGCAAAAATATGCAAATGTCAGTCATTGACTTAATTAAAATGAGCTTCTCCTACAGAATGACTGTTCAAAATGTTCTACATTCAGCTCTGTCATTGGCATCCCAACTAAACCCAACCGGTTGTAGTTTGTTGAAGCATTGTTTAGTCTGCTAAAACTTCACATTAGTTGAGGCTGAGCAATTAGAATTAAGTGTACTTTGTATGCATTTAAGTCTATTTTTAGTTTAAAATCACATTAAATGAAAACCACTTTACTCGAGAGATTGCTTAATTTAACTTACACTTAGTTCTGGGAAAAACACTCATAAACTCAATAATAATAAGTTTGCATTTGCATTAAGACTGCTAAATTTGATTCGATCAGAAATATTTGATAAATACCATATAGAATTTTCATATATATTTCTTCCACAAACAGTACATCCCCACTAAATATATCTAGAAACAACCCTAAACAGGCTTCTTCTACATCATGTCGCCTTTGTCTACTATCCACGCATTTGCCAACTGACCCCAATAATGTTAGACAGAGTTCAACAACCTTGCTCCAACCTCTAACTGGATACCCAAAGGAATTGCCCCACCGTCAGCTTCTCTGATGAAGCTGTTTTTGAGGGAGCTTACCAAAAGGCACACACACATCAACACACAAATATACAAAGATACACAGATACACAGATATAGAGAAGCAATAATCATAGGCATAAGATTTACTAATAACAATGATATAAGACATTTGCGCAAATGAGTATATAATAAAGCTAATGGAAAATTATGGAGCCGGCGACTGGAAGAGGGGAGAGTATTGGTAGTCGGCGCCAGTTTTGTTGAGGGGAAGAAAAAACAACAATGAGTAAACTATATAGGATAATAGATGAGTCGAATAATTTATGTATAGCTTTAGAAATGTCTAGAGTCGAGGGAAGTGGCAATTTGCTATTGGCTTTTAAGATTCTCCTGTCATCAATAATTCAATATAATAAATGTATATAATTGATTAAATTTACCTTTATAAATTTTATAGGCTACATTCGAAGCTATCATTTGAAATTAAATGTCGACTTTTAATGTTTATTACCTGCACATATTGCAACTAAACCTTTTTGCTCTAAAGGATGGGATGGGATTTGATGGACGGTTGGAGTTGTGCACACCTTAATGGTCTATTAAGGTGTTTTGGGCCTGCGATTTAAATGCAATTAAATTGAAATGCCTTTCTCGGACACACTTTATGGCTATGGCAACCCTAAAGGGCTGTGCATTGCCTTCAATTAAAATAAATGAAATTGCCAGACTTTCCTCTCCTTTACAGTATCCTGTATCCTCTCTTTCTCTGCGGAAAATGGAAAACTCGTAAAAGCATTTAACACAATAAATGACCTCCTGCTCATCGATGAATGCGAGTCGACATTTATTTATGAACAATAACAAGTTTTTAAAGCATTTCATTTAGCTTAAAACTCACAAATTACAATAAAAGCCCACATCCACGCCCACACTTTTTAGCGGTTATTGTCACCCCGTAACACACACACACACACACTCACTTACATTCACCGAGGGAAAATGTCAACTTTTTGGCAACCGAAAATTGTCAAATGCACAGAATTTTATACGCCATACATTTATGTTGATGCGGTTTGAAAGTTTTTTAATTACATTTGCACCACCTAGACTCGCCCCTCCCTCCCTCCCTCCACCACGCTCCGCTCCGATTCACTCTGAAATACACACAGTGTGTGGCATAGACAATACATATAGTATAATATGCTCTGTGTTATGATTGTGTGAAAAACTCATTTAATTTGAAACAAATTAGAAATGATAACTAACAAAAATTATTTCTTATCACCATGCAAATATTTATACATAATACATTTGGGGAGTATATTAAATTAGTAGACCAGGGTGTCTGTCAGATACTCTGCATATAGGTAATAAGGTTGTACTTTTAGCTAGATATATGTATATTAGATACTATCTATAAGATAGACAATTTCTTTATATATTTCCAGTTAACTAAAAGCAATATGACTGATAAAATATTCAACCTTTGAAAACTCTTAAATCCTAAGTCAATTTGTATTTTAAAAATCCCTTTAAAAACAAATCAATTCTTAGACAGTTTTTATTATGTCTATTTGGTTATTATGAGCTGGCTATATTTTGCCCACATTTGCATTATGTAAAAGGTCATTAAGTTTCACTTGCTAAGGCATCACTCAATCCACTTGTCAGGAGGAGGCTGTCAATCATCCGTCAGTTGAGACCACATTAGAAAACTCTTTTGCAACTTGGCTACTTATCTGCACATTGAATGCACACAAAAACTAATTGCTGAAAGGCTGCTCCTTAAGCACTGAAGATTATGTAAAGCCCAACAGAATGACAGCATATCTTATCTCTAACCCTGAATCGTAAAAATGTTTAGACAACACACACACACAGAGAGAGAGAGGCAGCTCATCATTCATTTCAAGCAAGTAAACAAGGCCAGGCAAAATGGAGAAAGTGCCTGCTTAATGTTATCAGCGGCCTGTGATCTAATGTGACCCAAATCTACATATACATATATACTTTTACACATACAAACACAAACACATATATGGTATTTGATAGGTTAAGCTCTGTGGTTGGGTTGGATTCTCGGCTCATGAGAAGCTGCTGACCAAGCCAAGGCAAACAAATTTAAAGCATTCCGATTCGAGCTTGTCAAGTAGGTCGCATAAACAGCCTGGAAGCTGGCCAAGAAAAGAAAAGGACCAAAAAATATGATACCCAATACTCTTTACTGAAATCTTGCATATTGCACAGAGTGAGAAAAAAGACCAGCAGATTCTTAGTATACTTAAACTATATTGTATGGTACCCAATTCTTGACCTTTTGAAAAAAAGTGTTAATATTAATAAATTGGTAGTAAGTGTAACGCTGTTGCAAAAACCTATCTAATTTTATAATAGCCACATTAAGCAATTTTCCCATTACAGAATATCTAAATGCGAGATAAAGTCGAAAAAAATTAATTGCTCTACATTGTTTAGTTTAGTAACTCGAGCAAACAATTATATAAACACAATGGAATCAAAATTATCATTACTCTTGCAATTGTGCGAAACAAAACATAAAAACATTTCATTTATTGAATGCACTCAACAAATACATTGAAACTTTTCCCAAACACAAATCAAAATAATTACAAAACCACAATATAAAAGCGAGTAGCGTTGAGAATTTAGTCAACAGTACGAAAACTATTTCATATAATCAACATAAACAATATTAATAATGAAATCTTTGCTTTTGTTGACCCTCTGTCTGGCAGTCGCTTCGGCTGGGAAAGTAAGTATCCTGAATAGTCAATTCTATAAGTTAGTCCTTCAAATTGTTATTGTAACCAACTCCAGGCGACTGAGGAGCAATTGGAAATTATTCAGAAACATTCTGCAGAATGTGTAGAACAGGAGGGCATTACCGGGGAGCAGGCTCGTGCCCTACACAATGGATCCTTTGCTGATCCTGATCCCAAGATCAAGTGCTTTGCCAATTGCATGATGGAGAAAATTGGCTTTATGGTCAATGGGGAGTTTAAGCCTGATGCTGTACTTGAAAAAATGACAGATGTTGTTGGTGCCGAAACTGTCAAGGACAATCTGACCAAGTGCGGATCCCTCAAGGGATCTGACAAGTGCGATACGGCTTATCAACTTTTCATGTGCTTCCACAAGAATCGCACTGCTTAAAAGTAAACTGTAATCAAGTGGAGTTTCACTTTTGTCACATTGAAGCTAATAAAGAGCTATGAACATTACTAAAGGGTGTATTAGTTATTATAAATGTCATACATGTGATTGTCTGTTCTCACGGATGGACTGGTCATAGTGGTAAATAATCCTCTAGAAATCGCTTAATACATTTAAGAGCTACATATCTTGTCCCCTAATCTTTTTGATCCCAATTTTCTTTTCTAAAAATCTAATTAACCAATCATCGACTTTAACGTCAAAAGATTTGAGTCAAGTTATTTTTGCTTCACACACTACAATACACATTGAAATCTCTTTCGATCAGAACCAGATAAAAATTCCATAAAAAATTCAATAATAAATTAAAAACTAGTACAAAAATGTCTTCAAAAACGTTTCAAATGAGCCTCCTTAAGAGGTTGTCCAGATTGTCACAAGCAACTTGTGCCAAGGCTCCAGTGACTCGAGCAATTTTCGATGTGCAGAGTGTTAAAGATTTTGAGAAGAAGGTAAAGCGCAGTCAGAAACCTGTCGTTGTGGACTTTCATGCCAGGTAAGTCAATTGATGATTGATAACTATCGATAATGCATTACTACGATATACAGCTGGTGCACGCCCTGTAAGGCGCTTGCTCCTCGACTAGAGAGTATTGTGAATGAACAGAGAGGAAATGTGCATTTGGCCCGTGTCGATATCGATGAATTAACAGATCTGGCATTGGATTATGACGTAGCTTCAGTTCCCTCATTGCTGGTTATGCATAATGGCAAGGTGCTAAATCGTATGGTGGGACTGCAGAGCTCGGAATACTTACGCAATTGGCTCAATAAGATTGTGAGACAAAGCTATGAGTCTTAAGTTGGGGCGAGTTTTAGTTCAAAAGACTTTCGCATAAAAGTTTGATTAAAAAATATATATAATTTATGAACGAGAAAACACGTTTTTAATTAATTTTCCATTTAACAAGATGTCGTCTGGCGATTTACCAGTACAAATATCGGCGTCGACAATTCAAAATGTAAACAAAGTCTCTCGACTCTCAGCTCAGGACGACTCATCCTGTTTTATCGTGTCCTCGTCCTGTGTCGTCCTGTCTAGTTGCCAAACAATTTGTGAATCAGCAACAGAGCTGGAGACTAACAACAAATACAATACGAGTATCTCATGTGCATCTCAATTGTTTGTTTATTTGCTAGCCAAAAACAACAATGCTACTGAAACTTCTCTCGCTTCCCATCTCACTCTGATTAAGTATACATATACATATGTATCCATCTATCCATCTCTATTTGCTTTTGCTGGTTATGTCGCATGTTGTGTGCTTGGGGAATACTCTCTAATTGATTTTGCTAATGTTGCTTTTTAATGAAGTGTCAAATATGTTACTCGGCAGTTACTTGGGTTTTGCTCTCTGCTGAGGTTTGGTTTCCAATTTCAAGATGAACGTCAAGCCATAGAAATACACAAGAACTAAGCCTGCTACTCCCAATGGAACAGGAAAATTATATATTAAACTAATGTTTTAAATTTAGTTGAGAGTTTAAGCACATACACACAGTGATTAAATTAATATATATATAATATTAGATTGTCAGAGTTTCGAATCTAGTTACAAAATTTAAATATATGCAAATTTTTTATTTAACCATTTGATAAGATTGGCTATGCACAAAATTAGAATTTATTAAATATCTATGATTCATATGTTTGTCTCTAGCCGAAGAAGTAGCCGCTAAAAATAGGATTTTAGTTTTATATATTGATAATACACACTAAGCGATTGATATGTAGCCTTATCTCATTTGTTTAATATATATATAAATAATTTTAGTTTAGAATATAATATTAGAAGCAAACACACTAACTAGTGTCTGAATAGTCCTCAAATAAGTGTATAGAATTATTTTGAGTAGATCTCTGAGCCACGTCCCTTCGCATTGGCCCATTAGCTCAGTTGGTTAGAGCGTCGTGCTAATAACGCGAAGGTCGCGGGTTCGATCCCCTCATGGGCCACATAATTATCTTTTTTTCTAATTATTTTTATATTATTTTTTTAACTTTTAAGCATCCGAAAAATACACAAGGAGCAAGAAGCACGAGGCAAATCAATGAATATTTTATAGCGAATATTTAATTTCTGTCAGAGAAAAGAGACAAAATGTCTGCGGTGAGGCGTAAACCTCACTCTGGGCATTTTATAAACGACAGACTAATCCTTAACCCTTTTGTCACATATCATTTTGTGGCTGGTTGAAAAGTGGGACTGACAAAACGTTGGCGACGCTTATGGGCCATAAACAAAATTGCAATTATAAAGTAAAAGTGTTGAACAATTGGCAACTGAAGAAGTCTACGTTTGGATAGATGGAGGACAACCTTCCTCTTGTTGCTCAGAAATGTTTGGGCTGGACCCACAAAATAGATTCGCCGCAAAGTAATTGAGTATTTGTATTCAATTAAGACTTATTTCAATATTTGCATACAAACGATGCAGACACTCGACAAGAGCTGAGAGACGACACTGTTGCCACTGTATGTTACACAGTGTAAATCCCCTTCATATGCTGCAACATAATTTGCTGAAACGAAACTTGAACAAACAGAAGGCCGGACAAAGCCGAGTCCAGAGTGGACTCCAAATCTCTCTGGCTAGGGTTTTGGGGAAGGGACAAGGGAATGGTAATGGAAAGGGAAAGGGAAAGGGGCACGTGGTACATCATGTGTGCAAACTGTCTGATTTTGACAGCCCGCATAAAGCGCTGCCAGACAACTGTACAACAGCCTAGGTAAATAGCAAAGTATGCAGGAGGCAGAGTCTGGAAAAGGGAAAGAGGGATAGGGATTTTGACAATAAATGCATTGCATTTAGTACTGTTTTGTGTTGTGTCTGTCCTGTCTGACAGAAAATGCAACAAATATTAATTTTTATTATGCAAACATTGCTTTAATTACATTATTTTTGCGTACGGCCAACAAACAAACTTTCCACAACCCAAAACTGACGTGTGTATGTACTTGAACACCCTGCCTGTGTATCTGTGTGTGTGTGTGTGTGGTGTGTGTCTGTGTATGTGTCTATGTGTGTATGATCAATCACTGGAAAATTGGATTTCAATATGGGCTGCAATGTGCACTGTGTGGCGTTTATGCAATTTCCCTTAACCGTGGCTATTGGCTTGTGGCTGTAAAAATCAATCACTTGCCACCGTTCAGCAACTGGCCCTTTCTCCTTCTCTCCCTCTCTCTCTCTCTTTCTCTCTCTCACTCTTTGTAAGAGAGCGTTTGACAAGCACAAATACAAACTTAATCAGCAGCCATGAATTGGTCAATAATTTTTAAATACAAATCAAGTGTTAACTCCTCGAATCGAAGGGCAAATTTGCATGGCGACAGCGGGAAAAAAACGAGGAAAGGGGAAATGAGTAAACAGTGAACATGTTACAAAAAATGTGGAAGGAAATCATAAAGATAAACATACTCGTGTTATGCTGGACTGTTCAGGGTATTAAACGGCAATTTTCAGTCCATTCAATTTAAACGTACATTTAAACATTTACATTCAAGAAAATTATTTTATACAGTTTTATTCAACAGAATATACATATATTCTGTTATAAATTAAATTTATAGCTACTTTCTTTCGAAAGCAATACTTTGGACTGTTTAGAATTCTAGAATATATTCCAAGTTGTACTTCTTCTTGCAACTTTCAAATTTTTTGCTCCACCGACCTATTGTAAATTATACGTTTAAAAACAGTTTTCCAATAAAAAAAACTTCTTTATAGTATACTTATTATCAAGATACTGAACATGTTCCAAGTTTATTGTACAGCCATATCGAAAGTAATTTATTTGGCTTCAAACAAAACTGAGATAAAACCACAAATGTCTCTAAACTTTGCACTCACACACATGGTAAGAGTTTAACACTCAAGCATAACATATACTCAATTCAACCGGAACCCTTTCGGTCGGCTCAAACCATTTTGGCAATCAATATAAACATACTACATGCATATGTAGATGTCCAGCCTTTTGTGGTTGTTGTTGTTGCAGTTTTTTTTTGTATTTTTTGGCAAGCAGAGAGATCCATTGCCTATGCTCGTCCGACTGCGGCGACAGTCTGACCGTCTGGTTGTCTGGCGGAAATTCGATTTATTTTCATCAATATTCAATGTCAATGCAACATCTTCGTGGCCAAAACCAAAAGCGTTCATCAGCCATGTTGGCTAGCAGCAGTAACTGCAACAACAACAACAACAACATGGGAAAGAGCGTGAAGTTGTTGCTATTGGTCCATGGAAATGGACTTTGTGGCTTGAACTTTTTGGGGTTTTCCTATTAAAATTTGATGCCGCACGTTGTCGTTGTCTCATGTCTCTCGCTGCGGTAGCCGCCCCTTTTCTCCCCCTTTTCCCTTTGCCCCTTCCCCATTCCAGACACCCTTTGCAGGTGATGTGGCAGCTCTATAGAGTTGCTGTTAACTTTACTTTACCCCCGCCATAGATCCACATCACATACACAAACATTTCACGCTTTGCCATTGCATATTTAAACAAATTTATTTGCAATTTAGTGTTTGCGGTCTGTGAACATTTCCCATTTTCACAGTGGGCGATGGGGTGACGATTGGGGCGTGGCTGGCAGGATGCAGATGGTTTTTAAGTGGCGCGAAAATTAATTAAAATTTTGACAATTTATTGACAAATATCTCAACTTTATACGCTGACTGAACCTGTTCGTATTGAATGCCAAAATTTTAGTAATTTTATTGTATTAGAATCAGGGGCATAACTGTTGTGGAAAATAAGTGACAAAATCATATTTCAAAATTATTTATGATTTTTTAGTTTATCAATCAAAATATAAAGTTATTTAGGATTAAAAAAAAATTGCAATCAATTAAAATTATTGATTTAGAGTATATTCACTAAAAATAGTAATTAGGACTATATTTCAACCACAAATGAAATTAGTTTCTTTAGTTGATTTTTCGGTTCAAGTTTTCATCAATAACAATTATTTATTTACTGTTACTGATAAGAATTAGTTCATAATTACAAAATACAATAATATTCTTTAAATAAATTCTTAGCCCTGTTTTACTATTTGTAGACTTTTTAAAGCGTTTCTTCATTCAGCTTTAAGGCCAGTTTATATACATTGTTGCTGCTTTCTGCAAAACAAACAGAAAAGCCAAAAATCAACTGGAAATTGCTCTCGACGCGTGGTTATTAAAGCCATATTTGTGCCCAAGGCAAAAAGCATTGCGGCAGCAAGCAAAGAGGTAGCACTGAAGGGGGTCGAGACACCATGGGAACACAAGCTGCGGACGCATGCAACGTGGCGATAAGAGTCGTCAACTGTGTGTAGCCACAGTTAAGTAAATACGTAATCTACGTGAGTGTGCTCGGCTCACCAGCTCAATGTGCGTGCGGGTGTGTGTATGAGATTTTACTCAACAAATGCCTTCTCACAGTTTCACAGTAGCCCATTTTCCAAGTGTCTTTGGCTTTAGTTGAGCATTAGAGGTTTACACGACATCAAGCAGAGTGGCGCAGTGGAAGCGTGCTGGGCCCATAACCCAGAGGTCCGAGGATCGAAACCTTGCTCTGCTATGTGGAAAAGTAAAGATGGAACACCTCACTTCTTTTTTTTATTTTTATCTAATATTTATTTAATTTATTGAATTACACCATCTGTTTTGACATTACATATTAAACCATTGATGAGATTTTGTTTTAGAAAAATTAAAAAATTACTTCCCATACCGGGAATCGAACCCGGGCCTTCTGGGTGAAAGCCAGATATCCTAGCCACTAGACCATATGGGATATGGTTACTGCAGCGGCTAATAGCAATTTTGTTATCACTACTTTGAAAGTGTTTTAGCAGTTGATTATAATCAAATTTAATTTTTTTTTTATATATAAGTATGTACATATGTACGTATTAAACAGCCAGAACTATAGCCAAATATAATTATTCAATAGTCAAATCAATTGTGTATAGTTTACAGTTGCCGCCTATATAAAAATATATAGAATTGAGAGCACGACACACAATAATTATACAGCACAGACACATTAAAAAAAAATATTAAATAATTGGTAAAAAAAAGAATTTAAAGATTAAAGAATTCTTATTTGGACGATTTCCCATACCGGGAATTGAACCCGGGCCTTCCGGGTGAGAGCCGGATATCCTAACCACTAGACAATATGGGAGATACCCAACCTCTGGCCAAATTCCAGTTTTATGCCGTAGTGTGGTCGGCACCAGTTTCACACTTTAAATGAGCAAAAACTATATGCAATACGTACGTCAAATTTTTATTTTTTAGCGCCTAAAAAGCGTTACCATTGGTATTTTAATATCTCTAACTTACACAGCCATAAATTGGTGTTGGCAACCCTTCAAACTTTTGCCACTTAAATTTCAACATTTCATATTCAGAAATACTGAATATTAATTTAAAGCAATGACTCATACCATTTCGATCATTATGGTTCACACTTTAATGTTTTATTTCCCAGAATTAAGTAAATTCAGCTATATGTAAAGGCATTTGACTGTTGTATAAATTGTTTCTTTTGTATTTACTCGTTACTTCATATACGTATTAAGCAAGCGTTCGAACATCTCCCATATTGTCTAGTGGTTAGGATATCCGGCTCTCACCCGGAAGGCCCGGGTTCAATTCCCGGTATGGGAAGCTGTTTGAATGTAGCGGTTTTTTTTATAATAATTTGTAATTGACTTTTATTTTATAAAATTACAAATAAATGTAGATGAGTTTACTTTTAATTAAAAAAGAAAATAACTTTCTGTTTAAGCTCACCCACAATGAGTAGCATATGATACATATCATTCGAACTTGCAGCTGATTTACAATTTATTGTTAGCTTTATCATCATTCATGAAATTCCTTCTACCTCCAATTGTCTTGATTATTTAATAACCTATAGTTCGTACTTGAGAGAACTCATTAAAAATCTGACTACATTAATGCCTGTTTAAAATATTCTTTTAAAAATTGGGATTTCAAGCAACACATGTGTATGAATACGTAGTAGTGATAACAAAATTACTATTAGCCGCCGGAGTGAGCATATCCCATATGGTCTAGTGGCTAGGATATCTGGCTTTCACCCAGAAGGCCCGGGTTCGATTCCCGGTATGGGAAGTAATTTTTTAATACTTTTTAATTATTATAATTGTAATTTAATATGTTTAGATGTTATTAGCTTTAATATTAATTAATATAAAGATTAAAAAATTTGAGCAAATATAAAAATATACGTTTTATACTTTTTGAATTTGAACTTATCTTATGTACGTTTGTGTGTACGCTGCGATCAAAACGTGTTGTTCTTTTTTACTTTTTGTGCGTTCCAATTCACAACTAGTTCTAGCCTCATGCTAATGGTTAGCTTGTTGTTTGACATGGAACGATTGTCATTAGTAGAGGTAGACTGACGTTCTACCCAAATACTAAAAGGCCAGTTGATGATACTGAATTATGACACCTTTGTGATTATAATTGGATACCACGATTCTGACGGGGTTGCTCCTGCCTAGAATTGTCGGTTGTACTGATGGTCTTTCAACTAATGACAACCTTTTCAAAATAATCAATGCAAAATAGTATATGTAATTATTGTGTGTGTGTGCTGGCACATCCATCATAGCACCCAGCTTTTGAGCTGACTAAGTGCTTCGTTTTGGCCAGAGAGCTGCAGTCCCTCTCCATATGGAATATTGCCACTTGTCTGTTCGCGTGGTGCTGTGTGACTGACTGATGAGGATGGGTAGGAGATGGAGGGATTGGTGAGGTGACCATTCTGGACGGGGTGGGTTGTCTGCCCGTGACCGTGGCAACGAAATCATCAGAGCTGTTGCTGTGTTGCCTGCCCCATCTCATCTCTTGTCCGTCGTTATTCTCTTTGCTCGTATGTGTTTGTGTGGCATGTATTCAGTTCTTTTTTCGGCAAAAATTTACATAAAAATCGCATTACACTTAACATCCACTTTGCTAAACGAAGCGCATGAAAGCGGGTGCCCACGTGGCTTGGGTCTAGGTTTTCCCCGGGATTGGGTGCTTGACTCGGCTCGACTGCGCTTTTGTAAGCTGAGAACGAATGTGTGTGTGTTGTGTTGTCCATATGTGTGTGCTTGTGTGAAAGCGGTTTGAAGTGCACGAATCGGCGGCCTACGAAAATTAAATTAAAAAGCGCATTCAAAAACGACTAAATGAAAACAGTTTGTGTTTTTTCCTTTACAAAAATCGAAAATGAGAATAACAAGAAAATCCACCAATGCAATTTGTCAGCCCCGATCCCTGTTTGGACAGAGCTCTCTGACATACTATAAAGCATGCGTTGGAAAGTAGTTAAGAGAATCTAAAATAACACAGACATCCAGTCCCAAATATTCTGTTAGCTTTCATATTGAAAAAAAATTTTATTAATTTTTAAGGCAAAAATCACATTAAATTTCATATACAAAATCGTACTTTAAGCATGAGTAAGTATTTGGGCTATTAAACATTTAATAATAATCTGAAATTTAAAATCACATTAAATTTCATATACAAAATCGACTTAAGCAGTCGACTTTCGCCAACGACCATACCACGCTGAATACATCGGTTCTCGTCCGATCACCGAAATTAAGTCGCACATTAAATTTCATATACAAAATCGTACTTTAAGCAGTCGACTTTCGCCAACGACCATACCACGCTGAATACATCGGTTCTCGTCCGATCACCGAAATTAAGCAGCGTCGGGCGCGGTTAGTACTTAGATGGGGGACCGCTTGGGAACACCGCGTGTTGTTGGCATCGTTCAACAACTTTTTTTACTAACTAATTCTTTAATATATGTACTTACCCTAGAACATTTTATTAAGTTCTTTTTGTCTCTTCTTTTGTTTCAAATATTTTGATTTCACTTTCAATTCTTTTAATATAAATTGCCAAAGATACAATCAATGTTGAGATACAAAAACGCTCTCACATTTAATTTCATATACAAAATCGTACTTTAAGCAGTCGACTTTCGCCAACGACCATACCACGCTGAATACATCGGTTCTCGTCCGATCACCGAAATTAAGCAGCGTCGGGCGCGGTTAGTACTTAGATGGGGGACCGCTTGGGAACACCGCGTGTTGTTGGCATCGTTCAACAACTTTTTTTACTAACTAATTCTTTAATATATGTACTTACCCTAGAACATTTTATTAAGTTCTTTTTGTCTCTTCTTTTGTATCAAATATTTTGATTTCACTTTCAATTCTTTTAATATAAATTGCCAAAGATACAATCAATGTTGAGATACAAAAACGCTCTCACATTAAATTTCATATACAAAATCATACTTTAAGCAGTCGACTTTCGCCAACGACCATACCACGCTGAATACATCGGTTCTCGTCCGATCACCGAAATTAAGCAGCGTCGGGCGCGGTTAGTACTTAGATGGGGGACCGCTTGGGAACACCGCGTGTTGTTGGCGCATCGTTCAACAACTTTTTTACTAACTAATTCTTTAATATATGTACTTACCCTAGAACATTTTATTAAGTTCTTTTTGTCTCTTCTTTTGTATCAAATATTTTGATTTCACTTTCAATTCTTTTAATATAAATTGCCAAAGATACAATCAATGTTGAGATACAAAAACGCTCTCACATTTAATTTCATATACAAAATCGTACTTTAAGCAGTCGACTTTCGCCAACGACCATACCACGCTGAATACATCGGTTCTCGTCCGATCACCGAAATTAAGCAGCGTCGGGCGCGGTTAGTACTTAGATGGGGGACCGCTTGGGAACACCGCGTGTTGTTGGCATCGTTCAACAACTTTTTTTACTAACTAATTCTTTAATATATGTACTTACCCTAGAACATTTTATTAAGTTCTTTTTGTCTCTTCTTTTGTATCAAATATTTTGATTTCACTTTCAATTCTTTTAATATAAATTGCCAAAGATACAATCAATGTTGAGATACAAAAACGCTCTCACATTTAATTTCATATACAAAATCGTACTTTAAGCAGTCGACTTTCGCCAACGACCATACCACGCTGAATACATCGGTTCTCGTCCGATCACCGAAATTAAGCAGCGTCGGGCGCGGTTAGTACTTAGATGGGGGACCGCTTGGGAACACCGCGTGTTGTTGGCATCGTTCAACAACTTTTTTTACTAACTAATTCCTTAATATATGTACTTACCCTAGAACATTTTATTAAGTTCTTTTTGTCTCTTCTTTTGTTTCAAATATTTTGATTTCACTTTCAATTCTTTTAATATAAATTGCCAAAGATACAATCAATGTTGAGATACAAAAACGCTCTCACATTAAATTTCATATACAAAATCGTACTTTAAGCAGTCGACTTTCGCCAACGACCATACCACGCTGAATACATCGGTTCTCGTCCGATCACCGAAATTAAGCAGCGTCGGGCGCGGTTAGTACTTAGATGGGGGACCGCTTGGGAACACCGCGTGTTGTTGGCATCGTTCAACAACTTTTTTTACTAACTAATTCCTTAATATATGTGCTTACCCTAGAACATTTTATTAAGTTCTTTTTGTCTCTTCTTTTGTATCAAATATTTTGATTTCACTTTCAATTCTTTTAATATAAATTGCCAAAGATACAATCAATGTTGAGATACAAAAACGCTCTCACATTAAATTTCATATACAAAATCGTACTTTAAGCAGTCGACTTTCGCCAACGACCATACCACGCTGAATACATCGGTTCTCGTCCGATCACCGAAATTAAGCAGCGTCGGGCGCGGTTAGTACTTAGATGGGGGACCGCTTGGGAACACCGCGTGTTGTTGGCATCGTTCAACAACTTTTTTTACTAACTAATTCTTTAATATATGTACTTACCCTAGAACATTTTATTAAGTTCTTTTTGTCTCTTCTTTTGTATCAAATATTTTGATTTCACTTTCAATTCTTTTAATATAAATTGCCAAAGATACAATCAATGTTGAGATACAAAAACGCTCTCACATTAAATTTCATATACAAAATCATACTTTAAGCAGTCGACTTTCGCCAACGACCATACCACGCTGAATACATCGGTTCTCGTCCGATCACCGAAATTAAGCAGCGTCGGGCGCGGTTAGTACTTAGATGGGGGACCGCTTGGGAACACCGCGTGTTGTTGGCATCGTTCAACAACTTTTTTTACTAACTAATTCTTTAATATATGTACTTACCCTAGAACATTTTATTAAGTTCTTTTTGTCTCTTCTTTTGTTTCAAATATTTTGATTTCACTTTCAATTCTTTTAATATAAATTGCCAAAGATACAATCAATGTTGAGATACAAAAACGCTCTCACATTTAATTTCATATACAAAATCGTACTTTAAGCAGTCGACTTTCGCCAACGACCATACCACGCTGAATACATCGGTTCTCGTCCGATCACCGAAATTAAGCAGCGTCGGGCGCGGTTAGTACTTAGATGGGGGACCGCTTGGGAACACCGCGTGTTGTTGGCATCGTTCAACAACTTTTTTTACTAACTAATTCCTTAATATATGTGCTTACCCTAGAACATTTTATTAAGTTCTTTTTGTCTCTTCTTTTGTATCAAATATTTTGATTTCACTTTCAATTCTTTTAATATAAATTGCCAAAGATACAATCAATGTTGAGATACAAAAACGCTCTCACATTAAATTTCATATACAAAATCGTACTTTAAGCAGTCGACTTTCGCCAACGACCATACCACGCTGAATACATCGGTTCTCGTCCGATCACCGAAATTAAGCAGCGTCGGGCGCGGTTAGTACTTAGATGGGGGACCGCTTGGGAACACCGCGTGTTGTTGGCATCGTTCAACAACTTTTTTTACTAACTAATTCCTTAATATATGTGCTTACCCTAGAACATTTTATTAAGTTCTTTTTGTCTCTTCTTTTGTATCAAATATTTTGATTTCACTTTCAATTCTTTTAATATAAATTGCCAAAGATACAATCAATGTTGAGATACAAAAACGCTCTCACATTAAATTTCATATACAAAATCGTACTTTAAGCAGTCGACTTTCGCCAACGACCATACCACGCTGAATACATCGGTTCTCGTCCGATCACCGAAATTAAGCAGCGTCGGGCGCGGTTAGTACTTAGATGGGGGACCGCTTGGGAACACCGCGTGTTGTTGGCATCGTTCAACAACTTTTTTTACTAACTAATTCTTTAATATATGTACTTACCCTAGAACATTTTATTAAGTTCTTTTTGTCTCTTCTTTTGTATCAAATATTTTGATTTCACTTTCAATTCTTTTAATATAAATTGCCAAAGATACAATCAATGTTGAGATACAAAAACGCTCTCACATTAAATTTCATATACAAAATCATACTTTAAGCAGTCGACTTTCGCCAACGACCATACCACGCTGAATACATCGGTTCTCGTCCGATCACCGAAATTAAGCAGCGTCGGGCGCGGTTAGTACTTAGATGGGGGACCGCTTGGGAACACCGCGTGTTGTTGGCATCGTTCAACAACTTTTTTTACTAACTAATTCCTTAATATATGTGCTTACCCTAGAACATTTTATTAAGTTCTTTTTGTCTCTTCTTTTGTATCAAATATTTTGATTTCACTTTCAATTCTTTTAATATAAATTGCCAAAGATACAATCAATGTTGAGATACAAAAACGCTCTCACATTAAATTTCATATACAAAATCGTACTTTAAGCAGTCGACTTTCGCCAACGACCATACCACGCTGAATACATCGGTTCTCGTCCGATCACCGAAATTAAGCAGCGTCGGGCGCGGTTAGTACTTAGATGGGGGACCGCTTGGGAACACCGCGTGTTGTTGGCATCGTTCAACAACTTTTTTACTAACTAATTCTTTAATATATGTACTTACCCTAGAACATTTTATTAAGTTCTTTTTGTCTCTTCTTTTGTATCAAATATTTTGATTTCACTTTCAATTCTTTTAATATAAATTGCCAAAGATACAATCAATGTTGAGATACAAAAACGCTCTCACATTAAATTTCATATACAAAATCATACTTTAAGCAGTCGACTTTCGCCAACGACCATACCACGCTGAATACATCGGTTCTCGTCCGATCACCGAAATTAAGCAGCGTCGGGCGCGGTTAGTACTTAGATGGGGGACCGCTTGGGAACACCGCGTGTTGTTGGCATCGTTCAACAACTTTTTTTACTAACTAATTCCTTAATATATGTGCTTACCCTAGAACATTTTATTAAGTTCTTTTTGTCTCTTCTTTTGTATCAAATATTTTGATTTCACTTTCAATTCTTTTAATATAAATTGCCAAAGATACAATCAATGTTGAGATACAAAAACGCTCTCACATTAAATTTCATATACAAAATCGTACTTTAAGCAGTCGACTTTCGCCAACGACCATACCACGCTGAATACATCGGTTCTCGTCCGTTCACCGAAATTAAGCAGCGTCGGGCGCGGTTAGTACTTAGATGGGGGACCGCTTGGGAACACCGCGTGTTGTTGGCATCGTTCAACAACTTTTTTTACTAACTAATTCCTTAATATATGTGCTTACCCTAGAACATTTTATTAAGTTCTTTTTGTCTCTTCTTTTGTATCAAATATTTTGATTTCACTTTCAATTCTTTTAATATAAATTGCCAAAGATACAATCAATGTTGAGATACAAAAACGCTCTCACATTAAATTTCATATACAAAATCGTACTTTAAGCAGTCGACTTTCGCCAACGACCATACCACGCTGAATACATCGGTTCTCGTCCGATCACCGAAATTAAGCAGCGTCGGGCGCGGTTAGTACTTAGATGGGGGACCGCTTGGGAACACCGCGTGTTGTTGGCATCGTTCAACAACTTTTTTTACTAACTAATTCTTTAATATATGTACTTACCCTAGAACATTTTATTAAGTTCTTTTTGTCTCTTCTTTTGTATCAAATATTTTGATTTCACTTTCAATTCTTTTAATATAAATTGCCAAAGATACAATCAATGTTGAGATACAAAAACGCTCTCACATTAAATTTCATATACAAAATCATACTTTAAGCAGTCGACTTTCGCCAACGACCATACCACGCTGAATACATCGGTTCTCGTCCGATCACCGAAATTAAGCAGCGTCGGGCGCGGTTAGTACTTAGATGGGGGACCGCTTGGGAACACCGCGTGTTGTTGGCATCGTTCAACAACTTTTTTTACTAACTAATTCCTTAATATATGTGCTTACCCTAGAACATTTTATTAAGTTCTTTTTGTCTCTTCTTTTGTATCAAATATTTTGATTTCACTTTCAATTCTTTTAATATAAATTGCCAAAGATACAATCAATGTTGAGATACAAAAACGCTCTCACATTAAATTTCATATACAAAATCGTACTTTAAGCAGTCGACTTTCGCCAACGACCATACCACGCTGAATACATCGGTTCTCGTCCGATCACCGAAATTAAGCAGCGTCGGGCGCGGTTAGTACTTAGATGGGGGACCGCTTGGGAACACCGCGTGTTGTTGGCATCGTTCAACAACTTTTTTTACTAACTAATTCTTTAATATATGTACTTACCCTAGAACATTTTATTAAGTTCTTTTTGTCTCTTCTTTTGTATCAAATATTTTGATTTCACTTTCAATTCTTTTAATATAAATTGCCAAAGATACAATCAATGTTGAGATACAAAAACGCTCTCACATTAAATTTCATATACAAAATCATACTTTAAGCAGTCGACTTTCGCCAACGACCATACCACGCTGAATACATCGGTTCTCGTCCGATCACCGAAATTAAGCAGCGTCGGGCGCGGTTAGTACTTAGATGGGGGACCGCTTGGGAACACCGCGTGTTGTTGGCATCGTTCAACAACTTTTTTTACTAACTAATTCCTTAATATATGTGCTTACCCTAGAACATTTTATTAAGTTCTTTTTGTCTCTTCTTTTGTATCAAATATTTTGATTTCACTTTCAATTCTTTTAATATAAATTGCCAAAGATACAATCAATGTTGAGATACAAAAACGCTCTCACATTTAATTTCATATACAAAATCGTACTTTAAGCAGTCGACTTTCGCCAACGACCATACCACGCTGAATACATCGGTTCTCGTCCGATCACCGAAATTAAGCAGCGTCGGGCGCGGTTAGTACTTAGATGGGGGACCGCTTGGGAACACCGCGTGTTGTTGGCATCGTTCAACAACTTTTTTTACTAACTAATTCCTTAATATATGTGCTTACCCTAGAACATTTTATTAAGTTCTTTTTGTCTCTTCTTTTGTATCAAATATTTTGATTTCACTTTCAATTCTTTTAATATAAATTGCCAAAGATACAATCAATGTTGAGATACAAAAACGCTCTCACATTAAATTTCATATACAAAATCGTACTTTAAGCAGTCGACTTTCGCCAACGACCATACCACGCTGAATACATCGGTTCTCGTCCGATCACCGAAATTAAGCAGCGTCGGGCGCGGTTAGTACTTAGATGGGGGACCGCTTGGGAACACCGCGTGTTGTTGGCATCGTTCAACAACTTTTTTTACTAACTAATTCTTTAATATATGTACTTACCCTAGAACATTTTATTAAGTTCTTTTTGTCTCTTCTTTTGTATCAAATATTTTGATTTCACTTTCAATTCTTTTAATATAAATTGCCAAAGATACAATCAATGTTGAGATACAAAAACGCTCTCACATTTAATTTCATATACAAAATCGTACTTTAAGCAGTCGACTTTCGCCAACGACCATACCACGCTGAATACATCGGTTCTCGTCCGATCACCGAAATTAAGCAGCGTCGGGCGCGGTTAGTACTTAGATGGGGGACCGCTTGGGAACACCGCGTGTTGTTGGCATCGTTCAACAACTTTTTTTACTAACTAATTCCTTAATATATGTACTTACCCTAGAACATTTTATTAAGTTCTTTTTGTCTCTTCTTTTGTATCAAATATTTTGATTTCACTTTCAATTCTTTTAATATAAATTGCCAAAGATACAATCAATGTTGAGATACAAAAACGCTCTGACATTTAATTTCATATACAAAATCGTACTTTAAGCAGTCGACTTTCGCCAACGACCATACCACGCTGAATACATCGGTTCTCGTCCGATCACCGAAATTAAGCAGCGTCGGGCGCGGTTAGTACTTAGATGGGGGACCGCTTGGGAACACCGCGTGTTGTTGGCATCGTTCAACAACTTTTTTACTAACTAATTCTTTAATATATGTACTTACCCTAGAACATTTTATTAAGTTCTTTTTGTCTCTTCTTTTGTATCAAATATTTTGATTTCACTTTCAATTCTTTTAATATAAATTGCCAAAGATACAATCAATGTTGAGATACAAAAACGCTCTCACATTAAATTTCATATACAAAATCATACTTTAAGCAGTCGACTTTCGCCAACGACCATACCACGCTGAATACATCGGTTCTCGTCCGATCACCGAAATTAAGCAGCGTCGGGCGCGGTTAGTACTTAGATGGGGGACCGCTTGGGAACACCGCGTGTTGTTGGCATCGTTCAACAACTTTTTTTACTAACTAATTCTTTAATATATGTACTTACCCTAGAACATTTTATTAAGTTCTTTTTATCTCTTCTTTTGTATCAAATATTTTGATTTCACTTTCAATTCTTTTAATATAAATTGCCAAAGATACAATCAATGTTGAGATACAAAAACGCTCTCACATTTAATTTCATATACAAAATCGTACTTTAAGCAGTCGACTTTCGCCAACGACCATACCACGCTGAATACATCGGTTCTCGTCCGATCACCGAAATTAAGCAGCGTCGGGCGCGGTTAGTACTTAGATGGGGGACCGCTTGGGAACACCGCGTGTTGTTGGCATCGTTCAACAACTTTTTTTACTAACTAATTCCTTAATATATGTACTTACCCTAGAACATTTTATTAAGTTCTTTTTGTCTCTTCTTTTGTATCAAATATTTTGATTTCACTTTCAATTCTTTTAATATAAATTGCCAAAGATACAATCAATGTTGAGATACAAAAACGCTCTCACATTAAATTTCATATACAAAATCGTACTTTAAGCAGTCGACTTTCGCCAACGACCATACCACGCTGAATACATCGGTTCTCGTCCGATCACCGAAATTAAGCAGCGTCGGGCGCGGTTAGTACTTAGATGGGGGACCGCTTGGGAACACCGCGTGTTGTTGGCATCGTTCAACAACTTTTTTTACTAACTAATTCTTTAATATATGTACTTACCCTAGAACATTTTATTAAGTTCTTTTTGTCTCTTCTTTTGTATCAAATATTTTGATTTCACTTTCAATTCTTTTAATATAAATTGCCAAAGATACAATCAATGTTGAGATACAAAAACGCTCTCACATTTAATTTCATATACAAAATCGTACTTTAAGCAGTCGACTTTCGCCAACGACCATACCACGCTGAATACATCGGTTCTCGTCCGATCACCGAAATTAAGCAGCGTCGGGCGCGGTTAGTACTTAGATGGGGGACCGCTTGGGAACACCGCGTGTTGTTGGCATCGTTCAACAACTTTTTTTACTAACTAATTCTTTAATATATGTACTTACCCTAGAACATTTTATTAAGTTCTTTTTGTCTCTTCTTTTGTATCAAATATTTTGATTTCACTTTCAATTCTTTTAATATAAATTGCCAAAGATACAATCAATGTTGAGATACAAAAACGCTCTCACATTTAATTTCATATACAAAATCGTACTTTAAGCAGTCGACTTTCGCCAACGACCATACCACGCTGAATACATCGGTTCTCGTCCGATCACCGAAATTAAGCAGCGTCGGGCGCGGTTAGTACTTAGATGGGGGACCGCTTGGGAACACCGCGTGTTGTTGGCATCGTTCAACAACTTTTTTTACTAACTAATTCCTTAATATATGTGCTTACCCTAGAACATTTTATTAAGTTCTTTTTGTCTCTTCTTTTGTATCAAATATTTTGATTTCACTTTCAATTCTTTTAATATAAATTGCCAAAGATACAATCAATGTTGAGATACAAAAACGCTCTCACATTAAATTTCATATACAAAATCGTACTTTAAGCAGTCGACTTTCGCCAACGACCATACCACGCTGAATACATCGGTTCTCGTCCGATCACCGAAATTAAGCAGCGTCGGGCGCGGTTAGTACTTAGATGGGGGACCGCTTGGGAACACCGCGTGTTGTTGGCATCGTTCAACAACTTTTTTTACTAACTAATTCCTTAATATATGTGCTTACCCTAGAACATTTTATTAAGTTCTTTTTGTCTCTTCTTTTGTATCAAATATTTTGATTTCACTTTCAATTCTTTTAATATAAATTGCCAAAGATACAATCAATGCTGAGATACAAAAACGCTCTCACATTAAATTTCATATACAAAATCGTACTTTAAGCAGTCGACTTTCGCCAACGACCATACCACGCTGAATACATCGGTTCTCGTCCGATCACCGAAATAAAGCAGCGTCGGGCGCGGTTAGTACTTAGATGGGGGACCGCTTGGGAACACCGCGTGTTGTTGGCATCGTTCAACAACTTTTTTTACTAACTAATTCCTTAATATATGTCCTTACCCTAGAACATTTTATTAAGTTCTTTTTGTCTCTTCTTTTGTATCAAATATTTTGATTTCACTTTCAATTCTTTTAATATAAATTGCCAAAGATACAATCAATGTTGAGATACAAAAACGCTCTCACATTAAATTTCATATACAAAATCATACTTTAAGCAGTCGACTTTCGCCAACGACCATACCACGCTGAATACATCGGTTCTCGTCCGATCACCGAAATTAAGCAGCGTCGGGCGCGGTTAGTACTTAGATGGGGGACCGCTTGGGAACACCGCGTGTTGTTGGCATCGTTCAACAACTTTTTTTACTAACTAATTCTTTAATATATGTACTTACCCTAGAACATTTTATTAAGTTCTTTTTGTCTCTTCTTTTGTATCAAATATTTTGATTTCACTTTCAATTCTTTTAATATAAATTGCCAAAGATACAATCAATGTTGAGATACAAAAACGCTCTCACATTAAATTTCATATACAAAATCATACTTTAAGCAGTCGACTTTCGCCAACGACCATACCACGCTGAATACATCGGTTCTCGTCCGATCACCGAAATTAAGCAGCGTCGGGCGCGGTTAGTACTTAGATGGGGGACCGCTTGGGAACACCGCGTGTTGTTGGCATCGTTCAACAACTTTTTTTACTAACTAATTCCTTAATATATGTCCTTACCCTAGAACATTTTATTAAGTTCTTTTTGTCTCTTCTTTTGTATCAAATATTTTGATTTCACTTTCAATTCTTTTAATATAAATTGCCAAAGATACAATCAATGTTGAGATACAAAAACGCTCTCACATTTAATTTCATATACAAAATCGTACTTTAAGCAGTCGACTTTCGCCAACGACCATACCACGCTGAATACATCGGTTCTCGTCCGATCACCGAAATTAAGCAGCGTCGGGCGCGGTTAGTACTTAGATGGGGGACCGCTTGGGAACACCGCGTGTTGTTGGCATCGTTCAACAACTTTTTTTACTAACTAATTCTTTAATATATGTACTTACCCTAGAACATTTTATTAAGTTCTTTTTGTCTCTTCTTTTGTATCAAATATTTTGATTTCACTTTCAATTCTTTTAATATAAATTGCCAAAGATACAATCAATGTTGAGATACAAAAACGCTCTCACATTTAATTTCATATACAAAATCGTACTTTAAGCAGTCGACTTTCGCCAACGACCATACCACGCTGAATACATCGGTTCTCGTCCGATCACCGAAATTAAGCAGCGTCGGGCGCGGTTAGTACTTAGATGGGGGACCGCTTGGGAACACCGCGTGTTGTTGGCATCGTTCAACAACTTTTTTTACTAACTAATTCTTTAATATATGTACTTACCCTAGAACATTTTATTAAGTTCTTTTTGTCTCTTCTTTTGTTTCAAATATTTTGATTTCACTTTCAATTCTTTTAATATAAATTGCCAAAGATACAATCAATGTTGAGATACAAAAACGCTCTCACATTAAATTTCATATACAAAATCATACTTTAAGCAGTCGACTTTCGCCAACGACCATACCACGCTGAATACATCGGTTCTCGTCCGATCACCGTAAGCAGCGTCGCATCGGTTCTCGTCCGATCACCGAAATTAAGCAGCGTCGGGCGCGGTTAGTACTTAGATGGGGGACCGCTTGGGAACACCGCGTGTTGTTGGCATCGTTCAACAACTTTTTTTACTAACTAATTCTTTAATATATGTTTTTACTAACTAATTCCTTAATATATGTGCTTACCCTAGAACATTTTATTAAGTTCTTTTTGTCTCTTCTTTTGTATCAAATATTTTGATTTCACTTTCAATTCTTTTAATATAAATTGCCAAAGATACAATCAATGTTGAGATACAAAAACGCTCTCACATTTAATTTCATATACAAAATCGTACTTTAAGCAGTCGACTTTCGCCAACGACCATACCACGCTGAATACATCGGTTCTCGTCCGATCACCGAAATTAAGCAGCGTCGGGCGCGGTTAGTACTTAGATGGGGGACCGCTTGGGAACACCGCGTGTTGTTGGCATCGTTCAACAACTTTTTTTACTAACTAATTCTTTAATATATGTACTTACCCTAGAACATTTTATTAAGTTCTTTTTGTCTCTTCTTTTGTATCAAATATTTTGATTTCACTTTCAATTCTTTTAATATAAATTGCCAAAGATACAATCAATGTTGAGATACAAAAACGCTCTCACATTTAATTTCATATACAAAATCGTACTTTAAGCAGTCGACTTTCGCCAACGACCATACCACGCTGAATACATCGGTTCTCGTCCGATCACCGAAATTAAGCAGCGTCGGGCGCGGTTAGTACTTAGATGGGGGACCGCTTGGGAACACCGCGTGTTGTTGGCATCGTTCAACAACTTTTTTTACTAACTAATTCTTTAATATATGTACTTACCCTAGAACATTTTATTAAGTTCTTTTTGTCTCTTCTTTTGTATCAAATATTTTGATTTCACTTTCAATTCTTTTAATATAAATTGCCAAAGATACAATCAATGTTGAGATACAAAAACGCTCTCACATTAAATTTCATATACAAAATCGTACTTTAAGCAGTCGACTTTCGCCAACGACCATACCACGCTGAATACATCGGTTCTCGTCCGATCACCGAAATTAAGCAGCGTCGGGCGCGGTTAGTACTTAGATGGGGGACCGCTTGGGAACACCGCGTGTTGTTGGCATCGTTCAACAACTTTTTTTACTAACTAATTCCTTAATATATGTGCTTACCCTAGAACATTTTATTAAGTTCTTTTTGTCTCTTCTTTTGTATCAAATATTTTGATTTCACTTTCAATTCTTTTAATATAAATTGCCAAAGATACAATCAATGTTGAGATACAAAAACGCTCTCACATTAAATTTCATATACAAAATCGTACTTTAAGCAGTCGACTTTCGCCAACGACCATACCACGCTGAATACATCGGTTCTCGTCCGATCACCGAAATTAAGCAGCGTCGGGCGCGGTTAGTACTTAGATGGGGGACCGCTTGGGAACACCGCGTGTTGTTGGCATCGTTCAACAACTTTTTTTACTAACTAATTCCTTAATATATGTACTTACCCTAGAACATTTTATTAAGTTCTTTTTGTCTCTTCTTTTGTATCAAATATTTTGATTTCACTTTCAATTCTTTTAATATAAATTGCCAAAGATACAATCAATGTTGAGATACAAAAACGCTCTCACATTTAATTTCATATACAAAATCGTACTTTAAGCAGTCGACTTTCGCCAACGACCATACCACGCTGAATACATCGGTTCTCGTCCGATCACCGAAATTAAGCAGCGTCGGGCGCGGTTATAAGCATAGGTCATTGAATATTAGTTCATAGTTTAGCGTAAGCATTTAGGCCATTAAACATTTAATATTAATATTAAATTCTAAAATCACATTAAATTTCATATACAAAGTCGTACTTTAAGCAGTCGACTTTCGCCAACGACCATACCACGCTGAATACATCGGTTCTCGTCCGATCACCGAAATTAAGCAGCGTCGGGCGCGGTTAGTACTTAGATGGGGGACCGCTTGGGAACACCGCGTGTTGTTGGCATCGTTCAACAACTTTTTTTACTAACTAATTCCTTAATATATGTACTTACCCTAGAAGTATCTCTTCTTTTGTATCAAATATTTTGATTTCACTTTCTCGTTCATCGTTCTAATTCTAATTAAATCTTTTATTTCAATTCTTTTAATATAAATTGCCAAAGATACAATCAATGTTGAGATACAAAAAGCGCTCTCTAAGCATAGGTCCTTGAATATTAGAATGAAATTGAATTGTTCATATCGGATTTTGCCTTCTGTAGTTCATAGTTTAGCGTAAGCATTTAGCTCATTAAACATTTAATATTAATATTAAATTTTAAAATCACATTAAATTTCATATACAAAATCGTACTTTAAGCAGTCGACTTTCGCCAACGACCATACCACGCTGAATACATCGGTTCTCGTCCGATCACCGAAATTAAGCAGCGTCGGGCGCGGTTAGTACTTAGATGGGGACCGCTTGGGAACACCGCGTGTTGTTGGCATCGTTCAACAACTTTTTTTACTAACTAATTCCTTAATATATGTACTTACCCTAGAAGTATCTCTTCTTTTGTATCAAATATTTTGATTTCACTTTCTCGTTCATCGTTCTAATTCTAATTAAATCTTTTACTTCAATTCGTTTTATATAAATTGCCAAAGATACAATCAATGTTGAGATACCAAAAACGCTCTCTAAGCATAGGTCTTTGAATATTAGAATGAAATTGAATTGTTCATAGCGGGATTTTGCCTTCTGTAGTTCATAGTTTAGCGTAAGCATTTAGGCCATTAAACATTTAATATTAATATTAAATTCTAAAATCACATTAAATTTCATATACAAAATCGTACTTTAAGCAGTCGACTTTCGCCAACGACCATACCACGCTGAATACATCGGTTCTCGTCCGATCACCGAAATTAAGCAGCGTCGGGCGCGGTTAGTACTTAGATGGGGGACCGCTTGGGAACACCGCGTGTTGTTGGCATCGTTCAACAACTTTTTTTACTAACTAATTCCTTAATATATGTACTTACCCTAGAAGTATCTCTTCTTTTGTATCAAATATTTTGATTTCACTTTCTCGTTCATCGTTCAATTCTAATTAAATCTTTTACTTCAATTCATTTTATATAAATTGCCAAAGATACAATCAATGTTGAGATACAAAAACGCTCTCTAAGCATAGGTCATTGAATATTAGAATGAAATTGAATTGTTCATAGCGGGATTTTGCCTTCTGTAGTTCATAGTTTAGCGTAAGCATTTAGGCCATTAAACATTTAATATTAATATTAAATTCTAAAATCACATTAAATTTCATATACAAAATCGTACTTTAAGCAGTCGACTTTCGCCAACGACCATACCACGCTGAATACATCGGTTCTCGTCCGATCACCGAAATTAAGCAGCGTCGGGCGCGGTTAGTACTTAGATGGGGGACCGCTTGGGAACACCGCGTGTTGTTGGCATCGTTCAACAACTTTTTTTACTAACTAATTCCTTAATATATGTACTTACCCTAGAAGTATCTCTTCTTTTGTATCAAATATTTTGATTTCACTTTCTCGTTCATCGTTCTAATTCTAATTAAATCTTTTACTTCAATTCATTTTATATAAATTGCCAAAGATACAATCAATGTTGAGATACAAAAACGCTCTCTAAGCATAGGTCATTGAATATTAGAATGAAATTGAATTGTTCATAGCGGGATTTTGCCTTCTGTAGTTCATAGTTTAGCGTAAGCATTTAGGCCATTAAACATTTAATATTAATATTAAATTCTAAAATCACATTAAATTTCATATACAAAATCGTACTTTAAGCAGTCGACTTTCGCCAACGACCATACCACGCTGAATACATCGGTTCTCGTCCGATCACCGAAATAAAGCAGCGTCGGGCGCGGTTAGTACTTAGATGGGGGACCGCTTGGGAACACCGCGTGTTGTTGGCATCGTTCAACAACTTTTTTTACTAACTAATTCCTTAATATATGTACTTACCCTAGAAGTATCTCTTCTTTTGTATCAAATATTTTGATTTCACTTTCTCGTTCATCGTTCTAATTTAATTAAATCTGTTTACTTCAATTCATTTTATATAAATTGCCAAAGATACAATCAATGTTGAGATACAAAAACGCTCTCTAAGCATAGGTCATTGAATATTAGAATGAAATTGAATTGTTCATAGCGGGATTTTGCCTTCTGTAGTTCATAGTTTAGCGTAAGCATTTAGGCCATTAAACATTTAATATTAATATTAAATTCTAAAATCACATTAAATTTCATATACAAAATCGTACTTTAAGCAGTCGACTTTCGCCAACGACCATACCACGCTGAATACATCGGTTCTCGTCCGATCACCGAAATTAAGCAGCGTCGGGCGCGGTTAGTACTTAGATGGGGACCGCTTGGGAACACCGCGTGTTGTTGGCATCGTTCAACAACTTTTTTTACTAACTAATTCCTTAATATATGTACTTACCCTAGAAGTATCTCTTCTTTTGTATCAAATATTTTGATTTCACTTTCTCGTTCATCGTTCTAATTCTAATTAAATCTTTTACTTCAATTCTTTTTATATAAATTGCCAAAGATACAATCAATGTTGAGATACAAAAGCGCTCTCTAAGCATACGTCATACGTTCAGTAAGAATTGAAATACTTTTATTCAAAATGTTTTATTTTCTTAAATTGAATATTAGAATGAAATTGAATTGTTCATAATTGGATTTTGCCTTCTGTAGTTCATAGTTTAACGTAAGTGTTTAGGCCATTAAACATTTATGGGGCGTCGTTAAAGCAACACACGCTAAAAACTTGGCCAACAGCTGTTACGCGTTTGCTGGTTATTAAATATAATTAACGCACGGCGATTTGTTGTCCAGTGCTATTAAAATGAAGTTGTAGCTTGAATGTTGAATGTTAATCATGAAAGGGGACGGATTGGGAGGAGGGGGCCCATCTGTTGGCCACAAATGTGCAGCGAAGCTTGGCTAAAAACAAAAGTCAACATACAAATTTGTCAAAGATATCAAATGAGAACCCAAATAATAAACTGCAGTTGCTCCTTTTCAGGCTAGAGAGTGTATTGTCGTAATAAATATTTAAATGCAACTGATTAATCATGGATAAAGTTGTTGTGTGTTCACAGTTGTTATTGTTGTTGCCGGTCACGTGACTGGAAACAATTTGACTTCAAACACATTAACAGTTACGGTCGATGTTAAAAAAATATATATATTGAATCGGAAGGGAACTGAAGAGTGTGCACGCAGAGTTGCGACACGGGTTTGTCACCAACATTGAAGAACAGCCACTAACTTGGCTAACTAAAAGTTTTCATGCATTGCCGTTGACAGTGCAATAAACATGCCAAAACAACAAATGCACCAACAACAACAACTTATCAAAACAACAGAGTCAACTGACCCCGCCTTGTACACGCCCCTCGCTCCCATATTCCCGCTGCCTTTGCTTAACTTTTTCTGGGTTCGGTAAGTTCGCTTCTCTTTGAATTAGACACGTACCAAGTAAAATATTTAGTCGGATCGAATAAAAAGGACACATTAAAAACCCGACAGACTCAGCAAATAGTTGCCCGGCTCTTTTCCAAGAATCCCTTTCTTTTTTTTACTATAAAAAAATTTTTCCAAGCCTTTGCCAACGGGAACCATTTGACTGATTTACGAACTTTGCATTCAGTTAGCGGAAATTCCTTGAAAACTAAGTTTAGTCTTCGTATAACTATTTAAACTTTGAAGTATGGTGTAAAACATATGTATATAGTATAAGGCAGTATTTGCATCTATATAGTTAATTTGTTTTATTTGAATTTTAATTTTTGTATTTAAAATTCAAATCTCCTGAGATTGATGTCTCTTGAAACTGTAAATTTATGATGCTGTCATAGATATTGCCTTTCATTAATATTTTCGTTATATTTGACTTTTTTCTTGTGTTGTAATCAAGAAATGTTCGCTTGTAATGGTAAATATTCATTACATGTGTGCAAAATTCGCTTGATGGCAAATTTTAATTTTTTTTGCTTGCAAAAACTGAAAAATAGGGTGACTAATGGGACATCTCAAGGGCTGCGACACAACGAGGGTTGCATTTTGCGACTAAAAGTATGAATATGAGTGTGCTGGGGAGTTGAATGCATGACATTCATTGTGTTTAATGAACATCCATTACTCGTACATTGTGTAATATCATAAATAATCGAAAAACGTGCTGCCATAGCGAGATAGAAAACCATAAAAAATTTGCCAATATTGCTAAAAATAGCCCGCAACAGATGGCAACAATTGGTCATGCCATACGATTTTATTTGTCTATTTATAGACTTCTGAGTTCAACTTGTTCGACTGCTTCACAACTAACTAGCTGCTTGAGAGCATGAGAAAATAGTGTTTGGGTTGGCCGTTGTCAACAATCCTCGATAGTATAGTGGTTAGTATCCCCGCCTGTCACGCGGGAGACCGGGGTTCAATTCCCCGTCGGGGAGATTGTGAAACTTTTTTTAAATTTGTTTTTTAAATTAAACAATTGAGCTTAAATATAATATTATATATTATATTGTTATTATTAAATTATTACTATTTTACATATACAACAAAGAGAGAAAAAATGTCTATGGAAGAACAGCCAGTAAAGATAGAAATTCTTTTATCGCATAAAATTCCTTCCGTTGATGGCGCATTTTGTGACAGCAGGGGGTACAATAGAACTTACAACTATTTTAACAATTTGTTTGTAACATTTTCCTTTGTTTTCATTTTTTCCACATCAACAGTTCAGTTTTCACAGATGCGTATCTGAAACTGTAGAGCAACCCTTTTGACGCTGTTTAGGTCTAGTTGACACTCCATACACACACCCCTAGTTCACAATACTATACCTGCGTTCTGGCCTGAACCCATTAATACTCATTAGTATCCGCATTTTTTTGTTATATTTGAGAAACATATAGCAGACGGAAGATACAGACACTTTGGCGTGTGCCTTTATCAGCCATTTAGCCACTTTGGTTATAATCCCCGGGACGGGACCTGGTACCCGGAACCCGGGACGCGCAACAACCGCAACAATATGCGTGTTTATTATTGTTGTTTTGAGTATGGTGCGGTTTATGCCCTTTGTCTATACTCTTAATATTATTAAAAAATACACCCAAGGGCATAACAATTCGGTTGATTCGGTTAGTTTTTGGTGGTGGATGGCTTGACGTATTTTGACCATTTTCAATAGCAGACGCATAAATTCAGTCTCGAAAACCCCCCAGACAATTAGAACTTGAACAGGAAAATGATGTCTGAGTGAGGTGGGCGTACAAGAGGGGAGAGGAAAAGGAGCTGTCTCTGGCAGTGGCATGTGCATACTTACTGTAACAGTTAAGTAAAAACTGTGAGAATCGTTTTATATCCATTGAAAAAGGAATACAATTTAACAATAAAACATACAATGCGCCTGACATCCTGTTGCCAGGACTTTACTTAACTTAACTCAAAAGTGATAAATGATGTTGCTTGTTACTGCCATTGGCTTTTGAGTAGCAGGCATCACGTTTATTTGCGCTGTAAAATGGTTTAGCATTTTGCCAACTCGTCTGTCTTTTTACTCGTTTCTCCTCTCCTCTCTTTCCTCTTTTTTTTTTTGTACCCTTCAAATGAATTGCAAGCCATGTTAACTGTCATGTTAGCCAAACGACGAGTTGACAAGCGTTGCTACATTTGATTAGCCAAGCTTCACTACAAGTAAGCATATATATTTCGAATATCTCTAATACGTCTAATACGAACGGGTGCTACGCAGCAGATTGAAGTAACTGTACGCGCCACGCACTATCTGGGAAGGAAATGTAATTAAAAAGTAATAACATAATATTAAAAGTGAATTTAGTGAGATTCAAAAAACTGTTTCTTACATCTAGAAACGTTTTCAGATTCATATCGACCAAGAGAGCACGCATCTTCATTGGCCTCTGGGTGTGCTTCATCATGAAGAGCAGTCTCTTCTGCACCGGCAAACCAAAGTTATACCAATCGCAGGCATAGAAGGCAAACGCCAATTCATCCTTCTGTAAAAAATAACATTTCTTTTAATAAGTCAATTGCTTAGCTAGGACTTAAAGGATGAACAGAAACATGGCCAGAAAAATTGATTGATTGATTAATTAACTGTAGAATGACAAATTAGCCATAAAGAAAAAATATGTAGTTGACTTCTATGGTATTATATGGCATTGACAAATAACAAAATATCTATTATAACTAAATGATATTCGTAACATTTCTTTTTCCCTCGAATGAATAAAAAGCGTAGAGCTTTGCGTAAAAAATTGTAACAAATTATAAACAACAAATATGCAAAATATGTTAACGCAGCTTAATAGTTTTGATAGCTGTTAATTAAGAATAATTATTAAATTGATTAAATAATAATTTTTTATATAATATTATTATGTAATTTAAATAACGAGTAATTCTACAAATTCTTGTTTACTTCGATAGAAGAATTATGCTTACACATTCAACAATTAAAGTCGCATGCCAGTGATAAATCCACAAGATCGCAGCCATAACGAACAGATATATTATCATAAAAGAATAATCCATATTTCCGGGAACCTATAAATAAAGTGTTCAAATACGATCAGAAAATGTCTATGAAAATCAACTGAATTCAGTCACTTACGCCAACAGTCAGAGCAAAGAATAGAAAGCACATGAGAACCGAGAATATTATGAAGTCGGCCATGACAGGCACCCGGATCAGTTGTTGTAGCTCATGGACAAATTCCCGAATCCTCACCTGCTCCTCTACGAATCCCTTGCAGAGTTCCAGATGCCAATGATTGAGCTCAGCTAGGGTTAATTCGTTCACCACCAGATCAGGTTTTATACGGTTTATCTGCAATGAATTAAGTTGAATATAATTTGAGATATGTATATTCAGGTTAACTCACATTCATTTCAATGACGCGCTTGTTGAGAATTTGCAGCTTGAGGGTTATGTACTTCATGAGGCACGTGATGAAGGTGTGCCACAGGGGAATTGTGGTAATGCCCAGGCCAAGCGCGTACCAAGGACCCAAATAACCGATAACAAAATTATCAACCAGATCGGCAAAGGGGAAAAGTTTGAAGAGTAAAATGGGTTGAGCCTCGCCACGATGCACGGCGTCCGCGTTGAAAACGGTTTGTGGCAAGAAGATGGTCCGATAAACACAGTCTGACCAGGCCATCAAACCAGCCACCACCGAAGGTACCCACAGCAACATGGTGATGGTTCTTACATACCGTTGAGTGGTTTTTAGCAAATCCATTTCCTGATCATCTGCCTCCAGCTTAAAGGCCAATAAATCCGCGTGTGCAAAACGAAGCATCTGAATAACACCTGGAAAGAGGTTGAACATTGAGAGATGCAGCAGTTGTCATGTGGCAACAACCACACAGAAAATAAAGTGGTGTTCCTTAATAAAATCCATCCCAAACAGTGCCTCTTAAAAATAATTTTCACAATCACTAACTAATCGTTCTAACGTTTTGCTGTTAGGTTTACAAGTCAGATAAATTTGAAATGTTCTTCCCTTATCGGCAAGCTTCTCTACACTGTAAGGATATCGGCAAGATTTAATTTAAAAATGATGTTATGAGGAATTACACATTTAATATATAAAACTAGCTAGGATTAAGAATTTTAGAAAGATTTTTTGTAATATACTTAAAATGTCTGACTGACTTTATTTGTTTTCATATATTTATTTAAGGGTTTATAGGTCCATTCATATTTATTATTTTCGGTTAGTTTACAACTTTACTTTTAATTTACTCACGTTTCCGTTGCACATAGGCATTGAGTGTGGCAATGGATACGGCAAAAAATTGAACCGCTGTGGCCCAACTGGTGGCACCATCGCTGAGATTCTCATAACTGCTGGAAAGGAATACTCGAGTCAACATCAATGCACAACATATCCAAATCGAGGCAGTGAAGATGGTGCAACGTATAAACGAGAACCAAGGATGCGCTGTGGTTGTGGATGCCACATAGCCGTACCAGCTAAAGTAATGCAAATGCATTCTAAAGATGGGATTCTCAAAGTTATCCGGCGATAGCAGCAACTCCTTCACCTTAAACATCTTGACTGTGACAGTGACAGTGACTTCCAAATGTTTACCTATTTATACCAACAATTCGAATATATGTATGTAATTGTATGTTTACCTTTGTTGATGTCGTTAAGTGGCCAGCAATTTGAATTTCTAAGGTGGTGAAAATTGCATAGTATGTACTTGTCATTTAATGGCTATTATTTCATGGCCTCTGGTCTGGTAAGTATTTTGGATAACAGATGTTAAAGTTCTCCTCATTGGAAATGGCAAATGGTGCAATTAACATATTAACAATTACATAAATACGGTTTGGTTTGAATGGAAAGGATAAAGAAGGACTAGCAAGGCACTTAAGCTAAAATTATTTTACTTTATTTCGTAGTCAAGCACAGTGGTTTAAAAGTGGGATTTTACAAATCATTTATGCAAGTATAAATTAAGATAAGTGCATATAACTTAAGGAGTAAGTAAGCAAAAGATTTTTAATACTTAAAACACATATGTATATAATATAGTTACATTCTATAGCTCTTTATTATATTCATAGATTAGTTTTGAACAACTTATTATTAAAACTACAATTTATGAGCTGATTTGCATTATGAAGCAGTGTGACCATATCAACGCATTTTCCCAAAACTATTGCGTGGGATTTTTTGAAATTGAGATTTTTGAACTGAATTCCTTATTGTTATAATAAAAGACATATAGTACAGAAGATTATTGCTTCACACATATATAGACATAATGTTTAAAATAAAATTGCCTACGAAAATTGTTTACAAGAAAATTTTACCCAACAAATTAGAGCATATTTATACCAATAATATTAATCACAATATATATTATGTGAAAGCTTTTATCCGTAGTAATTAGAACTATACTTAATTTTTAATACTTATTAAATGCTCATTAAACAGAAAAGCTGCCAAAAGTTTATATTTGAACTTTATGTATAGTATCTTGGGAAATGCGAAAGCACAAAAGCTCATTTATAAGAATATATAGACATACTCATTGCCCGTAAAGTTCATGGGTGTATTCGTTGCAATGTATAGTGACTAAAGCCATATCCAGGATTTGAATATGATATGACCTTAGAACCATTTCCAAGTCATTTTTAAAATATGATATATCCTGAAGTATTTCGAAAGAACATGTATTTTTACGCATGCAAAGAGCATGACTTTGAAAAGACCTAACAAAAACGTTAACAAAAGTGTGTCCTGGGATGTCCTGCACATAAAATCCAAAGTTCGACAAATTTATACGTCCATCGGAGTCTAAGGAATTCAGAAAAGACACAGAAAAGAAGAGAATTTAATTAAACTTACATTTATTTGCAATTTACGAATAATATAAACATGCTAATGCCAATGAAGTTTTCATTAGAGTTTTCATTACAGTTTTCATTAGAGTTTTCATTATAGTTTTCATTAGAGTTTTCATTAGAGTTTTCTCTTAAAACTCTCTTAAAACTCTCTTTAAACTCTCTTAAAACTCTCCTAAAACTCTCTTAATTCTCTCTTAAAACTCTCTTAAAACTCTCTTAATTCTCTCTTAAAACTCTCTTAAAACTCTCTTAATTCTCTCTTAAAACTCTCTTAAAACTCTCTTAAAACTCTCTTAAAACTCTTCTAATTCTCTCTTAAAACTCTCTTAAAACTCTCTTAATTCTCTCTAAATTCACTCTTAAAACTCTCTTAAAACTCTCTTAAATCTCTTTTAAAACTCTCTTAAAACTCTCTTAAGACTCTCTTAAGACTCTCTTAAAACTCTCTTAAAACTCTATTTAAACTCTCTTAACTTCCTTAAAACTCTCTTAACTCCCTTAAAACTCTCTTAAAACTCTCTTAAAACTCTCTTAACTCTCTTAAAACTCTCTTAATTCTCTCTTAATTCTCTCTTAAAACTCTCTTAATTCTCTCTTAAAACTCTCTTTAAACTCTCTTAAAACTCTCTTAAAACTCTCTTAAAACTCTCTTAAAACTCTCTTTAAACTCTCTTAAAACTCCCTTAACTCTCTTAAAACTCTCTTAAAACTCTCTTAACTCCCTTAAAACTCTCTTAACTCCCTTAAAACTCTCTTAACTCTCTTAAAACTCTTTTAAAACTCTCTAAACTCTTAATACTCTCTTAACTCCCTTAAAACTCTCTTAACTCTCTTAAAACTCTCTTAAAATCTCTTAAAACTCTCTTAAAACTCTCTTAACTCTCTTAAACTCTTTAACTCTCTTAAAACTCTCTCTTAAAACTTCTAAAACTCTCTTAACTCTCTTAAAACTCTCTTAACTTTCTTAAAACTCTCTTAACTTTCATAAAACTATCTTAGCTCCCTTAAAACTCTCTTAACTCGTTTAAAACTCTCTTAAAACTCTCTTAACTCCCTTAAAACTCTCTTAACTCCCTTAAAACTCTCTTAACTCTCTTAAAGCTCTCTTAACTCTCTTAAAACTCTCTTAATACTCTCTTAACTCCCTTAAAACTCTCTTAAAACTCTCTAACTTTCTTAAAACTCTCTTAAAACTCTCTTAACTCTCTTAAAACTCTCTTAACTCTTTTAAAACTCTCTTAGCTCTCTTAAAACTCTCTTAAAACTCTCTTAACTCTCTTAAAACTCTCTTAATACTCTCTTAACTCCCTTAAAACTCTCTTAACTTTCTAAAAACTCTCTTAAAACTCTCTTAACTCTCTTAAAGCTCTCTTAACTCTCTTAAAACTCACTTAACTATTAAAACCTCTTAACTCTCTTAAAACTCTCTTAACTCTCTTAAAACTCTCTTAAAACTCTCTCAATACTCTCTTAACTCCCTTAAAACTCTCTTAACACTCTTAAAACTCTCTTAACTTCCTTAAAACTCTCTTAACTCCCTTAAAACTCTCTTAAAACTCTCTTAACTCTCTTAAAACTCTCTTAACTCTCTTAAAACTCTCTTAATACTCTCTTAACTCCCTTAAAACTCTCTTAAAACTCTCTTAACTATCTTAAAACTCTCTTAAAACTCTCTTAACTCTCTTAACTCTTTTAAAACTCTCTTAGCTCTCTTAAAACTCTCTTAAAACTCTCTTAACTCTCTTAAAACTCTCTTAAAACTCTCTTAAAACTCTCTTAAAACTCTCTTAATACTCTCTTAACACTCTCTAACACTCTTAAAACTCTCTTAACTTCCTTAAAACTCTCTTAACTTTCTTAAAACTCTCTTAAAACTCTCTTAACTCTCTTAAAACTCTCTTAACACTCTTAAAGCTCTCTTAACTTCCTTAAAACTCTCTTAACTCTCTTAAACTCTCTTAAAACTCTCTCTCTTAAAACTCTCTTAAAACTCTCTTAAGACTCTCTTAAGACTCTCTTAAAACTCTCTTAAAACTCTATTTAAACTCTCTTAAAACTCTATTTAAACTCTCTTAACTCCCTTAAAACTCTCTTAAAACTCTCTTAACTCCCTTAAAACTCTCTTAAAACTCTCTTAACTCTTTTAAAACTCTCTTAAAACTCTCTTAAAACTCTCTTAAAACTCTCTTAAAACTCTCTTTAAACTCTCTTAAAACTCCCTTAACTCTCTTAAAACTCTCTTAAAACTCTCTTAAATCCCTTAAAACTCTCTTAACTCCCTTAAAACTCTCTTAACTCTCTTAAAACTCTCTTAAAACTCTCTAAACTCTCTTAACTCTCTTAATACTCTCTTAACTCCCTTAAAACTCACTTAACTCTCTTAAAACTCTCTTAAAATCTCTTAAAACTCTCTTAAAACTCTCTTAACTCTCTTAAAACTCTCTTAACTTTCATTAACTAAACTCTTAACTTTCATAAAACTATCTTAGCTCCCTTAAAACTCTCTTAACTCTCTTAAAACTCTCTTAAAACTCTCTTAACTCCCTTAAAACTCTCTTAACTCCCTTTAAACTCTCTTAACTCTCTTAAAACTCTCTTAACTCTCTTAAAACTCTCTTAATACTCTCTTAACTCCCTTAAAACTCTCTTAAAACTCTCTTAACTTTCTTAAAACTCTCTTAAAACTCTCTTAACTCTCTTAAAACTCTCTTAACTCTTTTAAAACTCTCTTAGCTCTCTTAAAACTCTCTTAAAACTCTCTTAACTCTCTTAAAACTCTCTTAATACTCTCTTAACTCCCTTAAAACTCTCTTAACTTTCTAAAAACTCTCTTAAAACTCTCTTAACTCTCTTAAAGCTCTCTTAACTCTCTTAAAACTCACTTAATATTCTCTTAACTCTCTTAAAACTCTCTTAACTCTCTTAAAACTCTCTTAAAACTCTCTCAATACTCTCTTAACTCCCTTAAAACTCTCTTAACTCTCTAAACTCTCTTAACTCTCTTAAAACTCTCTTAACTCTCTTAAAACTCTCTTAATACTCTCTCCCTTAAAACTCTCTTAAAACTCTCTTAACTATCTTAAAACTCTCTTAACTCTCTTAACTCTTTTAAAACTCTCTTAGCTCTCTTAAAACTCTCTTAAAACTCTCTTAACTCTCCTAAAACTCTCTTAAAACTCTCTTAAAACTCTCTTAAAACTCTCTTAATACTCTCTTAACACTCTTAAAACTCTCTTAACTTCCTTAAAACTCTCTTAACTTTCTTAAAACTCTCTTAAAACTCTCTTAACTCTCTTAAAACTCTCTTAACACTCTTAAAACTCTCTTAACTTCCTTAAAACTCTCTTAACTCTCTTAAAACTCTCTTAAAACTCTCTTAACTCTCTTAAAACTCTCTTAAAACTCTCTTAAGACTCTCTTAAGACTCTCTTAAAACTCTCTTAAAACTCTATTTAAACTCTCTTAACTTCCTTAAAACTCTCTTAACTCCTTAAAACTCTCTTAAAACTCTCTTAAAACTCTCTTAACTCTCTTAAAACTCTCTTAATTCTCTCTTAAAACTCTCTTAACTCCCTTAAAACTCTCTTAAAACTCTCTTAACTCTTTTAAAACTCTCTTAAAACTCTCTTAAAACTCTCTTAAAACTCTCTTAAAACTCTCTTTAAACTCTCTTAAAACTCCCTTAACTCTCTTAAAACTCTCTTAAAACTCTCTTAAAACTCTCTTAACTCCCTTAAAACTCTCTTAACTCCCTTAAAACTCTCTTAACTCTCTTAAAACTCTCTTAAAACTCTCTAAACTCTCTTAACTCTCTTAATACTCTCTTAACTCCCTTAAAACTCTCTTAACTCTCTTAAAACTCTCTTAAAATCTCTTAAAACTCTCTTAAAACTCTCTTAACTCTCTTAAAACTCTCTTAACTCTCTTAAAACTCTCTTAAAACTCTCTTAACTCTCTTAAAACTCTCTTAACTCTCTTAAAACTCTCTTAACTCCCTTAAAACTCTCTTAACTCCCTTTAAACTCTCTTAAAATCTCTTCTAACTCTTAAAACTCTCTTAACTCTTTTAAAACTCTCTTAACTCCCTTAAAACTCTCTTAAAACTCTCTTAACTTTCTTAAAACTCTCTTAAAACTCTCTTAACTCTCTTAAAACTCTCTTAACTCTTTTAAAACTCTCTTAGCTCTCTTAAAACTCTCTTAACTCTCTTAAAACTCTCTTAATATTCTCTTAACTCCCTTAAAACTGTCTTAACTTTCTAAAAACTCTCTTAAAACTCTCTTAACTCTCTTAAAGCTCTCTTAACTCTCTTAAAACTCACTTAATATTCTCTTAACTCTCTTAAAACTCTCTTAACTCTCTTAAAAACTCTCTCAATACTCTCTTAACTCCCTTAAAACTCTCTTAACACTCTTAAAACTCTCTTAACTTCCTTAAAACTCTCTTAACTCCCTTAAAACTCTCTTAAAACTCTCTTAACTCTCTTAAAACTCTCTTAACTCTCTTAAAACTCTCTTAATACTCTCTTAACTCCCTTAAAACTCTCTTAAAACTCTCTTAAAACTCTCTAACTATCTTAAAACTCTCTTAAAACTCTCTTAACTCTCTTAACTCTTTTAAAACTCTCTTAGCTCTCTTAAAGCTCTCTTAAAACTCTCTTAACTCTCTTAAAACTCTCTTAAAACTCTCTTAAAACTCTCTTAAAACTCTCTTAATACTCTCTTAACACTCTCTTAACACTCTTAAAACTCTCTTAACTTCTTTAAAACTCTCTTAACTTTCTTAAAACTCTCTTAAAACTCTCTTAACTCTCTTAAAACTCTCTTAACACTCTTAAAACTCTCTTAACTTCCTTAAAACTCTCTTAACTCTCTTAAAACTCTCTTAAAACTCTCTTAACTATCTTAAAACTCTCTTTACTCTCTTTAGACTCTCTTAACTCTCTTAAAACTCTCTTAAAACTCTCTTTATACTCTCTTAAATCCCTTAAAACTCTCTTAACACTCTTAAAACTCTCTTAACTTCCTTAAAACTCTCTTAACTCCCTTAAATTTCTCTTAAAACTCTCTTAACTCTCTTAAAACTCTCTTAACTCTCTTAAAACTCTCTTAATACTCTCTTAACTCCTTTAAAACTCTCTAAACTTTCTAAAAACTCTCTTAACTCTCTTAAAGCTCTCTTAACTCTCTTAAAACTCTCTTAAAACTCTCTTAAAATTCTCTTAATACTCTCTTAAAACTCACTTAATATTCTCTTAACTCTCTTAAAACTCTCTTAACTCTCTTAAAACTCTCTTAACTCTCTTAAAACTCTCTTAACACTCTTAAAACTATCTTAACTTCCTTAAAACTCTCTTAACTCCCTTAAAACTCTCTTAAAACTCTCTTAACTCTCTTAAAACTCTCTTAACTCTCTTAAAACTCTCTTAATACTCTCTTAACTCCCTTAAAACTCTCTTAAAACTCTCTTAACTTTCTTAAAACTCTCTTAAAACTCTCTTAAAACTCTCTTAACTCTCTTAAAACTCTCTTAGCTCTCTTAAAACTCTCTTAACTCTCTTAAAACTCTCTTAACTCTCTTAACTCTCAAAACTCTCTTAAAACTCTCTTAAAACTCTCTTAATACTCTCTTAACACTCTTAAAACTCTCTTAACTTCCTTAAAACTCTCTTAACTCCCTTAAAACTCTCTTAAAACTCTCTTAACTCTCTTAAAACTCTCTTAACTTTCTTAAAACTCTCTTAAAACTCTCTTAACTCTCTTAAAACTCTCATAAAACACATATGTATATAATATAGTTACATTCTATAGCTCTTTATTATATTCATAGATTAGTTTTGAACAACTTATTATTAAAACTACAATTTACAAATTTAAAATAGCTTATAATTAATTTGTAAGTAAGTCATATTTAAGTCACTTGGAAAAGTTAAATGTAATTACTCACAGCTTTAGCTAAAGACAGAAGAAATAATTGAATAAGTATTATGCTGATCTACATTAAAGTTATCATTGTCATATAACATTTGAAAATGCCATTACTATCTAATAAGGTAACTGACTGGCAATTAACCTTGGGCCAATTACATGTTTAACATAACACTGTCAAAAAACTGCCAAGAAGAGAAAACTAAACACAGCCCGAAAAAGAGCCTGTGGAAAAGTTCATAAAGTTTAATTTCACTTACGGAATTCAATTCGTATGCAGGTTCCTCTGCACCAGAGAGCTGCAACGGGTGTGCCCGAACAAGTTCGAATCACCCCTTCCAAAAAACAAATCAAATCAACTCAGGCCTCTCTGTTTACAAAACGGGACTCGGGTACGTCTTGCTTGCAACCGGGTGTTGAGGCTTGACTCAAATTCGGGTGTCAAGTGTTGTGAGCGGTTTGTTCAAACAGGCCTTTCGATGTTCGGGTCGGGTACGGGACGGGACTCTGACGTCACAGGGTCCCGAACGTGAATGTGAGCTGTTTTTTAAAGACCTACCCGAGGCCTGATCGTGAGCTGTTTTACAGGCACCCGTGGCCTGAGCGGTTGTTTCGGGACGGGACTCTGACGGGTAGTTGGTTCGATACGGGTTTGATTCGAACCCGCCTCTTACAGGTACCCGTTTGTTGGCGTTTGATGCGAACCAATCAATTGCAGAGTCTTGCTTTCTGAATCGTTTTATTTGCGTGTGCAAGCATTACATTTATTATAATATGTAGGTATTAAAAGTAAGAACCAATGTTTCGAACATTTTTTTTACTAAATTTATTAAGTATTTTAAATATTAATAATATGAAAATATAATATAAATATAATTATTATTAATATTTCAAATATTAATAAAATGAAATGGAAATGAAATGGTTCAATCTAATTTAAAATAAATGGATATATCAATATATTTATTAATCTTAGTAATCTTAGTTATTTTTTACATATTTATGTATTAAAATGTTTATAAAATAGTGATTGAGAATAGCAAACTATTAACTGCTTCTGGCCCAAGTATGTAGACAGGTAAAAGCAAATTCTTGGGAAAGGCCTGAGTCATAACCTGCCTGGGTTTTTTTGAAGATAGTCTTGAGGCTAATATTTTACATTTTAAAAAAGCCCATTCAGGTATTTAAAATTTTCAGCATCTCAAAAAAGGCAAGTATTACTTACCCAATTAAATAAATGCTTGAAAAGTTGGTTTTTTCTTTTAATACTTAAATATTATAATAAATTTTATACCAAGATGAATAAATTAAAATGTTTTCTTTATTAAAATTATATCAGTGTCTCTCTTTTTGTTCATGAATTTTATTTATTTATTATAATAATTAGCATTTTATATATATATATAGGGAAATGTACATATATTAATAAATAGCACGCAATAACATTGCGTGTGCAAGCAAATAAAACGATTCAGAAAGCAAGACTCTGCAACTGCGGGTTCGCATCAAACGCTCAAAAACGGGTACCTGCAAGAGGCGGGTTCGAATCAAACGGGTATCGAACCCACTACCCGTGAGAGTCCCGTCCCGAAACAACCGCTCAGGCCGCGGGTGCCTGTACAACAGCTCACGATCAGGCCTCGGGACTTTAAGCAACAGCTCACATTCAAGTACGGGACCCTGTGACGTCAGAGTCCCGTCCCGTACCCGTCCCGAAAAGTTTCGTTTCGATCATGATTCGGTGTTGAGTTGAAACGAACGCTCATAAACAAGTATGTACCCGTACGTGTCCCGTGATTCAAACAAATATTCGGTTCGAGCCTATACTGTGAACAGCTCACAACGGGTTCGAGTCAAGTCCCGGGTTTGATCGAAATTGTCATACCCGTTGCAGCTCTCTGCTCTGCACTAAAAGCATTTGACATTACACTTTTGTTTAGATACTTTAGTTTAGCTATGTCTATGTGTATGTATGTGTGATAGTTGGTAGCATGTGGACAAAGTTTTTGCCAAAAAGGTGCCAGCAAGCATAACATGTAAATCTAATTTCAAGTTAAAACTAACAACATTTTAAAGCGTACTCTGAATATGGAACTAAGTAACTGAAGGGTTAAAAGAATCTTTCTTTTACTACATAAATAGATTTATAGAAATAACATTTCGTAACTAAAGCTGCCAAATTGCCAAATTGCAATCGTAACTAGCACAATAATTTCAAAGTTCAACTTGCTGATGGGATGTTGAATAAAATGAAATGAATAAAATTGAATACTAAAATAAAATTAACTATTTATTTTAGGCATTCAATTAAAATTGTACAAAATTTATTTAAAATCTCAATTTGAAAAATATATTAATAAACTTTCTTTCATTTCGTTGATATATAAATAAATAAATCAGAGCATATTATGTAGATGCTAATTTACTTTTAAAGGGAGGAGTAAGTATATTAATATTTTTAATTGAAATTAAATTAAATTAAATCAAAAGTATACACAATTTATTAACAAATTTAATTCGAAGTATATATTAATGAGTTATCGTTAAGATATCTCATTTCGTTTGTCGATTTATAAATATAACTTATTTAAGTAACGATGAGTAAGTGCATTATTATTTTAAACTGAACCTTTACTATAATCCCTCTATTTCAGTTACTAAACTTGCTTTTATAATTCAAAATTCACTGGAAATCTCCAGCTCGTTTGCTGCAACTTAAATTGGTGTACAATCAGTGGTGCTTTGTAGTTACCTGTAGTTACCTTTGGAGACTTTGTTAGCACTGCAATTGAAAATTTGAGTCTGAGTGACTTGTCAAACGCTCAGGTTGCTAACTGGACTCGTAACTAGCCTTTTAGTGACTGGCAACTCGAGTGCATCCAAATTCACATGAGCTATTGAACTCGTTAATGGTATTAAATGAAATGAGATTCGATGCGTCTCATATTTGCATTGCATGTGTAGTCAAAGTGGACAAAACATGGAGCAAAAATGCAAGAGCAAGTTTTCCGTGTAGTTACATTGTGAGTGCGACAATCATTTGAGTATTGGATGGTGGATGATATTGGGTATCTAACGGATATTGTATCTGTGGCTATGCTGTCTTCTATATCACAATTTGCATTTAATATCCTTGTGTGAATAATTTACAAATGCAATAAACGTAAATGCGTTCTAGGCAACGCACTCAGACATGACTTCAGATACGAAAAGCAACAACAGCAACAACAACAACAACAGCAACAGCAACAGAATGGAGCTAGACCGAACGAATCTAGTAGCATTGAAATGCTTCAGACGTTCTCTGCCACGCTCCAACTGCCACAGGAGACTGCCAATATGCCCCTGGCTACAGTCACTATCCTTTCTCTTAGCATTGGGAAGGGATGGGAAGGGAAGGGAGGGGAGGGGAAACAACTGCTGGTGTTCTCTGTACGCATATTTGTATGTTGCATGTTTGCAACTGTCTGTTATGTTAGTGTTTGTGTTTGTGTTTGCAAATGTGTAAATGCATTCGTATTCGCTCCCACACTATCTCTTATTCTCTCTCTCTCTCTCTCTCTCTGTTTCTCTCGCTCTCTTTCTGCTCTTGTTTTGCCGTGCTGGCGTGAAATTTGCTGTAAGCAATAAGCCTGTAAGGATATTGAAAGTCACTCGTTTCTGGTATTTACTTATGCATTTGTTTCATGTTTGGCAAAATGATGCTACTCACACACACACACACTCTCTCTCACACGCACACACGTGACAGTTGTGGGTGGGTGGTTTTTTTGGGGAGTTGACTGTCTGAATTGGCTTGCAGCTTTTCACGCTACATTTCCACTTTGGCCTCAGCCAGTAATCGGATATTAGTTGGTTTTAGTTATTGTTATGGCATATTTATTGCAATTCAAAATTGCAACCGATAGTGCATGCAGTTTTGCGAATTGGCCACTGCTTAAAAGTGCCACATAACTTTACTCCAGATAAGTGTTAACTATGGCATAAAGGGTTCCATTTCACATGCAACCAAATCGGGCCAAGACGTGTGGAGTTTTGTGTGGTTTTGGTCTCTTGTGTGTGGGATTTGCGGTCAAGACTTTACAACTTTGCAATTGCTTAATGCCAACTGTTCGAATTGCTAAGCATTGGAATTCCAATAACACATTTTACTCCATTTCCTAAAGCGCATCAAATGCTAAAGAATGTGCACAAAGCAACTCGTGAAAGCAACCAATAAGATTCAAACTTGCTTCATTTTTTTTTAGACATGTATCATACTGTTAAACAAGGAAAAGAGTTCTGGTTTTTTTTTGCTCAGCAGTATTTAATATTTGTTTTTCTTCCCTGTGGGTATTAAAATGCGTGCCAATTAAAAAACGCATTATCATTTCAAAATATCAGTATACTTTATTTTTAAAATCATATAATTCTGGAGTAACATCAGATATATGCCAATTTTAAAAATACTAGGAGAAGACTACGGTTATTATAATTTGTGGTAGAATTTTTACATCTCTCTTAATTTTCCTTTATTGCAATGATATCTTGTCTAAAGGACTTTGATGCAATTTCACACTATCAAAAAGTCTCACACTTCGCACCAACAGACCTAATTTTCTGATATAAGTATTATATTTAAACGACCTACAGGAAAAAACATTTTCATGGCTCATTTGGGAAACTGTAGACACAAAACTTTGAGAACTTGGTCTGTAAAATATGACTATATTTAACCTTAAATCAACTGTTTCAAAAGTTCATAAACTTAAAGCACAAAGGGGAGGCTTTGTGTGGCAAAGTGCAGAGGGAGAGGGAGAGGGAGAGGCTGGACGAAGGGAACGAAAAGAGGGTTAGGCGGGGGGAACGGGGGCGCCAACCAGCCACTAAATTGTTTACACGCAATTTCATCAAAACAATAAATCATGCAGTTGAAACGGCACAACAAAGGCGGCGACAACGCCAACGCCAACGTCGGCGTCGACGTTGACGACGACGTCCGTTTGTTGGAGACGTGACGTCAAGTTGACATTTGGTGAAAATCAAATCAAAAGCATTTTTCCGCACAGCGGAAGTGGCGCTAGCTCAGCTCCAAGTTCAAGTCAAACTTGGCAAACATACATTTATAACAAGGGGTGTGTGTTCGACTAAGTGTGTGTGTGTGTGTACGTGTCGCTGGCAATAAACTTGACGGCCATAGTCATCAATCCTGCAAGAGTTCTGCACAAGAGGCGAAGCTTTATTCTATATTTTTTCCCCTCTTTCTCTCTGTCTCTCTCTCTCTCTCTCTCTCTAGTTGGTTCCCTTCGCATTTTTATTTAATTTATAAGTATAACATTTAATATTAATTATACGCCATGTAAGCCCATTGCCCATTGCGCAGCATGCTGAGCACTGAAAAGCCAAGCGCTTAAATAAGTAAGAGTATTTGTGCATTGGTCGGTTACCAGCCGCTTTTCATTTCATTCATAAACTATGCATGTTTATTTGTACTGCAGCTGGCCACAATGACCAGGATATAAAGGACAGCGCCATCTACTGCAAAGCGGTGGCAGGAGCAAGGATGGCGGGAAGGGGGACAGCAGCAGCAGCAGAGAGAACACTGAACTTCCTTTTTTTTTCCTTAACCCTTTTTTGTTGCCCTTTGGCATTACAAAAGCAAAAAATGATTGCTCGGAATATGAGATACCCTAAGAAAATTCCATTTCATAAAACAATTATTACATTTTTAGATTTAGGAAATACATTAACAACACCTGTTCTAGTAGTAGTAAAAGTGAACTATATTTTATATACATTTGTTTGACTTTCTTTTACAACACTATTACACCCGTTTAAAGAAATTTTACGAGGGTATGTAAAGCATAAATATAACAATCAAAACATGTATTTACTGCTGGTCGAGAAAGCTTTACACTTATAAGTAATATAATATATACACGAAAAAACCCAGATAATGAAGAAATAATCTAAAATGTAAATAAATTAAATTAAATTAAATAAATAAATGAAATAAAATAAATTAAAAATATTGTTACGTGGATCAGTTATAAAATTTGTTATTGTATATTATTTAAAATTATATTAAAACTTTTATTGATAAGTTGAACTGCAACTTAGTTAGTTAAATGATTGATAGTTACTAATTAAATATGTGATAAAGATCTATCTATACATATACGAGTATCTATCTAAATTTATATTTATAGCTGAAAAATTCAAGTATCCGTTTAAATAGAGTATTGAGACAAATGGGTAAAATTCTATGATGTTTAAACTGTGGCTGCTTTCTACCACACACACACACACACACACTGGTAAACACTCTCTTACACACACTCCGGCACATCCCAACGGGTACACACACACACACACACACACACACACACATAGAGCAAGTGGAAAATCAGCACTGAGTTTTTATTTGCATTAAGAAATTATAATTATGGCAGCTGGTTTCCTAGCTGGCTGCCTGGTTACTTGGTTTTATCAGCTTTTGGGGTTACTTTCGCCCCTTTCGCCATAGTTGTCTGCCCCACTCACCATCACCCCTCTCCGACCGTCCCCTTCTACGCCTCTGACTGGTGCCTGCTGCAGGCGCTGACTGCGTGCGCGGGAAAGGGAAAAGGAAAGGGAAAGGGAAAGGGAAAGGAAAAGGGGAATAGCGGGTGGCGCACACTTTTTAATTGAAAAGTGCAAAATAATGTTAAAGAAAAGTAAAAAGTAGTCGCGAGCGCAAAGTATGCTTCCAAGTATAACCCATACCCAGACTCTGACTCTGACTCTGACTCAGTCCCAGACCCATTTCCATTTTCGTTCCCTTTTTTTTATTTTTTTAAAACCCATTCCCAGTCCCAATCCCAATCCCGAGAGGCATGCCACTGTTTGTACTATGTGCGAGCATTGTGTGCCTGGCCAGATGAATGCAGTTTTTTGTTCAACTGTGCAAAGGGGTCAGCTACATAGGGAAGGGGTTTTGGGGGTGATGAGGCTTTCCTGGGTCGCTGCCCTGTCATTCCCTTAGCTGGTAGCATAATTTCTGACTTCTTTAGCTAAGAATAAAACTGAGACGTGGGGGAGTAAAAGCCCGGGGGCTATCTGAGCAATAACTGAGCTCTTGGCCAAACCCATTCATCGAGCTCATAATGCGGAGTGTAACTAAGGAAATGTTTTACAAATATGGTTATTATAATTCATTAAAATTAATATAATAAATTATAAATTCTATTTAATATACAGGTCTGTTCTACATCTCTTTCAACGCCAAAGCGCAAAACCAAAGCACCAATGTTTTCTAATTTTAACAAAATTGTTGAAAGACTTGACAAGATTTAAGGTTCATTAAATTCAATTAAATTATTTTCTAAATTGCGCAAAAGTTCCTTGAATTAATTTCGAATGAATTGCATTTATTGTATATTTTGTTTTAGTTAAAATTTGAGACTTTTTAAAATTTCTAAATATAATTGGAGCATTTTGCAAGAAATCTAAGAAAATTAGTACGGGACATTGGAGAACAGTTTCCTTTGATATAAATTAGTCAGTTAATTTCTTAGAATAGTTTAGAATAGTTAACAAACAAATCATTTAATAAGAATATTTGATATGTGTTATTACTTTTTAAATAAATTCTTCAAATAAATTATTGTTGAATCGCTCTCAAGGAATTTATCTTTTTTGCAGATAGATCCAACTAATAGATAGTCCTATTAATGTTTTATAAAGCACCGCAGTCAGTTGTAGAACTTCATATATTCATATATTTATGTTAATTGTGCAATTATAAGAGAATTATTGTAGCTATCGGATAAATCTTAAATGTGAATATCACGACTACCCACAGTGCGTGTTTAATTCGATAAGTGGGTATGATAATACATTTATCTATTTATCGATAATTACGTCACTTACAACACTTGCAGTTACGGTTAGTTTAAAATTGGCAATTGAATGGGCTTTACTTAAAATGCATAACATTTACGCTACTTATGCAAAACTGAGCTGAGCTGAGTTGAGTTGAGTTGAGCTGATCTGCATTCCAGCTACGTTTCTCACCTGGCCTGGTCTATAAAGGTGGCTCAGTCAGTCAGCTAGTTGGCTAGTTGTTTGTTGCTTGGTTGTTGGCCAGCTGCAGTTCATTGGCGAAATGAAGCATGTAATCTAAAGTGTAGAGCGGATTGTAAAATGCTCTACAAGTAATTTCAAATTGATGGCGCGAAAATTACGACAAACGCTGCGGGGCCAATGTCAAGAAGCCACGTTAAGAGCAGCAGCGGAACCGTTAGAAAGCGCAACTTGAGCCAAGTCAACTGTGAAATAAGCTTCAAGTCGTTGTTGCCGTTGCTGTTGCTGTTGCTGTTCATATTGCTGTTACTGATGATGGCTAAAATGTTACACAACACAGCATTTCATTTTTGACCCGAGGAACTAATTGTGCGAACAATTGATGATCTCAACCAAGGCGCAGTGGGCGTGGCACTCACTTTTGCCAGCAGCCAACTGACTAAGCGCTGATTGAGCATAGAGAGAGAAAAAGAATGAAAGAAGACCTAAGAACTTGCAGCAGCTTGTAGTTTATAAGTCTCTGTGTGTGTGTGTGTGTGGCGTCTGTTAGTTTGGTTTAGTTAGCAAATTGGCCTACAAACTTGTCACCATTTATCACACTCAGTGTCAGCATATCAAGCAGCAGGCAAAACATTTTTGCCAGCGTGTGTCTCGAACATCAAAAACTTTTTGAGCAACGCTCGACAAAAATGCGTGTCGAGAACACAAAATGACACTTAAAGGTAAGAGGTACACTCAGAAGTAGAAGTAGGGGTAGACATCAGGGGAAACATATGCACACCCAGCAGATGAAGAAGAGTGTGTGTGTGTGTGTGTGTGCCTCACACTCAATCAGGTATCATTTAGACTGGCAACCATCAATCTTTGATGGCGTTGTGAGCTACTTTATCTTCAATGACATGCAGACATACTCGATACTAGATACTAGACACACTCATATCAGCCTGGTAGGCAAATGTATTTGGATTTGCCATTGGCTTTTGTTTGCCCAACAATAACAATTGATGTCACCAGCAGCAGCAGCCGCAGCAGCAGCATTAGAATCCCCTCAGCAGCAGAGGAAGTAGCAGAAATCCACAACTAAAAGCCCCAAAAATCTAAGAAAAACGCATTTTATGTCACATACTTTCAGGCGGCTGAGGAAATTGTTTCGATCTTATGCATGGAATGAGACTAAATGATATATGTTTCTAATGTTTTGAAAGGAGAGGAAGGAGCTCTATCTGTTATAGACACAATGACTGAAAGATAAACACTTCCATATACTTATCATAGTTATTATGTTTCAACTGCGCTTCAAGAAATTGCGAATATTGTGGTTCATAATTTATATTTAATCTATTATAAATACTATTTTCTAACGATTTTTGTTTTATTTAATTTGACAAATAAACATTTACTTATATGTACACAAGGTTCTTAATTCAAATTTAAATATGTTCAGGTTAGTTTAGTTTTGGCTCGAAAACACAATTTCTTGTCCACACTTTAAAGATTAAACTATTAAGGAATTAACGTAATATTAAACACTATTTGATATATATTTCACTTTAAGAATGAGATATTAAAGATAGTTTTACTGCTCTCTTAGAATTACCTTGTTTGTAATTAATTTTCGAATTATTTAATTTCCTTCAATTTTATAAATTTATTTTTTAGTAATTTGTAGTGAAGTTCAAGGCTTGTCAGCCATGTCTAGAGCTGCTTATGACAGGCACTTTATGACTTGTAAACGTCTTGAAGACTCTTTAACTTTGATGGCATTTTCCCCGTTGTGGCAGCAACCCTTTGCATGGGGCAACTTGGTTTGTTCAACTGCAACACGTAGTGTAGTGCAACGCTTTATTCATTGGACATTTCGCATGGCTCACGCCTACAAAAAAGAAAAAAGTAAACGTGCAAGACTCCGAGAAATATTTGTGAACGATCCCAGACCACATGAATCTGAACCCTTTTGTGGGAAATCCATGGCTAAAGCCATTGACACTGGAGCGGCACGCGCTTTTGTGCGAAAATATGCAATTGAAATGTTAAATAAATAAAGGCGTAAATACTTGAAGGGCAAAGCAACGACAAGCACAACATTCAAATGTTGTTCACCATATACATATAGTCAGCAAAATCAAGTTGCAAAATCTCTCCTTAGTACAGCAAATTTGAAATACCCTTACTGATGTTAAGAGAAGATTTCAGAACTGAAAAATACTAGTTAGAAGTCAATTGATAATCAAGTATTATTTCTAACTGCATTTCTAGCATATGTAATTAAATAAGTAATTACATGTTATATACTAAATATAGTTTAATTAAGAATTTTCAATTATTACTTATTCTGTAAAGGCTTTTTCGTAGGAGTTTTGAATTAAAATGTAGTATTTGGTTTGATGTGAACGATTTATAAATTCTAAATTTATTGTGACTGTGTAAGATTTGTAAATATGTAACTATAATGAAGACTAAAAGGTAGTTAGGTTTAGACACGATTCTTTTAGAAACAAGTAAACATTTAAATACGATGTACCCTGCAGACAGTATCATCAAAATCAAATTATCATATCAAAACATCTTAGTTCATTGAGAGCTGAGGACTTCAATCGGTTACAGATTGGGTGATAATATTATAATACCCAAGTAAAAAGAAAATATAAGAAAAAAACGTGGAAGAGAGGGTACGATCCGTTATGCATTCCATAACTTTGGAGTCGTCGTCAGACGTTGACGTTGCGTTGAAATGAATGAATGAAAATATGCAGGCAACGTGATTCTCGGATACGCGACTGGGACTGCGACTGCGACTGGGACAGGAATAGCTACAGCTACAGCGACAACGACAGCGACGCCATATTGTTTTGGATGGGGAAGTGTGCAAATGGAGATGGGAGTTGAAGAGTTTTGGGGCGCCATTGGGAAACGTAACCGTTAGCAATGGCAATGGCAGTAAGGTTATCGCTACCTGTTACCTGTTACCTGTTTACGGCTACCTTGTTGTGCAGTTCAGAAAGGATGTCAGAGAGTCAGGGATATAGAAGGAGAGAGAGAGAGAAATATTCGCATTTGCTCGTTGGTATTTTCTGTCGAGTTCAGCGTAAATTCATTCATTTCCACTTGAATTTACAATTATGCGAAACTGTTGTTGAATGGGTTTTGACTTTGGCCAGAGGTTTCCTTTTTTTTTTTTTGCGAGATTGGGTTTGGGATTGGGTGCCTCTGCCTGGTTGTTGGTTTCGTTTATGCATATTTCCTGTATTTGCCAATGGCAGCATCAGCATCAGCATCAGCAACGGCAACGGCAACAACCTCACTATTTAGCTTTTAATAAACTCTGTTTTTGCTTGAAGATGACTGACTGCAACAAGAGCTCCAAGAGCTAACAGTTCCCAGTTCCCAGTTTCCAGCTCCTAGTTCAGTTGCCAATTGTCAACAGCGGATGCTAAAAGTTTGTTGTCAAGCGTTGCCAAGGTGCGTATGGAATCTCAATGATGGGATTTGTTTACTGTTTGCTACTGGAATGTAATTAACTTTATGAGGTGTGCATGCAAATTCTCTCAGTGGTGATTAAATATGTATGTATATTGAACTACAGTTATGCTTAGCACTGCAATATTCAAGTTATTCAAATAGAGACTTCGAATTAGTTATACATCGAGTTAGTTATACATATGTTTTTATATTTTTAAAAAACTTTGGCTCCACATTCTATTACATTTATCAATAAAAAACTATCTACAACAGACAAAAAAAAAGTATAGGAAAACAATATCTATTTCTAGACTTTGTTCTATAAAGATTTGGAAGTATATTTCCTTAGGAACCGCCTTCTACTAATCAGGCATATGCTCTTTTTAGCAATTTTGCAATATAAACTTTTTTAGGAAATAACTTTCAACATCTCGAATGTCGCTTTTGGAGGGTGGCAAAGTTCTTTTTTCTTTTGCTGTCTAACTGCAGGACACTTCAGTTTGTTGCCATGATGCAATTCAATGTCATATCCTTGAAAGCTAAAAGAAAAAAACAGGTTGCACAAATGGGGATATCTATTTGTATATATCTGTTGAAAAAAAAGAAAAAACGGTTGCCAAAAGGAAAAGTTTTGTTATTGAAAGTTCATCGATGAATGGGAAACAGGCAAAACAGTCGCTGGAACACTCAGCTGACTGCAGTTTGGAGCCAGTTTCCTTGCGGCTGCTTACAGCCCATTTCCTTTTAGATATTTTCAACATTTTCAATTTCTTTTGTATATGCAATGCCACATTGTAAGCAGTTGTCCTGCAACTCCTGCTGTGGTCCTACTCTACTAATTTCCTCGACTAACCTTCCATGAGTCCAGACGTTGTCAGCGGCATATCCTGCCGGCCGGCCTGCCAGGATGTCTGGGATGTCTGGGATGATTTGTATGTGGGGAATGCGTTTGGAGAGAGCCGTTGTTTGCATTTTTATTTGTATTTCATTTTCAATTGACTGGCAGTAGCAGCCGCTCCTACCTGGGGGCTACCTGAGCTGAACTTTACAGTTGGCGCTTTGTGTACTTCAGCCATTCATCAGAGTTATTTACTTTTTAACGAGTTGATTTCATTCAATTTGTTTGCCCAGGTTTCAGTGGCTATTACTGACGACTGCCAAGGCAAAAGGGTTGGCCCTGGGTGATTACCCTGACATTGCATGCTCTTGAAAGATCCACAGACTAATCCATACTTTGCCATACTTACGAGTACTCTTGCATCTTACAACACTGTTTAGCATAGTTAAACAAATTTTTATTCTGCTGAAAAGTCAAGTGTATTCGTATGAGATTTACATAAAATATCTACAATGTAAATACAGTTTAAATAAATTCAAAACTCAAAATTGATTTAGATACAGGGGGAAGAAAATTTTTAGAAAAAAATTACAGGGATAATTTATTGAAAGCTTCATAAATAACTTAAATTAGTCAAGTTATCAAAATTAAACATGTCATCTAATGACCAAAGAGACATTCCAGATGATGATCAGAATTATGTTCACAAGGCTGTAAGAGCTAACAATTTTTTAAGTATAACTAGTTTCTTAAGGAAATTATGTGAAATTTTTGAGAAACTTTATGTTTTGTTTGCTATATGAAGAATCAAATTATTTAATTATAAAATTATCAATCTGCCAAAAAAAAAGAAACAGTGCTCTTAAATATTATTTTATTTAGTATTTGAGCTCTTTAAAAGATGTTTAAGTTGCTAAGGGAATTTTCAAGCGTTTCCTCTTCATGTTTTTCTTTGACCTTCTTTCAAGGCAGCTTCGCTTTCAGCATCCGTTGGAGCCAAGTTCTCATTGCCTTTTGGCGTTTTTCGGTTTCAATAAATATTTTTACAATGCACAAATTAAAAATTCTTCGTTATAATAATAGAATATGGCCAGAAAATCGAGAAAATCGAGAAATCGAGAGCAGGCTGCCCACAACAACACAACAGGCTGCTGGGAAAAGCAGCGTTTGTCTATTTATCAAAAAGTTTGTATGCCCTTTGCCTTCCGATAACAACAAGAACAAGAATAACAGTAAATAGCAACAATAACAATATCGAAGTGTCCTGGCCCTGCCAATTCGATTGAAATTGTTGCCTGTGGCTATGATTTTATGAGCATTCTGTTTGACTTCAAGAAGCGTTCGGAAATAATTAAATTGTTCACATTTTACAGATGCTTCACAATGTTTCCAAGAATAACCCACAGAATGTTGAAAAGTACTAAACGATTTTTTTACACGCTGGCGCCATCTGTTGGACGTTAGCAGAATGCCAATAAGAAGCTTAAATTAAAACATGTTACGAACAAAGGAGATTGCATTAAATATTGGGCTCAAGAAAGTTCCACGACTAAAGGCGGAAATCTTAGAAAATTGAAAAAACTTAGTTACTAAATGTTGATGCCATCTGTTGAGCTAAGAAATAAAAATGAAAATATCTTCAAGATAAGTCTTAATGCGAGATTTAGATTAAAGTCAAGTTTTAGATTTGAGGCACTTTAATTATGTTTTAGCTTTTCTGGAGAATTCCATTTACAAGAACTAAGCAACAATTATTACAGGCAAAGTTTAATGCAACTTAATTATTTATAATTAGTCCAACCATGTGTATTTTCTGAGGCACATCAATGTCATAAAAGCCGTTTCACATGCTGATGAGCCTTCCAGGCCATGACATGCACTCAAAGGAGTACTCAAATAATCCCTTATGATGGGATAATTAAGGATATCTATAAGCTCGCCGGATTGAAGATTTCCTAAATCATTCACAATTCCGACTTCCTCTAGAATGCATTTCACAGCGCACTTTACAGAAATATCAACTTCTATAGCTGGTGTTTTAGCTGCTGCATCTAAATCATCCTCAGAAACAGAGTTATCAGCTAAACAATTCGCAAGAGTCGGATTCATTCCATAAGTGGCCTATAAAAACAACTTTATATGTTATATTTGCGATTTTTTAAGGACAACTTACTTTAATCGGTAAAAGTAAAGAGCCGAGCAGAAATGCCAGTGTATAGAAAGACTCCATATTGTTAACTAAAAGTTTTTAAAGACGACTCTGAACTTTTATAGCTAACTATATATTTTATATTTTATATTATATTTTATATATATTTTAACATATTTAAATTAAAGCTTATACTAATATGAAGGCCATAGCAAATGAGAAATTAACATTTTACAACTCCTGTTGCCATTCTGTTACTCAACCGTTAAAGAAAAGTTCAAAGAGCTCAAGTTTTGGATTTAAAAATACATTTAAAGCTTAGCAAACAAATTAAAAAAAATTAAGACTTCATTGCAAGTTGTAGTTTGTTTTTATTTACTTTTTATTAAAGAAACTGATTCAAAAAGATTAAACAAAATAATGTTTCAGAACATATTTTGAACAGTAAGCAAATGTAAAAGTTGAAAACATTCAAACACCAGTTAACCATATGTTCTTCCTGATGCAAATGAATGCCATATAAGCAGTATCACATGATGTTTTTCCTTTGTCGTATTGACAATCGATCAAAGTATAATACAAGTAATTCTGTACAACGGGGTCATCAAAGAAATCCGCTACATCAAGGAGTTTAAGATACCCAGAATCATTGACAATTCCGGCATTCTTAAGTGCGCATTTCACAGCGCACTTCACATGAAGATCAACTTCATTAATATCCTTGTGAGCTGATTGAATCAGTTGATCAGGAGTAACCGAATGATCAGACAAACATTGCCCAAGACCTAGATTTATAAGCTTTTCCAGTCTATATTTGGCCTGTAGGAACAACTCTGGATATTATATGTTTCAATATTTATAACTCAACAGACAACTCACCTTAATCGGCTCAAACAAACAGACAATCATCAATATTGCCAATGCAAAGAATGACTTCATTTTGTAAACTGAAATAATATTTTAACTGACTCCGAACTTTTATAGTTAACTGGAGTATTTTATTTAAACGAAAGCCATGAATATAGATGAGAAGCTATAGAAATGTGAACTTTTCAACTATTTTAAGTTTTTAAAAAAATACTAATTGCAGAAGATATTTTGACTGAACCGTAAAGTACTTAATATTGTAATTTTCCAACTATTGGAGGAATTTAAATTTTAAATATACTAGGATGGGCAAGAGTCCAATCATATGGCTAAGCTTTTTGTAAAGAATAGATGTGATATACCGATTACTTGGTTTATTGCAATTGTTTATTGTTTATTTCTTCAATCTCTGCGGTTAATTTTTAGAGTGTTGCTGTATGAAATTCATTTATTTAGCTGTGATTAATTGATATTCTGTGTAGTTGGTAATCAACTTTGTGCTTTAGTGTTCTCTACAAATTTAAGACGGCTTGATCGTGAAAGCAATTCGTGATTTGGAAGGCTGTATCACAAGGATTGGCACCAACGATGTTGCCACAAGCGGCCAAGGCACTTTCCATTTTGGTCTTGAGTGCGGCATCTGGGAAAAACTCCACAATCTTGTCATTAAGTAGCTTGCCCTTGTCATCCATAAAGCCGAACTTGACGAGCATACATTGTGTGGCACACTTGATGTTATCCTTGGCATCTTCTGGTTTTATCTTGCCCGATTTCAGATCATCCAAGTCCTGCGAACTAACACTATTCTCAGACATGCAATTTTCCAGAATTTGCATGGCTTTTTTCTCCGCATTGTTGGCCTGAAGATCAGAGGAGTTCAGGTTGGGTCTATGGAGTTCATATTTCTATGGCTTACTTACCATCAGGATGCCAGTTAGACAGCTGAGAAGCAGCGCCAATGCAAATGTTACCTTCATTTTGCTCTAGTTTGAGATATACTAATTGATTCTCCATACTGCAACTGCACTTTTATAGTAGCTTCCCAGTTTGTAACTGCATTTGTCAATCTATTTGTATTCCAATGATTATCAGCAATTGGTTACGCTCGGTGAACAGGCGAGAGTACAGTGTCCAGTACTCATAATTTCATTGCCAATGCCAATGCCAATGCCAATGCTTTTGTAATGTGTTTACTTTGTATGGTATAATTAGTGTTGTAATGAATTATATCGTTATTTATTTAAAGAACGTGTCACACAGCAACGGTTGTCTTTTGGCAATTAAACCAGTAATTTGTAAAGTCTTTTATTTTATTTCGGTATCGGCAATAGTATCCAGATTAAACCTGCTTTTTAGTCTCTTCTGTTTATTCGATAAAACATTTCAAAGTGACTCATTTAATTACGACTGCACATTCCTTTCGTAATTACAGTAAATACATTTTATAATCTACCCATAAATTAAACGTTACTCGTAAATATTTCTTATTTCCTTTAATTGAATGCGTAATTTGTTCATTATTTTAACTTTTAATAATTCGAATAACAAACGTTTATTTGAAAAGCTTTTAAAAATTTATAAACTCTGCATTCCCGTGCAATAGTTCACTTACATGTAAGTTTACTGTGCTTCAATTTTAATTATTTCAGCGATTAGCCTAATAATGCATAATTTCTAGTTTATTTTCTCTCAACTACAAAATTATCAAATGAAATTGTTTATTGCAAATGCCCCGCAGAAATGCAACAAACTAATTTGTTTTGCATTTTGTCAGTAAAATCTTGATTACACAATTTTTTTTTTGTTTTAAACTGTTTTGTGGAAATATATTAATTAATGTTGTTTTATTGTAACTATTATCAAAGTTTTTTTTGTTCTATTAGTGATTTGAACACGCGCTTCATTAATTTGCTCATTATTACATAATTTTTTGTATAATGCTAATTGCATTTTCATGACATTATGTTAATTGGCTTTGTGTTTATGATAATTATGATAGCTTTTATTATTATTAATACATCGTAGCGAGTAGATTTTCATTGAGTCAAACATGATTTGAGTCGCTAATTGAAATCCTTTTAGAGTAATTAGGAAAATTTTAATGCACTGCCACAAGAGGCATAAACTTCTATCATTTGCTTTTCCTCTTTTGTGGTCTAGTTGGAAAAACGAACTAATTTAGTAAATTACTATTTAGTGGCCCTTTTGTGTAACTATATATATATATAAGTATTTGTATATATAAAGACGGTGATGCCACCTGGCCGCAGCTTTAGCCACATACAAAGGTCATTTTTGGGCTTTGAAGTTGCGCTTTGAAATGTGCCAAAGGACATTTAACAAATGGCATGCTTTGTGCTTATGCTTTCTCTGTATGTCTGTGTGTGTGTGTGTGTGTATGTGTGTGTGCTTAGTGGGTGTATAGTGGGTGTACACATTGCAATTGCTGTCAGAACATCAAAGCAATGCGAGTTTTCCAGTTGACTTCATCAGTAGATTGTGTGAAGTATGCCAAAAATGTGTTGTAAACTGTCCAAATTTTTTTTCTCGTTTTATACCCTGTACACATTATATCAGCTAGTCTGACTAGCCAATGTTTTTTTCTCTGAAAACTTTTGGGTTCATTTAACTGACTGTTTGTATTATGAGAGAATTATAAAATATATTTTCATTCATTTTACTATTTACAGAGTAAGCTTTAGCCTGGTATAGCTTTTTATTTGCTTCACAAATTTTTGTTCGAACTTTCCTATTTGGCTTTTAAGGCTGGGTTGCTTTTTTGGGAGCAATAAGGGCAGTGAAACTTAAAGTAATGCCATAAAATCGAATGCTTTACAAGCCCTTAAGTTTTCGGCACGTGCTGAACTCAAATCCGCGTTAACGCCATTTTTTGTGCCAAAACCAAACCAAATGTAGTGGAGAGTAAAACAATATTGGCCAAGCTTTTAAAATACATTTTACATACACTTCTCTAATTGACGCGTGCCCTTCTATTGAATATTGAATTTTTGGACAAGCTCAAGAAATTTGATATGAAATGTTGTAGGAAATATTCTGCCGAAATGAATAGCGAGCCATTCAATTAGTTTAACACCCCCAAGGCATTAAAATTGAGAGCGAATACAGTAAGGAGGAAGGGTGTGCAAACGAGTGGTACAACAATTGTGTCTCATTTTACAGGCACTTGAAAAAAGGGGCTAAAGATACTTGAAAAGATATAGTATCAAGTCGATGAAACCTGAGATGTGTATAAAGGAAGATATTCGGTCAATTGTGGGGAGAAATTTTGTTGAAATGTTGTAAAAGAAGATAATGGATATGCACAATTTTAGAATTAGTTATTTTAACTAAGATATGTAAACTCAGTTCTAAAGTCAATAAATGCAAAGACTTTATATTTCTCATTGGGATGTTTTGAAATAGTAATAAGTGTTAATGTGATAAATAAACTAGCCATTGAGAACACATGACCCATTTTATCGGACACTTAAGACATTTTATATACATCTTAATATAAATGTAAATTTTAATTTATTTCTCAGAAAATTTATTTTTTCATTTTCTAAAAGAGAAATTCAGTTTAACCATATGTTCTCCCTGAGGCAAATGAATGCATTATAAGCAGTATCACATGATGTTTTTCCTATGTTGCCTTGACAAACTTCCAAAAAAGTTAACAAGTAATTCTTTATAACAGGGTCATCAAAGATTTCCACTACATACATGAGTTGAAAATACCCCTTAAAATTGACAATTCCAGCATTCTTAAGTGCGCATTTCACAGCGCACTTCACATTAAGATCAACTTCATTAATATCCTTGTGAGCTGATTGAACCAGTTGATAAGGAGTAACCGAATGATCAGACAAGCATTGTGCAAGACCTATTTTTGTGAGCACTTCCACCATATAATTGGCCTATAGAAAAAACTCTGGATATTATATGTTTCAATATTTATAACTCAACAGACAACTCACCTTAATCGGCTCAAACAAACAGACAATCATCAATATTGTCAATGCAAAGAATGACTTCATTTTGTAAACTGAAATAGTATTTTAACTGACTCCGAACTTTTATAGTTAACTGGAGTATTTTATTTAAACGAAAGCCATGAATATAGATGAGAAGCTATAGAAATGTGAACTTTTCAACTATTTTAAGTTTTTAAAAAAATACTAATTGCAGAAGATATTTTGACTGAACCGTAAAGTACTCAATATTGTAATTTTCCAACTATTGGAGGAATGCAAATTTGAAATATACTAGGATGGGCAAGAGTTCAATCATATGTATGGCTAAGCTTTGTGTAAAGAATAGATGTGATAAACCGATTACTTGGTTTATTTGTTATTTGTTTTAATGTTGTAAAAGGAAGAGAACCGATAATCAGAATTTTATAATTAGTTATTTTAACTAGAATATGTAAACTCAGTTGTAATATCAATTGATGCAAGGACTTTATATTTCTCATTGGGATGTTTTGGAATAGTAATAAGTGTTAATAAGATAAATTAACTGACCATTTTATCGGACACTTAAGACATTTTATATACATCTTAATATAAATGTAAATTTTAATTTATTTCTCAGAAAATGTATTTCTTCATTTTCTATGGCTGTGCTTAAGTACTAAGTTTAATAGAAGCAACAACGTTTGCTTCCAAGAAGAAATTTGCCAAAGAAATTTGCACAATTTACAATGCTTACCTAGAAAAACATCCACAAATACCAAGCTTACTCTCTTCCTCCCCCTCGTGGTCTCTGCTCTGTTCAAAGCCTGACACACATATTACGAGCGACAAAAAAGAACATAAATACAAAATGCAGCCAGGCATAAGAAGCTACCATAGACCATTGACAACTACGTGAATTTCACTCTTCCCCTCTGCCCTCAACCCCCTCGACTCATGTGACTGCCCTTAAGGCCCTTTAAAATAACAAACTAGACCGGGCAATGCCTTCACACTGTCTATGTCTATGTCTATGTAATATGTCCTGGGGCTTAACTTGCATGTGCCCTGGTCGTTCCTGTTGTTGTTGATGGTGTTGTTGTTTTATTTTCAGGAGGCTATTGTCTGACTGAGGCTTTACAACTCATAAACAGCAGCCCCGCAGCCGCCTAGTAATAACAGTTTAAGCTCGAGGCACTGCCCGAAAATTGTCCACATCTTCTTGTTTAATTTTTTCTTCGCCCTAATATTTTTTGTGATACTCTTCTGAGGAATATTTGAAGTTTTTTATGCAGCTTGGCACATTGAAGATTTTCCGAATTTAGAAATTAATCTATTTTGTATTAATATATCAATTTATTACTATTTATCTAGTAAGAAGTTAACTTTTCATTTCTCCTGTATATATCTATTGCGTTTCGTCACTATCGTGTCCACAGTGAAATACAGCACTGTTCCTAAGTTTAATTTCTTTTCGATCCTATTCTAACTTAGTTTCGGTCACATTTTTCGAATAAAATTCAGCATAAGTTATTGAGTTTTAAATTTTAAATTTTATATATTAAATGAGGGAATATATAAAATCAAAGAAGGCCTGTTTATCACTGTATTATTTGGATCTTAAATCAGGACTTGCTTTTCACTTCCCAAGTATGTTTTTTTTCTTTATCAATATCTATTTTTATATTTATATACACTTACATATATTGCGGTATAACTATATATATCTTCGTTCATAATTATTTTTCCATCCCAGTAAGGGCATTTAGAATTCTTTAGTTAGTTTTCCATTGAGCTTTTTATTTTGACAACAAGCATTTTTACATGTGCTAAAAAACAACTAAACCCCAAGCCCATCCAGAGAGAGAGAGAGAGAGACTTTTTCCCTCGGTCCCGGGGACTCCCCAATTTTTTGGCTTGGCTGCATGTGCGTTTATGACTTCATAATGAAAGCTAGACAGGAGCTGGAAAGGAAGCCAGCACGATGACTTTGGGGAGGCATAAGTCGCATTACCAGACAGCCCAAACCCCCTTAGGCGGTCCGGCAGCTGCATTGCATTAAGAAGAGGCTGGAGGAGAAGGGAAGGGGTGGCAGTTGTTGTTGTTGTTGTTGTTTGTGGGGCTGTTGCTGCTATGGATTTGTGTAGGCGTTGCGTTAACATGCGACTAAGTCCTTTTATATCCTGCAGCATTCGCTTTGGCTACATACATATCTTTAGCCTTAGACTATCATCAATTGCTGTCCCCATGGTGTAGTTAGGCTGCCCCAACCCCCAACTTCCAAGCCTCCCCCCACCCCCGGACTCCCTGTACCATTCCATTTATTCTTATATAGGCCAACAACAGAATTTAATGCCGACCTCTGGGAGCTATTGTGGCCGTGGCAGCCGCATCTTTGCCGCGGCTCGAGGTCCATGCAAGTTTTATGCTCATATGTGTGCACAAAATGTATGTGTAGGGGAGAGGGGCTCGAGGTGGGCATGGGGGCATAGGGGCAGGGGTCTGCTGCTATTTTATAAACAATTTTAAATTGCTGTCCAAAATGGTTTCGGCCCTTTGTAGGCAAATTGTTTTATATGCGCTGGGTCTTTCTGCACTTTATTGACTTTGTTTGGGGATGGATGCGGGGGGAGAATCTTCCCCCGGAGGCATTACTTAGCATAATCCAAGCGTAACTGAAACTATGTGGCTCCATAATGCGCCACATTAACTTTGCAGCGCAAAGATATATTGCATAAATCACGGTGAAAATAAATAAAAACCCAAGATAATGCGCAAAAAATTAGAAATAAGCGCAATATAATAAACCAACTTCAAGTCATAGAAAGTCTCGAAAAAAATATTATACAGAATAAGAAAAATAAATAAAGAAACAAAAAGAAGCAAACAAACAAACAGTTCAAGTTGTTAGTCGCTAGATGCGCCATGTGGCAATGTGTATATGTGGCACACATGTTGCAACCACACACAGTAGCCAGCCAGCCAACAAACAGACAGTCAGACAGTCAGAGCCACCCATCCACCTGTCCAACCATTCAGTTCAGTTCTATACTCCCTCTTTACTTCCCATTCACCTTGGCATAGTATGTTACCTAAAGAGGAAAGCGTCTCTGCAGCAACCGCATGATTTCATCTTTCGCTTTCGTGCAGACAACTTAAGCGAGAAACTCTCCGAGTGCCAAATGCCGCATTGGAATACCCTTTAAAATAATCTAAAATGGGCGGCATTCACAGTTCACACTTGGCTAGGTTTTGAAAGATTGCTATGAGGGTTCTCTCCAATAATTCATAAATATAATTTTAATATTGTTTTAGATAAATTTGATCGATAGAATTAAATAAATGAAACATTCGTCCTAATATGAACTGCTATCATGCGATATGATTCGTATTTAAGTAAATGCAAAGTTAAATTTAATACGAAACTTAAGAAATAACTAACATTAATCTTTAAATATGTATTTAGAGATTATTTTTTTAAGTCTTTTATTCTAACTAGGCGAATGTTCTAATAATAAGACTCTTTAAGAAGAAATATAGATAATTCATAAATAATAGATGGATAGAGTACACATGGGTCGCCTTTTGTCCGCTATTATAACGAAATCACATTTTGATTTTTTTCATTAAATTCGCCTAAGCAGAATGTTAGCTCTGCCGTGTGTGTAAGATGATTTATGGAACAGTCTTCATAAAGTTCATAAATGCCGCGACAAGCAGGCGGCGGGCAAGGCGTAAAAGAGGTGTGTATCTATGTGAGTGTTAGTGTGTGTGTGTGTGTGTGTTGGCAGACAGAGTCAGAGACAGAGGGAACAGTCAACACACTCGTGCAGTTGACACTTTCACCTAGCCGAGATGGGGGAACACTGGAAATGGGAATGGGCACATTTTTGCGCATTTAATTAACTAAAATGCTATAAATATGATTTTAAATTAATTTACTTGCGTGGATTATTAATTTGCAAAATGCTCTCTTTGTATAGAGTGAGAGTATTTTTGATAAGTAGACGAGCCTAGAAGGGGCAGAGGAAAACTGTTGGCAGTAGATGACTGAAGGAGATACATGAAAATACTTTACAGTTGTACTTTCTTAACTCGACACATTAACATGCAAGCTAGAGAAAAGATTAAACGAACAAAAAACTTGAGGAATCGTTTCATTTATTCACTTGATGCCGAATTAAATGATTTAAAACCCTATTATTCAAATTGAAAATTAATCTAGATTGAGTCAAAATATATTGATTAGTTTTTACTGAAACTTAGCAAATGAATTTAATAATTTAAACTTCTTGTATTTATATGTCTATGTTAGCTCGTATACTTGGCTGTTATTTCAACTTCTCATTGTTTGAATCAGCACATTCTTGTGACTGAATGTTATTACTTTACAGAAAACCATTTGAAACTAATTTCTTGTTGTCCTGACACTTGCCACTTTACACTTGGCCCCCAAAGCGACAAACAGAAACTTGGCAACCGAAAGCTGCCACCGCATTTGAGCTTTGCCGTCGGGTAGTTTTCGCCAGTGTAAAATGAATGAGAAGGGTGTGAGGTGGGGGGGGGGGGGGGCAGGTATTAAATTGTCTGGTCGCATATCACGACGTAGTCAAATTTCCGCCGCCAACTACAAATACAGCTCAGGCGCAATCTCCAATTTCAATCAAAAAACCGCACGCGTTGCGCGCATCCCATATTCATCCTGGTCCTTGGTCCTTGGTCCTTGCTGCTGGCATTGCTTCTATATATCCACATATTTGACAAGACCAGGTGCATGGATGTGACCTCAAAGCTGCAACGAAATGAAAGTCAATTTTAAGGTTGATACATTGTGGACTCGCTGCCATGAAGCTGGCAGCTTTGCTGACACATGGAACAGGTGATAAGCCACTCAGCCGCAGTCAAGCCGATGAAGAGTGTCTACGGCATCGTATTACAGAATGCTTAACATTCTGCTCTGCACTGATACCCTGTAAATTTAAATTCACCATATATATTTAGTTAAACAAATATTGATATTCAAACTGCAAATGACTTTTGAATTGTAAACAGTAAATCTCCATTCTAATTATTACAATTGCACACTTAATTATCAATTTGTTTAGCTCCGAAAAGTATGCTACTTAAATTGCGAAATGAGTCTGTAAATTTATATTCTTTGAATTGAGAATTATTGTACTTTCATTACTTTCCTTTCGTAAATGTCAAATTACTTTTATTACTTTCTTTCTTAAGCTTGTCTATGTCAAAATTTCATCCTCATTTGTCAGCATTGATCACACTAGTCTGAGCTTAGCATTAAATTACTGATTGACGGCCTCATAAAAATGTGCGCTCATAAAAATGTTGACAGAATTCCCATTTTTTTTGATGATTAAAACCTAATTATGCTGCAAAAAGAAAGAATTTTAAATGTGTTTTGAATATTTATGCTTTCGTTAAAGAACAAAATTACAACTACAAGAACAAGAATAACAACAGCAAAATGAAGAAACTGAAGAAACACCCACAAGTGTGAAAAGTTTCCGACTGATATAAAAGAGGAGAAAATATTGTCAACAAAATTTTGTTGTTTGTCGCAAAAAAAGCAAAGAGAGAGAGAAAATACAAAAATAAAAGCGAAAGAGGCACCGAAAATATCACGTAATATAAAAACCACTTTGATGAATACGCCATGTGCATATAAAGCAGCTCTTTCAGTGTTGAGGCTGCTGTCAAACTCTAAAGGATAAAAGGCGGGCCAGACACAAGTGTCGCTAAGAGGCGCGGGGCGTGCCACACGCCCACTCACCCACTCACCCACTCACACACACACACAGGCGAGACACGGCGACGTCTCCATGCCGCGATATGTTGCAGACAACGCCGCAACAAGAACGTCAGCGTAATGAATAGCAAGGTGCTGTAGTTGGATCCAACTGGGTCTGGGTCTGGGTCTGGTTCAGGTTCAGGTTCTGCGACTGAGTCTGTTTCCTTGAGTTTTTGAGTACACTTTGTACTTGTTGCCCTTCCACTTGGTTGCAAGCCAGCGTTGGTTACGCGGCTTACGCGGCGTATGCGTAGCTCCATTGATTGGCTCAGATTGAGTTTACTGGAAAACGTTGTGAAAGGTGTTCAAACTTGGGCATGCGTCAAATATGCTCATAATTGCACAAACTGCCAAAAGGGATAAGCTTTGCCATGTTGCGCCCTCAAGCTGCCGTTGCTGCTGCTGCTGCTGCTGCTGCTAGTTTACCATTTTGGGAGATGGGCGTGGTTGGCATTGATAACCTTTGGCCAAGAAATGCGTTCAGAGTTTTCAGAAATTTTCACAAGGGGACGAGCATCACTCGAGGAATTTTTATTAATACACTCCTGTGGCATGTGGCAGGCAGATTTTGTGTTTTATTTTGAAATATATATCTCAATTTATGACGCTAAACAAGTGCTAAGGGAAAGTAATGTTGTGATTAACTCAATCAATGATAATAATAATAGAAAGTACAACATATAATAATATATTGTATGAAAAAGTGGAATAGTTAGGTAAATTACATTTAACATTGTAACTAATGCGCTAGTTTATAAGGGAATCCTTGTAGCATGAAAGATAATCGTAAAAGAAATATTAAGTTTTCAAAAAATGAAAACTATTAATTTCTAAGAAAAACAAACTTTTCAAAATGCTTTTTCGATTTATTTGAAATTATTTCTGATTTTTTGTAATCTTTATCATTAAATAATAGTGTTAAGCCGAATTTTAAACAATAAAATGTAATTTCTGATGATTTTTAATCATTTTGTAACAGGTACGATTTTAAATGTATTAACATTAATTATATATTATTTAAATAAATAAAGTTTTATTCAATATTATTTGAATAAAGTTTAATTTAATACTATTTGAATGCGTTTAAAAATTATGATAAAAATCAATAAATAGTGTAAGCACAAAATAAAAGTATAACAGATGTTAATTTGAAAGAAGGAAATATGTTTACTTTTTTATACGTATTTAAATATACTAAATAATTAGTTAATTAGACACCTTAAAAAGCAAATGAAGCATTTATTGTAACTGGTTAACCTTTAAGAAATTAATTATTTGAAGCACCAAAAACATGGTACATCTACTAGAGGCAGTTCAACTGGAAATCTGCTTTCTAGATCCCATAAAATCATATATGTAGAGAGTAGGTACTTAAACAATATAAAATAAAAACGCAGGCTCATCAAAAATGCCAAAGCAATCAGGTTGAAAATCAGCGCAACTACGAGAGAACAAACCGAGAACGAACCGAGACTAACGGCATACAAACACTACTTAAAAATTCCACCTGCCTCATAAATTGGCCAGGGGTTGCACCCCAAAAAGTATGCAATGGGGAGTCGTTGCCCCTACCATATTTTAGAAATATGGCAAACAATTATGCGCTTGAGTTTTATTACAAATGCCCGGCAGTTATAGAAGCACATAAGAGATGAATAGGGGTCAGAGGGGGCTGAACGGGGGCTGAACGGGGTAAGGGTATAATATTGCAGGCGATAATAACCAGGTCTCATATGCATCGAGGGGGTTTCCTACCCCGCCCCAGGTTGACACTCTCCGCTGTCAGCGTTGTGACAGGCAAACGGAAGCACAGGAAATTTGTACCCTTTTTTTTTGCTTTTGCAGTCCTTAGCTCTTTGTTACTTGCCGGCATTATCTTAAAATAAGTAAGCTACACTCATACCCAAACCCTAAGCCCCCTTCCGATATATACATATCTAAGTAAGTCTTGCATGCCATGGGAGGAGTGGGGCGGGGCAGGGCGGGGCTACTGCCTCGTTTCATATTACGTCTTGAGCGTTTGGACATATGACTACAACCCCAAACAACATTGTACTCTGCCTTTGGGGGGGACCAGCTCTCTCCTCATATATGACACATAAGGAAGGGGGAGAGGGGTGAGGAGTGTGTGGGGCAAGGGGAGGCATGCGCATATTTCAGCATGATACGACAGCTTGACAACATTAAATTTGCATTGCTCTTGCCGGAGTTTGTTTATGGAAAAAGAAAGGCTGGGCAGGCAAAAGGAGCAAGAAAGGAGGCTAAAGGAGGCAGTCAGTCGAGGCAGGCCAAACATATGCCCTGTCCCCAACCGATACTCTAACTTATACCAATGCATTTCAACCTTTTGCAACCCCCTTCCATCACTAGCCCCCTGCCATCCTCTTGACAATTAAAGTGATTGAAAAATATTTTCCAAGCCATTTTCTGCGCAAAAGAAGAGTCAAATGTATTTTATTTTTCCTGTAAACTGAAGTGTTGGGTATATTGGTTATTCACTTCTCTAAACTACTTGATTAAGCATAAGTTTCTAAAATAAAAGTTCAAAATTGACAAATATCTTTAGATAAATTAATATCTTTCCAACATTATATATTTATAATATCAATTCCAAGTAAGGTATACTTTTTACATATAATTATAGTTTTTAATATAAAACTTGAAGGATTTACAATGGAGTAATTTTGCCATACTTGAACTTGTTATAAATATATTTATAACCAATGCAGTATAATTACAAAGTATTTAATAGTTTAGCTATTACAATATAAGCCTAAACAATGTGAAACTAGGAGTCAATTTTTGAGTATGTTTCAATTGCTAACGATTCAATTTACAAGGTATTCAATAGTCTAGTTCTCTTCAACTTTATAACAAATAAACTTTCTCTATGCCTTTGCGAAATTAACTTGGAAAAGTGCAGCCACGCAAAGTGGCCTGACGCTGGTTTTTTGGGGCATCAGCCGGAGGGAGGGAGGGGAAGGGCAATTGGGTTTGTTGCATGCATTGAAGCGAAAAGTTGCAGATACAAAATTGGCTAGCGGGTAGTAAAAAGTGATTGCCACAGAGAGAAAGAGAGACAGAGAGACAGACATATTTTCCCTTTGCCATTTTTCCGTTTGCAATGCGGCCTTTATGACATAAAGGCCAATTATGTTAAAATGTTGCTGGGGCCAAAAGTATTATAAGAAAAAAGCGTTGAGTCCTGTCGCGACAATTCCGTTTACTGACAGCTAATAATGCCGCAATGCCTATAAGAAACTACTCCCTCTATCTTTCGATAGCAGTGCTGCGTATGTCCTGATGTCCTGTCCTATTTGGGGTCCTGTTCCGCTCACCCACAAATGCATTGTCAACGCGTTCGCCTGATGTACGACGCTTCCTGTGTCAGTTCCGGCCGTGCACGCGACAACTTTTCATTCCATTCCTCATCCTGGTGCTGGTGCTAGTCCTGGTCCTGGTCCTGTTTTTAGCTCTGGGTGCAAAAAGTTCGCGTTACACTCGAATGCATCGAATGCCCATCCAGACCTGACAATAACTCACACACTAGACCAAAAGGGGAACGCGGGAAAGCAAGCGGGGGAGTGTGTTCGGGGGTTGCCTGGACCTGGGCCATCTTTCGCTTAGCAAATGACTGTGATTTCCCATTTTTTTCAATGTGAGACGAGTTGAGTTCTTGTGATTAATGCTACGGACGTTTTGTGGTAGGAGCAATTAGAGCATTGACAGGCCTTAAAATGGGGCGGAGGTTACGTTAAGCGAGAGGCAGGAGTAAAAATCATAACAGCTGCGACGACAACGACAACGGCAATGACAAAAGCAAATGGCATGTAAAATATGATCACATGGTTAGACATCAAGTTTATTAATAAGAATGCAAGTCCTTGGGGTTCTCGATGAAGTAAAAATCGATGTTCTTGAGTTGAAAACACTACTCAGATCTGAATTGAGCGCAAGAGAAATTACGAAAGTTCCAAGAATAAAAGCTGCATATAGTTTGCAGAGAGAAATTTAATTCATAAATTTTTAATTAAAAAAATTATTAAAACCGATGAAAAAGATGATGAAAACTTATAGAAAATAAAAAGTATAGAAATCAATGAATAATGTGTATCCCTATCTTAAAAAAAAATTAGTAGTCATAAGAAAAATGCAGTTCAATATATTTATGGGAAATTAATGCCAGATAGAAGAATAAATCGTAATACAAATAAAGCCTCTTTACCAGGTTACCGTTTAGTACCGAAAACCTATTTCTAATCTCAAGCTTAGCAACAAATAAAATTCATAAAAAATATTAGTTTTGCCTTCCGCACATTGTGCAATAAGGAGCAAGTCCTTTATGTCTAAAATAATTTCCTGTGCCAAACTACACTTTCAGGCCTCCTGTAAATGTTCGTTTTTCACACTACTCTAATGCTTCTGTCACCAGTGTAGATAACCGTCCACGATGGTATTGAATTCAAAGTGTATTGCTATTGAACTTGATGTATTCAAATAATGATAAAAACTTTTAGCTCAAATTTGGTTGCTGTGAGTGCTGTTTTGGTCACACAGCAAATTAAACTACGGCACAATATTCATGCCGCATAGAACAAGAACAAAAAGCTATTGCGAGTGGTAAAAGGAAAAGCCATTTGCTGTTAAAATGAAGAGAGGAGGGCAGGGGTAGAAGTAACAACAAAACAGTCGCATTATTCCCTCGACGTGTTTTTGGTGTATGGTATGTATTTTTTAATCAAAAGCCGCAAATTGCCGCAACGCAAAAAATGACAATCAACCACCCCACACAAAAGTGAGAAGGTTGCCCAAAAACCGAACCAGACATCGAGAGAGCAACCCAGAGACCAGGGACCAGAGACCAGACCCAGAACCCAGAACCCAGACAGAGGAGTCGCGTTGCTGTCCAATACATTTAACGCCTGGATATAAAAAAAGAAATATTTAAAAAATAAAAAAAGTAAGCGTAGGAAATGCCTGTGACATGTTGCCTTTGACATGCATTTGACATTTGACAGATCGCGCATAGTGCAGACCCAGAGACAGACAGACAGACAGACGGAACAACCCGAGCATTTCAAATGAAATGACTAAATTATGTGCCAAGTGGTGGAAAATGGAAAATGGCCAAACAACAAAATAAAAAAAATGTAAGTCAAATTAGAAATGCGTTTTGCCAGGTAAATTCAGCTTCGCAGTCACTCGAGCGTCAACATTTAACTGTCATATCTGACAATTGAGAGATCCCGGCTCTTGGGACAGTGGAAGGGGCAAGTTGTGGGTGCAGGCATGCCACAGATTGACATATAGTCGCATATACTATAATGCCTGCAACATCTTCTTATCAGCGACTGAGCGTCGAGTGGCACTTGAGGCATTTGGCTTTTGGGCAAACCTTTTATTTGATGTTTTCCCATTTTTGCTCCATCAGTTTGATTGACAGACCACAACAACCACCAAGGATTCAGTAACATCATCACCATTGACGATGCCATATTTGAGCTGCATATTTGCTCATTAATAGCGATAAGCGATAAGCGTGTTAAAGTTACAGTTAATGCGTAGACTTAAGTCTCGGAAGAGAATAAAGCTCCGATTACCCAACCACCCCAAGTCATAGGGCGACAGTGGAACCACATAATCAAAAGAAATAATCAATTAAATTAACTAAATAGTGTACTTACAATATGCTTGCAATCTGGTAACATATAAAGATTTAGATGAAATATTAAAAATATATATATAAATTAATAATTTGATTTTGTATTCAAGAATGTAAGAATGTTAATCAAATACTAATTGATTAAATAACGCAATTCTTTTTGAAGGAGACTTCTCCTTATTATTTTGCACAATTAGTTGTACTCTGAAGTGAGCTTTCAGAATATTTTTAATATTTTAAATATACATATTTTCCTATTACATTTTAAAAGCTATATTTTTAATAGAATATAATATATAATAATATAATACATATTTTTCCTTAGAATTTTCATAACTATTTTCATCACAGTCCCATTAAAATATTTCAAATATTTACTTTGTAATGAATTTTAAGAATCAAAAATTTCGCGTAACTTTTAACACTATGTTTTCTTATCATATATTAGTTTAGAGTTTTCATCATAGTTTTAACCACTGTGCGTGGTCCTCTCAACCCTTTCAACACGCACTGTGCACGCAATTCATTAAATTGAAATATTTTGCAGATCGATCATTGTACGGCGTCCTTTGTGAGCTGAGCTACCCTGTTGCAGACAAATATGCAAGCCTTTTAGGCACCAATTATTGTATGTGACTGGGCAACAGGCACAGTTCGTCCCATCTTCCAATCTTCCCAGTCTACCAGATCTACTAATCTCTTTTATTGTTGTTCAAAGCGCAGAGGATGGAACACTTGTGCAAATAGCAGGCAGGAATAAAGACGATGCCAGTTTTTCGGGCATGTGCAAAGTCAATGCACAAATATAATGAGAGAATGAGGGGAAAAAGAGAAGGAGTACCCAGGAGTACTCACTACCTAGTATCGAGTACCCAGTACCGAGTATCCAGTACTACACTCACTACACAATTTCAGAGACCGTCAAAGATGCCGCGCGTGTGTTTTGGACACGCGTTTGCCGGCTTACAATGCCTCATGTTGGGGGAGGTTAAGTGTGGGTGTGTGTGTGTGTAAGGGTTGCATGCAATCCAGAATAACAGTGAGTGTGAGTGTGCGTGTGTGTGGTGTGGGTGGTGCATACATGCATACACTCACATCTTTGCTGATTGCATTCCCCGGCTTACCTACTCACCTTGTTTGTTGCACAGCGGGCAAAGTCCTGTTGGCTTTACCACGTGCGGAGACTACGTGCCTCAGTATTGATGTGGGTTATTGTTATAGGCCTTTTACCGTTATTAACATTGCGCACAAATTGGTATAAATTCTGCGAAAACGCACGACATACTCCATTCCCATTCCCACTCCCATTCCCAGTCTCATTCCCAATTCCAAGCTGGAACCACATCCCGAACAGGTTGTAGGCGCAGTCAAGGATAATGGGCACAGGCAGGATTCGTGCACATGCTGTGACCTCCGTTGGGGGTTGTGGTTCTTGATGAATATGCAGACGGGTTGTCTGCACAATTGTTGTTCGAGTTGAGACTTAACTTCGAGTATACATTAAGGAGCAGAGCAACCCAAAAGAAGCAACACACCCAGAATACACTGAGATATGTCAAGAACTGGAACATATAGATGCATTCATCTACCCCCCAGGAATGTATAATAAGTCCTAGACTCGTGTCAAGCAGGGAAATACTTATAAGCAATCTGTTAACTAGAGGATATTGATTTTTATCAAAGCCAAAACTGATTCTGATTAATGAGAAGAAAAGTTTTGAACAATGAGACTATAGAAAAGTTGTGGAACATTTAAGACTTACACTTAAACTTCATACGAGGTAGAAAAGTAACATTCTTTAACAATCACAATAATATAAATATTTACAGCATGTTTTTTAATGTTTGTAATTCTTTTTTTCACTCTTTAAATCCTTTGACTGATTTTAAGTCATATATTTCTTCAATATTCTGTGATCAATGTACGTTCTGGGAACTTAATGGTAGACACTTTCAATATTCTAAGAGGGCAGGGGAATTTGAAATTCTTTATTTTCAAATTTCTGATTTAACAAACTCAATCTTCGACTTTCCCATAGACTTTTTCAACTTTGTTAATTTATCATAAAGAAGATTCTTCAGTTTCATACTAGAAGAGAAACAATAAACACCTCAAAAGTATTTGTAGGCGTTTCATTTTGTGTCAGACTTCTATCATTAATTATTTTTATTTGAAAAACAGAATCAGTTCTACTTCTCTGGGTATTATCCCTGCTAAGATTTTGTAATTTAATTTGATGTACTCGTACCTCATGCTAGGATTACCCATCATTTCCTTTAACAACCAATTTTTTGTTCTCACAGCCTGCGTTGACATTTAGTTCAGTTCGTTAGCTCAACTTTGCGAGCTACGCCCTAATTCCAGCTATTTTTTAACGGCCTGCTTTCTTTTTGTTTTTGTTTTTGTTTTTTCGTCCTTACGAATTTTTCAAGTGATTTAGTGCAATTAGTATAATTAACACAGCGCGTAAGATGAGACTTAGGCGACATTTGACAATGAAATGTGTGCCACATGTTCTTAACCAAGTTGTCCTGAACCTGAAACTGAACTCCCGTAACTGAACTCGCAGGATGGATGCTTAAGCCGACATGTGTTGCCGCCTTAAGTACCAAAATGATTCCCCGGAAAGAGATTATTTAAAACTGAGGAGCACAACTCAGTGTGAATAGTAAAAGAAAGATACTTTAAACTACCCACTGAGCGAAGAGTATGTTGAAATGATTTTTTAAATTAAAGTTTTTAACAAAATACAAAATTCTTAATAATAAGTAGAGTATAAGTTTTCTATTTATAATATAAAAAGACAAAAACAATGGATAAAAAGGTCGTTTCAATTGAAGTTAAGTGTCTATTTCTCTGATAGTTCCACTCCGATATTCTCCGAGCCACATTTTTACCAAATTTCATTAAATTTGTAGGACTGTTTAATGAGTTCTTTTGGACCTCACTCAACGCCTGGCACATTGCGTGACAAGAGGCAACTTTAAGCTTGAGGGAGCTTCAAAACAAATGCAACTGAAAATTGAAATACATTTGAAATTCAGAGAGATGCCCCATGTTGCAAGAAGAGTGATGATGTCGTGAGGCAACGAATAGTAAAAACATTTTTAGAAGGCCACTCGTTGAGCTGACTGTACAAACAATTGGATAATTGGAAGTGCTGTCGGATACGTTGGTAGCTTGTCATTAAATAGTTGGTCAAATTGCAAGTCGAAGTGGCTCACGTTATGTCATGTGGCATGTAGCAAGTAGCATGTGGCATGTGGAACGCAAGTTTCCTGTGCGTCACAAAAGTCAACACTTTAGTGCAATTCTGAGCAATTAACATTGACAGTAAATATGGAATTTGTGCATTGCAATGGCCCGAAAATGCCTACGAGGCAAGAAGTTGGCTCAGGTATCTCAACTTTTCACTGAGTACTGAGCACTGAGCACTTGGCCTGGCTACATCCTGCAATAAAGTCAACTTCATTTGCAAGTCAACACGGGAGTAGAGTCAAGAGATGTGACACATCATCAAAATTCACAGTGAATGCTACGAAACAGTGCAGAGTCTGCAGCACAGTGGCGTGCACTATAAGAGGGGTTTAATAAACAATAATTACAGTAAGAATAACCTTCAAGAAATTCTGAATCGTATAAATTTGTTATTTAAATTACGTAACTTAACCTTGAATAATTGTTTAAATTTCCGCCCCCTTCAACTCATCCCACTTACGCCACTGTAGATGCCATATTCGAAGTTCACCATAGTTGAAATACCTTTCTTGTTGTTGTTTCTTATAGGCCTGCTTTGAGTTGCCGGCATGCCATGTTTGATTTGCTTTGGCCTGAACACTGCTGGGTTGGGGTGGCACAGAGGGAATGGGATCCAAGCCAGGACGTGTGCGTGCTTGTCAGTGACAACTGGAAATTAGTTTAATAGTCCAACTGTCCAACTGTCCAACTGGAAGCAGTTCCATGGCTAAACACACACATTTTGTTGATATTCTTAGTTATGACATTTATTTTTTAGGTACACACAAATTGCTTTCGTTATGCAATCGACCTCCCCCCCAAACCTATCTATGACTTGCCTCAATACCAAATAAATGTGATACGTGCAACTGTTAAATTAAGCTAATCATATAGCACATGAAGACCATAATCAACGAGTCGATTCTACATTTCCATTCCAAAAGAAAACGCCCAATGCATTTTATAGCCCAAAATTACATTTCGATTTCTTACTTAATGACATACATAAATAAGTATGTTTCTAGTCGTTCTGGGCATTTATTTAACAATATCAATGAATTGTTTGACATTATAAGTTATTTAATGTTATTGCTTTTCATTCCGAATGCACTCAAGAATAATCTATACGCATTGTATATTTGGGTCAGTTGGATTTATCATACTCATAACTATTTACTAAATAATTAAATAAATAAATAGGTCAGCAATTGTGGTATGAATATATTAAAACAATAATATAATATAATATAATAAGAATTGTTTGTAGTTTTATTTAAAATGAAAGTATTTTAGACATTTTATATGATATTGTTTTAGAATCAAAGTTTAATCAAAATATTTATTATTGATATATGAGTTTCTGTCAACCAACTTTTTAAGTTTCCTCAATTAAACTTCTTCTACTTCTCTTATTGATATTGTTCTTGTAAATAAATAAATATCACTATAATTTATTTTTCAACTCAGTCTTTCATCTGCAAGCAGTCAATATTTAATTGTAATACAATAGCTTAGCAACCATAAACAAAATGTCTAATCAAATCAAAGTTAGAAACTGAGGAAATTTAATCGCCTGATAGGCTTACACTCTCCATCCGACTACACTGTCCTACCCCCCGAGGGGGCAATCAACTAACCAATGGAAAAATTAAATGCGCAATGAAAATTTGTGCGACATCAAAAGAATTTCCCAGTTAATAAATCGCATTGACAATTGTACTAGATACGTAGTGCTCGACATTATAGGCTGGCATTATGCCAATAAGATGAATGCTAATTTAGTAAACGCAACTGGACAGATATACATAGATTGTAAAATGCGTTTCGTTTTTAATCCAATTTGCATATAAAATGACACAAAGCCCGCTAAATGCAACCCTTAATAAGTCACCAGGGGACTCGAACGGCGGTCGAGTCTCGAGCACTTGAAAAATATTGTGTAAATCCCAAAAGCAGCCCACAATGCACCACCAGGGAGATCTCTTCCACCACTTTACAATTGTCAAGGTTGGGTTTATACTTCTCCCTCTATCTAGTAGTATCTCCATCTCGGTCTCAACCATTGTCAACTATAAATATGTCAAAGTTTCTGGTTACCATGGCCCATTGGCTCAACCCTCCTGGCAACACAAAAATAAAAAAAAAAATTTAAGTATTGTCAATATTAGTAAATATTAAAAAATTTAGGGTGGCCCGTTGGGGTTGCTCTGCCTAATGAAATGCTAAATTTCTGTAAGCCGCAAGTATTACAGTATTTCCATGTTCATATTACCCTTCTTACATCTCTTTCTCCGTCTCTGTCTCTGTCTCTGTCTCTAGATTCTAACTGCCAATTTTTCACTTTCCATTCTCTTTGTGATATTGCGACGTGTGTAATTTTTTATTAAAGACATTAGTCAAATAAGTGCATATTCCTATATGGTTATATGGGTATATTCTCATATTCCTATAGACGATCTGGTTCTCATATAGCGCCCGCTGGGCATTAATCTAAAATGGCAAACGCCCGCGCCGAGGGCTGCAACAGCCCTTCTTACCAAACCAAACCAAACCAATTGCCGAGCCACCGTGTGCGTCATTTGTTACATTTATTATTGTTATTTTTTATGTACTTTATTTTTGTATACCCCGTGATTTATTATATGCAAGACTGGCGATGTTTTCTATACTATAAAGCTGAGATTTGCCAATTGTCTACGAGATAAGAACTAGGCACTCTAAAATTAATGTGTAGCTCTTCACAAACAAGCAATTTGATATTAGTTTAATATTAGTAAAATTAATTAAGTAATAGTGTTTTATGAAAATTAGCAACATTTTAGAAATATCATATTTATGTAAAATGTATAGAAAATAATGTAAAATTCAAAATGTATATTTAATTTGAAAGTCTAAAAATATGTTTAGAATTGTTTAGCATTGGCTTACAGGGTATTTATCAGTTGAGTGTGTTATATTTTGCTTATTTCTATATGTTTTTGAACTAAACGGATTTGGTTACGTGGCAATGGCACTTGCCTGGAGAAAATTAAACTTTTCGCTTCGCTTTTGTGTCAAACACAAAAACATTTTATGCACTTATGACACTCGCAACGCCCACTCCTACCCCTTTGGAAAAACCACCCGCAAGCCACCCTCTAGCAGCCCTTTTTTCCTTACTATTGACTGAGTTTTTTGAGCGTGGACCAAGCCCAGTTTTTATTGTAATCGTAACTCTCTGCTCTATATTGGCTTCATTTTTAGTTACTCAGCTGTTTCCCAGTTCCCCTTTCTGACTCATTTTAAGGGCAGTTGCAACAAATGTTGGGTTTGCTGGGGTTAATGTTCTGTCCGGATATATAATATCAGTGTCTGTTTCAGCTTTTCGTGTATTAATGTTGTCACGATTTGCACATATTTCATAAATTCAGGCATATTGCTAATTTGTGCTCTAAATTTGTGCAAATGCGTATTTATTTGGTTAGGTTACGACTTTCTTTTTTTTGTTGCATTTATTGTTTTCTATTTATCAAATTGGATTTTCAAATGGGATTCACGTTTCAGCTTATTTGGGTTTTATGCGATTTGTGGCTGCATTTGTGGCATCAACTGAGATTCTTTTGTTGGCAAACATTGATAATCCATGGTCAACAGACAAAGAGACTAAGAAGTCATCAGCACAATCTGTTGGTTAAATTGATTTAGTATTTCTTTTGTGAATATATCTGACAAAACTAAAAGAATTAAAAACATAAAGTGTCCTAACTGACGTTTTCTTGTATTAAATCTGCTTTAATGAAGTTTATCTATAAGTTATTTTATTTTAAGTATTTCAATTCAATCTAATGTTGAAATTGATTAAATATTTTTTAAGTTTAAAGAATTAAACTATTGAAAGTTCCTGTTATAGTTTTTATTAAATTCTTTATAAATTTTTCCCATTTTAGTATGTACTTATTTGCTTAAAGCTAAAATCGATATTCCTTGAATATTTATTTACTATTAACTGAAACTTTCAAGCATCATTACTTGAAGTACAACTTCAGTTTGTTTAACTACTTTTAATACTATTACTCTTACCACTTGGAATTCATATCAATATCAGCTTTAGGTATAAGTCCTTAACACTTTTGCAATCTGAAACAACAAACCCGTTGGCTTTTCTAGGATCCTTGTACACTCCCTCCTCAAAGTGGCTGTTGATTTATGCTGCGGAAAACGTTGTCCGTCAACGGATTCTAGGAATACATCGATCTATTGTATTCCATGTAAATGACGGGCCAACGACAGCCATAGCCGCAGACAGCCGAGGCAGTTGTCAGTTGTGCTGCGTGTCCTTTGACAGGACAACGGGACTGCAGCTTGCACTTCCTGTATTGCCCGCACCTTTTGTATGTATGCCACCACCACCACCAGTTGTAGAGTTATAGAGTTAGAGAGTTAGGTCTACCTCTTGGTTGTGGCTCATTTGACTGCCTGTCACAACAGAATGTTAATGTCCATGGCATATTAATGGCTTTTCGAAATTATCCTTTTGCCACATTGAAAATTTATGCACTTTTACGGGTGGTTTCATATTATTATTACTATTATCATTATAATCATTATTGAGGTTTGGCTTTGTTCGAGTGCAACAGCTGATGACCCTCTAACATATCTCTACCTGGTCGAATATCTAACAAAAATTTGTTTGGAAACCCTAGAACAATGTTAATCTTCACATCTTGAGCTCTTCAGCCATTTGTCAAAGGGCACATCAGTGTGTAATTCTATACCCCGTCCAACAATATGAAAACTCTACCCCTGAACTCCCCACCATAACCTATATATGTATCTACATAAGTGCGTGTTTCTAACACTTTGTTGCAGATTTTGTGCATTTATCATGCATGTGGTCTCTTGTTGGGTCGTCCTCTCGATTTCGAAATTGAAGTTGGGATTGTGTTTGGAATTGGAGTTGGAATTGCGATTGGGATTGGGATTGGGATTGCAAAAAGGGGGAACTGGAACGCGTGCCGTGGCATGTGACTTGGGTTTTAGTATTAAATTGTTTTGCGGTTGCTCTGATAATCAGACAATTGTACAATATATTTCATTTGAGTGCTTCATGGGTCTCCCTGTTCTAATCTATCTCTTCATGTGCCCAAAATACCATTCACATTTAGCAGTTTACTTATATGCTGCTTATATATAATTTAAATGAAATATATACCACAATTTCACGCATTCATCAGATTAACTAGAGAAATTTGACCCTAAGTGAGGCTTTTATTTATAGTAGACTTCAACTTACAACTATTATATTAATTATTTAGTACTTTTCAATTCTATAGATACAGTTTCCAAAGTTAAATCTTTCTTTTACTGTTGACCATCTATATATATTGCTTTTTTCGAAACGATTTCTCATAGTTTTCTCAGTTTATTTGCTTGCTCATTCGATGGCACTTTGCAGATCTGAACTTATCCAACATTTAAAACTGCAAATGACCCAACATTAATTTGAGCCAAGTGCCCTCTTACCTCAACCGTTATTGATCAAATTTGTTGGGTATTGAAGATATATTGCCCCAAACCTTTGCCCACTCATAAAGTACAAACAGAGTCCGGCCAATGCCTATGATAAATTTGGCATTTCCGCTTTGGTAACTAAGACATCGAATAAAAAGGGAGCCGCAAGGGTGTCGAGGTCCTTGCAGGTCCCTAAAAAAAGAGAAATAGCTGCAATGCATACGTCATTTAACCCCTTTGCGCCATATTTTTCATAAGCTTGCCCCACTTGGTGGATTTTAGGTGTGAGTGCGTCTACTATGGATTTTTGGTAGACAAATGCCCTAAAGAAAGTACTTGGAATTTGCCAGCGATTATGTAACTCTTGTCAAAACTGAGTAAACTTTTATTATTAAAAATAAATGGATGGAAGTTTATTAAATACTTTGCTATAAAATAAGAGAATTGCACATCGTCATCATTTTAAAGAGTATTTAAACTTCACCAGATTTAAATAAGCTTTTCTGTCTTGATTTTTTCTTCCCTTTTTCGGTTTGACAAGTGTGCTAAATTTGAGCAGGCCAAAAGGATGCGTCGCCTGCTCGGGCTGTCCTTTGGCTGATAAAGTATATGCGAAGGGGGCGGCACACATATATAGAGACATTTATTGATAGATAGCAAACGCATCGCTTGAACCCTTTTACATTTGATGAACGTATCGAATTCCCCATATTGCCAAAAGCGGCTAAATTTATGGCTCTTTGATTTATTTTAACTTTTAACACGCCCAAACAAATGCTGCCAATGAGCCACCACATCGAGTTGAGGAAGCCTGTGGTGCTTCGCAAGGGGATGGGGAGGGGGTGCTGGGGACTGGGAGCAGGGGGCGTGTCAAATTTTACTGGGCAGTAATGCTTTTGTTGCCGTCTATAGGGTTGCCACTCTGAACTTAGACTCACAAATCTTTGTAAAGCTGATTCGAATATTTATGTTCAACTTATTGAATATGCAATTGAATTCTCAATCGAAAACAACTTTAGATTAACGTCAGAAACTTTATTTGCGACTAAATAAATTTTTTTTTAAACTAAATAAATAGGAAATCTTTAAATTATGACAATTGAATCAAATTTGACTTGTATTACTTTGTCGAATCTAACCCAGAAGTTAACTCAACATTTAAAAATACCTATTTTCCAAAAATATATTTTTTCGATTTTGTTGGAATTTTAGATAGGGGTCACATTTGTGTCATTTTTGGCACGGCAAAGTTAGTTTTATTTTCTCTACAAATCTATTTTAAATAAGCTGAATGTTTTTTTAAATTTGCATCTGAAATAATGGTCTTAAAAGCTTATTTCCAACTGTTGATCAGGTTTATCCTTAGCCCTAAGGTCTTTAAAGTCACAACACCTGATTACTCCTTTTAAGTTTTCAGCATAATTATGCTGTCTACCTTAAATCATTCAATTGTGAGGCTGCCATGCATTAACCGCACTTTATTCCCTTATTCATTCTTATTCCTCTGGATACACCCCAATCAGAACTCTATACCATTTGCGTATTACGCTTCATTATGCAGATTTCTTGCCGTTTCGTTATTGTTGCTGTTGCTGTTGTTGTTGCTGTTTTTTTTCAGGCCGCCTTATTTGTTATTGTTGCATGGCTTGCGGCTTGAAAAAATATTTTTATTTAATTTATTTATGAATGAAGCGGCAGTTGGGTTTGCCTTCCATCAGGCCGAACTGAGAAGGCTGGCAATAAAGGCAATTGCCACACACGCCATGCCACACCGAAGCTCGCTCCACCCTGCACCACCCTAGAACACTCTGTTGCAGCCCACTTCGACCCGCCGTGGAATCGCTGGCATTTCAGTTTGCTGGTGCCTACCGCATTGTCACATAGATAAGCCGCGTCTGGCTTAACTCATAAAAAAGTGCCAGCAAAAGGATAATAAAACAACAACAGCAAAAGCAAGTAAGGGGCATGCAGCAGAGGCTGTGCCAGTGACAGGGGCAGGGGCAGGCAAAAGGCAAAATCCGAACGCGTGCGGATTTAAAAATTTCAACAAAAATAAACAGCAAATAGTCATAAAAGGAAACGCTATGGAGGAGTCGCTGATGGTGGGAAATATCTCCGAGAAAGAACAACGCCTCACACATGGCTCTGCACAAAAAGAAGCAAATAAGTATCAATGATCGAATGGCTGATACCTCTTACTTTAATGCCGATGTTGTTGTTTTTAATTGAAGTATTCTCGATAACAGAAAATAATAAATCATTGACATTTTTAAAAAGGTGCAAAATTATAATTCCACCAAATGCTTGGTTATTTTTAAATCCCATTAAAAAGCTTGGTATACAATTAGTATAATATAAACTTCCTATAACTATAATAGTTTCATATCGTTTTGTATACCTTGGCACAAAGTCATACCCATATTGACATGTTTTCAAACTTGTACAGGGTACAGTAAGATATGTATTTCCAAATGGATTTGGTTTGGGCATTGCTTTCAGTTCAGTTCAATATATAATGACAATAATCAAAAATTCTCAGGCTACCCATTTGGCTTTTGTTATTTGCCGCACGCTGCAGACACAAGAATCGACACCGAGACGAGAGAAATGAATTTAAAAACAATTTGCGGTCGGAACAAACACAAAAGCAACCATGAGGTAAACCGCAAAGACAACAATTAAGCGTTACAAATGATTATGAATAAACATTTTTCTACTATGCTACAGATACAAATACATACACCCATGTAGTTTATCATACGTGTGAGTTGCCCTGAGAAGCGGAACAGCAAAGGTAAAGTTGCTCGTAATGGAATTCTGGCCGCTGGGCTATTTACTCGTACTTCCCTTTTGTGAACTAATATCTATTCTGTGATCTTCAACGACTTGAGACAATAATCATTTGTTATAACTTGTAACATTTTATGAATGAATACCAAAGGCATTTAAAATGTATAGCATAAGCTTGTTAGCAAGCAAGATCTTTAAAATAAAATCTCGAACGAATTATAAAAATAGATTTTATGAAATAGAATAAACACGTGTGCAAACCGAAACAAAAACTTTAAAAATTTAGCAAATTCTCGCGTCGCAGTATAAATAAATAATTGGTGATCGCAGCGTCAACAGCCCGGCTAGCTCAGTCGGTAGAGCATGAGACTCTTAATCTCAGGGTCGTGGGTTCGAGCCCCACGTTGGGCGAAATCAAATTTTTTGAGTTTTTAAAATTGGAAAGATTTGTTAATCCATGTAATTTAACTAAAATATTTGAGAACAAAAAAATTGTATTTTTAAGTAAATTTTTACCTAAAAAAAAGAAAAAAACTCTCGATCCTGCCAGGAGTCGAACCTGGAATCTTCTGATCCGTAGTCAGACGCGTTATCCATTGCGCCACAGGACCGTTATTTAGCCGACAAGCATGAAATAAATAAAAAACCAAATAGACTTATGGAAATATTTTGAGTTTCCAAGAATGCCAAAGTCATTTTCATTTAAAGTAGTATGCATTTCATATATTTTAAGCTAAAGTGTGGCCTTGTTCTGTGAGAAAAACTATTTCCAAGTGACTTTCCATTTCAAAACTATTCCAAATATATGACTAATCAAATATGCTGCACTGCACCTTCAAGTGAAAGTTGATTTGTTTAAGCGACCTTCAGCTATTTGCATGCTGCAACACACACTCGTACTCACACACTCTTGCATATTTGAAAAATACACAGCCTGCAATGAAAATGGAGGTGGTAAAACAGCATAGAGTTTTGGCCCCGTGCCCAGCCGCAGGACAATTTATATATTGCAAATACTTCACGCAAAGCTCGTTGGATAAACAAATAGAGCAGACCAAGCCCACATCCCCGATCTCTTTTATACTCTTTCAGCTTTTTGTTTCTCTCCCAGTGAAATATTTTGAACATGCAGTAAAAATTAGAGAAGAGGGGATAAACAAATACATTTATTACATGGGAATACAACAACAATGATGGCGTCGCTTTTGTTGCGTCAGTCTCGCCTCGAACTCCGCCTCCATCAGCCTCCTCCTCCTCCGCTCCAGCCCTCGTCTGACTGCCAGGGGCGCAACGCACACACGTGACTTTAAAGCTCATGGGATTACATTCAACGCAGTTTTGTGCGGGATTTTTGGTATGCAAAAAAGCTTAGGAAATTAATGCGCCGAAGGAAATGCATTTAAATTATGTGGCTTGCGTTACAGCCGTAGGGAGGGTGTTCCGGAGGTGTCCGTCCTGACAGCCACAGTCGACCGACCAACCTCCCAACCTCCCCACCTCCCAACCGCCAGTATTAATTTATAATTTCACCCAGCGACGACGGCGCTTAACAAATTTAATGGCGGCTTCACAAATGAATACAAATTGCAATTTGAACTTTGAGTTTTACAATTTTGTAATTAACAGCAAAACATTTTGCATCATAATTCTTGAGCTCTGGCAAATGTATTTCCAAATTTAATTAAGTTGCATTGGCCACGCCAGATTTGTCCCAGGTCTCAGGTCCCACACACAGCAGGGGGTGGGTATGGGTATGGGTATGGGATAGGGCTTCAGTTTGGGCAGTTGTCCAACCCTTTTTATTTCGCAAATAAAGTCTTCTTGGGCAAACGTTTTTTAATGCCTTTTCCAGACGGTAGAAACACATAAATTTCCATTGCCCGGGCAAATAAACATTATGCTGCAGTTTTTCTTTCATTATTTTACCGCTACAAAAGTACACTATTCGACAAAATACAGACAAGACTCGTCATTTACAAATGAAACTGTTATTTAAAAAATACTAACATTTAACAGTGTTGTGAAGCACTCACTAAACAATTATTAATTAAAATAAATATTAAAATACCTTCCTTTGTAGTGTATAGATAACATATCCTTATCCTGTGCGCTGAAACTGTCATTTAAAAAATATAACACTATTTCAAACAGTGTTAACAATCAGCAAAAAGTACAATATCATGTTACGTAGTGTAATGATTGCTTATCCTTACGAGTCCTGAGCGCTGATTTGGCGCACCTTCTGCTGACGTATGACATTGCAGCATCAATTGTTGAGAATACACGTAATAAAATCGTCATAACGAGTCGGAAAGTTCGACGCCGAGGTTGTGGATGAGGATGAGGATGAGGTTGAGGAGTTTGAGGCCGTTGTTGAGGTTGAGGGCGAGGCCGTTGCTGTTGCTGTTCTTGGTCATTAACGGCGTTAAGCCCTTTGGCGCCCTTACTCTTCACCGGAAGGATGTCGTGGCTGAGTGACGTGTGTGTTTGCGCAACTCACACACACACACACACACACACCCATACATAAACACATTCACACACGGATTCATACATTCGTTCATTCATTCAGGCCATTCTCGCAGGCATTGTCATTAGCGTTGCCGTTATCCCTTTTTAATAAGGTTTACTCAGCATTTTTTATACAACACACTGTTATTGTTGTTGTTGTTCGCTGTAGATATATTGTTTGTTTATTATGTGAGATTTGGTTTTTGTTATGTGAAGGCAAAAGCAAAAAAAACAATAGTTGTAAACTTTCATTGCGTTGCTAAGGCTTAAATTGTTAAGAGAAATTTTTAAATATTTCAAAGCCAATATCAAACTTTAACACCAACAAAAATCCGATTTTACGGCGTCAAATAATTAATTAATTACCGAAATCGACTCGATAGTTACTGATAGTTTTTTTTCGCGTATTTATTGGCTAAAAATTTAAATTTTATAAAATTCCAATAAATGTAACTACATTGGTTTTTAATTATAAATTATAATCCCTACTTTATTAAAATAAAAATAAAATTAATTTATAAACTATTTCAAAATCGCCTGTTTTCAACGGTCTAACTCTGGCAACCCTTTTCTATCGTATCAATAATGATAGATTGCTGACATATTAGTAACGATACATTTGAGAGATTATTTCCTTCCGTAATTTGGTCACATTATGTAATTTTGCTATTTCATCATAATTGACACTTCCCTTCACATTCGTTGTCAGCCTGCAAAGCGAAAAGTGCTTCTTCTAAAAGTGATAAAATATTTGAATTTAATTTTAAAGTATAAATTATTTTCATGTACGGAAACTTAAAATTGTTTCGATTTCCTGGTAAGTACATAACTTAGTATGAAATCATGTAAAATAGAAGACATTGTTTATTGTCAATCCAATTACCATTACCAACCTAAAGTGCACGACAAATCCAATTGGTTGTGAATTTTATTCTTGTTCAATTTTTCAATGCAAATGTAGCGGACCAATAAAAGTGTGCCAATTTTGGCAAACTTACACACACACACACACACGCATATTTCACCATCAACCAATGCAAATAAACTCACCTTCGTTCCTTCTCTGCCAATAAATAAGCAACAACACTTTCCTATGACAAAAGACTAACGTTGTGCGTGTTGTTGTTGTCAGAGAGCTTTACACTGCATTGGTGTGAGAGTGTGTGTGTTTCACTTGCATTCGATCCCACGTACTCTCTTGCACCCGCTCTCTCTTTAGTTAGTCTCGTTACAGTGCAAGGCGATGAACCATTAGCCAGTCCAAATACATATATATCTGTGCTCTTCTCTCCCCTTTCCTTTGCCATACAAGTCGCGCTCATCATCTAATCTGCCTACGTGCCTTGCACACCACATTGCATTATCTTGTGTAAATCTCATGTCTGTTACTAAAGCAAGAAGTAGGAAAAGAGAAAAAAGCTTGTGCGTGCACTTGAAATTAAATTGTTATCAAATCGATCAAAGCTGCAGCATCATTATCTCTGCATTAGTCGTGGCTGCAAAGCTACAGAAAAAACTAGAAGGAAAAAAACTATAATAGCAGGCATAGAAAAAGAAAAGCTTGACTAGTGAGTAAAGCTAACATTGTTTGATATGCGCGTGTTTTTTCTCTTTTCTTCTTTTTATGGTCGTGTAAGTGCAGTGTACAGAGAGTGGACGAGAGAGAGGTAGAGAGAGGAAAGGGTACCAAAGAGTGTGTCCAGGGTGTTGAGTGCTCTTTCATGGCGCCTGGACAAGGCTGCAATAACTTCTAATTAATACACGAAAAGCATAACGAAAGCTAATTATGAAACTAATGAGCTTGTAGGAAATGCAAGCACCAGTAACAAGAACAACAATAACAAGTTGGGCAGCACCAACAGCAACAATTACAACAGCAACAGCAACAACAGCAACAACAACCTTAAGTGTTAACGACGCTGTGCTTAACAAGTCGAGCGCCGCTCCAGGTGCGAAATACCATGAAAAGAGTAAGCGCGAATGTGCCTACACACACACACACACACACACACACAGTTACACAGAGCTTATACAATTTATGTATATGTGTGTATGTATATGCTTTTATATATGTACATATTTCATTTCAATTTCCTTTTGGGTTGCGCGTCTTTTTAGCATACTTGATTATGGTCTTTGGACAGCAGCAGCAGAAGCAGCAGCAACATAAAGAAAGGGGCTGGGCACTGGACGTCGCCGGCCATCAGTCACTTATGCGCACGGCACGTCACTCAAAGCCAACACACTCACACACACACACTCTTCAGACACACACCCAACTAAATAACAGAGCGGGACGTCGTCTTAGTTGCAGCGCCGCAGAGGAGTCACCCAGTCCACTGTCCACCATCCACAGTTCGTCCGGTGCGACGCCGCTACTGTCATTATCTTGTTAACTCGTTGTTACGTCAGCCGTTCACTGAGTCTGCTTTTGAGCTTGTACACACCATACATCTATACATACACACGTACACAGGAGAAAATCATTCTAAAATTCAAGCTTAAAATTCTTAATGTTGTCTTGAATTCGAGATATACTTAGTCTATTTAAGCATGCATTCGGGAATAATTGTCTAATTAAGAAAAATTAGATATTCAATTACAATTACGTTGATATTTCACTCGCGGTATTCACGGATTATTTTCTCAGTGTAGTCTATGAGTCTTGGCCAACTCTGATGATCATTTGATTGCCAACAGCAAGAGGCAGACAAAGAAGTTTAAGCTTAAGGTTTATACCAAATTACAGTTTGTAATGTACTAAATTAATGATTTAAAATTGTTGGAAGTATTCCAATGCATGGAGTTAGAATGAGAGTGCCAAAAAAAAGTGAAATGAATTTTTAAATTCTCACTAAGATTTTGGTGAATATTTTGTAAAACTCTAACAATTGACATGAATGAATTCAATTAAATAGGTGGTTAACATCATATTATGAATTGAATTGTTTTATAAATCGAAATTTACTCAGAGAGCACCGCTTCCGATTTATTCTTTAAGTTATCTGACTTTAACTTTAATTTAGATTTTATAAAAATTATTATAATGTTCTTCGCAATATTTAAATTGGTGTAATGCACTAAAAATCCTAGCAGGTTATTATACATAAGTCTTAACTTATTTAGTTAGATTTTAAATTTAAGAACATATGGGTCATCTTAAATTTTGATTTACTTTCAATTGTTAAAATTTTTGCATAGTTTACCTCAGTATTTTTAATTTACTAAATAGACTAGAATAGAATAGTAGTGAATTAAAAATAGTTCCTTTTTGTATTAAAAATATAATTTATAATGATATACCTGTAAGAAGAGTTGCTTCTAATTAAGTGGCCAGCATTGTAGATATATTGTTCTCCTCATTAGAGTTGCTTCTAATTAAGTGGCCAGCATTGTAGATATATTGTTCTCCTCATACTTTGGGCCCACATTAGTGGCCACTTACAGCGTGTGCATCTTGCTTAAGTTCAATCCCAAACACAGTCCCAGTCTCAGTCCCAGTCCCAGTCCCAGATCGGACCCTATGCCAATGTCCATGCTCATGTTTGTGATGTGTAATAATAATATACACACAGGTGTCCCAGGCTTTTGGCCGTGGGGCAGCTACAGCTACAGCGTCAGCGTCAGTTTCAGCTTCAACTTTGTTTCGTACTTCATCAATAAGCGACGCGTTGAATGTGGCAAAGAAGGTGAGGCAAGGCGAGGTGAGATGGCGATGCATGTAGCACATGTAGCGGCGATTACGCGTAATAATCATCATAATCAAAAGTCGCAACACGAAATGAGTTTCGTCTTGTTGTTGCTGTTTCTGTTGTTGCTGTTGTTGTTGTTCTTCTTGTTATTGTTGCACAAGGATAACCAGTTAGGGATTGTTATGGTCGAAATGCGGTAAGCGCTCTATATAGAATTGATTAATATTGGCAATGGACATAGGAAACGGACGGTGGTTTCTCATCTCATCTCATCTGATCTCATCTCATTACAACGTTGCGGCCCAATGAATTTTGTGGCATTAATCTGGTTGGCTCAATAGGCGCAACATTGACGCAGGACCCAACATCGCGAACCAAATTAAACTTGCTCTGTGGCGTGGGCCATAAAAAAAACAGAGGAAAACTTTGTTAATCAGAAGTATGAGTGAGAATGCTGTTTTCCTGATGGTAGGTTAAGGTTCAGTTACAGTTTCATTTACAGTCTCGGTCACCAGGAAGTCATTGTAATTGTATTCTGGTTCAGTTTGGCTTAAGGACACTAACGAGGTTTTAAGCCTTGCTAATATAGGAGAACAGACCTCTTGATGTTTATTCTAATTAATTTTTTGTGAGTCCTCTTTTCTTGAATGAATATTACCATATTATTATAAGAATTAACAATCTTTTTCAAAAGTTTGGCGCACTTCTTTGTCACATTATTTCACTCCATCATATTCATAAAAATTTATTTACAGATATTTGTATAAATAAAATCTTACTGTTTAATATCCCTTATTGTATTTTATCTATAAAACAATTTTAAACTTTTCACTCAATAGTCACATTAAACAAATAAAACTAAAATAATTTATTAGCGAACTTTCACATCTATTTGTAGTTTTAAACTATTTTATTTTCTACAACTATTTTAAAATTTAACCAGTTTTTATTCTCTGCTTCGTTTCACTTAAGATTTTATTAAGTTATGGGGTAGCTATCCGTGTGTACATCTTTTAATCTTGTTCTACATGTTCTCATTCACACGTATAATATTATGTTTACCCTATCTGTAGTGTCTACCTTTTAGAATGTTATTCCATTCCACTCTATCATACTGTGCACATCTCAGCATTTTTCGTTAGTCACTTCAAGCCACTTCTTTATGAGACACTTCATAACCCAGCCTGGTCAGTCATAATCTAACCTTGAGTCAGGAGTCCAGGCCAACCCCCTCTCTATGAGATATGCGATGTATATCGCATGCATATTATGGACAACACACATATACACAGGTAGAGTTGGAGGTACCACAACCTGAGCTCTATAAACACAAAAAATAATAATTAACTGACCATCAAATCAACAGCACGTACTCTCTACGTGACCATCATTTTACTAGTGAGTTCTGTCCTTTTCTAGCTTTTTCAGCTTGCTTTACTCATTTGCGATATGTGTTATGGATAAGTTCTGGTCTCGAGCTACGTGCGAAAATGAAAACTACAAGTTGGCCAGGTCAAAAACTATAGGCAAAGTCAATTGGATTGCGGCAGGGATGTTGAGAGTTTTGCAGGGTTGGGAAGGTGCTTTGGTTAAGTGCCAGCTCCCGCTCTTACCGCATAATTAATATGGCGAAATGCAAGCCACAGACAAACGGACAGCAGGACAAAACAAACAGGACAACAGGCAGGACAATGCTGTCAGTGCATTACAAGCACTCGACATTTGCATGTGATTTACACACTGGCAATCTCTCAGAACTAGAAACTCTAAGTTAGAGATGGATGCGTGAAGGATTCGACTTATCACGAATCTGGAAAAGAGATAAAGGAAATATCTATAATCTTTAAATATATCTATATATATTTAAATATCTTTATCTTTAAGTTTACAAATTATGTCACAATCTGTCCTTGAATATAAATTTATATAACTTGTATTTCAAACAAGGAAAAAGGCTTTTACCACTTTTCAAAACAATGTTAGTCACTACGTTTAGTTTTGAGCTCGTGACACGACACACGATCATCTCTAAATGACATTGTGAGCACGGCACACGGAACTCGAAATACGAAACTCAGCCTCCAAATCGTAAACACTCGTCGTTGCCCTAAAGGCAAAGTCAAGCCATAAAACTTTGGCTTAAGTGCAAATGCGCTCAAATCTGCACTTAGACAAGTAACTGTGACTGTCCATGTATGAGTGTAAGTGTGTGTGTGTGTGTGTGTGAGTGCAAGTGTGTGTGTATTACTATAATTAAATTGAAAATTACTGCCAAGCAATTGCAATTGTCCACACGACTGGACACTACCCCCTCCCTGCAACAGAGTCGAACACTACAATGTTAATAATAGGTTTGTATGCGTATGCGTATTTTTGTTGTAGTGTGTGTGTGTGTGTGTGTGTGTGTGTGTGCGTGTGGCCCTAATCATTGTCTGTGCATCTGTCTATGGCAAAATGTTTCGGGGGTTGGGCCTCGACTACGCATAAGTTATAAATTATGCATAGATGCATAATTTACAGCTCGTAAGGTCAGACAGTTGCATTTGCCAGCTCTCAGCACCAACTCCAACTCCAATTCCAATCCCAATTCCAATTTCAACCCCCCTACCCTTAAACCCCACCCCATTTGAACATTTGTACAACTACCATTAGTTGTACTTGCTTGCAATTGCGGTAATAAACCTGATGTTGTTACATTTGCAGTTTGAAAGTGACCTCTCAAATTGGTTGCCTCGCAAGTACAAATCATAATAACCTAGATTGATTAAATTCTATAATTTTGATATGCTTTAAATTCATAATGATTAAAAATTAACAGTCCTTGCTCTCATTTTTCTGTCCTAGACCTAAAAATAATAATACTTATGAGTTAAACTCTTAGTCATTTTTACAAGTTCATTAAATCCTTCAAATGCAATCAACTGTTTTGGTTTCGATTTTTTAAACACATTTCTCTGACTTTTTGCAACCAAGAACTGTATGAAAACAACACGTTAGTATCCAGTTAAAATAGGTGTAGTCAATGTACATCGATTGTAGTTCATTGTACCATGGATGGAGAGCTGTGTGTGTGTGTGTGTGTGTGTGTGTGTGTGTGTGTGTGTGTGTGTGTGTGTGTGTGTGTGTGTGTGTGTGTGTGTGTGTGTGTGTGTGTGTGTGTGTGTGTGTGTGTGTGTGTGTGTGTGTGTGTGTGTGTGTGTGTGTGTGTGTGTGTGTGTGTGTGTGTGTGTAGTGTGTGTGTAGTGTGGTGTTGTTCAACCACCACAACCCGTAGACACCTCTTAACCGCCTTTCAGAACTTGTTTTCGCATTGGTTTTAACCACATCATTTTGATGTATTTTGTGGCTTGGTTGTTTAGTTGGTGTTGTTGCTTTTATTTTTATTTTGATTTTTTATTGGGATTTGTATTTGTATTTGTATTGTTAGTGTATCATCATCACGAGTTACACGCACGAGCTGCGTCTGCCAGTTTTGCATACAGGAAGGGATCGAGTCAGTAACTAGGGGGTAGGGTTAGCAGTTGGCCTAAAGAGAAGGGATGGAGGGGGGGGGATGCCCAAAGTGCCGACAAGTACAGCGACGGGTACAAATTATCATGCATGTGTTTGTCTTCATTTCTTTGTCTTATTGCATTTTATTCAAATTTCCTACCGTGCGGTTTTTACGTTTATATCGTATAGTATCGTTGTCGGCATCGATTTGCAATTCGCAATCGTAATCAGCTCGAAGGCAACTCTACAGAATGGAAATACTATTGATATATATTTACATAGTATGTATATTTCTCTCCTCTTTTGTTGCTGACAGGCAGACAAAGAGGAGGATTCCCTCCAGATTTGTGTATGTAGTTGGTTGTGCCAGTTTTCAACAGCTGAGATGGTGAATATTTATATTTTTGTTTCGTTTTCCAGGCAAATGCAAATAACAAACTGCATACTAAGCCAATAAATTACAACAAAAATGATTTAAAAAGGTGTAAGTTATAATTTAACAGAGTTTGAACTTTTTCGCATGTAATTGATTGGTTTTGATTTTAATTTGTAGGGACCTTAAGCAAGTGAGGTAAGAGATTCTTAATATTCTAATGGATATTAACTTAAACTTTAAGAAATGCACTTAAATCAGCTTATGGACAAAAATAATAACTTGATCTGATAGGTCTTTTATCTAGCTTCTAACTAGCTCCATTTTGGCAAAATGTAATTTAAAATTTAACTTCGATAAAGTGAAAATATATAGTTTTTCCCTTGATAACAAATTAACTAATAGGCAAAGTGAAATAATAATGTTTAAAAAACTTGATTATCTCTTTAAGGCTTTACCAATAATCCAATTATAATAACCTAAAGGAAAACATGAAATCTTTATGGAAGTTGACCCAAATTATTTGCAACATTTTAGAACAATCCATGTTTGCCTTTGTGGGTCAAATATTATGTTATGCTTTTAGATATGCGAAACAATAGTTGTTCGAAAGCCACATTGAAGGGGGCCCTTCAAATCCAACTCTAAATCTAACTCTACACAAACTGGCAACCACATACATAGTTACAGATACATTTCTGTATTGTGGTGAAAGCGAAAAGACTAAATATTTATACGACTTTGTAATGGCTGGAAAACGATATTTGCATTGGCATCCACTTGAACCCTTTTGACCACCCATGAAATTTACTCGAATACCTTAGCATTTTATAACTCCTGAATACGAAGTCACGTGTTTTTACCTCTTGTTTCTCTAATGTAATTTTTGGGGCATGCACCCAGGAAAAAAAAAGAGGAAAAAAGAAGAAGAAAAAAGAAGAAAAATACCTTTTGTCTTTTACTTTATGGCCCGTAAGGGTCGACAGCTGTGTTTGTAACCAATTTGCTACCGAATAAACCGAATAAAAAGAGGAAAACACAAGGTAGCAGGCAGATCAAACCCTGAAACATATTTTACACTCATCCTTATGTAACTGCACTTGAACTCGGGTTTTGGCATATTTTAAAAGTTTTTCATTTGCATTTAGAGACCAGCTGTGTGTGTGTGCGAGTTTGTGTGTGTGTTTGAAGGGTTACATCTCATAACAGTTTTCACCTGTCCGGAAAAGTAAAAACTGCTTGGCAATTAGGCTTGGCCAAACAATGAGACAGCTTGTTGCCCCTCGAGCCAAGTCAATGCATTGATTTCTCAGTCTTAATTTGATGACTATCTAAGTGACTGCAGAGTGAGGAACTGGTGTTGGGGGCATGAGGCATGTGGCATGTTGCCTGCTGCTGGTGACACACGCACAATTGTGGGGCGAAGGACGTTCAAAATTGCTTATCAAAGTTGCACAATCAAAAAAATAAAGCAAGTTGGAATTGGAAGCAACAGCGAATGACGCATCAACATATAACGAGGCAACTGGATAATGGGTACTCGCATCATCTGACGAGTACTCGTTGTCGAACACATATTCGTTATTCAAGTTTGGGGTATAGAGTACTCGACTCTTGACTGCAATGCCATACGCACTCGAGCGAGGACGTGGCATAGACAATCAGTCGGTAATGTGTGCAAAACAAATCAAGCAACAGCGTCAAGCGATATAATCAAAAACAGCACCCTGCCACGATTTTGCATGCCACCAGGGCTGCGTGCATGCAACACTGAATATTACAAGGAAGAAAACATATCTTAAACTAGACTCGCTTTTGCTGTTAATCTCTGATAACTTGCAGAATACGAAATTTCAATGTTCAACATCAGAACAGAAAGCAAGTATTTTTGTTTAATTTCCATATAATACAATAAATTTTTTTGTAATTTTTTAAAAATTCAGAACTTTCTTCCTAACTTCATATTTTCTTCCTAACCAATATGAATAACTTAAAATTGTTAGTAAAAGCAAACATTTTCTTAAAGCTGAAAATTACTCCTCATATTTTGAATTATCACTTGAAAACTCGGAGCTACTTTCGAATTACAACTCGTCTTTTAATTTCAATATAATTTTTTAAGTTACTAAAATGCTGGTGAGTTAAAAAAATTCCATAATTCTTTGGAGTATCTATAGAATATCCTGACTTATTATTCCCATTACATTATGTTCACTTTTAATTGATTATATCATTACTAAATATTGCTTATAAAATGTTTAAGAATTTTTCAAATTTAGCTTCCTCTGAGCTTCTTTCGAAATGAATTTGTTGCATCCCTCGTATTGATACGGTTTATGGTCATATCAGAAATCTGTCTCTCAATGTTTCGCTGCTGCTGTTGATGCCACAGGCGCATATAGCTGCAGGCTCTGATGTTATCCTGGGCCGTCTTCGCACTATTTTTCATTTGATTGGGCCGATGCACATGGCTGTCAACTGGCAGCCGGAGATGTGGCCTGAGTCAGACTACAGACTACTACAGACTCTACACTATAGACTACAGCCAGCTGCAGCTTCTTTGGCGCGTCCTTAGACGAGGACGAGGACGCGCCCGCATATCGATTTCAGCGCGTTGTGCCTGTTTGCATACAAATATCCTAAGGACATGTTACAGATCCCAATCCCCCCCCCCCACATCTGCTATGGTTACCCTCTCCTCCTGTCACACGTACGCATGTAAATTGTATTTGTGTGCAGCCCTTGTCGTCGTATTTAGTGTTCCCTTCCTGTTCCCTGTTCCTTGTACTACCCTGTTCCTTGTTCCCAGCTCCTTTTTGCTTGATTTCATTTGCTCTGGAGCAATTGTCTTCAGCGGCGCTTGCATCGACTTTATTTCTGCCGAAAACTTCCAGTTCTTCATTCCACATTGAAAATGCTTTGCTCTTTTGCAACTTGTCAGCCAAGAGGCAGCCATTTTTTGGTTCCTTTTATTCAACTCTGATGCATGTGGCAGGACTTTTGCGCTTTTGTGCGTGTCTTGGCCTTCGTTTTGCCTGGTGCTGACATTTGATGTTTAATTTCAATAACTCTGTGCGTTCGTTTTTTAATTTTTTTTCTTTCTTTCTTTTTTTTTTTGCCAACATTTTTTGATTTTCTCTTTATTTCTCCTTACAAGCATTTGAGTGTCTTTGACTGCCAAATAGCTTCAAGTGCTGTGAAGGCTCACACACACACCCACACACACACACACATTCATTCTATACTTACATCCGATTTCAATTACAGCTGCCAATGGCGAAAAGTGTTGGTTGTGAATTACATAAATTAGATTTTTGAAGAGGACAGACTGAAGTCGGTTGTCAACGTACTAAGTCTGCTAAGGGGAAAATACTTCAGAAAGATTCGTTGGAAAGAAGCCAATTGAATGTACATCACGTTTTATTGAAAATATTTATCAAGCTACATGTAATTCTATTTCTGTGTCAAGAACTATTGAAAATACTATAGTCGAATTTCTGCATAGGAAACTGAAAAATGATTAAAGAGAAATTTGAGGATATTGTATTTAAATTTTACTTTGCTGAGCTACCAATTTTTCCCCTTTCTTTTGTTTTGTACTTTAATCAAAGTTATGAATTTACTAATTTAAAGCATCCTAATTCAAATATTTATTTGAAATGTGTGATTTGTATAACTTACATGAGATTATGCATATCGAATTGTTCCTCTTTCAGCTTTATGTGATCCTAAGATTTGTACGTTTTTAATGTTTCCGTTCAATATCCTGCCCAGTATGCCACTCCCCTCACTTAAATATGTAATGAAATTTGAGTGAAAAACCAATTACACTACCACAATGCCCAAAAATAATTTTGATTTCATTTCCTGGAGTCCGGCACTTTTGTGGTCAACGTTGCAACCACTGCAACATTTACAACAATAAAAACAATACGAACAATAAAAACAATAACAGAAAGAAAAGAAAGAGGGTGGGAGGGGAAGGAAACCTTTAGTAGACAGAGAACTCACGTGGTTAAAGCCATTGTTAAAGGTCAGTCAACATTTAGGGGTTTTCACTTTCTGCTTTTTTTTCCCCGAGTTGAAAAACTCTCAGCGGGAGTTCCCAACATTTTTTCGGAAACACACGCGGGAGGTGTGAAAATAATGCCAAAAGAAGAGAAATGAAGGAGATGGAGAAGGAGAGAGTGTAGAGGGAATGAAGCAACGAAAATGAATGATGATGGGTTAGAAGTTGGCCAGAACCCCGTTGGCCAGCTCCAATTGCGATGATCAAAAGTTCCGACTTACGGCTTAAAGCCGTGTCTAACTTAGTTGTCAGTTGTGTTTTTTGTTTTTGTCTCGCCAGCTGTTAATGAACATTCAACTGGCTAATTAATTTTATACATTTATTAAACTTTTGGCCCCTGCGGAAGCGTGGCATGAGGCATGCCACAACTGCTGCTACGAAACTATTTACCATACAAATCTAATTTTATCAACTTTGTCTTTTGCCTGCTTAACTAGCTACATGGACTGTCGGTTGTCCTATGTCCTGCGTCCTGCGTCCTGTGTCCTGTGTCCTTCCACTCTGTGTTCTCTGTCCCTCCCTTTCACTCTGTGTCAAAACATTGTGACACAGTTCTGCTTTCTTACAATTTGCCCGGTCTATTTTCTCAGCGTTTGTTACGGCTCGCGCCATTCTCTTGGCTCATTAACGTTGGCCTTTGTTTTGGCCCTGTCATCATCTGCCGTCTGCCGTCCTTTTAGCCAGGAAGCAGGCGCCAGCCAGTCAGCCAGTCAGCCAGCCAGCCATCGAGTTCTATTGTAATTTATAAATGTCCACAGTACGAAGTTCTCTTGGCCATTTCTAATATCGGTTTGAGCCCTGAGCTTGCTGGGATCGGCATGTAAATCAGGTCAAAACAATGCAACTGACAGTGAATTGTGTTCGGGTTTTAGTTCCGTTCAGTTGCTTCGTTGTCTCGTTCAGTCGTTCGTCCTGCCACAATGACACATTCAGGAGTCTAGCACAGTTTACTTCATTATTGGTTACTCAGCAATTCATTCACAGGACACACCTTGTAGTTACTCTACCACTCGCTCATTCTCTCATTCTCATTCTCTTATTCTTTTTGCTGTCTTTGGCTTTGCCCTTTTTATGGCCATGTCCTTTTGCTTATCCTGGCTGACTAATGACAAGCAGAAGCAGCAGCAGCAGCAGCAGCCAGCACGTTGCCAATTCGTCCCTATTGCCCCGGTCTTTTGTCAACGACTCTTACTCATAGTCATTGGGCCATCTCAACATGCTCCTCCTGCTTTTGCCCCCGCACCGCACCGCACCGATCCGACTTTATTCAGTTCCAGTTCTTTGGCTTTAATGGCGTTTGTCTTCTTGCTGGCTGGTAAAAAGCCAACTAGGGGCTGCAATGGGCGTGCTGCCACTCGCTTGTGGCAGTGGCAAGTGGTAAGTGGTAAGTGGCAAGAGGCAAGGGCCAAGCAGGTGCGCATTTTATAACAAAGGCATAAATTATTTTTACTGTCAGCATTGCTTTCATGCGGCTTTCGCCAAGACAAAACAGTCCGACAGTCCGACAGTCGGACAGGACACTCTCGACAGCAGGCCCGTCCTGTAAATGGCACTTGCCTCCATTTATTGTTTGGCTATTGATTTGAATTTGCCCAAGGAATTATACAAGTTATACTATTACCCCCCACATCCTATAGTTTCACAATCGGGGGAAGGAAGCTTGTACTACTTGTTTAATTGTTTTTAGTTGGTGTGCATTGGTTTCCATAGAAAGTCCACTTGATTTGTTTATGCAGAATAAATTTATAAAATAAATAGTAAACAAAGCCAGTTCGATGAAAGACATTTCTGGAGCGACAGAAATTATTTATTGGCTCATAAAGTTATTGACTTCCAAGAGGGAAGTAAAAGAGAGACATGTATTTTATATTCACTTTATTCTATCCTTACTGAAAATAAGAAAATAAGTTTTAAATTCTTTAAGCAACAATTTTATGCACTCATCTTTTAAATTGTTATATTTAAATTTAAGTTTCATTGAGTATACATCACTTTTTATTGCATTTATTGGCAATCATGTGATATGGCTAGCATTTAAATTTGAAATATCGTATTTAATTGGGATATGCTTCATGATTTCCTCTAATTGTATTATCCAACTAATGATAAGTTAATTTTGGCTAAAATTGTATAATGACCTTGCCGAAATATACAATTGTCAGGCTGGCCTTAACTTTATATCGAATTTAAAGAGCCCAAAAAAAGTACATATAAATTCATATTTAAATGATGTGCAAATTTGCTGGTCAATGTGTAAAAAGCGCAAAAATAAATTGTAAATTGTAGGAAAATTGTATCGGCTGGCCAACGAGTTGAATAATTTAGACAAAGGTTTAAACAAAAGCTAAAATTTGCCAGCCACACACAAATACTAATGCCATAAATACAATATATAAATAATTGATTTGTTGTTTAAGCAGACAACTAATTGTGCTTAACTGTTGTGTGTTGTGTGTTGTGCACACACACAGACTACAATTTGCTGGCTGTTATGCGAACCAGACTCGTCCAATTGTATACAGTTATATATATAGCTGTTAATATGAAATAAAATATAATTACAATAAACCAAAAAAATTAATAAATTCAATAGTCAACTTGAAGGTAGCCTGTAATAAGTTTACATTATTTGATATATATATCTATGTAGATTTAGTATCGAAATACATAATATGTTAATACGTCTTTATAATAACTAAGTTATAATTTACTTGTAGTCCTAAAGAGAAGGAAATAATCACTAAATAATTCAGTTTCCAATGTCTATAATTAACTAACTCTAAGCAGGTTTACTTCGTTCAACTCTTACTAACAGTAATTAATTTGTAATCATACCCTTCCTTTGTCTACTTGTGGCTACAGGGTATTGCAAAAGGGAAATTCTATTGCGCAATAATTGAAGCATTGTGCGTAATCAAATAATGTGAAATTGCACAAAAAAACTTTAATTGCTTTAATTGCCCTCACTTAAGTTCTTTTTGGTAACATTATAAAAGCAGTGGCTATTTTGGTAAATTCATCACAGTCACAGTTGACAATCAATTGCAAAATGAAGGCAATTCTCTTCTCAGTCACTTTGGTCATCCTGCTGGTGGCGGTAGTCCAGGTAACGTGTCGACTTATCCTTATCATTTGACCATTTGAAAGGATTTAAGAATATTTTTGGTGTTGGCAGTGCGATCCGAATTTCCATCAACTGATGAAGCAATGCATGGAGGAGACAAAAATGTCGGAGGCAGAACTAAAGGATTTCATGTCTGGCGGCATGAAGAGCACGGCAAATGAGAATCTTAAATGCTACAGCAAATGTCTGATGGAGAAACAAGGTCACATGGCCAATGGACAGTTCAATGCTGATGCTCTGCTCAATACTCTCAAGAATGTGCCCCAAATGAAGGATAAAATGGACGAAATAACCTCCGGTGTGAATGCCTGCAAGGACATGAAAGGCACCAATGATTGTGATACCGCATTCAAGGTAACCATGTGCCTCAAGGAGCACAAGATGATGGGCAACCATCCAGGAGCTCCCCAGCAGGGTTAAACTGTACCAAAAATACATGAAGAGGAATCCTTTAACAGGGCTTAATGTGTGTAGATGAATTTTAAATAAATTTATGTGTGTTTCATGTTGCAGTAAAGCAAATTGCTGATGGTGATGGGCTATTCATTGTAGAGCGTTAAAAGTAAGAATTTTTAATTTGGGAAAACTAGAAAAATTAAATATTATGATAGGAAATACGAGAGATGTTTGGATATTCAGAGAATACACTCAAATCTGTCAAATTATAAAAATTAATCATTGACGCAACATAAGAAAATATAACTAATCTAAAAATAGGAATCAATTTTAAGGCTCAGTAAAAAAACTGAAAGTTTGGATCTACTTAGATTATACTACATAATATGCTAACTAATATTAAGATTCTTTATTTAAATATCGAAATGACTTCAATACCTAGAAATTTGGTATTTTGTATTGTTTACTTCAAATGACAAAAGGAAGTCTGAATATCAACATTCATTGGAATAGATTTGCTTATCTGAAGTAAAATCGATGTGATTGTACTTGAAAGAAGAAAATTCCCCGTACTAGGTGTGTGTCCCAGAGCCAAGCCCAGCATCCTAGGTGACAGGCAGACTGACCAGTCAGACAGACATTCAACATACCGAAAATTCCCCAAATTCTGGTTGTTTTTGGGTTTCCAGTTGAACATGCCTCATTGCACTATTGCAGGGGGCATTGAAAGTGTGTGACTGTGTATGTGATTTATCAAAAGTTGCCACAGAATGCGGCACGCACGGACAGTTCTAGGAAGCAGTCATTGACAACCGACAACCGACAGCCAACAAGCAACCTGTTTCCTACAAGACAACGCGATGTTGTCTACGAATATCATTTGTCAATTTTAATAAGTTTAAAATCAAGATAATTAAAACAACGCGCAACCATCTACGACTCCGTCTACGTCGACGTCTACGTCTACGGGTGAAATGTGAGGGAACTCCGGGAAGTTCTCCGGTAACTGGCTGAGGTTGAATACGAGTATGGCAATCCTTTCCTTTTTCTTTGGAACATTGTGACACCAATTACCGCTAATAAATCATTTTCACGTGTGCGTCTGTGCGTGCCTCCTTCCCTCTCTCTCCTTTTCTCTCTGCTTCTCTCTCTCTCACTCTATCTGTCTCTCTTGGCGTAACATATGAGCTGTGCTTAATGGCTCTGTGCGTGTGTGTGTGGAGGGGCAATGTAACCATAGAAGATATAACATAAATCAACGCCGGCAGCCTTGCAACGTCAGTTCATTGCACTTGCAACGGGGTTGAGATGCTGGGAGATCGTCGCTTGCAGGTTGACAAGCCCTGGCGACATGATGAGACAACGAAATTTTTCTACGTATGTGAAAGAAAGCCAAAGAAATTCTTTGAAGGACAGTGAATGCTCCCACAGACTCTCTTCTCCTTGTCCCCATATACATATACAATACCTCCCTCCATCGACCAGTCAATGACAATTTGAAAAAAGATATTCTTTTGCCTGTCTGCGGATTGGAGATGGTTGCGTGATGGAGTTCGTGCTTAGTCGTGACACGACCCGATCTGTGTACCTTTCGTTTTTTACTACATAAGGTTTAAGATTAATTGGGTTAGGATTTGGTTTTTGTATATTAACATAGTTTTAGGCTGTTCTTTTGTAAATTTTAAGTCGTATCATGATCAATAAACCCAACACGCTCCCATCTCTAGCTGAAGCGAGGCTGAGCTACTTTGAATTGAAAGGTCGGGTCGTAGTTGGAGCTAAAGTTGGATCGGACGTAGCCATAGCAGCCGTATGCATACAAATTTGTTGTGACTCCTTCCCAATCCCAATCCCAATCCATTCCATTGCTATCCATCGCCAACCCGACCTGGACACACTACGTACTTGAAATTGTGCAGCTTGGCCATGCATATAATGGCCTGGCCTTTTATCAACTAACAAATACAGGCAACAAAAAAAAACTTTGACGATGGATGACTCCAGTCGTTGCCTGCACTGGAAAACTCAATTTGAATATTGTTGAAACTGAAAACAACAAAAAGAAAAGGAAGCTAAAGAAAAGCCAAAGCAGCAAAAGCACAAACCGACTCCAAAGACACACACACAGACACACGCACACAGTCACAAATGAAGACGAAAACGAAGACGAAGACAACGATGATGAAGAAGAAACACAAGCGTTCATGTGCCACATGCCACATGATGAAATGCAGTCAAGTTAAAAAGTGTCACTTGAGTTATGAGTTCATTGTTTGTACATAGTTACGATGCCTCATCAGAGGCGAGGGGAGGAGGAGTTGAAGTCTCCTTTTCAATGGGATCTACCATATTGTAAAAGTTGCTGTTGATATGGGTTTAGGCTTTTGTTGCCACATTCAAAGGGTTGTTCCTCCTCTCCTCTCCTCTCCTCTCCTCTCCTCTCCTCTCCTCTCCTCTCGCAATTGCTTCTTAGTGGTTGCCACTGGAGACCAAACTGAAGCTGGATGACTTGCCAATCTTGTTTATAGTCATGTCTGAAAACACAACTAACCATAGACTATCTACATATTTCATAACATATCTCTTTTGCGATTGAATTCATTTTTAGCAAACAAATTTTGACGTCATTTTCATAAGAAGTGGTGCAAGTTAAATGAAACTTGTCTAAATGTAAACTGATGTCATCCACAGCTTTTATTTTCATTAATTTTTAATTTATCTATTTTCTATATTAATAATGCTATTAATATTTCTTGAAGAGGGTTAAAAATAAGTATATTTCAAATAATCACTGCACTTTTTTTATTTTCTTATCATATATTCTGTATAAGGATTATTTTTGTAAACATAATGGAAACTACTATTTTTATTTTAAATTGATATGAATCTATGTATTATATTATACATCTATCAAAATGAATACAAAAATTATCAAATTTGTATTTAATTTCCTTTCTTATCTATCGTTGCAGAGTTCTTCAACAATACCAAAAAGTTGGAAATTAAAAATATATATACAATCCCTTTAAATAAATATGTAAGTACAAAGTTTATTGCCTTACTTCCCAGGCCAAAGATGGGACTGCTGAAATACATCATATTTCTGAGTAAGTTGTAAGTTTGTTTTGAACTAAGGTAATACAACAATAAATTCAAGTCCTTAGTTATATTAATATGTAAATGTATTTGCAATTTCTCCAATCCTTTTTTTTTCTGATAATTTGAACTATTTTCATGAAACCAATGTTCAGCTCATTCATTGAATTAAACTAATTTGAAATGCAGCTCTATCTATTCCCATGACTGTGATATTGTTAACAATTTCGCATGGGGTCGATTCAAAGAGGTCTGTGGTAAACTTTAACCTTACATTAAATTCATAAATCAACGTGGCTGCTGCTCCGTTCAAAGACCATGCACAGCAAATTGCTAACATCCGGGTAATTTGAATAAAATTCTGTTTATCACTCGGGACGCACCAAACAAAGATGGCAAGATGGTTGTGGAAAGGTATGCGTAGATAGATAGAGAGAGAGAGAGAGAGAGAGAGAGAGAGAGCTCTTGAGATACTATAAATAGACCGTGTGGGGAGCAATTAAAACTAGAATATTTGGATAGAGTTTTTGGTATATATTTAGGCGCGCTTAATTATGGCAAGCCAGGCAGAAAAAGTAGGCGTCTGTTAATGAAGGTATTGAAAAGGCGGTGACATGCAACCGATAATTAAATTCTAAACAGACTCGGGCTCGAGTTGAGTCGAGGCACAGTTCCCACATCATAAGGATTTAGCAATAAAAATAAAATTGTTGGGTTACATGTTGAAAAAGTATATGTAAATTGCAAGAGGGGTTCGGTCGGTGCAGTGCTGATAAACTGATCTATGTGGTCGTTACGTGTCTATGCATCTTGAGCGGGTACCAGGGGGTTTTCCGTTACTTTTCTCATATCGAAGGAGAGAGGGAGAGACAGAGAGAGAGAGAGAGAGAGAGAGAGAGAGTGGAAAACGTGTACCCGCACATAATTGTGGAAATTGTAGAAAACTAAAGTGTCAACTTTTGGGTTGTAAACGTCTGGCAAACTCCCCCTCCCCATACCATACTGTATCCCCCTCCTTCTCCATGTGACGCCTTTGTGCATTTGCTTTCTAATTTGGGCACACGCTCAGCCTTTAGAGGAAACAACAAAAGGGCCAAGTGTGCAACGAGTGTAAAGGGAAAGAGACAGTGGAATAGGGAGAGGGAGAGGGTGTGGGAGAGGAAAATAGCATTTCCGTTTTTCACACAAACATTCAAAGGCAATTTTTCAAAATTGAAATTCATTTCATATTGAAAGACCAGACAACCACGACGCCTGTCTACGCGTCCATTATTCCTCATATCAACCATTCGTATCTATGGCAATGCATCGCCAAATAAGATCGTACAGTGTTGATAAACCCGGCGACCAGCAAGTGTTGAAAATTGTCGAGGGGTGACAATTGCAAGATCTTCTCGGACTGATAACTGCCAGCGTCCAGTTATAGACTATAGAATACATAGGATGTCCTTATAAACCTATCTTCCAAATTAGTTCCAGTGCTGTCAAAGAAATTGCCTTTTCTATCTATCGAGATTTAAGTAACCCTCAATAAGATTCGTACTTATTCAAAGTTAGCTTGCTCCAAATCAAATATAGGATTGTGACTTGGGCTTCAAAATTATCTAGATTATTTCTCTTAAATACAGAGTTTCAGAAATTTCTTCTGATTATATTGGGTAAAGTAGGGGTTGGGGGATGACTTTGGAATTTGTCACAGAATTGTATTTATATTATAAAACGAAGCGTAGTCCTAAAATTTAGTGCCGTGTAAGTCCGTGTTTTATTTTGACGTTAATCCAAAAAAGATCTATTAAATTGAAATCGAACTGAAAGAACTGGATGCAAGAATTGGTGTTAAAATAATCCAAAATTTATTTTAAATTATTATTCTAAAAAAGAAAATATAGACTTGTTTCAAAAGTAACCAGTTTCTATTCTTAGTACCATTTTGCTTACTGATTTTATTTATTTTTAAATTATCCAAAATATTATATTTTATTGTAGGAAAAAATTAAGTTAAATAAGTAACAATATTTAAAAATGCAGGAGACAGCTCTAAGATTTGTCCACAAGAGACCCGTCTGGCAAAAATAAATGTATAATTAACATTCTTAATAATTCAAATGCAAAACCAACTCGATTGGGAAAAGTATTATCCCACGCTCTAGAAATGTGCATTCATTATCTGATATCAAAATTATTTCAGTTTAATAGAGTAAAAGGGTAAATAAGTAGAGATATTTAAAAATGCAAGAGGCTAAATGAAATTTATTTTTAACATTCTCAATAATTCAAATGAAAAACCAACTCGTTTGGGAAACACATCACCCCATTCTACAGTAGATAAAAAACACATCGTATCGTTAGCAAACAAATTTTGAGTTAAACCTCGGGCTGTGACATTTGAAACAAAATTGAACCAATTTCCCCCCCAAAATCAGGGGCAAAAAGGTATCAATAGCTGGCAAAACCTGACTTCTCTTTCTCTGGCGCTGTGGAAACACTTGAAATGTAAACAGGACCCCAACAATTGACTGAATGACTGAATGATGGCATGACAGCAGGCCTAACGGACGGACAAATGGGCAAATGGACAGACCTGAGTTGTCAATCAAATTGTCGCGAGGGACGCACGCAAATTTATTAAATCGATATGCCGTCAAAATTGAAAGTGGTTCGTGGTTCGCTTGGTTCGCTTGGTTTCTGCATGTCTGGGACCTTGACAGGGTCGAAGCCCAGAGAGAAAGAGAGAGAGAGAAGAAAGTCAGAATAAGGGGAAATCCCTCCCTCACAGAGCAGACAGTTGAAAGCCCAATCTAAACATTTGCATTGATTGCATTTCGTTAAAAAGTAAAGATACTCATTCCTTTTATTGTTTTTTTTTTGGGTAAATATTTGAATGTCGTGTAAAATTTAACAGTTGTTGCCGTATAGAAATTAGCCAGACAAGATAGGGAATGGTAAGAAATTTGAAGGCGGGGCAAATCTCAAAGTTGGTTGTAGAAATTTATTGTTATTACAAGCGATTTTCTAAAATAATTAATGGCTAGTGTGCGACAGGGGGGCGGCGGGCTGTCACTAGCAGAAATTACAGAATTACCGAGCAGAGAAACACGGAGAACAAAAGGAGAAAATGTAACAGGAAAGGGAATAGGTCAAAGGACACTCGGAGCACGCAGGACACGCAGTTCCAAAGCAATTGTGCATTTTGTCAATGGGAATTAAATTGGCAGTTCGCTCTGAAATGTCAACTCACAGATTCTGTTACTAGTCGGGGGCGGGGGGAAAACGACAGGATATCACCAAAGGAAGTAGTCCAGAGTATGGGATGGGAAAGAGGGACGAGAGACGAGGGAACAGAGAGGGGTCTAAGGCTCAATTGTGGGCATGTTGAGCGGTTGGTCCAATGGATTCGATCGCTCAGTTGGCTGGTCATTCCCATCATTAGCGCCTGTACGTGTCAAATTGATGCTGTTATTGTTGTGCGAGTGTGTGTGTGTGTGTGTGTGTAGTATTTGACATTTAGCTTAGCCGCGGGTGACAAATTTAATGGACGTACCCGAGCATCTTTTGTCAATCCTCCCGAGGGTTGTTGCCGTGTTCAAATCCAGTGGTTAGAGAGGGGGAGAAATATTCTATCGATTTCTATACAGAACTCTAGCTATTTGACTATCTAATTACTGGTCCATATATGACCAGACATTTGGCATAAATATTTTGTAAATAACGTTGAATCTCACACAATAAACTCGTTCATTTTCCACAGCTGCCAGTATTTGAACTGCGCCCACAAGATAAAGGAATTAATAGACTAAACCCGTCCAAAAAGACCTTAAGACCTACAAATTCACCCTTTTTTCTCGGCTCCCATTCGGGATGACATGTGTTAAGGCGCTGAAAATGCTTATCTTTAGTTCGTGCCACACGAATCACACGTACCACACACACACACATAGGAGTATATTATTTCCTTATACTACTTTTGTTATGACTATTAAATCTGTTGGTTTGTTTTTAAGACTTCTCAATATGTAGACCATTTGAAGAGAGGATGCGACTAGCATTATGTAATAATCAGATAATTCTAAAGTCCATCTAATCACTGAATTCTTTTACTATATTGTAATACATCAAAAAGTGGATTAATGTTGTTTTTAGTTAATTAAATTGAGAATCCAATCCAATTGTTATATGAATCTGAAAGATATTTAAGATTAATCCTTTGGGTCACTGTATGTTTGGCTGTCATTTTTTTTGCACAATTTAATGTTTTAAACGATAATTTTATTGGTATTTAATATAAATTAAACTATTCTGTTAGTCTTATTTTCAAACTTGCAATAATTTTAGAATATAACATCTTTCAGCAATTGTAATTGGAACTTTGTTATATTATTACTTCTCACAAAATCACAAAATGTAGCTGCAAACAGTGTTTTTTTTCATATCCTAAACAAATCATGCCTTGAGATTTTCCTCACATAATGAAAACTCTAGTTCTTAGTCCTCTGTTAAAATTTAATTAGTATAACTACAGTGAAGTACGTAAGTATTCGTTCCTTCTGCCAACACGTTCAACTCGATTTGCTATAAATCAATTAATTGTGGACAGCTTGTAAGCAAATCGAGCTCGTAAATTATAAACAGCATTTGTCTTGCATACCAAAAAAAAAAAGAGAGGAAAACTTAACACACTTTGAATAAGGTTGCCACGAAATGCATTTTATTTCAGGTATTATCAACATGTCTCTGGGCTGTGTTCATTGTAGCTAGGCATGACTTTAAACCATAACCCATAACCATAACGCTATCTCAGATGTCCAAGCACGAGCTTTGACTGAGGTTTTGACTTTGGTTTTTCTTCTTCTCTGTTCTATTATTTTTTTGGTTTTCAGTTTTTGGCCCTGCTCTCATATAAATTATTTTTGATTGATGTGGCTCGTAGTGCAGCACGTGCAACGAACTCGTTGAAATTCGTCAGAGAATAGAATGTAAAAAAGGAAAAGAAAAACAATCCATTTAGTAATACCAGACTGGAGTTACCCTGTAGTTTTCTGTATCCTATAAAGTTTTTAAAATACTCTTTATTTGAGTAAACATTTTCTTACACCAAACAAAGGAGGTCTACCTTTTAAGAAATGTTATCTATAGCTGCAAAGTATCTCACATATATTCGATTTATGTCAATGATGATGCATAGATCTACAAATTAATTTGGTCCAAATCGATGCTGTTGTCTAAACTCTCCGAATCTCTCTCTCTGCTTACAGTATGTACCACCCTATCCACTTTAATTTGCTCCAGGGTATAACAACTGAAGAGCTTAACAACGCGTTGATGATTAAAATGCAGCCAAGGTTACGTGTGGCGTTTTCTACCAGGAAAAAAATATGCTTTAATTGTCTCGGTTTTTGGTTATTGCTCAAATCTTATCGTATATATGTTTACAAAGTGTATATAGTATATGATTTTAGAGTTCTTGACTTCTAAGAATTAACGAGCTGAGCTACGTGCACGGCATTTCCAACAATTATTATCATTATATTTTCAGTTATGCCCTGCATGACAAAATTCTCTTAACAATGTCGACTTTATTTATGGTTAGTATGATAGTACGGATAGTTTGTAGTTTCTTGTTGAGTATTTACGGTAAACTAGTTCAGACGCCTTTTAAGCGATTCCTGGAAAGCGTCCAGCTACTAAATGAAAATTGTAAATTCTATCTGAAATACTCGAGAGTTGCACGTGTCGAAATTGAAGGCACACTCCCGGCTGATTACGGGACCGGACGAGAGAACTTTGTTTAATGTACTTACAGGGCACTTAAAGTGCTATAAAACGCGTTCAACTGCACTTCTGTCTTCCCCATTCCCTTCCCTCATATCTCCTTATATTTGGTCAAGAGGTGCTCTTTTCACCTGGCTGCTGGTTTTTTATTAACTTGGCCTCGCTCATATATGTAATTGCTATTATTTTTTATACTCTTCAAGCCTCGATTCGGTGGAATTTTTCCAAGAATCATGGCTAATATTTTCTTCGACTGCTGTTCACTTTCTAGAGAAGGCGTCACAATTTTCCATGAATGACTTAAGTGCCAGTTACGAGTTTTAATCAATGGTAACAAGATAAAACGTTGAAGCGATAAAACGATGAAGCGTAAAAGGAAGTCTTGAGAAAGATGCTAAAGATTAATCACAGCATTTAATAGATGATTATAAAATATAGCTTCAAAAATATCATGAAATGCTGTAATATTTTAGGATTTCATAAGTTTCAACTCAAATTAATAAGTTATATTTTAAAAGATTATTGTTTAATACATTTACACAATGATTTATCTATTATATTCCAAACTTAAAGATACAATTTGTTGAGCTCTGATTATATTATTTAAATAAATATTTAAAGAGATTTTAAAGGGTTTAATAAGAGTCTGCAAATAAATTACATAATATTCACAATACAATTTGCGAAGTCTTCAGCTATAGTAAATTTATTATTTTTAGAATGACGTATATTTTTAACTTTGCTTAAATAAATGGTTGAGCTTAAATGTGAACGAGAACTCGTTCCAGAACATTTCCTCCAGTATTCACTCTATTTGCAAAACCAATCAAAATAGCAGCTTCTGTTTATTTATATTTTTTTCTTCCCAAATTGAAATGAATGAGTTTGTTCAGTTTCTTTCCAATTGCTTCATTTCTTTTCTGCTCTTTCAAGAGATTTGCAAATCGTTTTTCCCGATCAGGTTCGATTTGAAATTTCATCTTTGTTAGTTTGCACTGGTTGAAGACTTTCAGTTGTAAATTGCTTACAGTTGGTCAAAGGATTCAAATACCTAACACGATAGCATCTAGTGTTCTTAACACCTTCCCAGCAGGACGTAATGCGTGTCCGAAGACAAAAGGAGAACTGCACTTGTTCTAGTTTAATTGGAAAATGCAAAATGCAATGTTTGCCAAGGGAAGGGAAAGAAAATGAAAGGGGATGGAAAAGAGCAACAAATAGGAAGAAAAGCAAAGCATCAGCAGATCAAAATAGCACAGTGCATCCAATCATCGAGAGATGAAGGGAAGCTGGATAGGAAAAGTTAGAAAAATAGGGAAAATGTGAAAACATCGCGTGAATAGCGCGATTTTCTCTCTCTCTTTCTCTCTCTCTCTCTATTTCTGTTTTTCCTGCTTGTATAGGCCTTAAAAATCAGGCAAGGACTCGGCAAAAATCAACAGTGTGGCAACAGAAAACCTCGTAGCGTCCGCCCCATGGCTAAACAAAGTTAGACAAGATTGTGCAACAAACGGTGGCAAGCAGGCGGTGGCAGTGGAAGTGGCAGTGGCAAAAATTGCAATACGCCGCTCTCTTGTTGCATTGTTGTTCTGGGGTGTTTCTCTCGACGGAGTCTTAACTTGCCACACCAACCCACTCACCTGTTAGTGCCAGCTTGTTGGCCATGTCTTCTGCTCCCAACTCCGATTCCCAATGACTTCAGTTGTTGCTCCTGCTCCTGTTGCATGCCCCATTGTTGCTGGTGCTGCTGCATTTCCAGCTGAGTTGTTGCTTGGCGAGTTTAGCAAACTTCTGCCGTTGTGATTGTGTGCGGCATAATTGCATGCGATTATGCTGCCTGCTCAGCTGTGCAATTTATATCATGGGACCAGCCTCAACAACAACATCAACAACATCCACAACGGCAACAACAACAACAACAACGATAGCATTAACAGCAACAAGAAGAAGAAGGAACAGAGCTACAACAATAATAATAACAAGAGCACAAGTTGAGCTTCAACAGTTCAGCAATCTTCACACTTGCTGCAAAGCTTCCATCTCTAAAGTGTCCAAGGTGCAATGCACAGTGGTTACAAATCAAAGTTCTACAAAATTATTATTTCTAATGCATCACTCAGTTGAGTATCTTTAAAGACAAGAAAAGGCCCCTTTTCTGACTTTAAAAGTAAGCTGAAACTTTATTAAATTTTTAAATGTATAGATAAAGATTTAACTAAATTAAGGACACATTTTGGATTTTGACTTTATTTAGGTAATTGAATTCATTAAATTAATATTCATATGCATGTGTTAAAAACGGTTTAGAATTTAGAATCAAGTTATAAAATCTAAAGATTAAAGTTACAGTTAATATATTCAAGATGTTGAGTAGTCTTTTAAATAAAACTTATGACAAATATTTATTCAAACACTTTTTAGATTTATTTATTATTATTTATTATCCTAGCGCTACAAGGTCTCCTTTATATATGATTGCAACAGTCACAATGTGTAAATTTACTATCAAATTCAAAATGGACTCGTATTCATATTCATCTTATTTACTTATTTATCTAACAACAAGATTAGATTTAAAATTGAATTAAATTAAACTAAGTTATTTAAACTATATTGTTTATTGTGATTTCGAATATCTAATACTAATATCTAATACAAAGGAATTAGTCAAATTACCTTGTTCATATGCTTTTTGCAAATTGGAAGGATTTACAAGTTAAAATTTAACTGATGATTCGTTCATTTCATTCGTTTTCTTTGCCATTGTGCCACTGTACAACGGTTGCTCAATTTAGTCGCATCCTGTTATCCCCTCCCAACCCCCTCAGATCCTTTGCCAACGCCTGTCAATTTCAGCTGCCGCTTTTGCGGCACGGCATCGAAATTTGTTTTTAGTTCAATTTTTGGTCAAAATTCTATGTCCGGCCGTGAAACTGGTCTGGGCATATTTTATATCAACTCGGTGGTTGTGTGGCTATCGCTGAAAAGGGATATGAATGGGGATAGGAAAGGGGATAGGAAAGGGGAGTTGTGGGATGTGGATGCAACATCGGCGGCATTTGCCATTTGTGCAATTTGTTTTGAGCTCTTGCCTCATGACAAATTCCATTTTTTGGGGACTGCAATAGACTTGATAATGGAACCGAATCGAACAGAGAACTGACCCTACAACTCCCTCTATTCCCACTATTCGTCTATTTCTCTATTTCTCTATGTGGTCCATTGAATCGGAATCGCTTTAGGGTTCTCATTTGTAGCCTGTAATCGAAAATGTTGGACCACGTTTGTCGCACTTTTGATAATTAAACATTGCCGATGCATTTTATTGTCTCCTCTCTAATTATTTATGCATACATCAGCAGGGCCAGAGATCTCCATTGAGCATTAACTGAGGAATTTATCACGCAATTTAATGCACATTTACGTAACATAAACATAAATATTATAAAAATTCATTTCTTTGCTCTATAAATTGAAATATAATACCATCCTATCTGAGACAGCTGATAACCCTTGACTTGCTCTGCATTAACTTCTGAGTTCTCAGTTCTCGGTTCTCCTCAGTTCTCTTCATATAGTTACCCCACAAATAGAGCTGTACGAAACGTTCTTTGACTACAGATAATTCATGGCGGGCTCCACATCTCAGAGATTTCTTCTTCCAGTCTCCAAGACAGATAAGAAGGGAACATGCAAACAGTTGGACTCTTGTGGACTATCTAGGGGTCGTTGCCATTATAATAAATATACTTAGTTGCAGATGTTGTTGGAATATTTACAAGTATGACATTTAATACTGACGCAATATGGAGCACAGTTCATGGTCCAACATAGAGGGAGATTTAAATTAAAAACTTATTTATATTATATTATTACAAATTTGAATATTCTTAAGCTAAAACAAATTTATTTGTAATTTTATAATAATTCCTATTCAATATATTTTTGTCGCCATAGCATCTATATTATCTGTATTGACAATGTCATGATGAGAATCTCTTGTGTCTGATAATGAGACAAAGTAGCATATTTAGCAATGCAAAAGGACTGATCCAAATTCTTTCAGCTCTCTTCAAACTTAGTGGATTCCAACTGGAGTTGCATTTTGTACATAAAATAAAATATATATTTATATAGAATTTATAAAGATCATTTAAAACTTCGAGGTTGATGCTAATTCTATAATGTAATCAGGAAAAAGTATCCTGTGGACAGAGAATCGTCAGCTGCTTGTTGCAGCTAACTGAATATGAGGTAGCATTTTGTGTTGTTGCTATTTTTATAGTCTTGCATACACACTCTCACACACACAAACAGATACACACTCATACACACACATGTGAGTAAAGAATAGTAAAATGGAAACAAGTTGAACAAGTTTCCGACACCTTTTGCAGCAGCCGAAAAAGGAGAGAAAAAAAAACAATGGCAATGTGTTGGGACTTTATCGAGTTGGAATTGAAGTTGGAGTCAGTTAGCTGGGTGGAAAAGGGCGGCAGTTGGAGGAGTACAAAATGGAGGGGCGAAAAGCGTACTAACTTAGTTACAGAGAAGGATAGGAGACAGGGAAGCTGGTCTCTGCACCTTTGGCAATTTACTTGGCTTTGTAGATTTGTTGCCGCTTGTTGACGACTGCCAAGGACTAGGAATTGACTGTGTGTGTCTCCCCATTTTCCTCCCCCCTTCCCAGAGGACCACAAGCATCTTCCGGTCATATGTGGGCGATGGTTTCCCGCTCTGCCAGTTAATGAAAAAGTTGCCATGAATAATAAATGCATTAGAGAAAACTTGCAACAAACAAAAGTTACGTTCTGTGGGCAGATCACAGACACAGACACAGATACATTTACAGATACAGTTACAGTATATACATATATGTATCTAAATGATAAATAATAAATAATACATTTTTCAAATGTCGAAAAGTGGCAAATGATGCTCTGACAAAAAACACTTGAAGCTATAGCCAACTTAACCTTGGCCTTAAAGAAAAACGAAAACGAAAACCAAAGAGAAGAGAATAATAGAAAATTGAGAATAATTCAACAGTTTATTTTTCTTTTCTATCTATAGATACAGATACTTAAGATAAACTCCAAGCTGCCTGATCTAAACACTCTATATATAAACTAACACTTGAAACTCGCGCATTTCCCTAATGTATCTCAAAGTGTGTCTGCATGTGTGTGTTTGTATCTATGTGTGTATTTTATCCTTGTTGTGTGTCTGGCAATGTGTTAAACATCTTTTAGCGTTGACAAAATTGCAGGCCACCCTACCCCTGACCCCTTGTCTATTGCCTTGCAGCTGCAACAATTAGAAGTTGCCTCGCAATAGGAAACGTATCTGACGGATGCGCCTTCAAAATTGTTCCTGCAGTCATTGTTGTTGTTGTTAACAATAACAAAACTACAGTTTAGCTAAGTGCTGAGTGATGTGTTGAGTGAAAGAGCGCGGCGAGTAGAAGAGAGAGTGTGTATGAGAGAGTAAGAGTGAGAGGTCAGCTTAAGCAAATAATGCTCATCATTTTAGATGTGCAACAAGAACACATTGATAAGGAACTCCCGCAGAGGTTGCATTAATTTTAAGTATTATTAAGTATAGTTTTAAAATAATTATTTATAAAACATAATAATCATTAGATAATTTATAAAAAATGATAGCTGTTATATTTAATTTAAAAGGAAAAACATATATAAAACATTTTTAGTTTTTTTATAGAAATGTTTATCAACATTTATAGTTTCTTAGCGAGTATTTACGTTAATTACTTGCAAAGAATATTTAAATAATTGCTACCTTACTTTCAATTTAGTCACTTAACATATTGTATGCTTATAGAATTTTACAATTATTATTTTTAAGTCAATGCAAAAAACAACAATAAATTTTGCCGTTTTGTTTATTCTATTTAAACTAGATTCTCGGCCCTACATAATTTACCAACAATTTATCCAATTGAAAAATCACTCAAAAAATGACTCAAATCGGTGACTCTCACAACAACAATTTGCTCTCATTTCGAACAGCACACTAGCGCCATTTGGCCCTGCAGCGGCTGTTAATGTTACTAATTTACAAGAGAGAGAGAGAGTGAGAGCAAACGTGAGAGCGTCAAACATCGTTTGCCATTATTGAATACAAGCCGAGCACATGCGCCTCCTTCGTGTAGAGTGTCGCTCTCGTTCTCTCCCTATCTCTGTGCTATTCTCTCTCTCAGACTGACTGTGTTCGTTGTGCGGCAATTGTAATTTTCGTTAGTCAACGGGCAGTTGGTTTGCTAAACTAGCAAACAGTTCGAGTGCGAGCGCCGTACGGTACGGACGTGTGGAGCACGCACAAATTTCAAATTTACAAATCGCAAAACGCTAAAGAAAAATCCAAAAATCTAAATTCAAAGTGATGGAAATTGTTAAATTGGAAAATGATACAGATTGAAAATTTATTTAAATTGAAAACGAAAACAAGAAAATAGTGAAGTGCTAATGCATTTAATTAAATATAACAAAGTAATTATATCAAATTAAATTAAAGCAATTAAGTGAAATTAAAACTGTGTGTGCGTGTGCTTGTGTGTATGTGTGTTTGTTAAAGTAACAACAACAACAACAACAACGATACCGACTAAAAATGCCACAAAACTAAGAGCAGTGTTTAAACGCAATAGATACCCTAGAAAATCAAAATAAAATTCCCACAACGTGTAAATCATCCCGAATAACAAGAAAATGGAGCCTAGGCTTGTCCTGCTCCTGCTCCTAACGGTACTTTCCACCAGCTCTCTTGGAGCCCTGGCGCCCAAGGAGCAGCAACCTGGAGGCGGCAGCAGTTCAGCAAGCAGCGCAGCCAGCGCCATAATGGGCGGTGGCAAAGGAGGCGGAGGCGTGAGCCTGTCCAGCGATTATACTTCCTTGTTGGCAGCCTCACTTCCGGTCGCCTCATCGCCGGCTCCGGCGCACAGTGGGCCCGTGAATCAATGCACCTGGACCTACAATGGGAGCAGTGGGGTGCATTGTGCCCTGAGGTTGATTGAGAAGCAACCTGGACTTGATTTACAGGGTGCCGATGGCAGCAGTCAACTGACTATTAAATGCTCGGATCTCTATCTCTTTGAGTCCACACTGCCCGTAGCGGTATTTGCCCGCCTCCAGACTTTGGATACTCTTCGGCTGGAGTCGTGTAAACTGCTGCAATTGCCCAATAATGCCTTTGAGGGATTAACCACATTGAAATCCCTCAAGCTGAGCACCCGGAATGCCGAATGGGGTCCAGCCAAGGCCTTGGAACTTTATCCGGATTCATTGAATGGCCTTAAGCAGTTGACGGAACTCGATCTGAGTGACAACAATCTCCGTGCTCTGCCCGGAGGATTTCTTTGCCCCGTGGGCAATCTTCAGTCCCTGAATCTGACAAGGAATCGGATCAGGACTGCGGAACAGCTGGGATTTGCTGACATGAATTGCAGTGGAGCAAGTGGAGCAGCCGGAAGCGGAAGTGGCAGCGAATTGCAGTTCCTTGATGCGAGTCACAATGAGCTCAGATCCATTACAGAGAGTTGGGGCATCTCCAGATTGAGGCGCCTGCAACATTTGAACCTGCAGCACAACAACATCTCGGAGCTTTCGGGAGAGGCTCTGGCGGGACTGGCTTCCTTGAGGATTGTCAATCTGAGCAACAATCATCTGGAGACACTTCCCGAAGGTCTCTTTGCTGGTAGCAAGGAACTTCGTGAGATTCATCTGCAGAATAATGAACTCTACGAGTTGCCCAAGGGACTGTTCCATCGTTTGGAACAGCTTCTTGTTGTGGATCTCTCTGGCAATCAGTTGACCTCGAACCATGTGGACAACACAACATTTGCGGGACTCATCCGACTGATTGTCTTGAATCTAGCTCACAATGCACTCACCAGGATCGATTATCGGACATTTAAGGAGTTGTATTTCCTGCAGATTCTCAATCTGAGGAACAATTCCATTGGCCACATCGAGGATAACGCTTTTCTGCCCCTCTACAATCTGCATACGCTTAATCTCGCCGAGAACCGGCTTCACACCTTGGATGACAAGCTCTTCAATGGACTCTACGTGTTGTCCAAGCTCACGCTCAATAATAATCTCATCAGTGTCGTGGAGCCAGCTGTGTTCAAAAACTGTTCTGATCTCAAGGAACTGGATCTCAGTTCGAATCAGTTGAATGAAGTGCCACGTGCTCTACAAGATTTGGCCATGCTAAGAACTTTGGATCTCGGCGAGAATCAGATACGCACCTTTGACAATCAGAGCTTTAAAAATCTACATCAGTTGACGGGATTGCGACTTATCGATAATCAAATTGGTAACATTACAGTGGGAATGTTTGCGGATCTTCCTCGGCTCAGTGTCCTGAATCTGGCCAAGAATCGTATCCAGAGTATAGAGAGAGGAGCATTTGACAAGAACTATGAACTGGAGGCAATTCGATTGGATAGGAACTTCCTATCGGATATCAATGGAGTCTTTGCCACATTGGTTTCCCTGCTCTGGTTGAATCTCTCAGAGAATCATTTGGTGTGGTTTGATTATGCCTTTATTCCATCCAATCTCAAGTGGCTGGACATACATGGCAACTACATTGAGGCTTTGGGCAACTACTACAAGCTGCAGGAGGAGATTCGAGTAAAGACTCTCGATGCAAGTCACAATCGGATCACGGAAATTGGACCCATGTCCATTCCCAACACAATTGAGCTGCTCTTCATCAACAACAATCTGATTGGGAATGTCCAGCCGAATGCCTTTGTGGACAAGTCCAATCTGGCCCGTGTTGACCTCTATGCCAATCAGCTGAGCAAGTTGCAACTGCAACAACTGCGTATTGCCCCCGTTGTGGCACCGAAACCACTGCCGGAGTTTTATCTTGGAGGCAATCCGTTTGAGTGTGATTGCACCATGGACTGGTTGCAGCGGATCAATAATCTGACGACTCGACAGCATCCTCGAGTCATGGACATGCCCAACATTGAGTGCGTCATGCCACATGCTCGTGGCGCCGCAGTTCGTCCTTTAAGTGCTCTACGTCCTCAGGATTTCCTTTGTCGCTACGAATCCCATTGCTTTGCTCTGTGCCACTGCTGTGACTTTGATGCCTGTGATTGTGAGATGACGTGTCCACATAATTGCACCTGTTACCATGATCAGATCTGGTCAACGAATGTTGTGGATTGTGGCAATCAGTTGACCATGGAGCTGCCACGTCGTGTGCCCATGGACTCTAGCATTGTCTATTTGGATGGCAACAATTTTCCAGTGCTGAAAAATCATGCATTCATTGGCAGAAAGAACCTTAAAGCGTTATATGTGAATGGCAGTCAAGTGGCATCCATACAGAATCGCACTTTTGCCAGTCTGGCAACGCTGCAACTGTTGCAACTGTCCGACAATCGATTGCAGACATTGCATGGATACGAGTTTGAACAACTTTCGGCACTAAAGGAACTCTATCTGCACAATAATCAACTGGAGAACATTGAGAATGGAACTTTGGCCCCGTTGGTTTCGCTGGAGGTACTGCGTCTCGATGGCAATCGTCTGGTCACACTGCCCATCTGGCAGTTGCATGCCACACATTTTGGTCAGAGATTACGTGCAATTTCCCTGGGTCGCAATCAGTGGAGTTGTCGTTGTCAGTTCCTTCAGGCTCTCACCTCCTATGTAGCAGACAATGCTCTCATCGTTCAGGATGCCCAGGATATCTACTGCATGTCCTCGTCCTCATCCTCTGGCTCTGGCTACGAGTCGAGCAGCAGCAGCAGCTCCTCGTCTCCCCAGAAACGGGAACTGGACTTCAATTCGACGGGTGCGGCTTGTACTGATTATTACTCCGGAGGATCAATGCTGCAACATGGTATACCCGAGTCCTATATACCCTTGCTGGCAGCTGCCTTGGCTCTCGTCTTCCTGCTGGTGGTCGTAATCATTGTGTTCGTCTTCCGGGAATCTCTGAGGATCTGGCTCTTTGCCCATTACGGGGTAAGAGTTTTCGGACCCCGTTGCGAGGAGTCGGAGAAACTCTACGATGCTTTGCTCCTACACTCGGCCAAGGACTCGGAGTTTGTGTGCCAGCATTTGGCCAGTGAACTGGAGACGGGTCGCCCTCCGTTGCGGGTGTGCTTGCAACATCGTGACCTTGCCCACGATGCCACACACTATCAACTGTTGGAGGCAAGTCGTGTCTCAAGACGTGTCGTCATCCTGTTGACCCGCAACTTCCTCCAAACAGAATGGTCTCGCTGTGAGCTGCGCCGATCCGTGCATGATGCACTGAGGGGCAGGCCACAGAAGCTGGTCATCATCGAGGAGCCAGAGGTGGCCTTTGAGGCGGAGAGCGACATTGAATTGCTGCCATATCTGAAGACATCGGCGGTGCATCGGATTCGTCGAACCGATCGGCATTTCTGGGAGAAATTAAGGTATGCCCTGCCCGTGGATTATCCCACATATCGGGGCAATAACTATACCCTCGATCTGGATCACAATCATGAGCGCATCAAGCAGCCAGCGAGTCCGGGACTCCTCTATCGCCAGGCTCCGCCTCCAGCCTATTGTGGGCCTGCGGAGGTGGTGGCAGGTGCTACGGCTGCCACGTCTGCCGCAGCTGCCACAGTTGCCGAGCAGAATTACTCGACGGCTACCACGGCCACGCCCAGTCCGAGACCACAACGTCGTGAGGGAGGCGGTGGCGTCTCCTCGGGGGGCACACATCATTTGCACGCACAGTATTATCAACATCATGGTGGCATGCGTCCTCCCTCGGAGCACATCTATTCGAGCATAGACTCGGACTATTCCACGCTGGACAATGAGCAGCATATGCTGATGATGCCGCCGCCAGGTGGCGCTCTGCCCCTCGATGTGCAACGGGCACAAACATGGCGACTACAGCCAAAGCAACAAATGCAACAACAGCAACAACAACATGCAACAGGCACACTGGGTGCTCCCTCCTCTGTAATCAAAGCGAATCCTCAACAGCAGCAGCAACAGCAACAATTACAACAACTACAACAACAGGCGAGTGTTTCGGGGCAACAACAAGGTCCACATGTCCAGGCATATCTCGTATAGAGCAGAGCGAGACAGCAACAGCTGCAGTTGGGGTAAGAGAGGAGAGAGAGAGAGAGAGAGAGAGGAAAGGACGGAGAAATAGTTGGAGAGTCCGTGTTGACAGTGATTTCTTTAGGGACTGGTTCCTGTGCATCATTTTAATTACTAAAATATGTGCGAGTTAAATTAAGAGAAAGAGATAAAGATAGAGATGCAGCAAAAGCAAGAGAAAGAGAAAGAGATAAAGATAGGGTTAAGGAGAGATAGAAAGAGAAAGAGGAGAGCAGTTAGGGAAAAGCAATGTAAATGTGTGGCAAGTATGAGTTTAAAATGTAGCATAAACCCCAACAAAAAGTAAACTATAACTCCCCTTAACTCCCCCCATTCCAATCCCATCTACTTCTCGAGTTTTCTCCCACAGCAGGAAGTAGCGTAACAAATATTTAGTTTACCCAGTGTAAAGTCATTTTAGTAGCACTAAGCAAACATAAATCCAAGTACATTAAAAATACACACACACACACACAAAGACAGAGGCACACTTGAGATACAGCCAAAAGACACAAGACACAAGATACAAGATACAATTGCATTTGCAGTTGCATTTTGTTGCAAGTGTGTTTGTTGTCTTTATGTAACAAGTCACATGTGTAGCATGACTTGTTGGGATACGGAGAAAGACAGGGAGAATGAGAAAGAGATACATAAGAGAGGAAGAATTGTTGGAGGGGAATCTTAACAATGTCAAGTTGCAAAGTTTTGCTAAAGTTACTTTTGTTTCTTGTGGTTATTTCTCCCCTCAACCTCAACCCCAACCTCATTCATTTTCATTTTCTCATTTTCTTAGCTGAAAATGCGTTTAGAGCATTTCTCTGATAACTTTTTAATATGCTTTTAATCAGTTCAGGCCAAACAACAACAAACAAACAAACAGAAACAAACAACAGAAACAAGCTTAAGATTTATGAACTGAAAACTTTAGCTCAGATTTTGTATCTTAGACATGTGACAGATAAAGTTAAAGCAACAGACAGATTGAATTTTATTTGTTTTTTAAATAATTCCACTCTATTCTTTTGCTACTTATTTAAGTTTAAATCATTATTGAACTAAAAGCTTGACAAACTGAAGAAAAACCAATTCAAATGTATTATGACCTTTTTAAAACTTAGAAAAATTGTCTATGACACTCTGTTTATCTTAATTTTAAACTCTGTAAACATTAATATTTTAAATATTTTAAAAATCAAACTATTTAATTTAAATCTCTTAAAAGCTGTTTTAATATTTTGTAAACTTTTTTACTCTGTATTTGCTGTTTATTCATTTTGAAATAGTCAAAAATTGTATAATCTGGCCACACTAGCCTTACGATGCTTTTTGAACTGCTCTCCCACTGCTTGCCCATTTGTAAATAGGAAAAAAACTTGATATGCCTAAAATAGAGTTATGCCTAGATGTTAAGAAAATGCCACTGCAAATACGTAGTCTCCTACAATTAACTCAATAATCACATTTAAATCAAACACTTGTAAACACACACACACACACTGAAGAGGAGAAAATAATAGGTGAGAATGGGAGAAACTTGTGTAAAATTAGCTAGCAAACGGTAAAAAACTTCAAAGAAATATTTAAAATAATACAAACTATTGCAGAAAAAGCTCATTTTAAACACTTACGCTTACCAAAATATTGTAATAATAATACAAATAATAATAATAATAATTGAGTAATAAATGGGTTACAAACAAAAACTTTTGCAAAGAAACTACATGGCGTATACACAATATGAATACATTAAAATACTAAAAATATATACTACATATATATGTGACTGTAAAGTGAAAGAAAAAAAGAAAAATATGAGAAAATACTAAAAACTGATATTATATAACTATATGATATGTATACTTTATATAAATGTAATGGTATATACACAACCACACACAATGTTTAAAAACTGCCTATAGCAAGTACTAAAGCAAAAGAAAAAGAAACACTTAAGAGCATTTATTTCAGAGCAAAATACCAGAAAATTACTTACTAAATGTAATGTTTATGGATCATCATCAACTCGCCTACTCGTCATTAAATTTTTAGCAAACAGTTTCAAAAACAAAAACAAAAAAACAAACAAGCAAATTAAGCTATCGATAACTAAGAACCAGCTAAGTTAGAATGAGACAGACAGATAGTTAGTTAGAAGAAGATAGGGAACGAAAGTTAGAAGTGAGGAAAAGAAAGAAAGGAAAAGCAAACACTTGTACCAGTATAGAAGCCCAAAACTGTTATTTATTTTTATTTTGTATAATATCTAAGTTATTATTTAATGCCCAATCTATATAATGTGTACTATCTATAAATAATTCTCGATTCTCGATTCTTGTGAATAACTATTTATATATTGATATATTATATATATATATACATACATATACATCTATGTACGACAAACAACAAAGATATTTTTCTGTTTCGCAAGCGAACAAATGCAAAAATGAAAATGAAAAACCCTTTTTAAAAACTCAAAAATCTCGTGTCTTTTTTACTCCTATTTTTAATAACGATGAACATGATGATGATGACGATTTGGTTTGTATTTTATGTATTTCCAGGCTGTGGTTTTTTTGTATATCTGTTTTTTTGCCAATTTAATTCATCATGCACATGAGTTGCTCTTTTTTGTAATCCTCACGCAGTGCGGCAACTATGGCTCTGCTAGGGTTGTGTGGCAGTTGCATGGATCTATCAGGAAGGGTGATGAAGGGGAGGCAGACGTTGCACAGTCGGCGTCGGCGGTCTGTCAAAGTCAACTGAGCAAACGTAACTCACAGAGTGATAAATCATTTTTGTTTTCTCTATAATAAAATATATGAAACCAAAATACAAATGCGCCCAAATGTGCCCCTCCCCTTCCCACAGCCTCTGGATTATAACACCAACTCTGCATAGTTTCACAGTCTCCGTCTCTGGTCTCTGTTCGCTGTTCTCTGGACTGGACTGTCAGTTTGCGGAGTGTTTGTCTGCCTAAATGACGGCTTGTCTGTGCATCACATTGAAGGGTAGCAAATACACACACACACACAGATACACACTCACATTTCTATGACGTTTTGGCATTTATGCCAAGCTCAACTCTCGAGTGATACCAAAGTGCGATATGCGTATGTCTTGACTCACAAAAAAAACACACACATATACTTGTAAAAAAGAGCTGACTAACAGATCTCCAGACACCGACAGTAGGCGCAACATTTAATGCCAACAAGTGTTGGACTTGGTGCTAAACAGTAACAACTTGCCAAGTTGAAAGATACGAGTACTTGACAAAGGTTTCCGACTTTGCAATGACCCCGACCTGAGACAAGGTAAGAATGGTTTTCGCATCGTTGCTGCAAGTGGCAGGTAAATCCACTGGCTTATAAATAGCATGCAAAGTGTAATCTAATATAAAAACTATGCAAAGTTGGATATAATAAAATTATAGATAATAAGTGTGCTATTTGTAAGTAAAGGTACATAAGAAATACAACAATTATATTATTTATATTATATTCACATTTTAATTCGACAAATTCTTATATCCATAGTATTTTCTTTTTCTTATGGTATTTTCTTTATGTAAAAAATATTAATTTTAATTCCAGGTGAAATACAATTTTTGATCAGATCAGTTATAATATTATTTTTAAATCCATAATAGATTATTTGTTTAATATCTCTTTAGTTTAAATGGGTATCAAATTTTTGATTTACTTATACTGCAAGTAATTTCAAATTTATTTAAATTCTTATTATTATAGTACATATTTATATATCAAAGTGCATTTTATTTATTTGAATATCTCTTCAGTTACCTACAATTATAATAACTTGAGTAATTGTAATAACTTTTTTTTAAATTTAAATCCAAATACTTTATTTTAGCATTAATAAGTAGTTACAATTTAGCTATCTTTAATCCTAACTCCATTATTATATTACAATTGAATATTGTAGCACTTATTTAAAATTTTAAAATTCACCTTTTTTTCCATTTACTCAAATAATATATAAACCAATATTATATTAATGCATTTGTTGAGAATAAGTAATTAATTAGCGAAAGTATTGATTTAGCTAAGAGCTTTGTTCTATTTTCAAAGTACAAAGACTCCCTTTATTTCCAGTTGCAATTGATGAAATGTAGCTAAAATGTTGCACTTAATTTCGTTTAGAATGCCAAAAACGAAAAACGATTTTAAAACTGTGTGGAAATGGACTTTCATTTGTTTGTTTCCTCCCCTCTTCCAGCACTCTCCCCCTTCTGCTCATGGGAAACTTTTTTAATTTGCTTTCATTGAGGTTGTCGTTGGCTGTTTGCGTCAAAAGCTGTGCCACACTCGTACTACAACTTGCAACTAATAGAATTACAAAACCTACAAAGAAACAAAACACATACGTGTACATAAGTGGAGTTACAGATACACACATACACATACATAGAGGAACCCTCCGCTGCACGTAACTATAAATGAGTATCTAGATACAAATGGTTGCAGACATAGACATGGGTTGCCACTGTGCCCCAGTTGGGAAGGGAAGGGAAGGGCAGAGGTTTAGGAAATGCTAACATAGAGTTTCGGAATTTTTCGTAAAATTCATTTAACAATTTCTTAATTGTTTGCAGATACGCATCTGGGGCAACTCGAAGTGGGGAAAGGAGAACAATACGAAGGCCACTTTAAATCAATGTAGGCTAACAGTAGAAGAAGAATAAGAATAAGAGGCATAAGACAAAATAAGTGTAATAACTGAATCTGTATCTGTAGCTGCTTTCTAGAGCCATATTACTTACTAGGCAACTGATCAAAATTCAATACGTGTTGCAAATATCGAATTTCCATCAAAACAGAAACAAAAACAACACCCATAAAAAACATTTTGAGGGTTGCAGAAAATAAGAGAACAAAAATTTCTATATATTCCAGAGTATTTCTCATATGGGAAAAAAGTTCTGTTCTTCCCTCAGAAACAAAAAGTAAAGAGAAGCAACTCTGCCTCGTCTTTTGGGCTCGCCTGCTTATTATGATAATAAATTTTTATGCTGCAAGAAATAAAACTGAGTGCAAGACGAAAGAGAAAAAAATTACATAAAAAAGTATCTGAGACGCCCACACACACACGCACACCGAGGGCGGGAGGCAGAAGGGCGAGGGTGGAACGTAAAGTGAATTAAATTGAATTGAAAACTGTAGCAAAATAATAATATAAAAAGGGCTTCGACCGGGGCAAGTTTAAACGCTCCGACCGGACCCTGTCAGCACTTGCAATCAAATTATTTAAATGTAATAAAAAAGGTTCGCAAAATATTTGCGAAAAAAGCGATACGACAACAAATTCTGGTGTCAAATGTCTGGACAGAATGTGGGCCAATATTTTGCATAAAGATTTAGCTCAGACAAACATACTACAAACATACTTGTAGATACATAAATTGTTGCTGTCGGGCATTCGTTTTTCCTCTGTTTTTTTTTGTCTGTTTATCTGTGACATTTTCCTTATGTATTTGTCATACATAGGAAAGTCGCTTTTCGTCACGTACCCGCGCACAGAAATAGGCAAATAAATCTGTGAAATAAACGCTTTGATAACTATAGAATCTCTATGTAAACTCGCACATATTGAGATACGTTTGTATCTCTGCTGTGTGCACGACACATTTTTCCATTTTCCGGCACATAAAGAACGGAACAAAGGTGAAAAGTTCAATGTAACATTGTGCAAATCAAACAGTCTGTCTCTCGGCACTTTTCCCTTCCACACTTCAACTTTAATTATCTTTAGCTTTTTTTTATAAAGTGCCCGAAACGTTCGGCTGTGAAATGTGTTCATTAGTGTAAAATATCAGCTATCTGATTTAAAATTTATTAATTGGAAAAAACTGTCACAGAAAAGCTACCCAAATCGCGAACACAATTTAAACAAAAGTTATAGATACAATTTATATATGAAATAAGTTTAAGTAATATAAATAAAATTTAAAGAGTAGACTTTTCTATGTCTAAGTAATATAAATAAAATTTAAAGAGTAGACTTTTCAATGTTTATATAGATTAAATCCAATAGATATATTTATGTATTTGTTTTAGTGATATTTATTTTTACTTTTTACATACAAATATTTTTAGATAGTTATTCAGTTGTATTTTTTGATTGTTTCCTTTTTGAGATCTTAACTACATTCAAAAATTGTGTGAAGTATATCTTGAAAGTTTAAACATCGTATAATGTTCAACATATTTTTGTTCCATTAAATATAGGATTAAATAAATAATATTAATTATTAGATCTCCAAATATGAAGGGGAGGGAAAGAAAATTATTTAAACAAACATCTATTTTAGTCGTGCTTTGAAGCTAAGGGTGTATAGTAAAACCCCTACCTAGCCCCTACCCCTGTTCCATATATGCATAACTAGCTACTTTAACTACTTGCGACTTGGGGGTAACTTCCTTACACTCAAGTATGCTTAAGGAATGCTTTCAACTTTGACCTGCTGAGGCCCGTGTGTTGCACTTTAAAACCTTTAGCACAGTAAAACCAACAAAGGCGACACTCAAGAGTAATAACAACACCAACAGGAAAAACAATTAAAAAAGGTAACCCGAAACTCAGCTCCTCAGCCAAACACTGAGCCATAATTTGTAATTGTTTGAGCCCACGCAAAAGACAATATGAAACAACAACAACGACAACGACGACAACGACAACAACGGTAACGACAAAAGTGTAACAGTTTTTTATTGTTGTTGTTAAAAACAACAAACAAAAATTAAAACACATGTGCACAAACAAACAAACAACACATGTGGGGCATGCCACATACAAAAAAAACCCCTTGCCACTGTGCCACACAACGCATGCAGATTTGTCAGTGTATGTGTGTGTGTGTGTGCTTCTTTAGGGGTATTTTTTATTGTTGTTGTTGTTGTTGTGGAGTAAATGAACCCAGCAAGCCAAAACAAATAATTACACCGAGTAGGGGCAACGACAACAACAACAATAAGAACAACAAGAACAACAAAAACAACAACAATAATAAACGCAAGCAAAATGCGAACAGACTTCGCCAACCAGGACAAAGCTCGTCCTGCGACATTCTCGTCCTCGCCATGTTGAATGCGACGCTGAATAAATGCTGACAATGGACGTGAAATTATGACAAACACATACACAGATGGCACGCATACACACACACACACACACACAGACTCGCACACATAAACATATACATATACATTTTCACATACACACGGCAATAGCTGTCAGTTTTATGTATGTGTTTGCGTCGCCTGTTGGCACTTGTGACATTTGCGTTATGACGGGGTCCTTTGGAGCTTATTAAATTGGCCAAGCTTAGCACTTGGCTAAGAGCCTTACTTGGGTTTTCGGTCTGGGTTTGGGTTTGGCTTTGGCTTTGGGTCGGGACAAGTATGAGCCTCAATTGGGTTAGATTCAATTTGGTTAACTGCTTGAAGAAGTCTAGTTGTTATTAATCCTTAAGCAAAGTCAGTGAACTTAATTATCTGTATGTTCATGAGTTTTCTTTATATAGATATTCTCTTTCTCTACTTACAAGTTTTATGATTAATAGAGTTTTTCCGTATTCGAATATTCTATTTTAATTGCATTAGTGTAAAAGTTGCTCTGACCAAGGAGATAGTAGACAATTTATTATATAAAATTAATTAATACAATGAGATATTTTTAAGAAACTTTAACTATGCAATCTTTTATACCTTACAAGCTTTTGTTATTCAATTTAAAATAAACTAACATTCTAAAGCAAAGTCTTCTAAAAATCCATCTTGATAAATTATCTATTATTTATTTGTAAGCTTTGTAGATTGCAAATATACAAACAATTAAACAAAATTTTACTCTAAAATTTGTATCTCTATGCTTTATTTTTCATTTCGCATAACTCTAAAATTCCTACAACCGGATCCCTGTAGTGAATTTTGCATAAATGTGAGTTTATAAATTGAAAATAGCAGAAATATCTGTGTTATGTACATACTGCAAAAAGAAACCTCTCTTTATTTTCTAGCAGAATATTCACTTTTGGCTATGAAACTATAGTTTTATGTGAAATGCAACAACAGTAGGTCGATGATTGTGAAAACAAACTATTATCCCAAAAAAGAAAAAATTTAGATGGAAAATCAATAAGTTCAGAACATGGTGTTTGGCTTTAAAGTCAGAAAAGGAGCTACACTTAGGGTACTCCAAATAAAAAGACAGAACAGAAAATGGAGAAGAAAAAACAACAAGTTTAATGAGCCGGCTGCTTCAGTTGATGGACGTCTTACACGCAATGCAGGATTGCTATTGGACACAGGCTGAGCAGGAAAAGGAGAACCAGGAGGACGATACACCAAACATGTCCTTTGCTTATTAAATTTCGTTGAGCAAGTGTTGAGGGCACCCCAAGCAGAATGCAAGCATGATAAAAACAGAACAGAACAGAAAAAAAACATAAGAAAACGCAAACAAAGCAAAGTCAGAACCTGGCCAGGACAAGACAGGACACAACACACACGCAAGGCATGAAAGAGAGGGAAGAAGATGAAGAGTGAGATAGATAGTTAGATAAAGATGGCTGTGGATTGGGAGAGAGAGTGTGGGGAAAACGCATAAAATGCTACGACTTGCTCACGAGCAATGGGATTGAAGACAATTCAATTGAAAAAGGCAACCATCGATCGATAATCTCTACCACTGACCGCACACATGACAACGCCATTCAATTCAATGCAGTTTCTTTTCTCAGTTGGTCACTCGGTCTTGGCCTTAAAGAATAACAAAAACAACAAAAAAACTGAGCCGAGCTGAGCTGAGTATGTTTACTATTTAATTCGGTTTATTTAGCGCCAAGTGGCTCCCAAGCAACTTCAAGGAGTCTCTCAAGTCTTCACTCTTCATTCTGAACGCTTAAACGATGCTTTCTTAATTTTGTTTGTCTTTTTGCTAAAGTTTAATGATAGTCTTACATGTTGGCGCTGCGTCTAAGCAAATGCAGACACTGCTCCAAAGACTTGGCTAACAATAAGATGGAAAATCAGCAATGAGGAGAAACTAATGTGTGCAGTTCAGTGTTCTGCAGAGAGTCTATAGTCAAGTGCTTTGTAATCGGTTGTAATAAACACCAACTGCCAAAGGATTGTCTTGAATTGAGGCAAGTACTATCGTATGCTCTAGATTTCTTATGTTGTACGTACAGCGAAGTTCAATTTCTAAGGGCTCTTCAATAGTTGCGAAAGTCTTCAAATTGTTAAAATAGCAACTAAAGATGGGTGGTATTACAGAGCGTTTAAATTAACAGATTTTAACAAATTTAATCCATAAATTTAAGTAAATTGATATCTACATTATCGATGGTAGTAATATAAACTGAAATAGCTACAAATGATGCATTAAAAGTAAACGAAGTCAAAAAATACGTTAAATTTATCTATAAACTATTAATTTATATTAATTTCTCCAATTAGACAATGTTCTCAACTTGTATACCCTTCTTAGAACTTATACATCTATACCCTAACTTGTCTGTTTTAGCGCCCTCAAAACTTTGATATACCCTAAACTTGTTTTCTCACACACGTGCAAGCACTCATTCTAAATAAACAAGGAAGTAATTAACATTTTCGGGCATTCTGTATATTTTCTTCCCCTCTTTCTCCATTTTTTCTTCACTTTTCTTTTTGCTTTGTTTCTACTTCATTTACTTTGCTTACTCAAATTTCGGGACTGCCTCTATTTACATGCAACAGAGGAAAAAAAACTTTCGGAAAAAAAGCTTTTTTTTGTTTGCCTGCAACATTGCCCCTGGGCTGCACTTTATAAAGTGTTAATTTCGTTGAAACCGTTTGCTGGAACTGGTTTAACCCTTGGTTTTTGGGCCCCACAAAAATGGGAAAAAAAGAAAACATAAACTACATTTGCCTCTATTAAAACTTTGATTTGCGTTTGAAGCGTGTGACAACAACGTCTAATGCCGTTATACCAAATTTATTAATAAATTTTATTAAACAATAAAATTGTTTATGACCAGCAACAACAACAATGGGGAAACGTGCGTTTACTTTAATCAGCGACATTTTATGTGGCACTTGGGGAACGGAACGGTCTGAACGCTCTGAACGGTCAAAAGAGGTGACTTTGTTATATGTTTTTTGTATTAAAAATGCATAAAACTATAACCACATAATTAGCTATTATAAGTTGAGCCGGGCTAATTTTGCATGCAACAAAACCCAACCGAAGCCATCCAAAATGTTTAACTATGCTTATTTTTATTTAAATAAAAACCATAAATGTTTATATGGCCTGAACTAACTTTATGGGGCTCATAAAATGTGGAGCAGGCGTTGAGTATGATGGGATTATATGTAGAAATGGAGGAATACACTGAAAACAAACAAGTACTTTGTTTTTAAAATAACCAAACTGTTTGTCAAGTTGTATTCATAAATTTCAGGTATTTTAGTTGACATTTTTATGACTATTTAATAAATATTCATATTTTTCAAAGTCACATACCACTTCTGTCAGTGTATATTGGCCAGTATTCTTAGGGGGCCTCTAGAACTCTGTTTGGCAGCTGCTGAGCTGCCAACTGACTGTCAGACTGTCCATCAATAGAAACAATGGGCCACATGAAAACTGTTGAGTAATATCGCAAATCCGCGAATGAAACTTGTTTCTGTTTCTCATATTTTTAATTTTTTGTGGGTCTATCATAAGCATTTGGTAGATCTTATCGCAGTCACAACTCAAGTTACAAATTAACTTGACCAACCAAATTTTGGGCATTTTTTTTTAAGATTCTTTATTGTGCTTGCGATCAAAGACAACAAAAGTTTCCGATTTCATAAGCCACATAAAACGTACAAAATTATATCCCAAGATATATTTTGGAGTCTATAAAATCAGCACGCGTAGCCAAAACGTTTAAAATTAAATGCCATCGTTGGGTAGAATAGATGAAAGGATGACGGGAGGAGGGGAAGACGTAGACTCCCCCACAGTGAAATTTATTAACTGAACGTTAAGCATCTTGGTCTTGGTCTTAAGTATTGATTGATTTGGTAGATAATAGAATAAAATAAAATAGAAAGATGTAGGCAAAAGGCAACGACGAAGTAAAAGCCAAAACTTGTGGCTATTTTGATAATCGAAGACCTTATGAGTTTTTGATGGCCTGCTACAAGATAGACGCACATAGTTGTGGTTAAAACTTGGCCCATTGTTTGCTTTGGCTAATAATAGAGGTTAACTAAGCTAATGAAAGCCTCTGAGTGCAAACTTGTGTTTGGACCCAAAACCAAATTTCTCGGCAGCCGAAACTTAATTCATATTCACAAATAACTTCTCGATTTCATTCATAAAATGTGGACTGAGAGAGGAAGCTTAAGAATGGAATATGTGAGTGTAGGAACTTCAGTAGAAACTATAAATAATTTTACCTCGGCATAGAAAATATTAAATTACAATAGCTTAGCTTACAAACCTATTAAGAAATGAAACATATTTGTGATTATTACAAATTTAATGTTACTATATATTCTTGTATTCAACAATTGAACAATTCCATGGAAAGATTGCTGTAAATTATTTTGCCCCACTTTAAGCCAGCTTTCATTATTGGCATTGCTTTTGCTTTGTTTCAAAGCTAAGACCCTGATGCAAACCGAACTCAATTTGAAAACTATTTCATATCATGGCTCAATTAATATACACACCGACAATGCTTCGATCATTAGTCTTGTGTTATATTTTTAATATCAGCAATGGCATCTCCAACCCGCATAATATATTTTTATATTTTATATGATTTTTCATTTGAATTCGATTTGATTCGATTGGGTTTTATTTGATTTTACTATGCAGTTGCAGGCTTAAAAATATTGTTATTTGAAAGGCATTTACCTTGAAGCATCGGCAAATGAAGCTGTGTGTATGTTATGCTTTGATTTCGCCTATCTACGCACATATCTAATTTGGTTTAATAAACATTCAATATATTTGTTTATTTAACTATTCAAAATTCGCTTGCCAAGTGAAACAGAAACGCAAATGTAAACTAAAACTGAATACTGGATATGAAAATGAAAATAGAAAACAGAAAACAGAAAACGACAACATTTGCTTATCTAACCTGCAACATTTGTAATGAAAACAGTTTCAAACAAAACATAAATATATATGAACCACCTGACCAACCTAGCCCTGAGGCTCATTTGTGAGTCAAACTTGACTTTTTGTTATTATTACTTTTTTTTGTTTTTAACAGTCGTATACTCATAAGATAGACCCATAGATGGATGTTGTCTGATAAGACGCTCGTAATGAGTACACATTTTATTATTGAAATTTTTAATTAACTATTGCACAATAAACGAAAAGAGGACAGACACAACAAAAAATTATGAAAATTATGCTAGACTCAGTTTTTTTTCCTTTATTAAAATTTATGCCCGTTGACAGTTTGAACCCCATTGAAAATTAACCCAACTCTGACCATAAAACGCATTAAATGTCACTAGTTGGGTAGCAAAAACTCAAAAAAATAATAAAGAATGATTCTCTCAAACAATATCTCAGTAATTGTATGTTGGTATATATACCCTGTAATTAGTGAGGAGGTTGTATTTATTATACTTTTCATAATATAAACTTGAATTTTGATTTCTTTCTTTAATAAATCTAATTATATTTATACATTTTCTATGCGATTGTGTCTCATTTAAGTTTTCCAAATTGTTTACAATAATCTTGAAATAAATACAGGGTATCTCTTGGTTAGATCATTGGCCTTTGGGATATTTTTACTTGTTTTACGATTGCGTTTTTTATTGCCTCGACCCCTGAATTTGAATGGGGAAGGAGTTTGCGGGGCAAAGCGTTGATTGCACGCACCATGCAGGTTGGCATTTTATTAATGAGATTAATCAATTTTTTGTTTTCAGTTTTCTGTATTGTTTTTGTTATTAAGTTTTTTTTTTTGGTTTGGTTTGTTTTGTTTTTTTATTCCTTGTTTGTGTTTTGAACTTGTGGTCTTGTGGAAAGTCGGAAATTGGGAGTCTGGTGGTGTTTTTTACGATGCCTTTGGCCAGGGGCTTAATATTTATGTGGGAGTAGAGTCGTCTACTTGGCCAGGTTTTTCAGTTGACGGCCTTTTACGATCTGTCAACGCCGTCCCTATGTGTAGAATGTAGAATATATGAGCTCAATTGTCTTTTTTACGACTGCAGCTCATTTGCCTCGCCCCTTCTGCGATTCAGCGCCTCAGTCTGTCAACAGTTTACACAAACAACAACAACAACAACAACAACAGCAAACATTTTATGTTCACTACAAAATGTATGAAATGTACTGCTAATAGCAACGTCTCCTCGAGGGGTGAAGTGTTGCTTGGTGTTGATATGCTAGGTAGGCGGCTGTTGTCTCTACTCTCCTCCTGTCTTCTGTTCTCCCCTTTGGTGCCAAGTCAGCCAAGTACAAACAACTAAAAGGTAAAGCGGAAGTTTTATGACACCGCTCTATGCATGCACCAGGGGACCAGGTTCCAGGTTTCCAGGTTGCATGCCCCACAAACTATCAGTCTATCACTAGGTGTACCTTAGGTTTAGGGTTAATGTGCGTATGAGGCGCCAGTTCATGAAATGGAGCCTGCAACATATACCCTAAGGTGCAACCTGGGATTGACACTGAAGCAGTTAACGGTCATAAATCTGAGGAAAATTTCATTACATATACCATAGAAGTTAACACAGCTGACATTGTGACATTTGCTGTTAAATTAACTATGCCAGGATTACAATTTTATAGATAACTTTATTTAAATTTGCATAGTGCGAAGATAAACCAGATTACTTGTACAATTTTATAACTAAAGTCGAGGCTCCCTTTGGGATAAGACGTTACTTAAAATGTGGATGAGAATAGCTTAATACATATTATAAATTTAGATTATAAACAGAAAAGTTTGAAATAAATTTTATAATTATAACTATCTATAAAACTCTTGGGATATTCTGTATAGTTGTAATTATTCAACATTTGTTACAAAAATTGGTAAAAACGTCAATATTATTTTGTTTTTAAAATCTTTGTATTTAGGATTATTTTGTGCCTCTTTCTTGACAAGTCTTATTGTCTTCCTACTTATTTTTTGAATGTCAAACATGTCTTGCTGTTAGATGATCAGATACGGAAGACCTCTATAGAAATTGATACAAAAACACTGCGGGCCATTTGCCAAAGAGCTCAAAGAGCATTTGACAAACAGTTGGATAACTGCAAAAAAAAGTATTCGAAAAAAACCGAAACGAAAAACTGGACAACAATTGCCCAACAAAAAGGCAATTAAATTCTCAGAAATAAGCCTCGTTCACCCGCTAGAGACAAGCGAGAAACCACAATGCACCACTGTCCAAATGCCTCTGTCTCTCAGTGGGCGAGGAGGGAATAAAGGAGGGACAAATCTTGGTAGTCGTAAGTAGCCTAAAAACACTCTTTGGCCAACAATGCAACCGATTGCCGGCCCATTGAGCGGCAGATTTAAGGTCACAGAAAAGAAACAAACACACACACTGGAAAAAAATAGCAAAACAAATAAAAAGAGGGCCTTTTGAGACACTGGGTCTGATTCAGATAGACAACTCAGGTAGACGAACGGATGGCGATCAGCGTCATCAGGTGGCATGACAATTAAAATTAGGTAACACGGTGAAAATTGGAAAGTTGCCGCCTCTCAAGAACTTTGAACTGTCCGACGATCTTTGAGACACGGCAAATTTGCTTTGATGAGCCGCTCCAGAAAAGGAGAAAAAATATGAAATAAATGCTGATGATGAAGTCATTTTCAGTTTGCCTCAGCTATTTAACTAAATATTTTGATTAAAGCCCTGCTGTTGTAGTTGCTGTTGCTGTTGTTGTCGCTGTTGTTGTTGCTGTTTCGGCTTTAAGCCAAAAGAAGGAAAATCAATAGACTTCCGCTGCCAACGGCGCAGTCGCGTCGCTGTCGTCGCTTTATTTAAATGGCAAGTTCACGCCCGACGCCGTCAACATAGTCTCGCCTGTCCATTAAAAGCAAATTCCTCAAAACTTTTGGCTGTCAGCAGCAAACAATGTCAACATGCCCAAAACATGGGACCAAACTCAAACCCAGATCCAGACTCAGACCCAGAGCCAGGTCTTTGTCCCTGTTACGGTCACCCTTAAGAAAAATCAACGAAATATTCATGCGAAAATTTGTTAACTTTTTCTCGAGGCTTTCTCTCTCGCTTTCCCCTCACTCTTTCTCTCTTCCTCTCTTGCTGCCGCGGGACAACACAAAAGGGCTAAGCTATACAATTTTGGGGCCATCTATCGCTGTCGCTCAGGACACTTCCTAGCCCTTTCCGCCTATTTTTTTATTCATGAGCACACAAAAATAATACAAATGAAAATAATAAAAATACAAATTGAAAGGAAAACAAAACACTTTTTGGTTGTTGTTGTTCTTCCAATGGGGTTATGCCTTCGTCTTCAATTCAACCCACTTCCTTTTTCCCCATTTCCTCGTCCTCGTCAAATAAAAATAAATATATTATTTTACACGCTGCCAAGACGCGCGCCAGACGCTACACACAGATCTAATTCAAATTCAGTTGAAGAAGTGGCAAAATAATGTCCCAGTAGGGCGTGCACCATGTGGGTGGTAGAGTCCTTGCCACATACTACCCAGTGGGTTGGCCGATGGGGTTGTCTCGCCGCGGGGTGGCGCTCGTGACGACCATAAAAAAAGGCAGGAAAAAGGCGACGCCGGCTTGGGCCACCCATTTGTTGTACCAGACCTGCCTTCATTCTTCCCCCACATGGCCAAAGAATAACTCTACTTACTCATTCTAAATGCTATCCTAACGATTGCAGGCTGAAACCAATACGTGTCCTTCTCTCCCAGATACATTAACATATTTGTTTTGTCTGCTTTCCTTGTTCGGAAAGCATTTCGTGTGGGACTTAAAGTGCCCAAGAAATTATGGCGACAATGCAAAATATGAAAAGCCACTGAGACACCACGCACCAAGTCCGATTGTCAGACAAAAACAAAGCAAATACGTGCTCTTATTGGCAAAAGGCGACTAGGTTGTACCCTGTAAATATTGAGATATACAACATTGGAGAATACAGTAACAATAAAATAAACTAAACAAATTATTGATACTTTTTTAAAAACACAAATTTATGTCTAAATATACTTTTATTAATATTTTCAAATAAAGTTCTCTTCCTATCAGAATAATTCTGAAACTACTCGTACATATATTATACAATTTTGATTATTTGATATCTGCATCCAAATTATTCAGAATGTTTTACGTATTCACAGTTGAGAAGCTAATGTTCAATCGGGAATATACAAATGTGTAAAGTTCCTTAAACCTTTTCAAGTTACTTTGGTCGTAAACAAATGAAGTGAATTACTATTCGTTCTTACATTTGAATGACACTATTTTATATTTATTATATCGCCAAATAGTTATTAATAAATCCAATATATTTTGACTATTTTTGCAGAGGTGTTTCCAATCATTTTTGATTATTTATAGAGGCGTTCCCCCATGATTGTTCTCACGTATGCCATTGAGCTACCACTTAGACAATATATAACATTTCTAAGTATATACCCAATCAGCACATGGACATGAGGGTCTCTAACGAGTCCTGGCAGCTATCACACAGTTCATGCACTCTCACTCACTCCATGACTCGAAAGCTTTGCCTCTGTCTCTGTCTCTCTCTCTCTCTCTCTCTATCGTTCTCGTTCTCTCTCTGACATCCACTTAGAGAGCTCAGGCATAAAAAACATATGTTGCCGGTTGGATCCTTTTACTCCTACTGCTATTGTTGTGTGGAGAGAAGGGAAGAGGAGAAGGTGGAAACGGGTGTTGGTGGTTGGTTGTGCTTTTTCCAACAATTGGTTTTTAGGTGGCAGTCGAGCACATTTTAAGTGGTAATCATTTACGCTTCGCAAATAAATACCGAGTTTGTGATTTGAATTTTCTTCATTCCCCAAACTGAGACCCAGACTTAGACCCAGAGTCAGAGTCAGAGTCAGAGCCAAATGCAGACCCATCTGCAAGTTTGTTTTTGTTGTTTCTTTTGCTTCTATTTTGTTTTGTTGTGTTGTGTTGTGTTTTTCTTTTGTGGGGCATCCTTTATTGTTTTGTTTTTGTTACGCTTTTTTCGGTAGCTTTCGATTTTCTGTTTCGTTTTCGCTTATTTTTGTAGCTTTCTCTTACTCTTCTTTCTGCCCGTTCCACTCCGTCATAAAAATCGGCGGCCTTTGAGTGTTGTATATTTTAAAGGTAACACCCACCGCTTCCACCCCTTTCCCCCCTTTCGATCCCTTATCTCTTATATTGTTTGCTTTGGTTCGGTTATCAAAAGCTGCAATAGATTCGGTTTATAGCGCGACCCTGCACTTTGCAGATTTCAAGTTAAGTTAAGTCTCTGATGGAATTTACACCTTTTTAGCACTCCGGAACTTTGGCTAATGAGGGTTCGACAGCTCAGGGTAAATTTTTATTGATATTCCACAAGCTCAAAATGAAGCATCGACAATGTCAACTCAATGTAAGCCCGGACAGTCTAAGTTTCACGAATAAAATTAAAATTGTTGCATTAAATAACAACACATGTGATAAACATAAGGAAGTTAAGTAATAGAGTCTTAAATAATCTACTTTAGCCGTTTTTTATAGACATTTTTCTGTAAGAACTTTATGAAATTGTTTTGATTTTTTTATCATGAAATTTAGTTATATTTATTTAGTTATAATTTTGCATCTTTTAAAAGGAAGGTAATAAAGTAAAAAGGCTTTGAGTAAAATACTTTAATTATTTGTTTCAGTCCTGTTTCTTCTTATGCGATGTATGAAGAAATCAATTTTCTTACTTCTGAATATTTTCGACAACTTATAATTTTAAATTTCTGAAGGTAAGAAAATGTGGTAAATAAAGTAAAATAAATTAAACTTCTTTAATCGTGTTCTCTATAAAATAAAGAAATCAGTATTATTTTTAATTTTTTTGTAATATTTTTAACTGTTTTAATTCTATTTTCATTGTTGTTTAGGTTTTGTTTGTCCCTGTTTAGTCATTACAATAACATATTATAGGTATCTTTCTAACAATAAGTACTAACATGTCATAGATTCCTAAGTAAAATTGATAATTTGTGATTCAATACTATCTTTAACCTTAAATCAATACTAATTTTCTATACGCACATAAAGCAAATTCAGTTTACGAGTTTTGGTCAAACATTGATAGCTGTTTGACTTCCTTCTTTTCAAACAATTATTCTCGTCCCTTTCACATGGTTATTCTAATTCGTATATTCCAATTACATTTGTTGTAGTGTGTATATAAACTCGTTTGGGGTTAGTACTTTCATTGGGGCCTAAAAGTAAAAACCAAAAACGAAAGTTCAATTTGTGGTCTCCAATTCCGTAGTTCAAAAGAGAGCAAGAAAAAGAGATGAGAAATGGGTTTAAAGAACCAGACTATTGGGTAACCGCAGAGCTAGAGTTATAGCCGCAGTCTCAGCTGGCCAAGTCAATCGGGCCAGAACGGAGAGGTCTAATGAATTGGCCGCGTGTGCGCAACCGCAGTTAATGACACACACGCACGAAGAAAACGAGAAGGAAACGAATTGAAAAAGTGAAGAACTGAAGAAGTAAGAAGTAAGAAAACTGAAAAGTCAAGTCTTAAAAGTCGAGTAACACGATCAGGTGCGAACAAAATTATCAGTCCAAGACGCAGATGCAGATGAAGTTAAAGCCAAAGTCAAAGCCAGAGTCAAAGCCGAAGCCGAAGTCAGAGCAGATGCCACGGCCCGGGGCAACAAAGGGAGATAGAAAAGGAAAGAGAAAAGAAAAAGAGGGGAAAATAAGAGGCTGACGCAGAGTCAAACAAAAAATCAAAACTTGCCGCGAAGTTAATTATAATTGCCTGGGCAAAAATATAAAAAAAGAATCAAAAAAAGGTTCGGTTAGTCAGATCCATCCGCAGAGCAGTAACAATAACAACAAAAGGCAGGTCGTTGGTTTTATTGATTCGACTCTTGTTGTTGTTGTTGCTATTTTTGTTGTTGTTGTCTTGCGTGTGCCGGCATCTTAAATAATTTTTCATTTGAGGCACGTCTGTCTGGGGCTGGCATAACTCAACTTATGAAATATCATTCAATGTGAATGCGACTGCTGCGATTTCAGTTTTCATAATTATATTTAATTTCAAGGTTGCTCCACGGCGGAAAACAACAAATAATTGCCTCAAACATAATCGACGACTCTCTGGCAACTGGCAACTGACAACTGGCAACTGCTTAACGCCTTGTCAGAACAATGGCCTTAGCTCTATGATTAGCCCCGATCCCCCCTCCCTCTTGACTGGTAAGATATACCTACGTATATGGGATCTTACAGATACGACATGGAGTCCAACTGTTTAGCTGTTTGTGTGGGCGTGTGCCAATGTGACCGAGTGCTGGGAATTAGCTCAAGTGCAGTGTTCACTCACATGTGTGAAACACGATTCAAGAAAATAATCAATGAGAGTCTGTGGATAATGGATTTGTTATTGACGCACATTTGAGAGCATTGAGGTCTGCGAAATGATTGAAACACTTGATACTGTATCATTCCTATGCTCGTATGTATACAATCAAAGATATGGAATGGCAATTAGCCATACAATTTGATGATCCAATACGTAAAACAACCTTGAATTTGATTCCCATAAAAAGAACTCTATCTCAAAATGACAGAAGCGGTTGTTTGTATTATATATGCAAATGTCGATTTTAATAAATCGAATATCGACGAATGCAAACGTATATTTGGTCTAATATAGAAATAATAATTAAGATTGTTTTCAATTAATATCGTTAGAACAAGGTTGAAGTGAATTGTGTATACATTTAACTAAAAACCGAAAGTTTAAAAATGAATAAAATATTTAAGAATTGATAAAATCATCCAACATTTGTTGTAAGGAGTGGGGAAGACTCCGAAAATCTTAATGAAGGTATAAGACTTTAATTAATATAGGTATTAACAGAATTGTTGGTTAGTATAAGTATCAGCATTAGTATTAAGTATAAGTATTATTAATCTGAAATTATTAATTGGACTTATAGTGTTATTGGTAGAGTTAGATAATAATGAATTAGAAATATTATTAAAAATCAAAGTAAAAGCTAAGTCAGTTTATTTGAACTAAATAGTCAAGAGTGTACTTTAAAGTCTGTGAAATGCTCGAATTAGACCTCATAAAATTACATTATTTATTTTTCCGTCAAATACTTGAAAGATGCTGCCACAACGTATCAAAGATGCATCGTAGTTGATGATGAAGTTGTTCACAATTTCCTGCAGACAATCAAACATTTCGCTTTTGGGTTATTGACATATCAATTTCTCAAGACATGTAAACATATCAAATCGATCGTGCAACTTGTCATGCCCAAATAGACCAAAATGCCAATGGATGTCAGACACTAAATGAAATTGTAAATACACACAGATAGACATACACTTAACTGTGACTGTGACGGTGACTGAGACGGTGACTGTGACGCATTGTGTTCAAAGAAATTAACACGAAATCGAATAAAACATCGCCAGAACAAACAAACACTATAACAACAACAACATCACGGAAAATTGTAACCAGCCAAGCAGCTCAATTTGATTTTCAGAGCGCCAACAAAAGAGTCCATGTCCATAGTTGTTGCTGGGCTTTCAACGCCTGCGCAAAAGTCAAGCGCGACAAGCATCATAAATTGAACTACAACATGCTAAACAATGACAACAACAACAACAACAACCACAACAACAACACGACTCTATGTTGCTTTTGTCGTGCAACATTGCGCCACACCCACCCAGCAATAACAACACCAACAATTTAGTCAATACACATAGATATGCATCTATGAACCTGGTTCAGGTCTGGTTCAATTCCAGTTTTCCCGCTCTTCTCTCTCTCTGTCTCTCTCTCCTCTTTCCCCAATTCTCTTTGCGTTTCTCTCTCGAACCGTCAACTTATTGAATTTCACACGCAAAACAGAGTGTCTAAGTGGCAGCAGCAAGGTGATCTGGAACTCCACCTAGACAGCTTTTTGGTCTATGCAACACATTGTGTTGTTCAGATTGCCACGATCGCTTAGTCATGTGTGTGGAGTGTATTGGAGTGTGTGTGTATGTGTGTATGTGGAGTGTATGTCATGATTCCTACAACTATTGAGATCACTCAGAACCGACGAACAACACAAGTTTCAACGCCAACTCCAGCTGCGTTTTAATGTTTTACCTGTTGATGGCTTTTCTTAGCTTTAAACTGATTACACTTATAAGTACATTATACTGAAAACATGAACATACTGATATACAGATGATGTATAGTCGGTGCGACTTTGGTATAAAGATGTAAAGGTGCTAAGGAGATAAAGTATTTTTAGCTTCAAAGTAGTAAAAATAATGGTTTTTAATGTTATTTGAGTAAGTATCTTTTCTAACTGACTGTAGAAATATAGTCAGGAATTGTGATACATATATTTTTCATACTATATACTATGTATTCAGACCTGTTTCGCTTTTACTTTTATCTCTATAAAAATTTACAGATTCTATTTACTATGGTCTCATGCATTATAAATCCAATTAAATAAAAAACTATAATCCGAATCTCCTTTTTTTATGGAACGTAAAATAATACATTTTAATGACTGAATACAAAAAACTGGAAAATCTGGTTTGATAGATTAGTTAAATTTTGAATACATTTACTCTCTCTATCCCTAATATTTTTTAGTTGAAGGAAAACAAAGAAATGAATTGTACTAAAATACTAGTGAGATACTCTATATTTTAACATCAACTCATCGTTTATAGTAGTTCTCTTTATAACATTTAGTTGTGACATTGACAAATCACCCTCAACTTGTACTAATAAGTAGAACCGTGTATATACAAAAGTACATATGTTATTTACACATTTTTTTACACATTTTTCTATTATATAATTTGCTTTTGTGTTTTTGTTTTGTTTTAAAGCACAATAAAGATTCTTTTGTATTCGTCTTGTACTCGTAACTGTTAAGACACTTTCCCACACTTGCTGAACCACTGAATGTTTAGCAAAATGTCGACATAGAAATGATAATCAAGAGTTAACCTTAAGGTCATAAAGTGCATTAGAAGGCTGCAAAGTAGAGCAGAGCATTGATCTTAATTATAAATATTCATGCAACACAGAATTCCCAGTGTGGCATTTACAACGGCTATAATAAAATGCAAATGTGTCAATTAAAGTGTGCTTTATTTTGACAACAGCAAATGCTTTGAACCTTCCCCTCTTCCCCTCATCCCCTCATCCTCTCTTCCCCTATGTCTCCCTGTCCCAGTTGCATTCCCAATGCAATTCAGTCCATTGAGTTCGCACTGCGTGGATGTGAATGGATAGATAGATAGATAAATATATAGACAGCACTTGGATGTCAGTTGATGTTGAGTGTTGCTTGTTGCTGGTTTGGTTGTTGACCTCAGACACACACATACACACACACACACACACATGTATGAGTGGACATCATGAAGTGCGCCAACAAAGCGTAGTTTCACTTACAATTAAATGACGTCGACGACATTTCTACAATTGCTCGCCACAAAGCAATGGGACATCAATAAAAATGAGACCCTTGAGTGTGAGTTGAGGGTGTGTACAATGTACATACAGCTCTGGTGAATTAAATAGCATCCAGAAAAGAAGAAATAACTGATTATCATAGTAGAAAATCAAATAAATAAAATAAAAATTAATTAAACTCTTTATTGCCAACAAAAGCCACATAATTTGAAATTTTAAATATACCGACAAAAATTGAAAACTTCTAACATTTTACGTTTTCCACTCATATTTTTGACTGCTTCCCAATTAATATTCATCTAAATTTAACTTTTTTCTTAAATTTTTTCTAAAAAACAATAGTCATTTCAAATTATCTTCGTTGCATTCAGTTTGAGGTACCTTTTTGTAAATTTTGTGTAGATTAAGTATCCACAATGCGTGCATCTTTATTTAATTATCCTTTTTGAAGGCATGCTCCTCTCTTGGTGCTATTTTATTTACCAGAGCTGTACATACGTTTATATATATGTCTGTATGTGTATGTATATATGTATGTAGTTATAAAAGGCCAGCGATCGGTCAATGTGCCAGTTGCCCGCATCAACGTAGCAATCAAATCGTTTCAACTTATGCAATGCACGAGACTCAACATTTAATTGAGTTATTATTACAATTTGCATAAACAAAACTCGATGTTGCTTTTCTAATTAGTCACCCAAGCGCCACACACACACACACGTGCGACAGACGGACAGACAGACTCTCCCAATCACACGATGTGACCGGTTTCAGTTCCAATTTTCTCCTCTTCCTCTCACTCTCTCGGTCTCTTTCTCTCCCAGTTCTCCGAGTCGATTGCCATTTCGTACATTTTTGATTGACGCAATGCATCGAGAGGCAGCAAGCGTTGCGGTTTCCGGTCCTCACTCTGTCCACTTGGTCCACTCTACGGTTTGGTTTCGTTCAGTTTGCTTTGCTGCACACACGAAAATTTATGTGTATTGACGTTTGTCAACAATTTATTTAAATTTATTGTGACAACTATTTTTTTTGGTCGTGTCCGCCCGACAAACATATGTATGCACACATCTATGTGGATGTCTTGTTTGCCATCTCTTTTCCCAAAAAAAAAAAAGAAACATCTTGATGTATTAATCGAGGGAAACAAGGGAGGCGTTAATCATGCGCAGTTGATAGATGCCATGTGTGTTGCATATTTCTGTATCTCTTTCCATTTTTTTTTAATTTTTTGGGCAGGAATTTAACATGCAGGTGGATCAATTAAATAATGTGCGGGAATGTTACTAAACGAAGAGATACTTCACAAAATTCGTTATAGGCAATTGATCAAAATAACTATGAGAGGCGTATCTATAATTAGTTTTTTGTTATAGACTATTGACTGCTTATTGGGCCAATTATAGGAACAATAGGCTAATGAGGGAATGTGATCAAAAACAGTGTTTAACTAAAGGTGAACAGAAGGAGAACCCAACGAGCTCAGGGATTATAGAAACAGCATTTATATAATCAATCGATCAACTTGAGTGACTTATTGACCTACCAGCTTACTAACTCTTCTGCCTTACTCTGATCTTCATTTTAAATCAACTACAATATTGTTGGTGTTTTTATACTGAACCTATGTCTGTTCAACTTCCCGCCATGACTAATCGAGAACTGTTTTTAACTGCTTCCCAGGAACTTTGCAGACTTGCAATCATTGATGACTAAACAGAGCAAAAGTTTAGTTTAATTCCTTTTGCATTTAATTTATTGTTGGTTGCGGGGCCTTAGGGCAGTGAAACCTCATAAAAACGTAACCCTTTTTTGGGCCATGTTTGGGGATTGCCTTATTTACGTTAACGTGCTTCAAAGGCAACCTGTGCTCAGTGCCCGTAGTCGAAGAGACTACAAAACAAGCGCAGACATAAATCATAAGCGATTGCGAGTTACCCAGAAACCCAGCCAAAGATACGGATACAGATACACCTATACTCGTAGGAGAGATACGTGTGTCGGGCTACAGGTACAGATACAGATACAGATACCAATACATATACAGATATAGAAATGGCAGTCAAAGTTTTTAACAAGCATTTAACGATTTAATTTGGCAAATACAAAAAAACGAAAAACGAAAAACTCTCAAACTACCAAAAGGGTTCAAGAACTAACCAACGGATATTTATGGGTCGAAGGCGCAACCTTGCCAGAGAGTTGAAAAAAAAGAGAAAAAAATAAATAACAAAAATGTGAAAAGAAATGTGGAAACAGAACGCGACTGGGGAATTGCTAACTGCGGCAACTGTTGGCAGCGGTATCCCATATGCAAAAATGCCCTAAATGACCAAACGAATGGACGGGAAAGGGAGTCAACTCTGTCTCTCTCGCTCTATCCCTGGGTATACACGGTCTGGGTTTGGGTTCCTGTCCCGTATGGGTACGTAGCATATGTGTGCGACTGCCGAGCTGCCGACTGCAAATGGAGCACATAAATTATATTCCATTCGATGATATTTGCGTTTTGCTGCTCTTTACTTAAAACCCGGCTGAGGCTGAGGCTGTTTGGTCTGGCCAAAGGCTGGCCAGGAAAAGGGAAAAGGGTACTAGGACTTGGACTCGGACTCGACCAGGACAAGGGTACCGAGCAATTTTTAAGTTTTCAACTCTGGCACAGTCAGCAATTTGCTATGGCCATATTTCTCCAGACTACACACATGCATTTTAATGTGTGTTTTGGCTTTTGGTTTTTTTTAGTTAGGTTTATTTTATTTTCTATATACCCTGTAGGCATTGAAATTGGGTTGGTGGTCTTGCAGCAAGTTGTGGAATTTTCTACAAGAGCTAAAAGAGGATTGCTTTAATGAGTGCTTAGAAAATACTTTAATGTGAACATCAACTGCTTTTTTAATTCAACCAGTTGTTTTGTAGCTAGAAATAAGATTGAAATCCCATTTTTAAAATAAAAGCAATGATGTCTGTATTGTTTGATGTTTATTATTCTGAATATTTCATAGAGAGTTTAAACTAAAAAGTGAAGTGGAAAGGTGGTTTCTATATAGAGTAACTTCACGTCGAACAATAGAAACTAAATCAATCCTTCTTGTTTCTATTTGCCTTCGACATTTGTGAAATGTGCTTTTGACTTGGCGGCTTCAACTGCGGATACGAATGCGGCTGCATCTGCAGAAGCTTCGTTTTCAGGGTTCAAATTAAAGGATTCAAGGCTCGACCGCAATCATTTATCGACTCGTAACGTTTGGCTTTTTTCTATCTATCTGGCTAAGTAAATGCGCCATAATTTATGGAGCCAGCACCATTAATATATATGTATGTACTCTATAAGCTCGGCCATAATGGCTGTTACTAGAGCCATGTTCTTTATTTTTGTGGATTTGTGTGTGGCCTTTTGGGTCATTTGTTTTGCAGTCGGGCGGGAGTCGGTTTTTTAATTTATTTTTATCTTTTGCTGCTAATTGCACTTCTCAGCAATTGATTTAAATTATCTACCAACTGTCCAAACGCACAGCGAAGGTTTTTGTTTTTATTGTATGCTTTATTATAATTCTACATGCTTTTTATTTATTTGTTTTCAGACAATAAATTTTTCATAAATTTACGGTCACAATTGGGTTAACCAGCGATGAAAAACGTTGCAATTAAGCTTCATATAAAGTACAACAACAATTTTAACGGAGATCAACAAATGCAAAGTTTATTAAAAAGTCTGTCAGTGGCATATGCGAATATTTTTATTGTTGTCATTGGTTTGCATAAATGTGACATAAACAAATGCATAAATTTCATTTTATGTCCTACGAACTTTAAATGCGTCGCCAACATTGCCACCGCCTGTTGCGGTATTATCACATTCAACTTGAACGAGATTCATATCATTATACTGATTTTTTATACTCTTTTCCCAGGGATACTAAATTATTGAAAAGTTAAGTTAAATACCAAATTATTTTAGTATGTATTAAAATTCGTAATGTGACAAACTGTGAATAACTTCAGAATAAAAGTAGAACTACACTTTAAAAAATGTTATTCATCATAATTAAATCATTTCAGTTTTCATTTTAAGTTTTCTTAACTAAAAGGAATTATTTAAACATATTTCTTAAAATTAACCTGTCTGTTAAATTTGCAGCAACAATCTTACAAATACCTTTAAATTTGTGATTTTCTTTAACTTTTATGGAAAGTTAACATAATTATTTAATATGTTTTAATTTAGACAAAGTAAAGTGTGTCTATAAAGTTCTTTGAGAAAAAGCTTGATGATGATTCATTAATATTTGTAGACGCTGAGACAAAAAGGGAATCAGAGTGAGGAATACTGAACGAGAGATAAACAGCAAGATGTTAGCCGTAATTACCAGTAAATTAAACATTTAATTTATTAACAAACAGTTTGTGCTGCCAGTCGTCAGGGACAAAGAAGAAGCACAACATAAGTAGTTTCCAGAGTACAGACAGACGACTGCAACAAATGACTCTGAAGAATGAAAATTGTTTATTTTGCATCGAGCATTAAGCAGTTGATGAGGTTGCTTTATTTGTGGCAGACAACTCAAGTTTTTAATAGTTTAAAAAGCAAACGCACAACGCGCATAAATATGAGAACACATTAAGGCAGTTAAATCATAGCAAATTGTGCCGTTGAGTGAATAGACTCATAAGTACTTGGATACATATTCGTTTGTTCAAACTGCAGCTGAATTGAAGTGAAACAAATTGCACTAAATTGATAATTAGCCGAGCAATGTTACGGGAATGTTACCCAGAGAAGACTTGGATTACGGTTTTCGTTTAGACATTTTCCTTTAGAATATGAGAGAAGAGGGAACGGATGGGGGCAAAGAAAAGAAAATTGCCGTAAGCTTAGAGAATGCTAAATAAAGCATCTCTTCAAACTATGCACTACTTAGTTGAACTGGATTAAGGCAAATTTGAGTCTAGTTAATGAGCTTTTAATAAGCTGCACAAATAAACCAGAACAGTTATGTTTTGGTACTATTCAAATTGGTTTTATCCAAGCTTAAATTTAAATTTTAATAGCATCAACTACACTTTAAATGACATTTTATGATATCTTATGAAAACGACAGCAATTTTCCACACTTAAAAGCTACTTTAAATTCAATAAATTATCATTTTATTGCGTATCCGTTTCATAACATTTTCTTGCCATTTTGCAAAATCCTCAGCTCTGATCTGATTTCACCCACTTAAGAAGTGACCCACAAGGAAAAGCGACATTGCTCCAGTTGTTTTCTTTTTTCTTTCTTCTTCTTTTCAGCACTCTACTAATATACTTGGCCAGCCTTTGCTTGCTCAATTTATGAGTTTTAAGAATGCATCATATATCATTATAATTGTCAATAATCGTTCGATTTATTTATATTTTCTCATATGTGCCATGGCGCATTTTATGACCATTTGCCGGGACTCATAAAACTGCGACATTCTTTTTTATTGTGTCTTTCCAGCTGCTTATAAATCATGCGAATATGTATATGAAAGAAAAAAAAGTATATCAGAAAGAACTTTTCAGTTGAAAGTCGACTAAAAGATACTTGGTGTTTGCAATTCTTTCGAAATTTAAATAAATGTTTATTTAAAGGAATATTATTTATAGTCTCTTGGATTAATAAAATGCAACAAACAATTAATTTAATTAGATTTCCTTACTCTGAGTGGACAGATTATCTATAAGAAAATTGTACCTTATTGATAGGGTATATAAAGAATGTGAACATTGCAATGCTCTACAAAAAACGTCACTGAGTCGTAACATTTTATTAGGCATAATAATTTTTGAGTTCTCCTTCGGTTAGCGCCACATTTGCATAAGCGCAGGTTGAGGTTAAGTTTTTTCTTTACTTCCTTTGGTCTCGACTCGCTGGTCCTGGGCTTAGATCAAAGGTCGTCCGCTATCAATATTTAAAAGGCAGCAAGTCAAGGTCATATGGCCGAAAGCAACAGCCAAAAATATAAAAATTATGAATAAAAGCGGCTGGAGAAAATTTGTGAGTTGTCGTTGCTGTTTTCTTTTTATTCTCATTGTTGTTGTTGCTGCTGTTGTCGATGTCGTTGTTGTTGTTATGGGGCAAACTAGCTAACTGTCAGCGGGCTTAACTTTACAGCGTTGCATGAATAAAAATTTAAATAATTTATAAAATTTGTTACTTATGGCGCCCGCCACAACAAGCTCGCTCCCTTAGGCCAAGAGCAGACAGCCAACAGTAAATATGGCCAAAACAATGCTGCTTCCCAAAATGTACGAACGATACGGTGGCGTATGCGTAATCCAAAAATGCCGGTAAACGTGCAGCCTTCTGGTTGCGTATCACCTTCAGTTTTAGCCTCAGCTTCTTCTCCTGCTCCTCCACTTGGCTTTTGCTCCTGTTCCCAGCACAGAGAGCTTAAGTTTTACGGAAGTCGACTGACTGCCTGCTTCTGCTTTTTCCTTTAGCTGCTGTTGCCTTTTGTTGTGGCGTGCGTTTTATTTTTTTAACGAATTTTTATGATGTCTATGGCAATGGGGCAGACATTCTTTTGTGCCACCGTCGTGGTACATTAAAAAACGTCTACTGGGTCCACTCCTACTGCCTTCTCCTCCCCCTGGTGTCGTCTGTCCCTCTGCATATTTTAGTGTGTAGTGTGCCGAGTGGCGTAATTTTTGTTTTCCCCTCGAAAACGCTGGCGTGATAATAGCACGAGTTTTATGCTAAATGGAAATTTTCAGCATGCAATTTGCTTGGTTTAGAGAGAGTTCTTCTCCCCCTCCCCATCCCCATCCCCATCCCCCTCCCCCGTCCACACACACACACACATAACAACAGACACCTGAGTCTCTTTCTGGGGACCCCCGACTCTGGGTTGTCGGTCTATTGATTTGTCGCTTGGCGTTTGGCTGACGGTGCGTATGTGTAATCCCATTGACTTGGCGCGCTTGGTTGCCTTATTTTTGCGTAATTTAATAACTTTGTTTAACATAATTGTCAATTGAAGCGGCGACATCGCCGTTTATAGGCCGTTTAATGCGTCACATCGATAACAGCGGCGGTAACACGGCTTAAGCCACCCACATAAAGTGTAATGAGCTTTGAAATTTGATAAAAAACGAACCAATAAAAATCCGAAATCCGTGCAAATGTTTCGTTGGACTATGATACCTTTTTGTTGGCATTTTTACATTTTCTTTTAATAATAGAAACAAGGTAGAAATATATTTAGACTGATACTTAGACCTTTCCATCTTATCTTCTAATAATAAAATGTGTGCTTGACAAGTAGCCCACATTCAATTTTAAAGGGCATTCCATAAATTTGACATGAGTTTGGCTTAATTATTTGCCCTGCTGGTGTCTAAGCTTGACGTCAACATTTATTTATAAACTTCTTAAGAAAATGTTCACACAAATGTGATAATTAATGTGAAATTATCATTTATAAATAACGAAAATAATTAATTGTATTAGTGCACTTAATTGTAACTAATTTTTTGCTGATAGATTGATTTATAAAGGAAAATAAAAATTTAATATGAACTTGAAGGTAATTATAGAAACTCAGTAAAATTCATTTAATATTCAATAGCATCTCTTAAAGAGTCTCTCTCCCTCTCTCTCTCTCTCTCTCTCTCTCTCTCCCTCTCTCTCTCTCTAAATAAAGTCAAGATTATCTCAAGCAAAAGTTCTTGTGTAAATGCCTCGACTGATATTTAAGTCTGGCCAAATATGTCAACTCATTTAATATTTAAGTAGCTGGAAAGCATTTTGACAAAATTGTTATGAATTTGCCACTCACACACACACACATATGTAGACATACACACATCATACACACAACATCTTTTTGCTGAGTTGGGCGTTATAAAATTTTAATTAGTCGCTTGTGTGCTGCACGCCACCAATTTGAACTGTTTGAAAAGTTTGCAGCTCACAGTGCGTATGCGTTATTCATACGCCTCAATGTCGTTTCTGTGTATGTGGGTGTGTGGCTGCTTTTTTTATACCTTGTAAGCATTGACATGTGCGAAATGGGTAGCTTAAATCTAAACAATCATAACAGTTGATACTATGAAGTGTGAGAAATTATAACGCATATGTTAATAAGTTTGTTTTAAGTAAGTTTAGAACTACTCTGTGATGATCCCAGACTCAGATCGTTTGGTCCTACGGTATCTTCAGGTCTTGTTCTTTTATTCAGCGCTTTCTACAGAAGGACTCAAGTGCAGTAGCGTTCCCGTTGGCGGCTGCATCTTTTACACAAATGACAAACTGACGTACGTGACATTTATGCGAATTGGCAGCTGCTGCCAGTGGGAAAGCAATGAGGAGGGACGCAAGACAATGGGAGGGAAGCGACATAAATTGTAGGCCCACCAATGGCACATATAGTATGTATCGGAGTAACATATAAAATGTATGTCAGCTTTATGTACTCCCTTCATTTACATGAACATATACAAGTATATATGTATGTATGGATATTTATCTGTATTTGTATATGAAATTTATGTCAGGCTAAATGATATTTGAATAGCGCATTTAGTTGAATGTTTAAGTGGAAATGTGGAAAGTGCCAGTGGGCTTCGGTTAAAAGAAACTGCAAGGATTCTAAATTGAATGACATGTCAAGGTTCTGGTTATGACTTTGTTAAGGACACGTCGTCGGTTTGCTGAGTGCTTCTGCTGCTGTTGCATGTCCTGATTTCAATGTTCAACTGATGAATGAAAATGAGTTTTAGTAAAAGTTTTTAATAGGTTTCCCTTACTGACTGAATGGAAGCTTACAATACAAATGCGGGAGGGATGTCAGAGATTTTTATAGTAATGGCATTTCCAAAGAATTGTGCCAAATAACTCGCTTGAAGTGCAATAAAATCACATATATTTCTGCAGGTGCCTTACAAAAATACTAGCACTGACAACGTGTCTGGTCACGAACTGTGAAGTGTATTTGTATGTTACACTGTCTCTCAACTCAAACATGTCTTAAATTCAACACAATCTTGCCACAAAATGTTTCGTGTCACGCAGCCATCTCTCTCTCTCTCTGACTCTCTCTGTTAAATGGGACACAGCATCTGAAGTAGCTATCTACCTGCACTTAACCACTTTCGATTGAGTTCAAAGTGGGAGGACTAGGCCCACATTGAACGAGGCCGATGTCTTTGGACCATTTCATTAAAATGTAATGAAACCTTTCGATCGATTGCGCATAAAAATGTTTGCTATTAAATTTTAAATACACCAATACGATTTCACATCAGATGAGATGTGCTTGGAAGGGGTGTGAGTGTGAGTGTGTGCAATAAAATGAAGTTGAACAAATCGCATAATAAAAAGAAGATACACAAAACGGGCGTAGAGGGTTTTTGTATCTCTGTTTGCGAGAACATGGAAGGGTGGCGAACTTGGAGGGTTCCAACAATTTTTGGGTATGCGCCATAAAATTTTCGCCAAATGTCGTTTGATACGAACACGCTTATCACACACACCCATCCGCATACACACACACATTATGAAGTCGTATTAATGTGAATGTACATGTGTGTGTGTGAGTGTGGGTGTGGGTGTGGGTGTTTGGGTGTAATGTAAACGTAACGCACATGTTAAAGGGCCACGAGAAACCGCACAACAAATATAAACATATCGAACACAACGAAACACGGCTACAACAACAAAAGTGTGGAGTACAACAATCGGTACAACAAGAACAACATTTACAAGAATGACAGCTACAATAATAACCCCATCACGTATACGCAGCGTTGTGCGGCTGCCACACACGTGTGCACCACATACGCCTCTTCTTACGCTCTCTCTCTTTCTCTGGCTCCCTCTCTCTCTCTCTCTTTCTGGTAGTTGCCGAGTCCGCGACTCGCCTTTGATAACATAACATTAAGAAGTCGTGACAATGCCACTAACTGAACCAAAAAGGAGACGCCACCAAGAGCCGTCAGCTTGAGCAACACTCGAGTGCCACGAAAACCTCATGGCCGCACACTGATTCAAAATGTATTTTAAATCGAACCAAACACACATAAATAGCTTAAGTAAGCCAAGGTATACTGTAAGATACATTGATCATATTAATTTAGTCTCAATATTCATATAATCAACAAAAGCTAAAATAGGAAAGAAATGCGGAAAGAATATAACAACAAACAACAATATTAAGATATAAATTACTAAGAAATGCGAAAGAAGACATAAATAAATAAATGAAAATATATTAAATATATAAATAATAATATAAATATATTAGATAATAACATTCAGTAGCATGTATAGTATATATTTACAACTAAGCCATTATCTCGATTGCACTTTATGCCACAACTGACACCACTGTGTGTGTATGTGTGTATGGTGTATTGTGTATTGTGTTGCCCTTGCCAGTTTTCCATCTCCATTGGCTGTGTCGTTCCAGTCACTCACTCGTCCTGGTCTATCTGCATTGTAATGTCCTTTGAGATACGACAAAGCGGCGATTCCACTCGAAATAAACTTCACCATGCTGTGACTACCCCTACGACCCCCTTCTCCTTCCCCTCGCCCTCTACCTTTTGGAGCATGCCACAGCCTTCCTCAACCTGCGCTTCTATGTACAGTTGTGTCAACAAAGTGAACGTGCCAATGTGCACATTAGATGGAGTTTTCCATGTCTGTGGTGGGGACAACGATGAGGACGGGAGTTGGGCTTCAAATTAAATAGAATTTGTATGGCAGCACCCCACCAAAAAATGTTGTGGTCGCCAGTTGTTGTTGTTGTTACTGTTGCTGTTTCTGTTGCTGTTAGTGTGTCCCAGCATTAAATTGAATTTGTCTAATGACAAGTTGTTGCTTTTTTTTGGGACAACACTGTCATTCTAATGGGCGAGTACTAAGCGCAATAACTGTTTGCCTAACTGCCGACAGTTAAAAGTAACTACTATAAGCTACAGGTACTGCTCCCTGGAGTTCCCCACCTCCCATATTGTATAAGCTTAGATAGTGAAACAGTTTTGTGGTCTACCATCGTTTGTTCTCCTAACTCTAAACCGAAAAGCAATGCTAAAACTCATGTTACAAATATTCAATGGCATTTTAATTGTGGTCAAGTTGAAATATTTCAACTATTTTTGTTAAAATATTCGAAGCAAATGTAGAGCATCAAAGCATTAGTAAGTGAAGGGGAAAACATGAAAAGGTCAGATTTAGTGTGACCACAAAATGGAAGATATCAATTAAATAGGAATTACATTCCTTACGGTGTACATTCAATCCAATTTCCGAATTTAACTTTCAACAGATAATATTCGTTTAAATAATGTTGTTATGTTTACACTTGATAACCATATTTATTTTATAATTAATGTAACATTGAAATTTTAAGCAACTTAATGTACTTAGTGTACTATAGTTTAAAACTAGTTTAGTATTAGTTTTGAACTCCTTAGTATTTTAATATCTAGATTTATTAAAGATTTTAAGAAATCGAGTAGATTATTTTGATTGAAATTTCAAGTGGTTTCTTTCAGCTGCAGGTGAAAACTTGTATTATGTAATTTCGAAACTTCACTTAACTGTCAATTGTCTGGCAAACTACATAGCCAACTGTTGTGTGTTTGCCTGCAACTGTCAAAGCAAAATATGAAATTTGAGCTGATTTAAGTGAAATTGTGCACCCGAAAACAGTACACCCCTCGGTGGTACCCCCCTCGCCCACAAGTTCTCTCTGTACATAAAATGCGGCCAGTGTAACAAAGAAAACTCATAACGTATGTTTGTGTAGTTGAGATTTTCCGACACAGATAGCCCTGGCTCAAACAAGGGCAGGCAGCAGTCAGCAGTCAGCAGGCAGGCAACTGGCCAACGATGGCCAGGACACGGGGCAATGGTTGCCCGAACATGCCGACCGGTTATACAGATATTCATAGCTGGCCTCTACCACCTCCATTCACTCGTTACTCCCCCCTCCATCAGAATGTTCTGTGCCTGGTTCGAAAATTGTATGAATATGAAAGTGATGAAAAGTCGACGATAACGTGCCAAGGTCGTTTCCGGCCGCGTGCATATGAACCGCACAGCCGGAGTGCCCATCCGTTGACTTCAAACAATGCATTGTGGTTAGTAGGATGAGTTTAGGCTCAGGCCCAGACCCAATCCCAGAGCCTGCCCCAGTCCCTGCTTTATTTCCACAGCTATAGTGTTTAGGTCTTTAAGTAAAAACCATTTTGTGTGGGCAGCCAAAAGAAAAAGGAGCTGTTAACGGACGTTCGTCAGTAATTTCAATTTGTGTGGCTCATACTACAAAATTGCCTTCCCCAACTGCTGCCAAGTTTTTATTAACTTGTTGTTATTGCTGTAGTTCTTGTTATGTAATGAGCCTCAACTTTAAGCACTTGATATATAGAGCTAATCAAAGCTGGCATTGCATGAAATACAAAACCCTTAAAGAATCTACCTGTACTACAGTGTACACTAGATGAGAGAGAATATTTAATTACCACAAAACGTCAAAATTAATTATGACAGCTGTCAGTTGAGTGTGCCGAAGCTCAACCAACCAACCAACCAACCGACTGACAGACTGTCAGACTGACAGACTGACTAACAAAATATGAGTGAATTTGAGTTAAGTTTGAGCGCAGACAATGACCGAGTTGAATGATGATAATCATCATGAAATGGGTCAACCATACCAAAAGTGACAACAGACAATCTTCTTCTACTTGGACTTCTTCTTTTGTGTATTCTCTGTTATAACATTCAGTTCAGTTCTGTTCTTTCTGTTCTGATTCGAATTTTGCCCTCAAGGCAGTTGCATTACGGTAGATCAAATTGTGTCAAACCACGTTGATATTATGAACCAGTTTTGGCTGACATTCCGTTGCAGTTAATGGATTTATCCACCTTAGCTTGTAACTAAGTGGCTAACTATCATAACTAAATATAATTGGTATACATAAATAGTGCTGAAAGTATACAAAGTAGCTCTTTAGCGACTTAAATATAGAAATATCGATTTAGAAAATGTTGAATGCAACAATTATTGAAAACCTTAAACTAGTAAATATACAATCTATGTTTTGATTAAACCATGGTTAAATTAAAAATTGGTTGAGTTTAAGGCCTGAAAACCCTTTGGACTTATGAATTGGCAACTTAACAAGTCGATTTTGGTTAACAAATGAATGGGAGAGTCAAATTTAAAGTGTAGTCCTATGCTTATATGGGGTACTGGTGTACATAGACTCCTGTGAACATTTGTCTAGGTACAGCACTCTTTGAGTTATATATACAGTTATAGGGTTAAACAACAATGCAATAAATCTAGAAATGACTCAGCAATATTTGATCGTACTTCACATTTGTTACTGTTTATCCTTTAGATCTCAGCTTAAGTATCTGGACATTTGTAGCTGTCTATAGACAATCTATCTTAGTCCAACCCTCGTTCATAACTGCTCTTATTCTCTCCCTACATTGCGTAAGCGTCTGTCATTCATAAGGCATTTGCTGCCTGATTATGCGCCATTCTATAAGCACAATTGTCATGCATAATATCAAATGGGGAATATTTTGTGCTGATAACGCAATGGGGTCCATGTCGACGAGGTCCAAATGGCAATTAACGCGCCAACTCAAATGCAACTGCGAGGCGGGGCGAGGAGTGTGAGTGCGTCTGGGACTACTTGTAGTTCCTAGAGTATGTATGATGAAATGACTAGACAGACTGACAGACAGACAGATGGATAGTATAGGGATGGGATCGAATGGAATGGAATGGGAAGACTTGGATGGACGCATACATAAACGAAATTAAGTCATTATTTTAATACGCGGCGTCACTTGCGACGATGCGCAGTGCCTTCATTTGATATATGGGCGATGTTTTGTATGCATAATTTCATTATAATACGGGGACTCTCGAGACCCGGGACTTTTGGACATCGGACACTCATGTGTACTCGTAAGTGTGGCCTGTCTGCACGGCTGACCCGTCGATTATAAATGGACGTCTGTTTAAGTACGCGAAATGCTAGCCAAGCGTGGGCTCTTGCAACAAGAGGCTACTACTTTGTAAGGGGGTGGAGGTAGGGCGGGGGGCACTGGTGCCACGCCTACCAGGGCCACAGCTGCGATACGCGGGTGCCGCCTACATTTCGAGCAGCTCTTGACTTCCGTTGAAGTCGACCCAATTGGGCATTTGCATTTGTCGCCGCAAACTCGCCTCTCTCTCTCTCTCTCTGTTTCTCTTTCTATCTCTCTTGCTCTACCTCTCACTCATTGCCCCCTCTTTGCCAGCCCTTCTGTGTATGCGTCGTTTTGTGCGTAATTATGATAAGAAAAGGTTTTACTTAGACCTTTACCTGCCACCTACTGACGTACTAACTGAATGTCTAACTGAGTGCCTCTTCTACCATTTCGGCAGCCTATTATTTCTGTTGTTGTTGCTGCTGTTTTAACTGCTATTGTTATTGTTGTTGTAATGATAAACTACCTTTTCTTGCTGCTTGTGTTGCTGTTGCTGCTGCTTCTGCTGTTGTTTTTGTTTGAATTTGACATGGTAATTAACCCGCGACGCTCAACTTTGCCCAACCAATTGCCTCTGGACGGCTTCTGTGTGTGTGCCTGTATGTGTTTGGGTGTATGTGTGTGTGTGTGTGGCCATGTGCGTTTCCTTAAATTAATCAACATTCCGCTCAATTTTATTAATTTACTTTTGTGACACTAACATATTTGACTGCTTAATGATTTAAATATTTTAAGCCAAGTTTATAAAAATTAGCGATAACAATTTGACCAAATTTGGTATTAAACAAGTCTAGTATGAGGTTTAAACCAAAATGAAATACCCTAATAAAATCAAATATAAAAGAAAAAGTACTAATAGAGTTGAGCGGAAATTAAAAAGATATGTATTTAATTGCAAACATACTATTCTTTTAAAAAACAACAGTAAATAAAAAATATGAAATGTCAATAACTCAATCATAGTATTGTAAATGATTCCAATCAATTTTCAATAAATATTAACAATAAATTCTTGATTAAATTGATTGACATTTTTTTCAGTCAGTCAAGTGAAAGGGTAATAAATGCCACAAATATTTGCAGTTACTCTACAATTTCCAGTCGATTTGCATTAATCTCGACAGAAAAGGTAAAATATAAAGCATAATTTAATAAATTTGCGAACCAAAATAAGAATCAACAAATTCACAGCGTGGGCAGCTGACTTCCACTTGTGATTTTTAAATCTCCCAAACGATTCTCTCGATTCTCAGCAAAAATGTTGATTTTATTAATTGGATTTGTTTTTGGATACCGAATCAACTTGAAGTTGGAGTTGGTATTGGTGTTGGTCTCCGGGCTGGAATATTCGAAAGTGTTAGATTGTTTGTTATTGAGCTTGTATTACAATTTTGATTAATGCGCCAATGGGCAAATATCGAGTGGGGCCTCCAGCTCTTGACCCGGAGTCGCTTTATTCCGATACCTGTCGCAGTTATTGTTGTTTTTGTTGTTGTCACGCTGCTCGCTAAACAAATAAAATTTTAATTTTTATACCACGGGGGGTCAGTTTGGATTTGTTTCTGATGGAATCTCTTAACTTATGCATGCGCATCGCATCTTGTCCAGCCATTGGAGAGGTTCGGGTCATCGAGTGGCGCCAGAGCTTCCTCCCCACTGGGTCTTGGTCTTTGGTCTTTGGATTTTTATTGAGGTGTCACAAGCACGGCCCGAAAACAACTCTGTTGAAAAATTGATTTCAAATTGAAATTGAGTTTTTAGCTCGATTTGTTTTGCCTTTGGATTATTTACATTGAGTTCTTTTTTTTTATTGTCCGTCCAAGTCGTTTGCTGAGGCGCCGAAATCGTAATCAAAATCATAAAACCCAACAAAAGCATATATACACAATTTAGAATACAGCATAGAACCGTTTTAATTGGTATCCCAGAGAGGGAAATGAGTAAAATGAATGATGGAAAAACCAGACGACAGCAATTATCAATTGTGCTTTCAGCTGCCATAAGAAATTCCTGCATATGTTATAATTGATGGCATTTTATACTCGTATATTAGATAATTTATGATTACATTCCATGCTGATTTGTTAGTTTTTAGTATGATAACTCTCTTGATAACTGGAAATTAGGTATACGGTCTGTATTTGGGTGGTTTATGGTATCAATAAGAACATTGTGCCTTTAGAGACGACGAAGATACTTTGGATATAAATATTTATTTCTTGGAAGTTATCAAACGTTACCACGTTTACATAATTTGATCTCTGTGGGAAATACATTTAAAAGAATATGATTATTTTTTTAATGCCAGTGTACTTAATTGTCAAATTGGACCAACTCAGGATATTATATTTAATCATATTCTCCTCTGCTTTTCTTTTACGTATATGATCTTCATGGTTCATGGTTATATATTGAAAGTTCCTGCATCGTTTTTTGTCACGTTAACGTAAATTACTAATTTTATTTTAAAATGTGTCTCGTGTCTAACTTTTGCCTACAGAAACACCCACCTCTCTTTTCTGTAACAATTAATTCATCTATCTTTACACTTATTTTTCCCCCTACTACTTTAGATAGACGGGCATCCAATTAAAAGTCCCTGCGGTGCTTGTAATCGTATACTATAACTTAAGAAACGTTTCTTTTTTTCTGTGGCTCACATAAATTAATAACAAATTTGAAACAAATATATTTCTGTTCGAGACCGCACGATCTATCATTAATCACAGGCCAAAAGATATTTGCTGTCTTGTGTCATTTTCATGCATATCCCCCATTTATCCCCCTCTCTCTTTCTCTTACTGCCTGCATTACATAAACTATCTCTGCCTACTTGGAGTCATTTCTGTTCATAATTATTTGGATTTATATTTTTTTGTTTTTTCTTCTTTCTTTTTTCTCTGATTCGTTTTAATTATTTGCCTGAGCTGCAGAGGCATAAATTTTGTATAAACGTCTGTGGCTTTTTGGCACGCGATGTTTCTCGTTTTTACTGTGATATCGTTTTGTTTTCGGTTTCCACAAAATGTCAAGCCCTTTGCCTAGATATTGGGTCAATATGTCAGCGTTTGCATGTTTCGTGCGGCCTCCGACATGCATTAATTATGTAGATAGCTGCGACTCTGACTCTGACTTTAAGTCCGACTACAACTTTGACTCCAAATGCGACTGCATGGATAACCCAAAAAAGAATAAATGTAAATCTCAGCAAATGCATAGCCAACAGATACCTCGTGAAACCAAACAATATTACTCAAAAAATTATAAAGAGAAATAAAAGAAAGTGTAGCTGGGATTAAAAATTGGTCTTTTTCTAAAATAATTACTATTTTACTCAGACTATAAATGCCTGTATATATACTTCATTAAATAAGTTAAATTATTATTCAGGCTACTAACTTTCAAATACTTATTATAGGGTATTAGGCATAAAAACCAGTTGCCGGGCTAAATTCATATGCAGAAGTCTAGATAGAAAACCCACACAGTACCAGGCTCCACATAATGTATGCTAGATAGTCCATGTGTCAGGTATTTGTTGCACGGTGGCACGTTAGATTCGAAAGTTCAATACCGTTCAATACCCCTTCTCCGATCACTGTGGTCGGTCTTTAGCCACGGCTTTTAGTGACAAATAATTTGGCCAAAACGATTTGGCACTTGAGATACATTAAATGCCAGCAAAATGTAGTTGCAGTTGCCAAAGATTGAAAAGTATCTGCCAATTGGTTTAATGTATCTGAATCTGAGCATTGGCCATTCCCTGTATTTATCAATCCCGTGCAAATGGCCATTATGTATATAAATTTGTCGAGCTTATAAATTATAAAGTTATCTCTCGTTAGTTGCCTAGTTTATTGATGTTCGGCTTGAAATGAAATTTATTTGACTGCAACACCATGTTTTATGCAAATCTATCGTCTGAATTATGTTTTCATTTGTAGGCTCAACGTTGATTAAGATTTTTTCTCTTCATTTCTGGCCCCAAAATTTATGCAGGTCGTGTTTTGTTGTGCGTTGTGTTTGTGTCGTTGTTGCTGTTGTGTTTATCATTGTTGGCTATTGATTTGTTTGTTTTGGTAAAATAAAAGTGAAAATTAGCTGCATATTTTTCACTTTCCAAATCACTTTTACATCTTCTTATGAATAAAACCAAAAGTGTCTGAGAATGTAAATTTTTTAAATATTTTGGACTGGAATGGTATTAAAAATTTTGATATTAATAAATAAAATATTATTTATCAATTCTTTTATCAAATTGCCTGCAAATAAGGTATTACTCAAGTAATGGATTTCTTAATACAACTATTAAGAATAACAATTGATGTTAGCCAATAACAAATTTTAATTGTCTGCCTGCAACAAATAATTTTCAGTTGTATAAATTTTGTATTCAACTCGATTTTAATCAATTTTATTTGGCAAATCAGACTATTCCAATTCAAACCATTTCCAATGACATTCAATAAATTTAAATAGGATTTAATTGTTAATTGCAACAATTAATTTTCTAATCATTTTTATCACATTATGTTTGCTCATTTCAATAATTCTTCCCAACAATATATCAAGAAGTTCGATATTAATAGAGATTCATTATTGACAGAGTATGTTTTCTCGCCGCAAGTGATGAGCTGTAAAATAAATGACTTTTCGACTGAAATAAAAATGAATTATGAAATATTTGCAATGCGGCTTAATGAGCCAAGTCGGAGTTGAGAAGTGAAGTGAAGTCAACTTAAGTGGATGTGTCCCAGTAAAAGTAGCTGTCACATTAGCACCTTAACCGATGTGGACCCAAGATAAGTTAACGACAGCGACGATTGTAGCTGCTGACCCAAACGGTCAGGAAAATACAAAAACAACAACCAACAACTCGACCCCCTGTCGTGGCCAAGATGAAGATGGACCCAGAGTTTTGCTGCTGCTGCTGCTGCTGATGGTAAATGGTTGATGGTTGTTGGTGATGGTGATGGCGATGGTGGCAACCTGCCTGGAAGCGACTTCTGCTCACTTTTATTTTTCACAAACGGCAGAAAAACATTCGACAGGTAGTCAGAAATGTGGAGAAAATGATGTGATAACAAAAAAATATACTTGTGTATAAATAAATATATATCTACAAGTTTATGGCGAAAAAAAAAGAACGAAAACAAAAAAAGGTCAAAAAGAGCCCGAAGACATCATAAACGAAGGTTCAGCAACGTCGCAGGCAGCCAAAACAATAACTGCAGGCAATTTGGGGCCCTCGCAACTGTTTATTTGTCAAACATTTTTCTCTTTTTGACATGTCGACTTCCACCTCCAGCAGAGTCCACAACCCATCCTCAATTCCCCCCTTAACTTCACAACCATACGAAAGACCGTCCAAACACGCGCCAAATTTTCCTTTTTCTTTCCTCGTTTCTCAGTTGTTTTTTTTTGTCTGGGACTACAACTCGAAATGGGCAACCGACTGGGACGAAGTTGGTTGAATTTTTGAAAGATGTCCGAAAATTGTTATCGATGTTTTTGTCATGTTGGCCTCAAATTAAAATCCCCAATAAACGGCAAAAACTGTCATGTCCGGACCGCTGATATATTATTATCCTCTCAGAATTTGCAGCAAGCCTGGCATGCTAAGCAGGCAAACAGACGTCCTTGAATCCTTGGGGCTGGCTCAATGTCCTGTGACGTTGTTTAATTGGCTTTTATCTTGGACCGGAAAAGCATTAAGTCAAAGCAAGTGGAAAATCAAATATTATGTTTCAAATATGATCTGGACGCATAGGATACAGATACAATACACGAAGACTTCAAAGAATTTTTTAACAAGAAAAGAAATGGAATGTTTGATACAAATTTAATTAAATTAAACTAACTACCTTATATAATATAAAACAATTAACAACAGTTTTATTATAATGCAATACAACAAATGTATTTTTGCTTAGATTTAAATAAAAGTTCATATTATATTCTTTTACATATTGAGAGAAGTGTAAATTTTGAAAAGATTTTATCATTTTTCTACTTTAGTTAAGACATATGTTTTCATCTCTCAGCTCAACATTTTACAAACTTAATTTCTTCTTTAACGCTAATTAGAACCTTTCTCTACTTAGAAATTTAGTTGTTTTAAGTTCTAGTTAAGCATTTCCTATGTGTGTTTTAGATAGCATCTTTACAATTTATTTCTACTTGAATTATCAGGAATACCACCAAAGTCGTAACCAATACCCTAAATGAGTCATAATGCATACTGTACAGTGTACAAGGAATACTTTGGCCAAAAAAATATGTTCTTCAATTTGATTATGGCCATAAGCAGACAAGCAGCCAAAAGTTTTTGCAATTGCCAAACCCCAGAATTTTGTTGTCGTCGTTGTTATTGTTTTTGTGTATTGTTTTGTGAGGAAAAACGAAGAAAAACTGAAAAAAAATAAATGGGCTTTCAGATTGCAGCTTCATTTACTAATTTCAGTGCTATCTGCTAATCGAGCGCAAAATAAGCAAAAACAAACGACTGCCAACGGGACGCATATCAAGTTGCCGCATTAAGGGGTATGGCAAGAGGCGAGGGATGGCATGGGGAAAGGACAAAGGTTGGGGACTGTGACAGGGTCTTGGGCAAACTTGGGACGTTAATTATACGAGCAAAGTTTTGCAACGCACTTGTAACTAAACCGGGCGATGACGTACATTAATTAGTTTTTATGATTATTGGCAAAGCATTGAAATACAATGCGCGAATACGAGATGAAATTTACATAAAAGATTCAGGGGGTAAGACGCAACGAAGGAGAGGGATGGGGGATGAGGGATGGCAATATATGTGGCTAGGCTAGTTGAATTTGTCAATTTCTAATGCCAGTTTATCGTATGAGGCTTATTTACGAGGTTCAGGCTCAGACAGCCGGAAGAAGGCGGCTCTAAATGACACACACATTCGCAAGCACACACAGATACACACACACACACACACACACATATGTTCAGAGTGTGTAGGAGCCGCCCATAAATATGCAGTAGCTTGTATTGTGCCGAGTAAATCCATTTGGCTAAATAAATGCCATGGCTGACATAAATAAAAGACAATTAAATTAAGATAATCGTTTTGACTTTGCTTCTCGCTTTGCTTTTGCCAAGTTGCCTTTAGGGGGTTGTCACTGTCTCCCCTTCTCTCTTCCTCACTGCCATAAACATAAAATCCGCCCAGCAGCTTTAAATGCGCTACAAATTAATGACTATCACAGAAGCCCCAATCCCCCTTAACACCGCCACTGTTCGGATAAGCCCCAATCTGTGACAATTGCCATGCACTTTGATTTGGCTTTGATTTTGGCTTAATTACTTCTACAAATGTCGATTGTTTGTTGTCTCTTTTGATTGCATGAGTCAAATGTTGCATGTTGAACGTTTAATTGTCGACAAAACCGCAAAAATACTCATACATAAAAGAAATAAAATTACGTCACTCAAAACTAAGCTCAACTTCTGCTTGGCAGAGCTTATGGCCTGGGCTGTCAAGTATTCATCAAACTTTAAGCTCTCATCAAAGGCTGCTTACGAAGTGTATAATAATTTTCTTATAGTGAATATAATTCGTTTCTTACTCTTTGATCAGGAATTCCAGCTGCCTGTAATTATGAAGCAATTAGGAGGTGTTGTAAAAGTTGGAATATTCATAGCTATCACAAGAATATTATCATAAAACCTAAGTAAACATTTTTTTTATAATTAACTAAATCTGCGATTGGAAATTAAAGCTTAACTATGATTTTATACGATTTATTCATTGGTTCATTTTCAATTCAAGTTAGCATTGTAGAGCATTAAAAGTTTGTCAATGTTTTATTTCCTATTTATTAAATTAACTTGTAGAAAAAACTTTAATTTCGGGAATATGTAAATTTTGTTTAAGCTCAATTTACGTTTTGATTTGGCTGTCATTAATGTCGAAGTTCCATAAAATCAAATTACTAAATAATCACCTGAAATGGTAAATGGCAAGTTGGGAAGTTAGTAAGTTGGTTAAATAACCGGCTTCTACACTTTGCCAAGAGTTAAGCGGCCTTTCATCTGACTGGCTGGCTGAATGCTCGTATTTGCCCTTAACTCACACTCTATGGATAAAGTGAAGCTTCCTGGCAGGAGGACAAGTTGTGGCTGGTTTGGTTTTGAAATACTCGTACTTCTGTATGGAGTCTTATGGGCAAGTCTCTGTTGAGAATTTGGCCCATAGCTATAATTACTATATGGCTGCCTCTTTGCGGCGTCTGCAACATTTATAAGTTTATCGTCTGATTGCCCTCGCTCACCTGAAGTCCCTCTCGCTCCCCTCTATCGTGGCATCATCTCTTACCAACTTAGCAGTAGTAACTTGCAAGGCTGCTGTGGCTGCTGTTACCCAAAAGGGTCTAGACTTGACTTTCAGTTGTGTTTGTGTCTGTGTCTGGTAACTTTGCGTGTCCTTTGTGCATTTAACGGCTATTTTAAAGCCATCCAAAAGGTAGATTTCAGCGCAGCCACGCCCCCTTGCCATCTCATTCACCTTTTCGTAAATTAACTAAATTGTTGCATATTATGAAATTATGATATGATTATAGTAAATGCTTTTGACCAAAAGTGTTCTAAGCGAAGTCAATAAACTGCCACACGGTTAATTTAATAAACATTAATGTTTATATCTCTTTCTATCTCTCTCTCTGTCTCTCTCTCTCTCTGCTTTCATTTGTAGCACTTTGGCTTTCCTCTTTTTCGTGCCATTTAATATGCGTATAATTACAAATAATTTGTTCATACACAACATTTTCACCGCATGCAAACAGAAAAAGTTTAAAATACTCGCATTATTTATGCATATGTGTGTCTTTCTCCTCATCCCACTTTCCCCCCCCTCTCTCTCTCTTTTTTACTTGTCTGTTGGCCGTATAAAATTATGCATTACAAAAACGGTTAAGTCCTTGCGGAAGCCGGCCATAACACCTACAAACAGGCATCCAGGCAGACAGCCAGACATGACTCGAGGCCATATTCATATGCATGTTACGGCTTTTCTCTCTATCCATCTCTCTTGCTCTTTATATCTCTCTCTATCCTATAATGATAAAGAAAAAGTTACCAGACATCGACTCGACTCCACTCCACTCGAGCCTTTTGCCCACAAAATACGTGTTTATATGCGTGAATTTTTGCCAAAAGGACTCAGGTAATTACCATGTTTGGGCAACGGGTTTTCCCTAACCGCCTTGCGAGAAGACAGGATGGGGGATAGGGAATCGACTTGTTCCGCATCTTTTTTTGGGGGGTTTTTCTGCATAAATTACCGCCCAACGCGGCGCGTGCCAAATCAGTGTTTACACTTTTATTTGTTTTGTGGAGGGTTTGGGGGTCTGTGGAGCCCTCTCAATGGTCTTGGGGATTCCTTGGGTCTTGCGGACATAACTAACTGAAAGTTTGGTAGAGACATCAGAACAGAACAGAACAGAGAACAGTTACAGGGAAACTTTTGAGTAATGTCTAAATTACATTATAGATACCCAGAGAAGGGTTGCAAAGTATTTAAGATAGTTTGTTTTAAATTGCCTTTCCATTCAAAAATGTAATATAGTTTGCGATTTTAAAGAGTATATTTTAGGCAATTCTTAATTATTGATTACTTTATTTGTAATAATAATATTTCATTGATTAATTGAAATTTTATTATTTACAGAATCTATAGTTTTTCTATTAAGATATTTTGCAATAATTATTTATGTTAAAAAATGTATATTTTTAAAGTTGTCAGATGAATATGAAATAGACATCTTATTTTAGCCCATTGAAACTTACAACTAGAAAAGGGTGCAAATTGACACGCCCTTCTATGCAAATGCAGGATGGTATCTCAATTTATTTTTTATATCTGTAGACTGGGTGCTATGTGCTGACCTTAATCGAAAAGAAAACCCACCCCGCTCGGGGCATGGCCTGTCTGCTATAATTTGTGGGATTTGGTTGCCTTGAGGGCGTCTTATTTATAGCACGGCTTAAATATCAATGCAAGTTTTATGTGGCTCTTCACGAACAGCCCTTTACCTACTGCAAGGTGGTAAGGGATGGGAAGTTGGGGTTGTGGTGGAGAGAGAGGGGATTCGTTGGGGGTTGCAGACTGCTACGCACTTATTGATATTGATACAAGTTGGCTTTTACTTCCGGCCTTTTTATTTCCACCTGTATCTGAGACTTGTATTCGATTTGGTTTGCCGCGGCTCTTACTTTTGGCTTTAGTTGGATATATATCTTCAATGGGGGCATTTTTGTGGTTATAATCGGATTTTATTGCAAATTAACGAGCCAACTTCACCCCTCTTGGCCCCCTTGTAATATTTCGTTCTGTTGTTGTCTTTGCTGTGGATACTTATGCGATTTTTATTACCATTGTCGTCTGTGCGGGTTGTTACCCAGGTACGTTTAGCCCCACCCCGAAATGTTAACCCCTCATCTTTCTCCATAGAAGCCACTTCATTATCCTTTTTCGGAAAAGTTGGCCCTTTTATTAGGTACTCATCGTACCACATTGCATTTATTATTATGTGTATTTGTTCTATATTAATTTGTTGCTACTGTTGCTCGTTGCTGGTTGCTCGCTGTTCGTTGCTGCCACATCGCGTTCCTTTTAGTGGCCTCTCAATATTCATTAGGACTTTGATTTGTTATGGTTTCACTTCTCGACTTGTGCTTCAGCTCTCTTCCTTTTGATATCAATTCTTGTGTTGCTTTTATTGGCACAAGTATTTTGATTACAGCACAGACAAAAACTTCAATATCGAAGAGGTGGTGGTGCTGGGGGAGGAAGTAAGTAAGTAGTTCAACAACCAGCAACATGTTGAACTAGTTTATTTGCAGCTGCGTTAGGCGAGAGGTTTTTCTTTTCCCTGTGTTGCAAGCTATTTTTATTGAGATACTCTTGCCTTTAAAGGTAATGCTAGTTTTTCTCTGTTGGTTGTAATATTATCAGAGAAGTTGACGAGTAAAATAATTAAATAATTTATTTATATCGGTTTTATAAACATATTTTTTAATTGAAATTTATTATTTATCGTGACAAGCTTACTGCTTTTTGAAACAATTTTTAGTGTCACGCAAAGAAAAGTCTAGAAAGAGGAATTTAAACCTTTAATTCTGACATTTTATTTTATTAAGATAATAATCAGTATGTAGTTTCAATCACTTCCATATTGTATTTATGATTTTTGTTAAATTTTTCTTTACTTAAAAATACGTTGTTGTTTATCGAAAAGGAATTTATTATTCGTTATGTCCCACATGTCGTATTATTGGTTGCATATATATTTTTTGTTGGTTGGCTGCTTGTCCAGGCGTTGGTCGCCGTTGATTTTCATTTAATTACCGCACCAAATTTCCGACACTTTAAACGATGGCGGCACAAAATAATTGCAAGTGCTGAAAACATTAAGAAACCGGCTTTTCAGAGTGGCTCGAAGTGGGAGCTGCTGTTGGTCCGGAGTTTCAGTTTCAATTTTTTTCAGTTTTTTTCAGCTTGAATCGCGACTTTCGTTTTCGTTTTTGCTGCTGTTTCCAATTGTAATTGAATTTTGTGTTTGTCGGCAAAGTGGCAAACAGGCAGCCAGACAAACAGGCAAACAGCAGCCAGCAATAACAACAACAACAAAAACACCAACAATCAGGCAACAAAAGGGAAGCAATTTCAGGCTAAATTTAGTTTAAATGCCTACCCGTTGAATACTGCTCCTGCCCAGGCTGACAGACTGTCGTCTGTGCAACTTGTTATATAGTATGAGAATTACCTCTCTATCTGTATCTTTACTCTCTCTCTCTCTCTGTCTCTTTCTATCTCTCTCTATCTCTCTCTGCATCAGTTGCAAGATTCTCCATGTGCTCGCTTTTAAAGCAAAAGTGTTGACTGTTGGCCTGTTGGATGTTGGCTCAAATTATGCTTACTTTGGAATTCAATTAACTTGAATTTGTTGCACTGCCGCGACGTGATTTCATTTTTTTTTGTTGCTTTTTCTTACATTTTGTTATTTCGAACAAAAGGCCTCCGGCTGATTGTGTTTTATGGCAACTAATGAGTGTTAGTGCCATTCGGTTTATTCGATTTCCAAACTGAACAACAGCAGCCGTTCTCATAAAAGTGTTTTTTGTCATCATAATGTACGTTTTTCAATGCGGCATTTACAAATTATTGACAAGGAGATTTGAGAGCTTATTATAAATAAAGTCAGCTCAAACATCTTTCCAAATATTTTAAAAATGTTTTCAATATATTTATTAAATATTATTTGTACAAAATCAGAAGTTATTGCTGTGTTTACAGAAAGCTTATGATAACTAAATTTAAGAATTTTATTTAAATGATATCAGTCATTAGGAAATATTATCAGTTCTCAATACTCATAACTTTATGCTTTTTAAATGATCAAGTTAACCAGCAAAAAATTATAGCTTCAATCATTTGTTTTCACGTTATGCGCAATCTAATGACTATATTTGGCTTATTTTCATCATGAATGCTACATTTAGTTGATAACAGAGAGCCTAATCTCCCTCTCCAACACTTTAGACTTTACTCTGATAACTCCGTAAGAGGAAAGTCATTTGTAGCGGGAGCTGTTCAATCGATTTGAAGAGTGCAGCTGTAAACTGTTGGAAGTAACTGTAAGCGCTGTCATTGCTATCTCTTATGTCTAATCGGAGCATATGGCTGAACGGTTATGTTCGGAAAATACCAAAACGAAACGTACTAGAAGTGGAAGTGGGAACTGAAAACTGAGAACCGGGAGAAGAGAAGTGTTGTCGAGAATTGGAGTTGATGGCGGGGCAACTGTTTGTTGTTGACGCTTAAGCTTAGAGCTCATTACAATTTTCAAGTACATTTGCGTTGATAGTTACACCGAGCAGACTAACATCAGGACTAAGGACTCGCCTCCTCTCTTCTCATCCTCTAGCTTGTGTTTCATGCATACAAACAAGCACTCGAATTTGTATACTATGCAAATATCATAGATAGATACCAAGTTGCGCTCGATGCGAAAAACTTCATACTCTCCACAGTGAGTGTGGATACCAATTCCCGCTTCCCAACTCCCACTTACCAACACTGCAACGTTTTACCATTATGTAAATAGTCTCCACCTCTCACATTCTCGATTCTCCAGTCTCCATCTATTACTGTGCGCACCAGTTTGATGTTTGTATGGCAAATGTCTGTTGACCATTAAATTCACTTCACTTCATTTAAATCTGAAGCATTTTCGGCTCTAGATTTGCATGCGGCGGCAAAAAGTTTTTCAATAACACAAATACACTCTACGGAAATATCTTCCCAAGTGTGGCAAGTAGCAAGCGTAAAGTGGCAACTGCAAATAATAGTTTTTCCTATATATACATATATATAAAAAAAAAACCAAAATTGTTGAAACTTTATTTTCAGTTGCATGGCCGAAATTTCTACGCTGACGTTGGCAAGTTTTCATGAAGATTCTCCAAACGCTTTGGAGTTGGGCCTGAAATTAAGTCGAGCCCCGTAATATCGTAACGTATATAAGTTTCTTTGATGTATTTAAACTAAAATACAGCTGGGCTCTGTCGACTGATTGCAGCTGGTTGAAATGACCAGCAGCGACATATGCACAGTCTGACAAATTGGATAACAGCTTTAGTTTTCAACTCATGGCTACTGGTTCCTGGCTGTGCACAAAAACCGCAAAACCAAATTGATTTTGTCTACTCAAGTCGAGATATGGGCCAGTAGCAGTTGGTAGAGAAAGAGAGAGACTGCGACAGAGAGAGAGAGTGAGAGAGAGGGGGAAAGGGTGATGTTCGTCAGTTGCATGCAACAGAAATCGGCGCCAATTTTCATTACGCATTTGAACATTGGCATTGCTCATATGGCATTTTGTGCAGTATTACGCATACGACCAATTGTCCAGCGTAAACAATTGAGTTGTTAGAGTGTGTGAGTGTCGTCATTGTTTGTATGTGTGTGTGTGTGTGTGTGTGTGCGTGTGAGCATCAAGCACTGATGTATGCATGTAAACATAATCAGTATTTGCAAATAGAAGTGCAGACAGCAACAGCAGCGGGTCCGGTCCGTCTCGATTTTGTAATCGGAATCATCAATGGGACTCAATTTACTGGTAACTGGGGTTCGTCTCATCACAAAATGAAATGTACCCCGTTGAATTTGGCATTGGCATTTGTTATGCAAAAAAGGGGTGGAGAGTACTTCTCTTAACTGATCGAATAGTTGTATGTTTATATGAAATTTTGCCGATGACATCTGCACTTTTCGCCTTTCAACTATGAAAAGGGGTTTAACAAAAGCTGCAACGGAGTGTGACTGACAATGCGATTGATCTGCGGTAACTGAAGGGTTAAGCAAGCAGATAGAGAGACAGACAGAGGGAAGAGAATAACTTAATGACTATATATTTCGTTGAGATAAGATTTCCAAAAAAGAAAGAATAGTTTAAAAACACATCCTTGTCTTTATTCTAAATTGGTTAGTTTTGATCTTAGATAAAGCATCCGAGTCTTCCTACGTCTACACTCTTCAAAAATGACTGTTAAGAATATGTTATAGACCATATGCTCAGTTTGGGACAACCCAGTAATCAGTTCATTGCAGCTACTGTAATTTTGAGGATAACAAGATGGAAAGGTAGCAATTACCAAATTGGACATAAGGCAAAGCGGTTGATGGAATGATCCATGCAGATTTTGATTTCAAAGAACCACATAGCGACAACGAGAACAAAAACAGAATAATTTTTGCCCACCAGCTGTTTCCTCTCCAACTGTTCGACAAATGCACTTAGAGGTAAACGAAGGACAATTCAAAGCAACAAAAACAACAAGAACCGCAACAGCTCAAATATGGGGGGAACAAATGACAAATTTTTAATGCCTCAGAAAACAAAACGCTGATAAGATCAGCGGCTGTCAAACAAAAAACACGCTAAAAGCGGAACAAAGCGCTGCCAAAAAATACCAAAAACGAAAAAAATATAAAGAGAATACAAAACAAATGAATGACAACGACGATCTGAAGATCTCCGGGTGCTGATTTCGGGAATTAAACACGCGCGAATAAAAATCAATGAGGGACTACCTGCTGTCTACTGTCTGCTGTCTACCTTGGGTTGGGTTGAGGTATGGTTATGGGTTTCGTTTTTGGGATTGGGTTTTGGGGATCATTATACGAGTATTGAGGGATATGGATAGGGCCTATGGTTGAGCGAACAGTGAGTTGAGATGATTGTCAACAGGATTCACGGGGCGTGTAAAAATAAAATTAGTAGAATACGCCAAGCACTTAAGTTGTTAGAAAAGAAAAACATTTTGAAAGGACAAACACACTCGACAAACGACGAACGACGAACGACAAACGACAACCGACAATCTACAGGCCCAAGACCAGGCTAGACAGGACAGGCCAGGACACAACATCATGACTAAAAATCGGCTTGGGGTAGTTGTCATCATTTGTTGATTTTCGTTTCTCCTTTTCGCTGCGTTGCGCACTGGAAAAAATATCCTTTAAGTGCACTTCAGAGCACAATGCACTCTCCCGAGTGTCCTCTGTCGAGTCGACGGCATTTGTTCCGAGTCCGAGTCCGAGTCCGCGTTTTCGTCTCTTGTTCCAAACCTGATTTAGTTTTGGCCTGCCGCTTGACAGAACCTGTCCATCTCAGATATGATTTAACAGCATGTGATTAGTATCGGTAACAGACTCAAGATGTTCTCCATGTAACTGAGACAACAAACGACGTTGCAAGTCATCAGCAGAGAGTACAAAAATAAAAGAGATTTGGCGATTTGATATCCACAGAGAAGACGACTATTTGGCTTTGTTTAGTTTCTCAGAAGCTGCTTTTACTTGTATTACTTAATAACAATTGCAGCTTTAACAAGAACAATTTAATCATCATAATAAAAATCATAATTTAACTAAATATTTATAACAGTATTGTTGAATAAAAGTAATTTAAATTTTCCTAATTAATAATAGATATACTTAATATTTTAATTTTAAAAGTACCTAGGGGTATTTTCTCCTTAACAAACTAGTGATGTTATTACAATTATTATCAAGCAGCCATTGAATTCTGTTCCATAAATGACTTGTTGATTTATTATAATCTTAAGTAAAACATGATGCATCTCGTTGCATTTTGAAAAAGCGAAATGAAAAGAAAAAGAAAATTAAATTAATTACAACATTTTGTCAGACACACGCGCTACAAGTTGGCCACATCAGAGCCCATCAGCATCGATCCTCCCACTGCCCCCTCCCCACCACTGGTTGACCCCACTCCCAGTGGCAGTTGCCAGCTTGTAATAGTTGTTATAGTTCTTTTTGTTGTTCTTTTTGTCAGTAGCAACTGCTTTTGTCTGGGGTCGCTGCTGCCTTGCACTTGCCAGGCATCCGTCAACATACACACTCCAACATACTTAGTTGCATATTGCAGCTCACGACTTGACGTAGACTGAGGACGGACTTTCTTTAGTATGGATGCTGTTTGCTGGCAAAGTCCTTGACTTGCATTTTTGATAAACAACGTGTCAACTTTGTCGACATAAACCATAATCTTCAGTGTCAGTTTGACTTACAACTCGTGTACTTTTCTTTCTGTACACTTGCGACTGGTAATCATGTCAGGATAGAGTCAAACAGGCCCCAAGACTCTGTCTACAATCTACAGACTCTCCATCCAGCCTTCATGAAAGTGAAAGAAATTTTTCTTCCTTTTAGATAAAAGACAAAACACCGACACCAACAGGCAAACAAAGCGGAGGAACATTAGGAGTAGCCAGAAGACAGATCCAGAGACAGCCTTAGAGGGTATCTGAGTATCTCTGGATGTCTATTCGAGATTAGGGAATTCTTAGCATAGGGAACTAAGTATTATTGTCAGGGCCTGACTGCCAGATCATTAGCGTAATTAAATGTAGATGAAAAATTTCACTTAATTTAGCCAGAGCCATTTTCATAACTCGAAAAAAAACACGACAGAGACAAAGACAGAGAGAAAAAAACGAAATATAATTAATCAGCAAGGCATGTGGCATGTCTACCAAACAGAGTTGCCTCTTTTTTTTTTTTGGCTGGCAGACGCCCTCATCGGCACCTAGAAATTAAACTAAGTGTCGGGCGGTTCGGTTGCACTCCAACTACCGAACCGAACCGAACCCAACCAAACCGACCCGACCACATGACGCACGCATGTCTTTTATGGCACACAGCTCCTCTGCTTGCTCCTCGCATTCCTTACAAGTCAGCTGGCCTGTTGTGTTGTTGCTGTTGTATTTTCCGGTCTATATGACAACAAAATGTTGTCAGCTTAATTTTTTAATAATGCTAAATTTAGCCAACGGGCACAATCAACAAGTCTTGGCAGCCATGTAATTTCGCTAAGTGCACGACAGATCCAACAAGAGCAACAATCGCTTCTCTCAGTTCCCATTGCTCCCAGTATCCCCGGGATCTTGAGACTACATACATAGTGCAAATTTATCGTCACTTGCATGGAGCGTGACATTGAAATTGTAAATTAGCCACGCATCGTGAGCTACGTTGGATATACGAGTATGTTCCACAACTTGTACTCATATACACACTTGGCACTTGTACTATATGTAAAAGGTATGCAAGAGTGAAATGGGGGTAGCCAAAAGACCAGAAAATGTCAGAGAACAAAGAGTCAGGCGCCAGCTAAGGAATGGCGGAAGCATTGAGAATATGAGATGATGCCTTACTTCATGCAAATGGCATTGAAATGTTCAGCAGAAAAGAAATGTAAGTTGTTAACTAAAGAACTAAACTTAACTTAAGATTTAGTTATTAGAATAATTATCAAATAGAGATAAAATAGAGATTTGAATTGAATACAAAAATAATTGTTTAAACGGCCACTTACCCTTTCAAAAGAACTAAGTTTGATGACCATATTTTAACAAGAGTAAAAACAATCGACGAAACACTGAAAGTGGAAAAATTAAAAAATATGGTTTTAAATGAGCTATGAAAATGTAAAATAATGTTGACATCTTAGTACTTGTTAGTTAGTATTGTAATTGTGTACAAATAAATTTAAAACATTTAATTTATAGTACTTATTATTAATCTACCTATTTGGAATACTTTAAAATATTTAAATTTGGAACTTTTTATTTAAATATACTTGAAGACTCTTTGTATACTTTGTGGAGACCATCTGTGGCAAGCACTTTGTTGATTCTAATGGTTTTCCACTTCCCTGACTACGCCTAGGCGTAATCATAACGACCTTATCGGGAGAAAGTCACATGGTGAAACTGAAACCGCAACCGCAATTGAGGCGGTTAATGATAATGCCAAAGAAATCGCATGTTGCCCATTTAGATGACATAACCGATAAACTGTAAATTGCTATCGAAAAATGCAAACTTTTTGTCGCACATTAACATGAACCAACCTATCCTTGACTGCGTCATTGTCCCGGCCAAGTTGAGATTTATGCAAAAGTGAAGTCAATCAGTGCGCCATGGCATGTGAGCAGAGAATGGCGTGAGATGGAGATGGAGATGGAAGGGAGGGGAACGAAGGGGTAGGAGTATGAGAATGGGCCACCTTTTTTCACCATTTCCACATGGCTGACTTATTTTGTTCTTGGGCTAGCAACTTTTTAGTTATATACGTTAAATAAGTCCCCGTTGCGCGGCAAACTTTATTTACGGCAATAAAAAAGTTTTTCTTAAAATATACAAAATAAACTCGGGGAACAAGAGATAGATGGAGTGTGTGCGAAAGAGATAGAAACGAAGGGGGAGAGAGAGAGAGTGTAGCCTAAGAGTTGCTGAGAGATGTTCAACCTTTTGGGAGCTGTTCCAAAGCGCAAATGTAATATTTGCTAATTTTATGTGAATTTAGAAAGTTTTCTTTGCTTTCTTTTGGAGCACTGGGCGCGCGTAATCCTCTCGAGTAAACGCAAATCTGACGCATTTATGGTTATAAAAATGTTCTTCTCAGAATGCACAAAATGTGAATATCAAAATTTCTCAAAAACGAAAGACGAGAAACGAGCATCGAGCAACGAGAATAAGAAAAGACAAGCAAAAAGGGAAAATCAAACAAGCACCTAACAAAAGTCTAATGTATGGGATTATCCCTAAACAAAACAAAAGCAAAGCCCAACAGTAAGAGGAGCAGCTGTGGAGCAAAGGCAAATCAATTTTACATAACATATGTATGTGTGTATGCTGGCTGTCAAGGATTTATCCTTTCCAATGGTGTTGATATTCAACTGCCAACAACGCGAACTTGGGCAAAACAATAAACTTGGCATCTAATAAAAGGTGAAAATCTTTTGAAAGCTTCAAAAGGTTTTGTTTTCCAACCCTACGCAAACGAAACATTTACCGGGCTTTTCGAGTTAAATATCTATATACATACGTACTTATATATCTACATATACTTATATCTGTACCTATATCTATGTAAAAGTTGCTAAGCAGCTGGCATCTTCATAAATGCGGTTAAATGTAAAAGTTTTTGCATCTTTAAAATGCGTGTGCGATGTTTTGACTAAGTTCATTGGATTGGAAGGGAAATGTTAAGAAGAAGGTGGGCCAAGTAGGTGTAGGGGGTTACATTACTGCAGCTTAGGTGCTGCTTCAGGTACTTAGCTGATGGTATGCGTAGAATTTTACGGGCTTCGAACAAGTCAGAAGCATATGGTTAAGCTTAAAATAAAAACAAAAATGGGAGAAGGCTGCTGGCAAAAAAAATTATAATAACATTAATAAAAAAGACCGTTGAGATTTAATTCCAAAAATTTAAGGTTAATATATTCTTATATACATATATAGAATGTGATATACATAGCATTATTGTGAAATTAAATTCAATTCTAAAATATGTAATAGAACATTATATGCCTAGCATTCTTTTATAATTGATGTGTAGAAGTTTAATAAATACTTATACGTATTTCTTTTATTTAAGAAATTCATTCTTAATTTCATTAAGAATTTCATTCACTTTTAGTAACGCATTTCCATTTAAAGCATATGCTTTCACATGTTCGATACCAAAGATTGATGTATATCTTAAAAGCTATAAGAAAACCATAACTTGCCCTGTGGTCATTTACTTTGAAGAACTAAGTCGCTTCGCCTAATTTCAAGCAGTTCTCAGTCAAAAGACAAAAGGGTTACGAAAATAGATATCCAAATGACTTAAAAAAAAATTCCAAATTCTATGCCCTTAGGCCAGCATAAAATGCACTTAAAGCCTCAAACACGCATGTGTGTCGATTGGTATTGGGATTGGTAGTAGGTATATGGACAAGGCCATTGCGTGTCAGTTAAGAGAACTAATGCACTGTACTTATAGCTGTGCCACACACAGATATACACATACTAGAGTCTAAATGGATGGCAAATGGTTTGGCTCTTATTGAAAATTATCTATGAGCCAGGCCCCAGCAGCTTGAGAAACTGTAAAACGTTCCCAACAACATGTCGAGAGTCCAAGCCCAATGCTAATTATGGCCAGTAATTTAGCTTGGGTCATATGAAACTATTGCAAGACATGAGTTCAGATCTAAGTGACTTTATATAGATATTGAATATATGAACTAAAATGTAAACACTTGAGATATAATTCGGAATACATTTAAAACATTCTAATAATAATAATAAATAATGACAATAACAATAAATGAAAAAAATGTATTTATGATTAAGAATATTATATAAAATAAAATTTTGGAGTTTTAACCAGAGTTTAGAAGCTTAAAATAATTATCTTTGAATTTGGTTTTACTTTAAAATACTCTATAATAATAATTATAGCGAAAATACATATAATAAAAAAGATTATAAACGTATTTAGCACTGACAATATTCCAATAAATAGAAATTAATTTTAGTCGTTCTTTGATGTTTTTTTCTGTTATTTTATCAAATTTAAATAAAGTGTATTCACATCTTCGCTTATGCACCAACAGTGATCTGGCTTTCTTGTTAGTTTTTGGTTTTTCTGCCTCTTCAATCAAATTGACACAAACATATGTTGGACCCTAAGTGTTGTCGCGCCTACAAACTGAGGCAGAGGCAGAGACTGGAATAGGGACAAAGATGGAGCTGAAGATGGAGACAGAAGGGGAATATCGGGGGTTGGCCACTTTGGGGAAAGCCTCTATTAATAGTGCATTAATTGATGATTATGTCAGTTGAAAGCGTCGTTGACAAACTGTGTATCTGATGGATACATGCTACATGCAACATGGAAAATGCGACAACGCACCCAAAACTTTTGATGCACTTGCATTGAATGCTGTCATTAATCAAGTTGCCGCTTTGCTGGTGATTTCCCCTCTGTCCGGGAAAAAGCTTTGCTGTGGTTAAATATTGTGAATGGCAACATATGTTGGCTGCCATAAAGCACTATGAGATTTGTCATGTGTGTGGCCACAGCGGCGGCGTTGAAAGCAGTTATGCTAAGAGCAGGGATACATTTGCTCACAACTATTTGCAGCCAAAATAGCCGAACCGCTGCAATCGCAAACTACGCAAAAACAATCTTACATCCAACAGAAACAGATTCAGATTCAGATACAACAACGGCAACGGCAACAAACCACAAACAAGTTGCAGCTGCATGTTGGGCTCTCTCTCAGATGATTCTGGCTCCGAGTTGAAGCTGGAAAACCAATCCAGAGCCAAACCGAGAACTGGATCCAAACCCAAGAGCCGGCGTAAATGTGCATTTTGCGGTTTTGGGCGGAGGGATTTTGCGTAAAAGTTTTTGAAATATTTTGCCCCAAACTATGGCAAACATTTTTGGATTTGAAACTATTTAGCTGTCAGCATTTATTTGCATCAAATACGAAACCAGAGAAAAAAGAAGGAAATGTATTCAGATTTCAGTTTATATAGTTAGATACATCTAACTACCATATACATAACTGCGGCAATGGTTATAGCCAAAAGTTTCCGTTTTGTACATCAAGTTTATGGGTATTTATTGATTTCGCAAATAGTTTCCACAGCTACTTTTAGTTTTGATTGATAGCTCTGTCTGCAGGGTCGTTGCAAGACTCGAGAGTCGAGAGTTGTTGAGTGCTTTGATGTGTGGATTTAACAGATTTGTAGACCAAATGCTGAAAACTGATAGAAAATGATACATACTAGCATTTTTAACATTTCACATTCAAGTGCTTATAAACTATTTTTTTTTTGTGAAGTTTACTTTGGGGAGAATTAAATAAAGTGATGTATTGTAGCTTTTATTGTTACTATGTAATTTTTTTCGTTTAATATTTGATTTAATGTCAAATATTGTGCAATTTATAATTCATTTTCATTATTCCAAATGCAAATTGAAGTTTAAAATTATTTATGCTTATTATTATTGAAATTAAAATATAATAAACAAACTTTGACTTTTACTTCCACTTACAAATATAATTGACAAATATTAAAAAATTGCATTTAATAAACATTATTTTAAACGAGGCAAATTGGTTAGTATAATTTAAATTTTCGTAAGAAGTATAGCTTTAATTATATTTAAGAAAAATGAAGTAGAAAACACTTAACTCAACTTAAAAGTTTCAAAAATAATAAAATGCCACAGCTTGAATTATTTTTTATTATTTTCCCAAGATGAAGAAGGAGAAGAGCATTGCTACTTATAGATGACCAGCCATATAAAGCATAAATGGAAGCTGCATATTCTTGGGTGCACACACTTCAAAGGCATATAAAACAAAGTCATAAAACCTCTTCCAGCAGTAGTGTGGTAGTTTTCTGGCTGATATCGTTGGTTTGGCCAGAAGGCCAGAAAGGCTATTAAGAAAATTCCTGGACGTAAAAGCCGAGTATGAGTATCGAGCGTGTGTGTGGAGCATCTTGTGTCGTCTCTCAAATGCCAAAGTGTCTTGTTGTTCTTCACGATGATAATAATAATGTTGATGATGAGGATGGCAAAGAGGATGATGTGCATTGCATTGCTCATTAACACGAAACTAATTAATTGCGCAATTCAAGTAAACTATCATGTTGCGAGCGGGTCGCGGTTCCCCCCATTAAAACCAGTTGATTGATCACCAAATGCCGGCTGGCTGGCTGGCTGCCTGGCCGCGTGATCTTCTAGAGCTAACAAGCCGAAACCAAATGCAGGGGCAGGGCCAGGGCCAGGGCCATGGCAATTTCCAGGGCTAGGAAAAAGTGCCAGTTAGCCAAGCAGCCCATTGCATTTTAAACGCTAATTTATTGTTAACTACAACATGTTGCCGGTATGCAAAAATGTTGCCTGGCATATGCAATTAATTGTAACAAGGCCCGCTAGGCCATCCATCCAGCCAACCAGCAAACTGGCTAACTGGCTTACTGGCTAACTAGCCAGCCGAGCAACCTTTAACGAGTCTTAGCCCATTGGCCAATACTCTCTTGTGGCACCTTCAACTTACACATACAGTTGCAACTCCTTTGTGACGCGCGTTAAGTTGCCGCAATTTACGTGTTAATTTGAAGTCGTGTCTCTGGCAATGTTTTGGCTGCCCCCGAAACTTTTACTCAATGCGGCGAAAGTCTTGGTGTTAGGCCTCCAAAAAAATATACTCGTAATTCATGTGTTGCACGTAATTGCCAGGGTGTTGCGGTTGCATTCAACAGGCAGCTGCAACAGCCAGCTGCAACAGCCAGCCTAACAATCAGTTTAGATTCCGTGCAGTAGCGAAAGTTGCCACTTAAAAAGTAGCTCAAGTGCTGGAATGTGTCCTGAAAGGCCATTTGATAATCTTATAAATAAATAATCTGCATTTGTTTGCATTGATTATTGAAGAGATAATCTTTGAATACAAGTGAAGTATCTAACAAGCTTTGAGGATTCATTTTATAATATTTAAACTATGCAAGAACCTCTATGTATAATATATATATTTGAATTTCTTATATTTTGTAGAAAATATATTATTTATCAGTTTCTGTGCTTCTTTTTTATGCTGGCTTATTTCAATTACTAATAAATTAATATTTATTTCGACATCCCTACAAAGAATCCCTATAATTGTAAGAAATTGTTTTGTGCGGCTTTCAGAAATTGGCAACAAAATATTATTTGGTTCAATGTATGGTCTGCATTGTTATTTTTATTTTTTGATAGGCCGTTCCCCTCGGTGAGGTCAAAAGTTATGAACAAACAATTTTCTGCTTAAAAGCGTCTGTCAAAAAAGTTGGGAATGTCCCTTGTCAAGGACAACCCTACCGAAAAATATTTGGCACTGCTGTAGATTTACAATTTGTCTGCAATTACTCGACTAGAAGCCAGAAAAGTTCTGAAAACCCAAAATGGTCGAAGAACCCCTACGTGATTTGTTTTTAACGAGATTTGTATGCCACAAGAAGAAAACTATTGACAATGCAAATATCACATTTTCAAAATTTACTCAACTGGGGAGTGAAATTATGTTTATGTAGGATGGGGAATCCGATTGGAATTGGGATTGAAAAGTGGAAATGGAGTCAAGCGAGCAAATGTTGTCCATTATGGGCGTAACAAGCCGCCCATTGTTAGTTTCGCAACAATACAAAATATTGTGTGTCAGAATTCAAGAAATGATTCCGTGTTGTTGTATTTGCTGTGATATGTTATTGTTGTCCTGTGCGTGTTGTATAATATTTCAAATAGTTTTTGCAGCTGAAGTGGTTCGAACCGACCCTTAAGGCCCGCCCATGTCAACAATTGCAAAGTTGCCACAAAAACAGTTTACAGTTTCAAAAGGACCCTCATATAGACAAACAGTCACATATGTCCTTAAGTTGGCCCTGCCCAGTCCCAGCCCCAGCCCCAGCTCCACTCTATGTTTGATTTTTAATTTGACAATCAATTGACAGTTCGTTTGGTAAACATAAACACACACTTAGAAATTTGTGAAAACTATTGACAATCATACAAAAAAAGAGATATCAAAAAATATCAAATAACATGGCAAAATTTATTTGAAAGCATAGTTCCATTTCCATGCAAAGGCGTCTAATGTTTCAAAGATACATAACAATTTCAACGATTTATTGAATGCCTTTGATTGAACATCACTCAATGGAAGCAAAAACTAGTCAACCTTGTAGAAATTCGGAACAGAAATCATATGTTGCAACGAAGAAGTTGACATTTTCCTTGGAACTGAAAATATGGAATTTACGAAACCCATCAACCATTGTTGATTTCAAATGGTAAGACAATTTATAAAATAATAGAAATTGACGTTGGTTGCCTATCTTTGATTTCAAGGACAAAGCGTTGAGTTCTAAATATGTGTTAAGTAGAAGAAAAGTATCATCCTAGTTCCTTCTATTCCTTTTAAAGTTTCTCAAAAATTAAGTTTTGTAAAATTCGTATTTCTAGTGAAGAATTTAAAATATACGGATGAACAACAATTTGATCACTTAACTAAACTGTACATAATATAAAATGAAACATTTGTATTGCCTATTTTTTCAAACCCAACATCTCTATAATATCATCCTTAGTTAACGTGTCTTCATTTTGACTTTGATTAGTATCAGGAGCAGTATTAGCCTTAGGCTTTATTGCATCGCTTGGTGGAGTTTTTCCCTTGGGCTCAGGCAACTTGGTTGTGGGCAGATTCACTTTTTGGGATGCTGCGTCTTTAGGATTTGAGAATTTATCTCCAAAATCGAGAGATTTTCCCTTACTCTGGCGAGCTTGGCCCTTGCCAGAGTTATTGTTCTGTGATGGAAAAGGTTCCTTTAGATTTGATTTACATTTCTTAATTGTATCGGAGGACTTTCTCTCGTTACCTCGAGTTTGGTCCTTGCCTTTGCTATTTCCCGGCGATGGGAAATGTTGTTTTTTCACAGTGACGTCCATGGTAATGCCCTTGACTCTGGGTAGTGTCTGTTCTTGGGGATGCTGGGCAGCAGCTAACACTGCAATATGAGGGCCAGTTCTACAGTTCGGCTCCGATTGCTCCTCTTCTGCTATTTGAGGATCCGTCCAGCAGCGATAAGTTGCCAGAGAGATGCCGCAATGAGGCTTTTTTGACTTATTTGGCTCCTCAACGGTAATTTCCTCCTCGGAAACCTCGGTTACCGGCTTAAATGGAGCCAGATATGTAAAGAGATGTGGCATAGCACGCTTTTTGTATTCACAGGTACAGCGACATTGAAAGAGTTCTTCTTCTTCGCCCATCTCTTCCTCATTCTCGGATGATTCCAGCTTCCTCTCAACCCTTGGCCCTTCACGGAATGGCGCCAGCCAACAGAAGTCAGTGTCCCGATCCTCCAAGCCGGAATCTGAAAGCTTCTCGGCATGCTCTTCCTCGACGAACTCATCTGCTGGGGGACAGGTACAAACAACACACGTACAGGTACATTCCTCATCGCAAAGGGTATTGTCATGGTCACAGGGTGGACAAATATCCTCCATAGGTGGGCAGGGTACACAGTGAGCGGGAAAAGTTTCCTCATAGGGAATCCAGCGACATATATAGGGTCCTTGACTACACTCTGCGGTGATTACTGGTGGTGGTTTTTCCTCAACGCACTGAAGATTTCTACATTTACATTTAATTTCTCGCTTCTTTGCCTTCTTGGCTTTTTTCTTCTTCTTATCGTTCGTCTTATCACTGATTTTCTCACCATTTTCGGCTTTTTTCGATTTGTAGCTGGATGCGGAATTTATAGTTTTATTTGACGACTTATTGCCTGGCGCCTTTGAGAAAACATCATCCAGACCGGAGGAAACGAAAGTTTTTTCCATTACCATCGTGTATTCCATTTTTATGGATACTGCTGAGGTTGCTTGACTAACTTTAAATGTGTGCTTATTGAAGAATAGTTCGGTGGTTATATTGGTAGTTGCACTCAGCATTGTGGTTCCTGAGAGAGTATCCCATATGCTCTGCACTCGCTTTTCTTCAGGCTTACACTGGCAGACATGTACTGCAGATGCTTCATATTTGAAACGAGACTGCAGCTCCTTGAACAAACTCAAATAGACACATTCGATGCACTCCTCGTATTGCTTCTGTTCCGAGTACATGAGACCCGCATAGACCGCATAAATCTCAGCTGTCCTCTTGGCCGCATGGACCCAAAGGCATTCGGCTCGATGCCTCATCTGGATGGCAAAGGATTCCACTCTTCTCCCTCCCTCGCCTGTGCCATGGTAATAAGCTTGGAAAGCACGTTTCACAATGCCATAGGCCAGATGTCCGTCCAAACGTTTCATGCCTGCCTCCACAGTCACATCATGAATGAAATTCTCCTTGTTGAAACGTTTCCTTGGCACACGATCAATCCTGTAGCGTATCTCCTCGTAGTGTCTAAAGGATCGCTTGATCGCATCCCTTGTACGCCGCACTTCCCAGGCACGCAGTCGACAAATGCACATCACTTGCATTACTCCATCGGCAATATCATCCAAGTCCAATTCTAAATATTCAATTTTCTCTCTTTTGATGTCCCGACAGTCCTTTTTATCTGGACGCCCGCAGCCGCATTCCTTATCCGCTGGGATGTCATCTGACGTGGGACTATAAATGAGCACTGTGGAAAACATTTCGACCAGAAATTTAAAATCCACACGAATTTGGTTTAGACAAATTTTGATTGATTACTCTTTACAATAATTTTGGCAACTACTTTATTGACTGAATATACGAATTATAACAATTTGAATTAATGTGTTTTAAATATGTATAACTACACAATACAAATGTTATTATTATTAGAAAAGAACTGATTAGAAATTGGCTTTACCATTTCAGAAACTGTTTTTATGAAGATTTGGAAATTTTTCATTCCTCAGATACACTGTTATTTGTATAACTGAAGTTTCTTTCAAATAATTTTTGCGTTTATAAAAACATTTCATGCGGAAAGATGTTCGACAACAACTGTATTATTATGTGCTCTGAATATATAATTAATATTTAGTTATATTAGAAAATGGTCCTTAATTCGAAAATTTGCTACTTATTCTATTTAATCAATTTTTTCTAGAAGTTATACTTTGATTAGAATTTATAAGTACTTTCTATTCGAATCCGATCGGGTTTTCTTTTTCCTTTAGACAATTTTAACTTTACATCCATCTGTAAATATTGATATTATTTATTTTGTTGTTGTATCCACCTGTTGGTGTTGTAGAAGTAATTCGAGTTGTCGGTCCATGAATGACGCATGTCACAGTGTTGACGGGGAAGTACATTTGCTGACATGTCGTGGTCTCTGTTGGTTCCATAGTTGACAAACAGAAATTCATATTTATCATAGAATGCCAAGGCACATGGCCAGAGCCAGGTTCTCGCAGTGTCTCGCAGTCTCGCTGCCTCATGTTGATGCAACATGCAACAACCAAGTGCACAATGCTTTGCAGCAGCCACTGTGGCACGCATCATTTCGATATTTGTTTACCCAACAATTTTCTGTGTTTTCTTCTCTTGTTGTTTGCTTTTGGGGGCCATTGCAGTGGGGCATGCAACGTCAGCGCCGTCTGATTTACTACTGTTAATTCAAAATAATTTTGTGATGCACTGTAAAGCGGAAATGCAACGCGACACACAAACACAGTCAACACATAGATATGTATATAGAATAAACATTTTTAAAAAGCGACTGCGCAAAAACAACAAACAAATGTTTCTAGCTCGAATTTTTATATACTCTAATGATAAAATAACAAGCATATCAAAAAGTTAAAAGATACTCGAGTCTAACATACATTGCTTGAATTAAAATAAAAAATTACCGTTTATAACTTAACGGACTCTATGTACATTTCGTATTAGGATGAAATTCAAGAAATAAATAAATTAATTTTCTTGAAATTCTCCTATATTTTTAATAAAGTAGAGGATATTTCTATAGTAAAATTTCAATATCTTCCCAATTAATATCCTCTAGGCATAGCATGACTTCTGTCTAGTTGTCAGACTCAAGGCGAGATTATAGAATAACAGATTCGGAGTCTGGACAAATATTGTCAGACGGTCATGACAAATATTTACATAGTCAGCGCGTGTATAGGTAACATTTTGGTCTACCATCCCTCGGAACAGAAATAATGAAAATAAAAAGAACACAGACAATATTTCGGAAACTGCGGGTACATTGACAGTGCGGGCGATTGATTTTTCCTGTGTTTTGAGATTTTTGTTTGCAGGCTCTTCGAGTCAAGTAACACCCAGTGGTGGGAGGAGGGAGAAGGGAGAAGGGAGGGAAACGCGTGCCCCAGCAGAAGTCAATCTAAAATAAATGCATTGCAAATAGACTCTGCTGCAGTTGTCAATACAGAAAGGGAAGGAGCAACAGGGAATTGGAGAGGGAATCTCGACAGTTTTAGTGCACCGGAGGAGAGAGACACTACCCTAGAAAAATGAGTTTAATTGTTGACCCTAGCTATTAGCCCCTGTCAAATGACTTTGGTTGACAGCAATTTGCCTTTTTGGTTTTGCTTTATGCCTTCATTTTATTCGGATTTTTCCTTTCGACTTGTCTTTCATTGTCTGTTGCTGCTCTTCAATTGATATGCAAAAAAGCACAACGCACATTTTGCAAAAGTTTCTCAGAATTTCTTGTTATAAAGAGAACGCTTTGGTATGCACCAAAGGCGTTGACTGACAGGCCAGTTTGTCGGTCGCTTTGTGTCGGCCACGTTTTGATATTTGTTTATGTTGCAGCAGCAACATTTTTTTACAAAATACCCAGTAACTGCACATATTGAATGGGTATCGTAAATATCTACAAGCGTATGAAATAATCCGAAGAAAGCGATTTAAAAGATATATCTTAGAGATTAGAAAAGGTAGTCTCCTACTGTCTAATAATGTGTTACACTTTAAACTTAAATTGCAAAGAATAATTATTTTGGAACATAAGTTAAATGATATTTACAGACCATCTCTTAGTCAAGCAGCTTCGTCTTAAACATTCGTACTTATTTCTTCTTTTTGTTATTTCTTGATTTTCCGAATACTTGATGCTTATATAGAATGTATAAAGATAAGTTTATATATCAGTTCAATGTGCAGTACAAGTCGATGATTATTGTCTTTTTGGGCAGTTTCTTTTGTGAATTGCCGGCTGAGTTATAAAAATTGCACATAACAATGGGAAAATTGAATCGTAAACAGACAGTTGCAGTTCATTGATATTGCAAGTGCATGAGAAGCGCGAAGAAAGGCGATGTGTTGAAAGAAAGCCAAAAGAGTTAAATCGTATCATTTATTCATAGCACAACAAGGAATTTACACTAAAATGTGGAATGGATAAAAGGCCTTAATATGTGACGATCAGTAAATTATAATGTTGTGATATTCCATTAATTTAACTAAGCTTAATTGCATCTGTTATTTGCATAAAAAAGGTATTTTTCATTGAATTACAATAAAATGCAAGTTAGTTATTAATCGAGCTTGTGACAATCTAAACATAACTTAAAGTAAAATTACCCTATTAAAATAAGAACAACTTATGAAAGCTATTAAACCCTGTCTAACAACTACAATTGTAATATTTTATTAGTTCGAGTGCTTTATTCATTCAAAAGATATGTCAAACAATTTCCTGTGTTGATGTGTCGCTGAGTGATAATATCTAAAACCTTGCATAAATAAATCTATCCTTACTATTTGAGTTTGACACGTGTAGCTCTATGAAACAGGTTAACAATATTTGCTCAAATTGTGTTACTGCCTTAACAGAGAGTCAATTTATGTACTGATATCATTTGCCATTTAGCTTTCGCTTTAGGAGGTTCTCTCAGTATTATGTACACAATAGTTGTTTTCGTGATATGTCTAACACTTGTCTACAGTTCAAAACTACGTGAGTAACTAACAAATAAAAAAGTGAGACAGATTAAAGTGAACTTTTAATCTCCTAGCTGAAAACATTAAAAAGTGTCATTTCGGAGATGAAAAGTGCATCAAAGAAAGCATTAACCACTTGATAAAGAGCTATCCTAAAGGAATACCCAGCTTAAACATCGAACCATTTGATGATTTTCGACCGAATGATCTAAAATTATGGGACGATCCTCGTGTTGGAGGAACTTGGATAATATTTAGACTGAGAGATCAAGTGGTCAGTGGCTGTGAGAATGCAACTGTAACCCGTGTAAGTGGATTTGAAAAGGATCCCACCAAGATAAAGATTGAGATAGAACTTCGAATACCCAGAGTAGTCCATAGATCTACATATGAAATGCAAGTACGTTGGCTATCGATGGTGCAAACAAATACTTCTGGGCCATGTTATGCCGAATTCCAAAATGTCACACTTTCGCTTCACTTGAAGGTGATTGTAAAGTTTCAGAAGGAGAAGCGTTACCTGCACATATATGAACTCATGCCACAAGTGCAGATAGGAAGGTAAGTTGTACTTAAAATTAATTTTGTTCTCTGGAATAGAAAACCTCTTCGTTCTTGTAGATTTAATCTAAAATTGGATAATCTTTACAAGGAGAACCTGGATCTCACACTAGCCATTAATCGTGTGTACAATGAAAACTGGATAGAGCTTTGGAATGATATAGAATACAGTGTGATGTCAACTTATAGCCGGAAAGGTGCTCAGCTGTTGGATAAGATATTTGCGACAATCTCGTACGACGATATGTTCTTGAATTGAGAACTTGAACTGAGAATTCTAGTATTAAGTACGATAATAAACCTGTTAGATCAATATAATTGCAATATTCTCTTAGTGAGGTGAATCAGTTTAGAGTCAATGAAATTGAAACTGGTTTGGTTTAAAAGTAAGTCTGAGTGCAATCAAGCTTGGCATACAGTGTTATTGCATTTCTAGCCTCTGCTCTAAATGGTCTAATAATATAAAGTGTGCGGATTAAATCAGTATTATGTACAAGACGATAATAATTCTTTTCATTGCTTGGAAGAGTTTTCTCTCGGCTGTTGAACTACGTACGTGAGCCAAAAAGTAAAGCCAATAATAAGAATATATAGATTTCCAAACATTCGCAGCTGCTGATATCAAAAAATGTCGTTTTGGAGATCATCCCTGCATATTAAATAGCACAAATGAATTGATTCGACGTTATCCGAAAGGAATTCCGGAAATTGGACTAGAACCATTTGATAACATCCAGATTGATGACATAGCCCTGATTAACTCCCCGGGTCCCCTTTATATATCCTATAAACTGAAAAATCAGTTCTTGAAGGGTTTCGAAAATGCAACTGTTACAAAAATTTCGGGTTACGAACAAAGCGGTCCCAACAAATTGGAATTCGAACTGAAAGTACCCAGACTTCTAATGCAGGGAACTTATGAATTTCAAGGACGTGGTATTATTGTGTATTCGAATTCAACGGGTACAACCCATTCTGATTTGCAGAATGTACGATTATACGCCAGCTTAAATGGACTCATTGAATATCGGAATAACAAGCGTTATGTGAAGATCTACGATCTGCTTCCAAGTATCCAGCTGGATCGGTGAGGAATATTGTTAAAATTTGTAACAGTGATTTATAAATGATTTTTTAATAGCTGGATATTATGGGCCGATAACCTCTACAGGGAAAATACTGATTTAACAGTTATACTCAATCGCGTTGTCAATGAAAACTGGCTTCAGTTTTGGAATGAGATTGAGCCAACCATATTGCCAGTTTATAGTCGAAGTATTTTGAAACTTATCAATAAGTTTATGCAGACTATTTCATATGATGATATGTTCTTATCAAATTGATATTCAATAAATAAGTTTTTTAAGTACAAGATTATTTCATCTTTTTTCCTTGAGAATTATTCTGTCCAAAGTATTCGATTTCTATACCAAACCTGATTTTCTTTATTTAAATTTGTTTAAAACATTGTTGTCTGGCTTTTCTTATTATCATTTAAAGTGGAACCTAACCTAATACACTGTCCAAGGGCCTAGGGCCAGATCTCGCTCAAAATTATGTGAGTATATATGTATAGATCTAAAATATTAAGTAAGAGTTATGTGGGAAGCTAAATTAAAATATACTGAAATAGTATAAATTTTTACAAGTTCCAGTTTATTTTCATTTTTTCACCTTACAATTCCCAACTGGTTCTAACCGTGCAAGCATGAGATCCCCCCTAGGAGCTGGTTGCTAAGTGCCTAGTGTACCTAGTGTACCTAGTGTACCTAGTGTACCTAGTGTACCTAGTGTACCTAGTGTACCTAGTGTACCTAGTGTACCTAGTGTACCTAGTGTACCTAGTGTACCTAGTGTACCTAGTGTACCTAGTGTACCTAGTGTACCTAGTGTACCTAGTGTACCTAGTGTACCTAGTGTACCTAGTGTACCTAGTGTACCTAGTGTACCTAGTGTACCTAGTGTACCTAGTGTACCTAGTGTACCTAGTGTACCTAGTGTACCTAGTGTACCTAGTGTACCTAGTGTACCTAGTGTACCTAGTGTACACTAGGCACTCAGCTCATAGGGGGATCTCACGCTTGCACGGTTTGAACCAGTTGGGAATTGTAAGGTGAAAAAATTAAAAAATTAATGATTTTCATTTAAGTACACTAGTGTACCTAGTAAAGTGGTACTAAAGAAAGAGAGTGATTATTATTATTTGTTATTATTTTTTGTACTTCTTGTCTTTAAATTGTTTAAATAGCCTGATTATTTAAAAAAAAGCACTGCCCACACTCAACGCCTTTCAATTCCCGCAGCGACTTTAATTTATCACGCTTGATCTTGATTAACAGTTTACAGCACAGTAGAGAGAGAGAGAGAGAGACTGCAATAGATATTGAGAATAAGTGAAAGAGTGAAACGGAAGATCAGAAGCATAGCAAATCCAGTTGGGGGCAGTCAGACAGCCAATTATAGACAGTCAAAGCCGCGTGAAGATGCCAGAGTGGAGATCCACAAGACGAAAGCTGAATGAAAACGAAATGAAAATGAAAATTATAATGTGAACGGAACATAACAACTGCAATAAAGACATCAACAGTCCGGAGGCATCAAAGAACCAGCAAGAAGAGAGAGAGGGAGGTGGGCAAGGCACAACAGCAAAAGGGCAAGTTATAAGATTTCCAAAAATAATATTAAAATTAGCAACGAAGCGCAACAAATGAGATTTTCAACCAGTTGTCTTGTGTTGCTGTTGCATTTGCAGTTGCAGTTGCAGTTGCACATCCAGATGCCGACGATGCCATAAATTGACTACTGGGCACGTCCAGAACCAAGAAACGTAGATCAATCAGTTGGGCCCCCAGAAGAAAAAAGAGAAGAGGCTACAGCAAAGACAGCAGCTTAGTATCAGTAATTAGGAATGATATATGCTCAATTCAAAACACAGACATACAAATAAATGGAATGGAAGACAACAGATAAAACTTCAATAGGAAAGGGTTATAAATAAAAAACGAGAGACGACAACCAATTGGGCAATGTGTCTGTGTGCTTGGTAAAGAATAGAAAAAAAACAGGCCATATCTGAGACACATCAATGCATAAGGTGAAAAGGCAATTAATTTTTGAAGGAGATCTTTTGGGGTAAGATATGTGCAAAGGCTTAACTTTAAGTTATGGTACTGGGTGTATCTTTCACAGCTCGATACAATTTAAAGATGTTGTTCTGTAGATAATAATGAATATTATAGTTCTGTGAACAGCCGATTTATTATAATTTACAACATTTTTATGTTAAAGATAAATTAAGAATGTGAAGTACTTAGGATGAATATATAATATTATTAATATAAATTAAGAATCGTTATGTTTAAATAATAATGGGAAAGAAACAAGAAAACATACCATTTTAAATAGAAATATAATATGTTTTCTTTTAAATAATCATTTTAATATAATAAGTTAATGGCAGATTTAATTTAAGTAAATTTTCTAATGTAGCTCATAAATATTGAGTTAATTTGATTATTTAATAAAACTTTAACTTGTTACTCTGAAGATTTATGTACATTGAAAATACGTTTAAAACAGTATTTAACTACAAGCAGTAATTAATCAAGATTCTATCTTATGATCTTTCATCACGTCTGTAGAAACATATTTAAATGCGTTGTTTTCCCATGTCTATAATACTATGTGTTTTATGAAAATATTTATTTGCACAATTTGAAATTCCACTTTATTTCAAGCAAACGAGCGGAGTCCGTAATGGTATAACCCTTAAAAACACTCAGCAATCGCATGGACCCACTTCTAAATGTGGTCCTCTTTCTGGCCAACTCTGGCTAATAATGTTAGCGCCATATTGTTGACCGTTCTGTTGGCGTTATCACGACTCGACCAGACCTCAGACTAGGACTACCTGAGGCAACATTGTTGGTAACCGCAAGGTTGGCCAGCAGGTGCAAGTGGCCGTGTGTTTTCGTGTGGCCCAAAGCTGCTCAGGGATAAAGAGTGGATGGGGAGGGATACTTACAACATTTGTGGTATTGCGGGTTGCCTTATGGACATTTGCATTTTGCATACGGATACGGCATACGGTGTACGGCAATCGGAATAAGGGCACGGAATCTCACGGATATATGTGTCTATAACAAAACAATTAGAAACGACGACGCAAAGGCAAAAGCCCTCGACGATTTGACGCTGATTTATGAGTGGCATTACGGGGGCGGTAACAGAGAAATGTGAAAGAGGAGGGGGCGGGGCAGCAACTGTGAGTGCCTACAAAAACTCAAAGACAGGCACGTAGCAGCCGGCCAGGGGATTAGTCGTGGCAAAAGGCAAATAAAAGAAAAACTCCGTCCGTACACATAAAAAGCCAAAACCGAAAAAGTACTTGACGACTTCAGAGGGGGTGTTTAGGAAAGGGGATTAGGGGAATAGGGGGAGAGAGTTCCCACCCGTGGGGCATAGTAAAATGGTAGTGAAACAATTATGCAATTACTTAATTTGATGGCCCAAGTGTGTGCCATCTTTCTATCCCCTCTCATTCCTCGTTTGAGTTGCTTCTTCCTGGGCTAATATTACGTATACGTAGCGTGGCGCAAGACTACAACCCAAACTGACTTTGCTTTGTGGCCCATAATTGTTTTAACTGCCTTGTGCACGCGCCTTGTTTACACGACCTGTAGCGAGTACCAGTACCAGTACCAGTCGCATTCCCTATAAGCAACTAAAACTAGATTACAACTCGGGTAGGTGCATGTTATGGAGGAGTAATTTATGTTTTCGAAGAGTTGGCTTTTATGAATCGGTGCACACAAAAGTGAGTTGATATTTGCATTCAGTTTGCGTTTCTTACAGTTCAGTTAACTAAGTGGATACAATATATGTGAGGGATCTTAATAACAAAGTGCTGACCCACTTAAGAATATATAAAGGAATTAAGATATTGAGCTAGTTATAATGGCTTTGCATAAATCTAAGACTAAAGCTAATTACTTTTAATTGGAATAGGAATCTTTAATTCTCTTTTCTATCTGCTTTATAAATATAAATATTGTTCACATAACAGTTTGTATAAATTTGAATAAATAGTTTAAGCACAAATCAAACTGAGCTGGCAGTAAAATTTAATATGCAGAATTTATTGTTGATTTTCCTCTTAAACAATTACCAAGGAAATTTATGTTTATTTATATTTGTATGGGAAAACTTTAAAGTCTATAATTGCTTGAAATATTTGATTTCGATTTGTATATTTCTCAAAGCAAATAACAATGATTTATTGATTTAACTTAATAATCTATGATTACCTGAAAAATTGCAAAGCTCCTGAACTACAATGACTTTTTCTAACCACATTATCTCTTTGTGGGCGTGGCATTTTTGAGTAAGCTCTTACGCATAATAACTTCTATGTCATAATGCTCTACAAATGCTGTCAAAAATTGTAGGAAAAAAGGAAGTGGAAGAAGCAGAATAAGATGTTATTATCATGACGGAAAATATGTCATACGCCACGTGTGACGGGATGAGTGTGATTGTGTGTATATGTGTGTTGGTTGGTTGCTGTATTACCCACTTCTGTTTCATGTTTCACGTTCCGGCCCGTCATCTGGTGGTGCACAGAATTTCAACAACAATCAACACCTTGACGCCTCGACAAAAAAGAGGTAAAAAGGTAGCGATGAAGGTAAAGGTAACGGTAACGGTAACGGTAAAGGTAAAGTGCTAAAAATTGCTAGAAATCATGGCTAATATAAATCATCTTGGCAAGCAGCTTTGCATGTTTAAGTGTCATACATAAGGCGCTATATGAGCGCACACGTAAGTGTCCCCCATCCCCCCATCTTACACCTATCTGACAAATGTGGGTGTGGCAATGCGACAGTGTGGCAATGGGACAGTAGTGCACATACATTTAAATACACTCACATAATAAACACTTGAAGCACTCGTCTTTGGCTTAACCCTTTTTGACTTTTGCAAAAGCGTCAACGAGCAGCCCCTAGCCAAACAACGGTACTCAACCACCCAACCACCAACCCATCAACCCACCTGGGCGCACCTTAGACCTTTGCTTAGTTATAAATATATGTATGTGTGTGTGACTGTGCGTGTGTGTGCGTTTGTTTACTTTGCGACTCAAGTTGTGTTTTTGTGTTTATTTTCCTTTGGATTTACTAAAGCAATTTTCTTTGTTGTTCCTTTAAGGCAGCTCCTCACTAGAGTGTATGTCTGCGTGTGTATTCGTTCTATGTAAACATACATTTGACATTTGTTATATTTTTTGTGCAAATAAATAGTTGCAACAGCTGTTGGCATATGCTTCTATAATGGAAGAGCTTTACTTCGATCTTTGACTTGGGCCAACTCTGAACCAAAGCTAAAATTTATTACACTAAAAAAACATTTTTTAATTAAGATTGATTCAATTTGTCTGATATTTTGCCATCCATCTGGTATTTACCAGCTCTCAGTACTCAATCCAACTGTGTCAGCTGCATTTCCTATGCAATTTTCAATTTAAAATTGCAGCAAGCTAATAAAATATTCTAAAAGACAAGAGAATGCTTAAAAGCAGAATATGTCACAACATTGCAAAGTTTTTACTTATAATAAAACTTTAAAGTAATGTATCCAATTGAAATAGTTGAAGAAAAGTGTCAGATTGAAAAGAATTTTTGGAGAAATAATTTAAGAAAGAAAAGCATTTGAACTAGGAAATAAAATCTGACATAAAGATAAGTTAAGCACTCTTAACTGGCAACTGGCAACTTATATTCGAGTTCCAAATTTGTCTTCGTTCTATCTTTGACTTGGTTTTCAAATGTAACATGTTTCTTTTGATCTGAATTAATAATGCGTAACTACAGATAAAATTCACGGGATGACTGTCACACCTGCTTTTCCAAGCTGTTGTACACACATCCTTATAACAAACACCCACACACTCACTCACACACACATGTAATGTTTTGTAGTATATATGTACATATGTGGTCTTATTGCCATGGCTCATATACGAATTAAGCCATAATGCTTTCAAGTGCGTCTCTTGAAATGCAAAAACTTGACAAACGCAACATGACAAACATAAATAACCAAAACGAGAATGAGAGCAACAACAACAGCAACAGAAACAGCACCAACATTTTTATGATGTGCAACAACAAGAAGAAGAACAACAACAACAACAATAGTAACGAGAAGAAGGTTGAACAACAGTAAAAACTAACAACTCAGTCAAGTCAACGGTGACATACGACAAGAGTCAAGAGAAAGAGAAAAAGAGCTGGAAAAACACAAACGAAAAACTGAAGAATGAGCTAACAAACCAGCAACGACTACAGCTAACCCCTACATCCCCTAAGCCCCTTTTATTTACCACCCCCTCTTGGTATACTCCTACTAAATATTTTATTGCAACGTGGGCTCTTGGGGCAGGCGGTGCAAAAGAAATTGGAATGCTACAGAGACGATGACGTCGACATGAGGAGAGAAATATTTAAATGACATTTACTCATTCACTCTCGTTGAGGGCAAGGCAAGGTAGAAGGGTGGCAGGGAGGAAACAGCTTAACTAAATTGCATAGAATTTATTTAAATGATAAGAGGCATAGGGGTTGTTGTTTGCGCTGGGCTTAAGCTTTAAAACAATAACTATGCAATATGTAGAGAAACGGCTGCTGGCATTTTACCTACAGACGACACATGGCAAAATCCCTCCCTCCCTGCCTCCCTCACAGCATCCCCTATAAGCTAAAACAACTAAACCTAGACATATAGGAGCAAACCCTCTATCTCTTCCCTAACCTTCTCTGTGCTTGGCAAACTGTCGTCAGTCAGCTTAAATTTATTGCTTCCTTATGTTGTGTTGCGTTATGAAAATAAATACCTTGCTACACAGACAGACGCCTCAGTTCTGCATGAGTGTATGTGTGTGTGTGTGGGTGTCAGTCTGCCTCTGTGTGTGAGTGTGTGTGTGTGTGTGTCTGCTCACTCTCCGTCGCTTAAACTTGAACTTTTCATGCCCATATTTTATGCGACTCCCTATGCGCACTTTTAAAATATTATATTATATTTTTTTTTGTTTCTACATATTTTCTTCTTCTTTTTTGTTTGTTGTGCACAACTTTTGAACAATTTTTTGTTATTTTTTTGTACCAGCTCTAAATATTACTTTTTTTTTCTTCTTCTGACTCTTATACTCTTACTCCTACGAGTACTGGGAGCTGCCCCTTGCTCCTCTTCCTGCTCCCACTCCTGATCCTGCATGACCTCGTTTTTAATGGCGTTTGTTTTGAAGCGGGATTTCCGCCTTGCGGAAAGGGTTTTATGACTGCTTTTTAAGGCCATTTTCAAATACATATACATCCATACACATTCGTATTTCGTTATATACGGATATCATTTATTTAAAGTTTGGTTTGCTTTATGACAGCCTCTGTCATATTTTCGGATTGCACGTGGCGTATGCGTAATATGCGACCTACTTACTTACATCAAAAATGCATTACGCAAGCAATCAATGTTTAAATCCGTATGTGAATGTGTGTCTATACACATATATGAAACACTGGCAACTTTTTTTTCCAGTTTCAAATTGGCAGTGCTTCAAAAATCATTAAAGTGGAGCAAGTAAATAAATAAATCATTCTATGCAAATTTATTTATTCAATCTAAAACAGCCGAATGACATAATTAAGAATGCATTAGAAATTGCTGACAATATTTATTTATTTGCACTCAATGGTTCAATCAAATTTTTGGTCTTAAATATTAAAATAGCTAATCTTAAATGTTGATTAAATATTTACGTATTGCAATGTCTTTATCAGCAGTTGCTAATTGCTTTTCGAATATTTAAGTCAATTATTATCTCAATCGATAAATAAATGTTATATTATTTAAACACATTTAAAGATATAAGTTTATATGAATTTTGGTTTGATGTACTTTATAAAAAATGCGTATTAATTTGATAAATATCTATGATTTTATTTTGATAAGTTTTTGTTTATTTTTATTATTTTCAATTTGTTTCCCTTCAAACTGCCACTTACTGAAATCGAGTCTGGCCAATTTTAGAAAGCATAAATATCGATAAATAACATTTATTAGCCTTATGACCATGACTCAGAACAAATCAGCAACTGTTTTCAAATTGTTTTCACATTTGATTGCTGGCCTCCCTTCCATTAATTATGTAAAATTGTTACACAAATAAAATGAAAATCGACCAAACATACGAGAATGGCAACAAATTGCCGAGTGACTCTCTGTCTGTCTGTCTGTCTGTCTGTCTGTGTGTCGGTCTACCCGACCAGTCTGTCTGCCTGTCTGTCTGTCAATTTGCTCTTCTGTCTGTCGAATGCTGCTGCCAATATTGAATTTGAAATTAAAACGCCCCAATAGGCAAATGGACAATTGGCCCAGCCCGCCTGGCAACAGTTGTGCCAAATTGGCCAGTATCTCTTCCCCCCATCTCACTCTTGCCCCTTCCATTGCCCCTTTTAGATCTGCCCCCGCTTGGAAATCTGCATGTGTTAATTACTGATGCTGTGCGGTGGTCAAGGGGTCGTTGACGCAAAAAATTGTCAACATGGCGGCTGGTGGAGAATCTGACAACGCAAGCTGCTAGCGTTGATTTATAAACCCGGCACTAGGATATAGCCAGTAGTGGGGGAAATAGAAGTGGGAAAGGGAAAAGGGAACCAGGGAATGCCCACTTGAATTTGCATTTACCTACAGCAAAAACAAATAAACGTCTAATCGACTGAAGGGGCAGGGGCAGAGGCAGGAGCATCAACTGTTGCCTCGCAGACAGCAACAAATTATGTGACGTAACAGCTGCCACAATTTGGGGCAGGGAAGGAGACTGACAAAACTGATGCTGGCAATAAACAAATAAAACTCTGTTTGGTCGAGTGAAATTGATTTTTTGCGCCTAATCAAAAACGAATTAATTTCAGTCGCATGTGACAAACACTTTTGGGGGCACATTTATTTTGATTTTTACCCCTCCTTAGTTAGTTTTATCTAGGCCTAACTCCAATTGATTAAATTGGCATGAAATGAAATTTATGTTGCCTGCTCCTTTTTTTTCTCTTTTGGTGGTTGCAAGGTGTTTCCAATGGGGATGTTGCACGATGGACCTCGTCTATCTTTGTGTCCATTCCACCCTTGTTGGAGCTCGATTAAAGCCTTGCCAAATTGTTGCGGTGGCGATGTCTTAAAGCATTTATTCAACTTAATTTCAACACTGCTAAGGGATGCTTAATATATGACGTCAGACACAGAACTTGGCTTTCAAATCGTAATTATTGGTTAGATTGTGAATTGTGGATGGAATCTTAACGACTTAATGGTCGAACTTTATAGTTGAACAACAATATTTGAAGATATTTCTTGCGTATCATTTGAATCGATAGTTTAATGACATTTGCAGACACTAACGAAGATATTGAAAGGGGTTGATGGATTGAGTTGGCCTGTTATAAAAGGATTTCATGGCAAATTTGTCCAATTTAATATTGAATTTAGTATTCTACTTGTTCTTGGTATATTTATTGATGGTTTTCTTCAATTTGCTGTTATTTTATTATTGTCATAATTTGCACAACATTGAGGTTTATTAGTACTTATGTATTTACTTTATTATTTTAATTTCTTTATTTATGCCTAATTCTATTTATCCTTCTTGAAATCAGTCTGCTTAACTCAGCGTTAATTTGCTAAAAGGTCGAGTTCAATGCACCGTTTAAAAAACGAAATTTGTGCCACTGCGGTGAAATTATTGATTTTTATTTGTTACTAGTCAGTCCTTTTTTCAGGGGGCGTGGCACTTTATAGCGTGCAGTTCAATTTCATTAACGCGCACAGTGCGCTAAAATCAATAGTAATTAATATGAGTACTTGACTGACTCTACATACATCAATCCCCTTACCCTTCCCCGAGCCTATAAGCTCAACGAGCTTTTTACCAACATTCCAATAACTCAACAACCTCCAGTTTCACTTCCCCCCGTGTTTTCTGTACTCTCCCCACAAAGCAGACAACACAACAACAGACCACAAATCAAAAATCAAATATTAAGTGAGCTAAATGTGAGGGCGTGGGGGACAACAGGAAGTCGATATATGTGTGAGGGCGAGTGTGTATGGGTGTGTGTGTGTGTGTATGTGTGCTGAAGTGTGTGTGTAAAATAAATACGTTTTAGCCATGAAAATCCCTTTTAATTGCCACGCAACGGCCAAAGGATTTGCACACAAACACACAGAAGCAGAGACACACTGAACAGGAGGCATGTGGCAAGAGAAGGGAGGATTGGACAACTTTGGCTGGATGTCCGACTGCCTAGCTGCCTATAGTATGCAACATCGACCCAATGGAGAGATCCCAGGCCACAGCCAAGTGGGATTTAGTGCAAATTGCAAAGTGTAACTTGTTTTTACGAAAAAGCACTTTAGCGCATTAGAACCCACGGCAGGGACCCCAGCGGGGTCAAATACAACAGCAGCAGCAGACAGATGGAAGGATGTACAGACAGACAGACAGACAGGCAGGATACCAAATCTATGGCCTGGACAGTTGTCGATGATTAGAAACGTACCCAAAAGCTGAATCCCAAATACGACTACGGTGCGTGAGACGGCATATTGGATTGTTGTTGCTGTTGCTATTGCTGTTGTTGTTGCTGTTGCATGTTGCATGTCCGCTACATGACTGGCAACAGCAACAGCAACAACAGTATGCAATGTCCTTGCTGCATGCTAAGAACATGCACATACATGCATGATGAGATTGCTGGCACATGTCCTTGTTTGTGTGTGAAAGGCTTTAGCGCTCAGACAACTTTCATTAAACAAACAGCATTAATTACATTAAAGGGTTTTGAATACATTATGTAGGTTTGCTAATTGAAGAGCAGAGACAATTTGCATCTACAAAACAACAATGCAAATGGACTGACAGGATAAGCAATCCTACGTCTAATGGAGCTGTGTTATTTGAAATAGTTATGAGCTAATTATGGATTTAAATAAAATAGTTGAGCTTAGACAAAATGTTCAATTCATTGCTTACTGTATGATATAATTGGTACTTGCTTAGATGTCACTTTAACAATTGTTATAATCAACAATTGGTTCATCCTATTTCAAGTTTATGCATTTAATGTTAAATTTAAGTTAAAGCAGCTACTCACATATTATAATGCAATATCAGATGATAGAGGATATCAATCATTCTGATTGACTTCACTTAATTATTATAATGTTTGAAGGAGATTTCATTTCCAAAAGATGTCAGTTTAAACTTGCTTCTCTTATCCCATTAAAGTGAATATATTTACATAAATAACTTTGCAGTTTTTCACCCTCACTCGTTTTTACTCACATACAATTTGGTTGCTATTGGAAATGATTGAAATGAAAATTAATTGAAGACAATGTCATACAAAATGCATTTTCAATTAATTTTCATTCTTTATGGCAACATATTCATATCCCCCACGCACACAACACTCACACAACACACACACACACATACATACGATAGTAAATTTGCCGTTATGATTTAAGGTGTCATAATAGTCCATTGTTATAAGTGCCAACAGGATTTTATCCATTAAATGCTTGACCAACCCTCTACAAGGCAGGCCACTGAATTTTAATCAATACACGGCGCGTATGCAAAATATTTGATATTTGACTTGATTTTTTGTCAGCGTTGAGTTTATTGATTTTATCAATTGAATTTCAGTTTTATTTCCCCAACCAGCATTCACTGCACGGCTAGAGATGGGAGTGTGAATATCGAATAAAATTTATTATTAAATAATAATTTGTTATTAAAACCAGTAAATAAACGATGAGAAAATATTTAGTTTTTAGGTGATGTATTACAATCATCACTTTAGTAAAACCAACCACTTATTTTAATTTTTATCTCCATATTTTTTATCGTTCTTATAAAAATATTTTACTATACTTCGATCACTCATACGACTCGTTTTCCGTTTGCGGTTATATTTAAGTGCCACTTCGATTTGGGAACCATCCGCTATCATAATACGACTCCGGCGAAACATATTTTCAAATTGACAACTCGATGGGCACAAAAAATTGTGATTACTGTTTGCCTTTGCCGGAAGCCAAAAAACGTCACGGAAATCACACCATGAATTTAATGAAAAATGGAAAATATCGAAAAGGGGATCGGGAAAATGAAGGTTTCTGCCTGGTTGGTCGTCTGCCAGGCGGCTCGGCTCGGCTCAGGCCATAATTGTTTGCAAAAACTTTATGCACGTAGCGATAGCGTACATCAAAAATGGTGCAGTTCCTCTTGCCAGTCCTACTACTGTAGCCGAAATCGCCTTTGCCTAAACTTCAGACATAAAACGCCAAATTGCACCATTAAGAAATTCGTTGCGCATCAGTGAGCATTTAAAATGGAGGAGAAGGTCCAGGGTCCACATAAATAATAGTTATAAATACCTAGTGGTAGTAAACTTTGTCATTGAACCCCGCCGAGGTCCGAAACACTCGTACACTTAGCAACACAAACACCCAGGAATGCTATACGACAAGGAGTCGACTTAAAGATGACCTGCAAAAGGATTCGAGAAGCATTTTATATTTTTAAGAACCTATCAGAATTGGTGGATAACATTTACCAAATATTTGGTGATTTAGAGATTACAGTGAACTTGTTAATCTTGTGTATGTTATTTCAAATTTTGTTTAAATGCTTATTCCAAATATTAGAAGATTTTTCTAATGCTTATAAATGTATGTTTTATAAAGGACTTTTGTGAAACTAAGTATAAGTATTGGTTTCTGAGGTGATTTAAATTTGTGTCTGCTTAAATAGTTCAGAATGGATTTAACTTTTCCTTTTACTAGTCTGTAATACCCAAAACTAAACTACAGATACAGGGAATAATAATGCGACCAAAGCGAGTAGTAAGTCCGAGGCGAGTCCAAGGATGAAATCAGCGCACGTCAGCAGAAAAGTTGTCAGCGCACTTTGTTGCTTCCTGTGGAGGAGCTTGGACCGCTTTGGTAATCACTTGAATATTACGTAGCGGAAATCGAAAAGTACGCTGGAAAATTTTTCAGCGCTATCTCACGACACCAAGGAGAAGATGGAGAAGAGGTAGGAGAAAGGCGATGTCGCCGCAGCTTATGACAATAATGAAAGCGTTTTGAATGTGCGCCAGTCGCCATCAATTTGCAGCTTTTGGCTCGCCAATGCTGCAGAAATGACAGAAATTGTAGGTAGCATTGGCGGAAGAGCGGGTGGAGAGCATTGGAGGGCGTGCAAATGGCGGCCGGAAGTGGCAGTGCTGCAAATAAAATGGCGGCGCCTTCGCCATTCCTTCCGTTTGCTGGCATCGCATTTTGGTCATTTTTGCGGCGCCATTGAACAATTTGGTTTGTGTTTTGCAAGTTGTCGCAGGTTGCTCAGATTGCTGATCATACTCGTAGCTGGGGGGGCAACCCTAAGGCAACCCTAATTTTGTGCTTGGCTGGCTCTATGGCGCCGCTTTGGCCGTCGCATCTTGTTTATGGCACATAACTAATATGCTGTAAAATAAGTGAGAATCTACAGCTTTTGGCAAGTTTTGGTTTAAAAACACATTTGCCATTATTCTGTGGTGGCAAGTGGGTAAACAAAAGAGCTTCTACGACAACAATAAATGCAGTGACAATTTACCAAACGACAATAATAATATGAGCTGGGCTAGACAAGATAAGTAGAGAGTTTGAGTGGAAAACTAAATGAACAGATTAAATAAGCGAAAAGAAAAGTCTGTAGAGAAAAATAGAAAAGTCATCAGGTAAACGGAGCCTCTTAATAAGAAGAAAGCGGAAAAGATGCTGAGAAGAAATTAAAAGATGCCATTAAGAATTGTTTCGAAGGAATTAAACAAAAACTGAAAATAAAGTTGCCAAACGAAGAAATATTCAAATAAATGGATAAGAACTGACAAATATACATATCTGATATAGTGTGTAGTATTAAAGGAAGGCATCCAGAAACTAGTAATGGATACATTTTAAAATTGGGAATTAAATTTTTTTTTAATCTAATTTACTTTTATAACCAGAAATTAGTGAAGAGATCAAATTCCGATTAAAATACAATTTCGAATCAAAAATTTATACAAGTTTATGACGTAGAAATAAAATGTTGAATATAACTAGATTAACATTTTTATAGATTTTGCCACTCTAAGACTTTGAATCGCTGAGTAGTGCATCTGGTGTCTAAATTCTTTAGCTTATGTGTTTTATTTTCAGCTTTATCCTTCAAATATTTTATGCAACTGCTTCGCAATGCATAATGCAAAATAGTAACCCTAACTATGAAAAACTGTGCCCTTAACTCGATTGCAGACACACAGAAAAATGTTGTTATATTTGACAAGAGCTCGCAACTTTTTATGCATAGTTGCTGTTGCCTCAGTTTGGCTTGCCACTGTCATTCTGCAGCTCCTTTTGTGCCAAGTCCTCAACAACAAAGGACCTTCATTGAATGGTGGAAAACGCAAACAATTGTAATGACAAAACCAAACTAACCACACAAACCAAATGCCATAGAGATAGAGACGCATGGATAACAGCTGAGAGTGTGTGAGTGTCTATATGTGTGTGTGTTTGTGTGTGTATGTATTTGTGTGTATAAAGAGATCGCTATAGATGCTTAGAGATGGATGGTCGCTTGGCTGGACGCAACGAGTTTTTATACAATGGCACTGTGAAAATATAAAAATCTGCTAAAATCATTCATGGGGTTTCCAAAAATTCCACAGAAAACTGACAAAACTGACAGCATTGAAAGAGCCGGGCGGGAACTGGCTTTGGATAGTGTTAGATATAAGAGAGCCATATAGAGACAGAGATAGGGGTAGAGATAGAGATGGAGAGATAGGGATAGAAGGCTAAACAAAAAGCAAAATGTTTTGCGGGGAAACATGTTGACAAAAATTGCACACAAAATGCTGAGAGATTTGGAGGTTTTGTTAGGGACAATGCACTATGGGGAATTTGACCGGTTTTGGTGGCATTAATGTGTTTTTCACAAGTATACAAATTAACAATATTTTAATGCAAATGTGTTATAAAAACACTAAACTGTTATATTATATACCACATATATTTGTTTAACAGCCCTGTCTTTAAATATCAGCTGTTAAAGTCAGCTGTTGCAACGAAGCGCCACGCGCATTTTTAAAGCTTATTTTTGCACTGCATTTTAATATTTATTAATTTTCAACAAAACAACGTAAAAGTAAAAAGTTTGAAATGGATGTTAATTATTTAGGTTTTAACTATGTGTAACTACTAATATATTGCTTGTTTTGTGCGTGTATTATTAATAATTTGTAATTTTAGAAAGTGGTATCCAAGTGTTAATTTCGTAAGGAAAGTTCAACTTTGAATGGAGTTACAAAAAAATGTTTAGATTTGTTTAGTGAGTGGCTATATACATGTTATAGAGGGATCGATTCCTTATCCAGAACATCCAGTTTCAACTGCGAATATCTGCGATTTTTTGCAAAATTTCATTTTTAAAAAAACAACCTCAAATTTGCTAACATAGAATTGTTTGGCAAGTGGAATGAAGCGATAGGAAAAAACGCAAAAGAGCACTTTTTTATTATTAATTTTAATGTGTTTAATTATTAGATAAGCAAATATTTTGAATTTTATTATGTAAACAGGTCAAGGAAGATTTCTTTTTCACACAATAACCTACCTCTCGATCAGTTGCTCCTATGGCAGCTATATGCTAATATGGTCCGATCTCAATAATTTTTGGTAAAAACATTAGGAGCATAATATTACGTATAAATTGTGTGTTTGGTACGGATATCTTGATAAACAAAAAAGTTCTTCATATAAAAATTGGAATTTTAACCGATAGTTCCTATGGGAGCTATATGATATAGTTGTCCGATTTGAATCATTTCTTGGGCAAGTGTTAATTGGATGATGACAAATCAAACTTGTAAGTTTGGTCTGGATCGCTTGGAAAACACCGAATTTGCATACTCTAATAAAATGAAAAAAGGCGGTGCCACGCCCATTTGGCTGGCACAGCTTCCTATTGATGTTAGAAGCCTTATGCAAAAAACTAGACCAAAATATCTTGCGTAGCTTGCGAGTTATTAGTTTATGCCACCAAAACCGGTCAAATTCCCCATAGTGCAATGGTCACAACACACATGCCCACACACACACACACACACACACACACACACACACACACACACACACACACACACACACACACACACACACACACACACACACACACACACACACACACACACACAGACATGGTTGACGCCCCATGGATGGGCGTTTAAATAAAAATCTGATTAATTTCTTTTATGTGCTTTGGGTTTTTGTGTCATTGTGTTGTGGCCAAGAGACTGAACCTGAACCCAGAACAGAACAGAAAGGAACCCAGAAACAGAAACTGAATCACAATCCATAGCCAAAAGTCAGGGAAAAGGTGGCAGGAAGCAAGGATAAAATGGGCAGTGACATGTTTTGTGCGGGGCGCATGACATGTGGCATATGGCAACACACACACACACACATACTCACACAGAGAAACATTTTCTACATGCACAGCTGCATGTCAAAGGTCGCCCGGAAACATTGTGGTACTCGGGGCAAAAGATTCATGTGCCCGTGCCCCCATGTTGCAAATTGAATGCGTAAAAATCTTGAGGTTTGAGCTATTGATGTAGAAAGAAAAGGTTTTTGATTATCTGAGCATGATATAAGGAAATCCGATTACTTTGTCTATTTTTAAATGGTATTTGTGGTATTTGAAGACAAAATGTTAAGATCAAAGTACAGCTTTTATGTCTTTAATTAATTAACCATTTGGAAAGTTAAATAATTACCGGAAAATAGTCAAAACTAATTAAAAAAAATTCTAAATAAAAAAATTACTGTTAAATAATGAAAATATACTAAAAATTCTATGTGATATATTTTCAAAAGTTGTATTAATTTAATGCAATACAATTTACACATTTTGTTCACATTTATTTATTTTATTACTAAGAACCATTTTTTGTATTGTGAGCTAGAATATTATCAACTAATACATATGGCAATCAACTGTAGTTTACGACTCTTTAAGAGTCGCAGTTTTATGTTTCTAAATAATCAGTGGGTCAACTTTATTTTTGGTTGAATGTCTCGTTAGTTGCCGATAACTAAGAGCTGGTCACACCTTTTGCCACTGACAGCTTCATTTCCATATACAAAGTAACTCTCGCAAGTCCAACCTGTTATCAGCATTAAATAAGCGTTAACAAAAGTTCACACATAACAAAATTAGCCTTTGGTTTTCTCTATTCCCAGAACCGATTCCAATCCATGTCCATAACTAAACAAAGAGCAACAATGCGAAGTGTGAGGGCATTAGCAAAAGGCAGCTTTGGTTAAATTTTGAATTGGAATTAAGTAGCATCTTTGGCTTTATCATAGGTATAACACACTCCCCTGTCCCTGTCCCTATCCCTTGTCGATTGGTTGGGGCTCAAGCATTATGGTAAAATGTCTTCTAATGACTCATAAGATTAAAAAGTAATTTTCTTGTTATGCGATGCAAACGATTTTTGTTCCACCGTTAATTTTTATACATATTAATATTGGAAAATGCTGCCAGAGGAATAAAGAAAAAAAATAGAAAAGAAAAGAAAAGAAAGGGAGAGAGAGAGAGAGAAAACAAGATACTGAAGCAACCGAATAAACATAAATTTGATGCACAAAATTGGGTCATTATTGGCAGCACCGTTCGCTGAGTTTTTCCAATATTATTATATTTTTTCTGCTTCTGCTTTTTCTCCATCTCTATCCTTATCTTCTTCTTCTTGCCCGTTTGTAGTCTTGGGCGGTGCGTAAAATTACGCCAAACAAATTCATAATTTTCGTTGTATTTCTTTTTATGATTAGCACGCCCTAACCGAAACCCCAGAGGGGTGGTAGGAGAGAGAGGAGAGAAGAGTGAGAAGGGGAGGTCGACACAATTTGCGCCCATTTATGTTCATTTGCGTGGGGCTGGGGGTGGAAAAGGGAGGTAGGGAGTGTGACGGTTCTTAATTATTAGCCGGGCTTTTTTATGGCCTGGTACAGTGGGCGGGCTCAGTACGTGGACACGATAACTTTCAGGCAGTCAGAGGGAACAGACAGACAGACAGACAGTCAGACCTATTTCTGTGGTTTCCAATTCAACGCACTCTCAATTAGAACGTCCAATAAATAGTCTGACTGGGGGCGACACTTGTGCGACACTTGGTGAATGTCAGTCGAAGAAGGAAAACTGGAAGAGGGGACGTGGCAAGTAGGGAGGGAGGGATCTGCTTTGACTCTGGGTGCCATGTGGCCTGTATCGCACATTAAACTAATTAACAATTAAACTGCCAGCCTCGACAAAGAAACATAACTACAAACAACAGAAATATGCTGCCCATTAAAAAATGCCTAATGAATTAATAATAAAATATATTTTTAAGTGCCTCACAGCCAGTCAGTGAATGAATGGCTTCTTAAACGATGGTTCCCTCAACTCCAAATGGCAACCCAAACAATCTACATTATGTCAAATGCTAATGATGAGCTCTGAATTTTTTCTTTAAACATATTTCAGTGACTTTCAAATGTTGTTTATGAAGAAATAGAACTGAAATATCTTACACGAGCTGAAATATAACATTTCATTGAATTATTATATAAAAAATCTACTTTATGTCAACTGCTAATGATGAACTCTGGAATATCTTCTACAACCATATTTCAGTGACTATTAAATGTTGTTTATAACTAAATAGAACTGAAATATCTTATGGGAGCTAAAATAGAATATTTCATTAAATTATTATAGATATATATCTTCCTAATAAGCTCAGTTCTCCTAAGATACACCAGTTCTGTTTCTAAATAGATTTTATATAAATATCTTTTTCTCCATATTTTATTGGATTAAATATTCGGATAATTTAAATTATTTCGTGCTTTTAATACGCTATATTCAACCTATGCCTTACTGATAAAGCTATTAAAAATACCAGTACATAAATAAGACAGTAAAGTATCGATATTTGTCTATATAAGACCACCTAGTAGCTCTCGCTCTATTAAGTACTGCAATGTGATTTAAAATCTTTAACCTTTTACGAATCTTTTAAGCATTTGAAGTCCTAGTAATGCTATGTAATTAGCTCTATCTGTCAAAGTCCAGCAACAGCAGCAAGGTTTCCAAAAAGAAAAAAAAGGAACATCCCTATACCTGAAATTGGGCTCTTTATGGCATTATCGTCTTATTACCTATCGAAGAGTAGGAAAAGGGCCAAGGGCTAAGGAGCAGTCAGAGGGGTTTGTAGAAAATGTGGACAAACCTTTCATTGTCTTTTCATTTCATTTGAAAATGGCTAAAGCTAAAACCCATTGCTGTCCATAATCAACGCAAATCCTTGCCTAATGCCAGTTTTGTGTCACACACACCGGCACATTGTCATTGTCATGGCTCTATGGAGAGCTTTCACCTTCTTTGGACCAACTGCTGCTCCTGCTGCTGATGATGTCCTTTTGGCTGTCTGTAAAGGCGATGGTTTGGTTTGATAGTGTGGTCCTGGCCTCGAGGCCACATGGCCCGCATCGACAGTCGTTGCGAGTCCTTTTGCCTTTTGCTGATTTCGCCGGCTTAATGTTATTTGTATGCCCCGTTGTCCTTTTTAGTTTGCAGTTGTTGTTTCTAGGACTACAACAACAACGAGCTGCAGGAGGAAAAAAGCAAAAGTTGGCATCGCTTTTGTGGTTGTTGCGATGTCTTCTTCCAATGCCCAAAAAGCAGCTGAGTGTTATCCTGTCGTCCTGGCAGCGTTGTCCTCTTTTTGGTAGGAGAGCACATATGTGAGACTCAATATAGTTGTTGTTCCTGTTGTTGTTCCTGTTGTTGTCGTTGGTGCTGCATGTCTGCGGTTGTCTTTTGGCTGCCTCTTTTTTCAGCCAGCCCTGTTTGTTTGTTTGTTTGTTTGCTTGCTGAGCATGTCAACTTCTCCTCTTCCACGTCTCCAAGTCCTTGCTCATTTTTTCATTCTTTTGGTTGTCCAGTGTGTTATCCTGCGTCCTGTGTTCAAATTTAATTGCTGTGGGAACTGCACATATGAGCCACTCAAACTCAGACACAGACTCAAACTCAGACTCCGCAGATTGGATTTTCAATCAAAATGGTCAGCCTAGTGGCAGTAACAGATACAACCTCGAACCCCAATACACTTTGCCCGTTTCCTATGCTCTTTTAATTTTTGTTAACAAAATATTATCGAATTTTTAATGGGCCCCTTGACAACTGAAATGACTTCATATATCTCAAGGCGCCACGTACTTTACAAAAAATATAGACAACACTCAAAACGTTCCCAGAAGAAATTGAAAACCCAAGAACTTAAAACCGATTGTCCAAAAAAGATCTCTGGATTCCTTGAATAAAACTTAATTGGACATTTAATCAAAATGTTATTTTTATTTTTAGTCAACTTTTGTATTGTATTTTGTAACTTTTTCTTGACTCGTCTTAATAATATAAGTAACTAAATATAAATAAAAGACATTTCGAGAGAGGTAAATTATTTAATTTGTTGTATAGGGCGAATATCAAGCAATATATTAATAATTGTAATTTGAAAATATTACAATCTAAACTATATGTAAATATATTAGAGTAATTATCAGATTTGTTTTCACATTTCTCAGCTATATCTTTCAATTGCTAAGGCTGCATTAGTTTTGAGACGATGCTTTGGCTTGATTGTTGGAAATTTATGGCCTACTTACTACTTATCATCGTCATCGTTATGAAGAGTCTCGAAAGTTAGTTCAAATAGACTGTCAGGAACTTATGCCATTAGGCAATGCGGCTGCTTTATTTGGGGGTACAAAAACGGGGCAAACTGCTACATCCGCAATGTTTTTGCCCCGAAAAGCATTCTGCATATTTAGGACGACGTGTATTAATGTCGATAAAAAGTTGCTGTGACTGCAAACTGTGCTACTTGCCACATGCTGCATGCTGCACGCTGCTTGGTTGCTGGGTTGCTGGTTACTGTAAAAACGGCAACATCATTATGCGGCAAACACTTAATTGCCGCTCATATCTATGGCAGGATTCGGTCCTAAAACTAGAGTTTCGACTGCTGTTTGTGTTTTCGTTGGCCATTTTCATTTTCAAATTGGCAAAAAGACTGAGCCAACAAGTCGAGTAGAGTCTCATTGTCAACGCAGTTGCATGCCAGTCGTTATGGGTTGCAAGTGGTCGAGTAAGAGAGTGTAGGAGAGTGAAGTTGTTGACTAGAACTGCCATCATTATCAGCAATGATCAGCGTCTTGTTGTGGCAACGTCAAATGTTGCGTAATGCATGCAACATGACTGCAGATAGTTGCAATTAACTATGAAACTGTGCCACAGATATACAGCTGAGTTACACAAATTAGTATGGCTTTTGTGTAACCAACATAGAGTGCCTTAATACTGACCTCAGACGGCAGGTCGTTCACCGTCAATTTATACTGTCAGTAATTTTCTATACAAATTATTCGCATCAGCTCTCATACCAAGATTCTGTAGCTATTTGTTCTCACAGAAGCTGGTCAAATAGGATGTCTTCTATTTCTTTCAATTTAAAAAACCAAGAGTGCCGGTAAAGTGTCGGCGAAAAAACGATCATGTGACTCGGATTTAGGATAGAGATTTTCTATATATCAAGCTATGTCTGACTACTTTTGGGCTGCAGTGTAATTCAGCTACTCAGTGATTGGCTAACTTAGCCTGGCAACAACTCTCTTACTCCAATGTCCAGCTAAGCCGACAATCCCAACTGTCCGACTATTGGTTCAGTTCCCAGACGGAGTTGATGATGGAACAAACAAAGCTATGCCTGCTGCCAAGACTAATCTGCTCATAGCCGTCTCCAAAAGCCATGGACATCTCACACACACAATGACTGGAACTCAGTTGGCTAATAAATAGAAACCCTTTTCGTCTATTGGACAAACGCAGCCAGCGGCGCTTTTTCTTGGCTTAGACAAAGCAGACAAAACTTTTTGCTAATAAAGGTTTTGCCCTTGTCTTTGCCAGTGGAAGGCTTAAACACCTCCCTTCATCCCTCGCCCCTCATTCATTGCATTTTAGTTGAGACATTAAACAGTCAGCTCATTGTCTGACATGGCGCGGCATCAGTTTTAGTTTTTCCATTTACACAAGGAAAGGGGAAAAACAGGACATGCCATGAATGAAGCCACTCGAAGCTATAAGAATGCAATGTTAGCTATAAAGACAGATACAGATATAGATGTAGATAGAATTAGAGAGACTCCAAACTAGACGTAACTGGAGGTCATTTTGCATTCACAGTGCTCTATGAAAATATATATATATACATATGACAGCGAGGCACTGTATATGATGATATATACCAAGCATAACCAAATGGAAAGAGAGCAGATGCCAGACAGAGAGGGGCAAGAGACGAGATAGAGAGAGATACAGAGGGAATAGTGGACTGGCCTGGCTTTTAGCCTTTTGAAGTAATTTGCAGTTGCTATTTTCTGTTTTGTAATTGCTTATTAATGTCATTGTGCCAATCCTGCACTCCACTTTACATTCCCTCCTCTTCCCTCCGTCTATACCGCAACATTCCTCTACAGGGCGCCTTCTCTACGCTCTGGGCATAACTTCACTTTAAAATGGTCTTAACAAATTTATGCTAATGTGATTTTGCAATTAAAATGCTGCACAATGAATGTACCCCACCAGAGACACAAACAAACAGCTCATGGAGGGAGGCTAAAAGGCTGAAAAGGGGGTAACAAGGGGATTCAATGATTGAACGACATAATGCACAAGTGCCAGTCGATTTATAATGCCCAGACCTACTATGAGTACATGATCATCAGGCACATCCGCATTATGATCGGCCCGACCAACATGAGCTCTTAAATCATCTTTCCATATGTACCAACTGAACAAGTCTATGAGTGTTTTGATACCCCCTACCCCCAGCTCTCCGGCAACACCAACCCAATTTCCCTAAAAGAGTCGCCGACAAATGATGATGAAGTTAACGCTGCTGATGGCAAGGGAATGAGGATGGGGCATAGTCACAAGGCATTTCCCGGGCATTGGTTTTAGCATTTGGCATAACGAGCTGTCAGAGATTAGTTGCTTTTTCTCATTTGTACTATGGCTGACTGAGTGCAAATCAGGCAACTAATTTCGAAAAATTGTTTAATTAGAATTTCATATTTGCATTCGATTAAAAACTATACTGAAGTTTGAAGATTAAGATTAATTGTTGCCATTCAAATGTTTTTGGGTGTATCGATAATCTCTGAATACAGTTACTTATTTTGTTCCAGCATGATATAAAATTTATTACAATTTCATATTAGCTATTGATTATAAATAATGCAGGTACTCTACAGTAAAATCCCACTTGTAAGTTTGATAACTATGTTTAATTTTGGTATAACATTGTGTCCAATATATGGTATACATAAGTATATTAAAACAATGTTGATTATTTAACAAAGTATCTTCAATAATTATTAATATCTTTCATAACTATTTAACTCTTATAACAGGTAGATATTTATTTCTGTATTTTTCTCGATCACAAATAAATAAGAGGACCACAACTAGTGCGATTTGACCCACTGTAGGTGGAAAGCAACGCGTCTGCATTTTCTATTTGATGTCTCTGTCTGGCCTTTTGATCTTGGCGTACTAGAGCAAAAGGCATTTCTTCCATTTCGTCTTGTCATTTTTAGTGTTGGGAGAAACTTTAATGACTTTTATTGCAAAATATGAAAAATGGGAAAAACGGAACAAGTCACGGCAAACGACCCGACATGGAATTGGGTCTAAGCTAAAACAAAATCTGTATTTGGATATTTTTGTTTTGAACAAAACTGTTAAATATTTAACGATTTGTACTTTATTTGTATACTTGGCATAAATTACTTTAATATTTAAAATGCACATTCCTCATTCGGTGAGTTTCGGTTCGTTCGTTGAATGCGCATACGCCCCATGTGGCAGCAACAGCAGCAGCAGGCACATCAAGTGGCGGCCATCACATGCAATGTGAGAAATCATGCATAAAAATTTATTATGTTCAAGCGCATGTTGCAACATCATGTTGCATGTGCCTCTGTGCCTCTTCTCTGTGCCAGCAACCATCATAATAATATCAATGGCAACAGAGCGCAGTGGGAATATATAAAAAAAGAAACTGAAATCAAACATGCAAAATGCAAACTGATTTTTACAACGAAAGTGATTTACTCTATTTGAATAAGAAAGTAAATAAAACATTGAAAAAGGGCTTGCATTGATCAGAATATCAATATCTTATGGACTTGTTTGTTTCAAATGGTGAAGAAGAATCAATTTTCTGTTGTTTGGAATTTAAAGAGATTAATCTTAATAAATAAAATAAATTTATTTAGCGCTTTCAGAACCTTAATTCGTCAAAATTATTTATTTCTTATATTTGTTTAAATATGTATAGGGAGTTATTTGGAAATATTTTTATAAAAATTTATTTAAATTAGTTTTTAATTAATTTTCTTTAGTATTAATATAATTCTATTACATGTGACGTTGCAAGTGCACTCCTAAAGTTGTAATGTCCCTGATTTCAATTCAACCTCATGCATTTGTTTGCCGGCACATCGCAAAGTGCAGCAATGCAGCAAACGGTGGCAGTGGCAGCAACTGCGACGCCAGCGCTGACTGCGGCGGCAACATCATTTGAACTGTCATTAAACTTTGACTATCATCCTTTTATTATTTGGAGCTACCGTTGCTGCCACAGTGCGGCCGATGCTGCAGCTCTTAGCGTTGTTGTTGCTGCCAATTGTTGCAGCATACTCTTTTTGTAATATATATATTTTTTTCTGCATTGCGCCTGCATGGTTGCTGTTGCTGTTGTTGCTGCTGTTGTTGCTGCTGTTATTTTTGTTTTGTTTTCCCTAACACGTGAGTTCACCGCAGCGCACGTTGCAAGTTGTTGTCGTCGTCATTGTCGTTGTTGTTGCTGCTGTAAGCCTTTGTGTTGCAGGCTTAACAGCAGCAACAAGAGCAAAAAGTGCTGCATGTTTACAATATTTGTGTTATGAGTTTGCCGTGTGTGTATTACAATTTTTTTCCTGCTGTCTCTTGCCTGCCTTCTCTTACCCTCTCTTGCCTCACTTCCATCTCTTTATCATGTGTCGTAATAGACGTCCTTTTGTTATGGCCAGTTGCATTTTGTAATATGCATTTGTCAACACAAAAGACGCACTGGCAATGGATTGCAGCAATTGCTGCTGCTATCTGCCACCAACCTCTGCCCCATTGAATAGTTCCCTTGTTTCTACAACATATGTATGTTGCATGTGCCACATAGTTGTTGTTGCTTTCGGATGGAGCAGGTGAAATGTTGGCTAACGAGCAACATATAAGGCAAAACTAACTGAAGCTTCCACATTTAGATGGTTATTTGTCCTTAACAGAAATTTATGGCCACTCGAAATAATACAATAAACTGTCCTTATATTTAATTGCACTTTTGAAAAGGTTTGAAAAAACTCAACTTGGATTCTGATTTCTGCTGGAAAGTTCCATTATTTAATTTGCAATTGTTTTAGCTTTGATTTAAAAGAAGTGTACTTTAAATTTAAATTTGAAATCATAATAAAAATAAATTATGAATATATAATATAAAGTAAATCAGATTTTTAGCAATTTAACATATATGTTTTGCCGACCCAATAACAATTCTAAAATTTTTCTGATCTCTGTAGGGACATTCTAACATGTTACTTTTAATTGTTTAAGCTGAGATGATGCACTTTTAACAGAATCCGATTAATCAAAAAAATATGTGTATTATAGTTCAAACTACGAATAATTTATTTACTTGGATTTTGAATTTGTGAATCACATTATTGATAACTCAATAGATCAGCTCTTTTCCGTATCAGAAGCTGAGGATGATGATGATGATGATGATATGGTCTGATGTGCACGTCTACTTAAATTGATGAAACTTGCTTTACTGGTACGTGGATCAGCCTGGAGGGCTACTTGGTCCAGGAACGCCTTTACACTTGGAACTAGTTTTTCCGGCTCGGTTGAGTTTCCTCGTCGTGTAGAACGTCGAAGGTAGGCTTCTCGGAGACGCTCCTCGAGGGTCTTGTACTCAAATACATCGACATCAAACTGGACATCGGCGACTGGATGTGCCGGTCTGCCACGTTTAAGGTAATCAGCAAGTTCCTCTTCCGTCATGTTCTTGGTCCTGATTAGTTCTGTGAATGCAATTTTAGCCTCCAGCTGCTTGGCCTGTGAACGCTTCAACCGATAGAAATCCTCACGTTCAAATTCCTCCAACTCCCCGCATATATAGGTATGAGTATTGACCAACCTGGGGATTACCACATAGTCCAAAGCATTGACTCGCATATTTGTCTGGTGCGAGGCTGCCGACAACATCCTTAGCATATACTCCAAGGACGCGTACTCGATAATTTCCCTGAGTGCTTCCAGAAAACTCTTGCGCACCCTTTGTACCTGCTGTCCCCCGCAACTGAGACCGGTCATGGGAAAGGCATCCTCTTCGTTGACCTCCAGCTCAAAGTAGTTTAATGCGATGCCCACAATCTTCTGACTGCGTCTCCGTAAAAATGTTCTTCCCATCTCACTATCAGCCACAAGCACGGGCTTAAAGTCTGTGCCCAACAGATTTGCCTTTGCCACAGAAAATATTGCATTGCGCATCAAATTATCCACAAACTCTTCTTTGTCACCCATCTGTCTTCTGAGATCCCTTAGTTTTAAATCTATGGCATCACGCTTCCTCTTCAGCAAACCCACTCCACGTTTGGCGGCGAGAATTCTCTGCTTCATCAGCACCAGATTGGCTCGTGATGGAAATACTTGGAGTTTATCACTTGTAGCCATGATGTTATTTAGGTGGATCTACTATTCATCCAAAACTGAAGCCGCCTCCTCAACTTCTCTGCTTCGAGATGACTTTTTTGAACTATTTGTGAAACAGATCCATATGGCTTTTACATGATTACTGGATCAAAGCTTACACTTTAGTTCTGTAGAGTAATATTAATCATTAAGTAAAATAATCGAAAAGAGAGGACCCTTACAACATAGACTTACAGTACTATTCCAGTCAGTCAATTACACTTTTTGTATGCAGCTTAGTTTCTTCCGTAGAAGAACTGCTCGTAGTCTTAATTTTAAAAACTAATGAAGGTCGAACTAACACTCAACCTCCAAATTCTATTCATTGAGAAAAGAGCGAACAAGTTTTCTTTGCATTAAATCTTACCATCTGTTGGTTAATGCAGTGAAAACCAGAATTTGTGTTGCAAGTTGCAAACTGCAGCTACAACATTTAACTGTAGCAGGAAATGTATTTGTCTCTTGTTAACATACTCATACAGAGAAACAAACATACACAAGGGCTTGTGAGAATGGTTTGTTTTTCAATTTCTACAACGGCTCTTTCAATATTTTCATTGCATTTTAGTTATAAAAGTATTTTTCTTTGTGCAACTTGGGCTTGTTATGATTTCAACTTGTTGCACGTGAAATGCATAACATAATTTCCAGCGGCTCTCACAGCTCTGCAATATAATCCAAGCACGTAGAACAAGTCTCAATCTCAGTCCCAGACCCAGTCCCCGTCCAAGTCCCAGTCAAAGACACGGAAGTTTGCCTGAGCAGTGAACCGAACCAGAACCTAAAACCATAACCCAAACCTCTAGCCCCAAACTCAGCCAACAATAAGATTTTTAATGCAATTCCTAAAGTGTAAGTGGCTCAATTGTGTGACTTTAATTGGATCGAAGGACTGTGAAGAGGAGGTAGGAGTGCTGTGGCATGCCACATGCCACATAGCAAGGTAAGCGGCACGTAGCCAGGTCGAGAATTGCCAAACATATGCAACGAAGTTGTCGTCAGCAAATAAAAAATGGAAAATGAAAATCAGAAAATAGAAAATGCCAACGGGGAAAATGGAGAATGGAAAATTCAATTGGCCATGCCTGGCAGGCAATAATTTTCTTGAGTGAAAATTAATTTTATCCAATGATTTGAATTAACATCAACCGGCAACATGTCGCATACGTCATTTATTTCTCTGTAATACTTATGCAAATTTACAAGCGCTCAAAGCAAGCGCAATTGATTTTCCCACGCGGAAAACAGAAAACAGAAAACTGACACCAGACAACTTTTAACTTGGCCAATTTAGAGCCCTGTCATCTGCCTTTAATTGACTTCAAAGTTGCGTAGGTTCAACTGACATCGAAGGTAAAATACCCTAGCTAAAAATTCCATTAAATAAAAAGTTACTTTAACTAAGGCCTAATTTACAGAAATATTGCTTTATATTAATATCAATGCCGATTTGTTGGATTTCCGTGTTGTAAGTATCGATTATCAGAAAACGGACAGTTAAAAATATTATATTTATATGACCAGTCATATTTTTTCTTTCAAATTCATTATATGTTATATTGTTGCTTTAAGCTACGAGCTCAACACTGGAATTTTAACTGATTAGGCTAACGTTAGTAACATAAAGGGAGGATGATCAGCCCTTTAAGTTATCGAGAGGCTGGAAATAAATTTATGTCAGGAAAACCAAACTTACAAACTAAGATCACACACTTAACCAATTTCTTTAAATGACAAATTTATTAACTCGATAAAATCGAGATGATTTATAATACTTATACAATTGTAAGCTGCTGGAAAATTTCGAAATTTTATTCTAAATTTCAGTCTACAAATATCAAATACATTTTAATATGTTTAATCACCCAATTAACATTGGTCTAGTTTGTTCAAATGGGGGTGTGGCAACTTAACTGCTGCTTGGCCCAAAGCCGACAATATCCGGTTTCATGCCACAAAAAAAGTAGACAGTAAAAAATTAAATCAGGGAAAACTTTGCTATCAAATGGAATATTGGCAAAAAGGAGGCTTGAATGAAATTGAATTTCAATCAATTAATAAATGTGAAAATTGAATAATTGCCAGTACTCTGTGGTAAAAAGGAATTTAAACAGAAATACGAAATTGCTGTGAAAATAATATGACTAATAAAAAAATAAGCACAAAAGTCTAAATAATGTGGAAACAAAAGATTATTGACATGAAATATAAATTTACGAGTGAACGATACCAGTTAATTAATTAAACTGAAAACATTCAGCTCCTACATTTTTTTATATCAACATCGGAATATTATATGCATAATTACATGAGTATTGTAAACATAAAATTGATATAAAAGCTTCTTATTATTCATATTGATACTGAGCAATGTAAAGGTGCAACTTATTTTATTTTTCACATATTTAAGTAATAAGCTTTTCTATATAATTCCTTGGGATATGCGAATGTTTTTATAAGTTACTAGCAAGCTTTATTCATGGCAATGTTTCCGTTTTTCTTTTTCTCTTAACAAAACCATGTTCCACCTTCTATGCGGCAGTAACCTCTTTAACTATTGAATTCACCTGAGTCTCGTGCACCAGCTCTTAGTTATTCGGCATGTAGTTAACAACATCGTAGGACTATTTTTAAATATTTAAATTTGGTTTCGTGCGTTGGGGTTTGGCTTTAAGAGGGAGACGTCTAGTACAATTGTGGCACAAAATCAACTGCAAATCACGACTAACGAAATACATGCAAACATACTGTGAATGTGGTTATATTTATGCCGGCTGCCGGCACAGCAACATCAACAACAAAAGCAACAACTCGTAGACAGACAGAGGCACGGTAACAACAACTACAACAGCAACAACAACAACAACAGCAACAGCAAATACAGTGGTGGTTTGGCGGTGCAAAGTTCCCACCAAGCGGTGGAAGCTAAACAAAACGTGTGCAACAAACTAAGCCATTTTTGTCGCCGCCCGTCTAAATACCAAACTTGGCTTATACAGCAGCAACAACAGCAGCAGTCAAAAGCAGTTGGGATGCCAACAACAATAAAAACAGCAGCATGAACAACAACAACAAAGTGAAAATGTCCTGCGCAGTCGAGAAGAAGTCAAAAAAAAACCCAAATAAATCATGATTCATGACCAAAAGCCACAGAAACGCCAAAAATAAAAGCAACAAAAAAACGCGACTAGCTTTGGAGGCTCGGCAGTTAAATACCCTATAATAATGTTTATAAAAATATAAATTAAGTACTACAAATGGAAGTCTAGATACTGTTTTTTCTCAGAAGACAATTTCTCTATCTGAAAAAACTCATAACAAAAAGGATTTTCAACGAAAATGTCTATTTCAAAATATACAATTTTAAATGAAAATAAATTATGTTTTATTTGAAACTGAAAAAGTTATTGTTATATGGCAACATTGTCTGAGTCTCATACCTTCTACTCAACTTTGCATACTCTTTGTCAGAGTATTAAGAATTTGTATAAAAATACAAAAAACACAAATAAAATAGAAAAGATTTTTAAATGGAAGAGGCGACGACAGAAAATGTTCGTGATTTGGTTTGAGACTTTTGCGAAGCTGCAAACGAATCGAAAATAATGCGGAATATTTTTCAAAAATATACGAACAAAAAAAATGAATTTGTTGTGACGAAAGTAAAGAAGGGAATCGGTAGGAATCGAGAGTTGTCATTCGCCTTTTGCCTTTCGCCGTTTGGCTTTGGTTTTTTTACTGATGTCTGCAGTCATGTTGGCCATGTTTACAAAATGTGCCGTGTGCTGAGCATTTTTATCACGCAAACCTCAACTTCCATGCCACAATGCACAAGCTCCAGTTAAGTTTTGCTTGTTGCGAGTTCTTCACAAAACAAAAAAAAGAAGAAGCTCATGTTGTTGGGCTTTATCTGACGGTCTTCAGTCTGTTGCTACGGCTCTAAACGATCGTTTTGTCATAATTCGACATTTAAGGAATTTTTATATGAATTCACTTAACGATCTTTTGACATTGGAGCGCGTCGATCCTCGCGCTTTGCTGCCCTTCACTTCAATTCATTTCGTTGCTGCCTCAAGGTGTGGAATTGTAATTATCTGTAGTTACAGTGGTTACTAAGCCATCAATTAGTAATAAATATATTTATTGTAGACTTTTCAATGACTAATCTAAGACATAATACTTTTATGAGAAGCAACTCATTGAAGAGAACTGATTCAGTAATATTTCCCCTACTACAGATATCTTATTGAATAGAATAAACTAAAATACTTCATTTTAGTTTGTGTAGTTTTAATAGATAAATTAGACAGTTATTTAATTAATTAGCAACCACAAGTTGAAGTTTAACAAAGTTTAAAAATGCACATTTATCTTGAATCCCTTTGCTATGGAGCTGTTAAAAGCGAAGTATGAATAATTTTGAGAACACTGTGAAACTTCTTATTATATTTCAAAAGGTCACAATATTTTTAAGTTGTCGTTTAGTTCATTACACTAGTTTCAGCACAGTGTCTCATAAAATAAACGGACTGCCTTTGCCATTTGCAATAAATTTTGCCTGTTCCTGGGACACTTTTATGTGAAATCTCTCCAAAAGAACTCGGGCGACTTCCCACTGTGCACATTCGATGTCAAAGGCATTAAAATGGCCCAAGAACAAGGCAGAGTCACATTAACAACCAGACGAACATCAACAACTTACAACTTTGTCAGGGAGCCCAACTCAGTTGAGGACGATGAGGACAATGATAATGATGATGGTGTTTCTGACGATGATGATGATGGTTTAGCTGTTGGCACTGCGCAACCCACAATCCACTGGACACTCGGACTTTTTCGCAGTCTCTGTCACTGCTCCTCGAATTCCTCTTTCCCCACTCCTCCACTTTCGTCTCCTACTCCTTTTTGCTACCTTGGGCAGACAATTAACTTGCTCGCTGACTTTTAAAAAGGCATTGGCTGACATTTTTACGCGTGTACATGATTTTATTTCCTTGGTTGTCCGCGCTGGTAATTATGGCACGTTAAAGTGTTAATGTGCCACGTTAAGAGCCTGTCCGCAGGATCCTTGATTCTGCAAACTTAAACTCCTTTGAGCTAAGCTCTAGTTAAGTTTCTTTTTGTTTGATGAAGCCATTTGTAGGCAAGAAATACGATCAAGTCCAATTGGTCTTGCTCTCATATTTTAACAGTTTTTAGTAATATGGCCAATTAGTTGACTGTTGTCAGCCAAGTTGGCCAGTCAACCAGTTGGCCAGCAGGCAAAAGTCAAGTTTATTTGCCTGACAAAGTGAGAAACCAGTTCTGAGCTAATCCAACTGTAACTAACCGTAAGCCTAGGTCAGGCTCCCCAGAGAAGAACTCCAACAGACTTTAGCTCTTGATCTGGCTCTGAGTCTGCATCTGACTCTGCATCGGACTCTGTCTCTGACGCTGACTCTGTCTCTAACTCTGGCTGTGGACTGTCACCTGCTCCGCATCAATTGACGTTATTGATTCGCAGCCCACAATTTGCCGCCGCCACCCAATCGCCATAAGTTATTATGTCTGGGAAAACAGGTTCCCATCCCATGGACATGTATAGATTGCCATTTGCTATTGCCTTTTGCCTATGCCATGTGTGCCGCCTGTTTCTATTCCTCATCCTCATCCACATCCTCAACCTCAACCTGAGCCTCATCCGCCTCTTAAGGCGTTCGGAGAAAATTGCATGACAAATAAGTTTTGTGTGTCGCAGACAGTTGACATTTTTTATACTGAGTTATATGACGCTGTCTGGCAGAATGGGGCATGCAACGTCGTGTATCCAACGTCCTGTACCGCTCGCTTCCTTCATCAACATACGCAGCCAATTGCCTAGGAAAAATATTGATTTTTATAAATGCGAGCCACATGCAAAGTTGGCAGTTGTTAAAGCGAACCAATTGCCCATGTATCGGGAGCTCTCTTTAGGCCTTAAAACCCAGGCAGATGTGGCAGCTGTGGCAACTGTGGCAGCTATGATCTGAAGTGTGGACAGTCCAATGATGTGGAGCTAAAGAAAAGAAAACTACTGCAGTGAACAGAGTTGAACTTTGAGTTGGAACATTGACATTGAGTGTTGAGTAAATTTAAAATTTATAATGTCATTATAATATCCAAGTACAAATGTCTATGATATTTTAGGAAATTTTAGGAATTTGTTGGGATTTTAGAAACTACTTAATTCCACTCAAAATGAATGTAGTTCCTGTTATAAAAACCAAATGTTTTCATTATAAAACTTCCACTGCTCATTAGTTAAATTACTTGACAGCCGTAAATCAATTAAAAGGTCTATGCGAATTTCTTGCATTGCCAAAGTACAAGAGAATAACAGAAAGTACTCGACCCTGAGTAATAGTCTAGGCATTTTAATTGAAATTAATTAGCCTGCACATAAGACATGGCTGGTTAACTAGCAAACGAGACCCACAAAGCACTAAGGAGAGAAACATTCTGTCAGAGCTCGGTTAAGGTTAAGGGGGAGTGAGGATACAGGGGCTGCTGCTGCTAACGACAACAATAAGCTTCAACTACTTCACGCCAATTGTTGACAGTCAGTCACAGAACGAAAGATAGAACCACAACCAGAGTCAAAGAGAAGAAAAACCTGCGACTCAAAGAGGGAAGTTACAATTGAAGTTGGAGTCATTGCAAATATAAGTACCATTTGTTCTTGTTGCTGTTGTTGTTGCTTATGTGGTGTTGTTGGAGGTGCGCCGACATTTTGTCATACGGCGGCATTCGTTGTATGTCAATCAAGGGGGAAGCATGTGAATCTTTTCCACATGAGCATTAAAGGCGCTCAGCTGGAACAGCCAGAATATGAGAATTCGAGAGGCCAACTGAGGAGACGCACTGCATTTGCCATTTATGACAGTTGAAATGTCAAAAGAACAACAACAAGAGAAGTTGAAGGCAAACATAATGCCGTTTCTCTCCTCTCTTCTCTCCTCTCTGTCTCTATCTGTGGCAAGGCAGCATTTGCAAGTGTTAAGCGCCTTCCTTTGTAGAACTCATGACGATGACGACGATGTTGTCATGTGCACAGCTGTTTTTGATCTGCCACGGATGCGCTTCATTGCCCCAAAAAGGGGTGACGTTGACCCCCAGAACACACACATCCATACACACACTCACACTCTCACTCACACTCAGTCCCAGTCGTCGTCTAGTAATTTACATTAAGCATCTGTCGAAAGAGTATCTCAAATTGGTAATAAAGCTCGCAGTAGATTTGTAAAAATCTGTTCAGAGCATTCTCTGATATTTCCACATCCGAAAGATACATTTGGGAATTAAAAGAATCTTAATCAGCTATGTTTTATGGAAGGGAAAATATATTTAGAATATCAAAGAATTCTGAGTTATATTTTCTATAATATTTAATTACAAGTCTCTATAGATTTTTATTCTTCTAAAAATTCTCCATTGTTTTAATTAATTATTATCTTATTACCAAGCTATAAGTAAATTGTGATTACTTCGATAATCATAATTTAATAATTAAATAGAGGAATTACAATTACACATTGTTTTAAAGTCTTCAAAATTTATTTTACGAAATTAGATATTGATACCTAATTGATATTGATATCATATTGCAATATTAATATGATTTATATTTTTATAAAATTTGACGATATATTTTGGTGGATGTTGTTCAGAGTCATTTTTTTGTAAAATTTTATAAAAAAGAGATGAAAAATTTGACTTGTAAATAAAGTTACTAGTCCAAAGTATAAGTTAGTATAAGAAGAAACTTCAAAACGAGTATAAATAAATGAACATAGAAATAAAATACACAGAGAAGAAATTCTTCCATATATGAACTCAATTTGTTTACAATAATGGTTAAATAAAAGATATCATAGATTTAATCAAATTTATAAGAATAACGTAGATAATTTAAAATATTTGTTATTATATGTTAAACAAAACCCAAGAGAGCATTTGTTATTCGTCAACTATTCCTTTGATATAGAATAGTTTTATTTCTTATTTCCTTACTTTTTGAGGCTTTTTAGCATTTTAATTGTGCACAGTGTGGACAGATTTGTTGAAATGCTTGTTAAAAACGCATTTTAATGTCAAAAGGAAACAGTCGACTCACAGAACAGAACACATTTCAATGTGTTATTTGAGCAATGAGCGAAAGGCGTAAAAATCTGCGTAATTAAATTTTATTTCGGGGCAACATTCACAATGAGAGGGAGAGTGAGAGGCAGCTGCCACCAAGTGTTGAGGGATTGCTGTGGCATGGTCGGCCAGCTAATTAGCTGCGCTGCTGCTGCTGCTACGACACAAAAAGTGGAAAAAAAAACGAACATCAAAGCCAAAGGCACGTGACCCAAACCCAACTCAATTCAGTAAAACTCTGAGATCTTGTGCCCACCCTGGACAGGAACTGTAATTGGAACACCTTGGCAGCAAAAACAGGCAAGACAAATCCATTGACGGCTGTCAAATTAGCAACGCAAATTGCAAAAACATTCACATAGAAAGAGGCAATGCATGTAAATGTATCTGTATCTGTGCCTGTATATGTGTATCTGTGAGGTTATGTATCTGAGCATCTGCATAATTTTCGCACACATATTTATGGTACTCTTTATCCAGGCACTTATTTAGGCTTGTTCTGGTGCTCAAGTGCCACTCATTTTGTTTGCTTTCTGTTGCCCTTTTTGCTGCCACACATCCCCCATTCTCCACTCCCCAACACCATAACTCTCCTTTGTCTCATTCCACATTCCCCCATTATTTCTGTGCTTATTCATTTCAATTCACTTGACGGCGGCGCTGCGCTTTCATCTCATCACTCGTTTTGTGCCACATGGTGGCAAAGTTGTCATCATCAGCGGCATCATCAACGCCTTGCACTCAGTAATAATCATAATATTCATGCAACATACAGGCTTTACGATCATCTTGAATATTAAACTTGCTCCTTATGTCTGCATTTTCATAGCTGGTTCACAATTAAAGCAGAATTAATTAAGAAGTTGACTTTGTTATATAGCAAACAACTGTTGTTATTTTATTTGAGTTGTTAAGCTATTGTTAGTTATTTGATATCTATTAAATAAAATTGAGCTTGAAAAAATGAGCCCTAAAGTTTTAGCCAAATTTATACGTGTCAATCGTAGCATCTTCTTTTGTTCTTTGCTAGAGTTGACATTCAGAGTTGGTCACAATTTTCAAGATGTCAGCAGCTCTTAAATTCAAATGATTGAACCTTGCCGCAAGCCTTCTTGTGTGGCCACTCCCACATTTCCTTATGGATAGGAGCAGGAAGGTGGGCGTGTGAAATCGACGATGTCAATGGCGTTGATGTGCCATAAAAACGAGCAGCGTTGACAATTTCACAAAAATAAGTATAATGCATAATATTCCACATGGGGCATAATGCCACATTCTAAGCGGAATATAAAAATAAAAACAAAAACACAAGAATATTATGAAGGCCAAAACACACATTTATGGGAAGAGTTTTCACATCTCTGAGTCAGAGAGCCCGAAAAGATCAAAAGCAACAAACAAATCATAAAAGTATGGTCGGTCTGTTGGCAAAGGCAAGTTAAGAGTACAGACGAATGAATATATACCATACAAGAACCTGGTCCACGCCTCGTGTCATATAAATTCTTCCAAAATCCAGAAACATAAAAGTTGCGCTTCACTCGTTGTTGGATTTTGTTGCCACATAAGAATTTAACATGTTTTACAAGCAATCAAATTGCATTTTTCACATAATACACGAAAAATACGAGAATACACACACACACACACACACGCACAATATTCAACTTGGAGTTTAAGTTGAGTTGTCTGAGTGGGCGTCATAAATAGCCAAAAGGGGTACAGGGAAGTATTCATAGGTTAGGGTTCTGTTGGAGTCTTAAGAACTGAAAGGAATTCACAAGTTTCCGCTAAAATAGCTGAAGAGATTAATAAGCAACAAAGCGTGGCTTTATGATGCCAACAGAATGAGTTCTCTCGTTTATCCCGACAGTTTGTTTACCTTAAGTCCAAATTACCCTGTAAATATGGTTTGGCCGAAAGGTATTGACAATAAAATATTTAACAAACGATGATTGAACATTTAAAATTAATATTAATTTTTTAAAATTGTTGTATTTACATATCAGTTAATGATATGTCTGAACATGTATATATTATTCTCGTTCTTCATTTTATTAATATTGTATTGCCTTATGTTTTAAATAATTGATGGTTTTGAAATACAACATTAAAGCTGACCAAATTTAAATAGTTTCCAGTGATTCGAAGTATATTCGTATTGTCACTATACTTAATTCTTCATGATAATACTGACTATAGCGCATCTTGCAGTTGAGCATGCCTTTCTTCGATACATTCTTAGTAGATGTTTATGATGCTTTTTCGACATTGTAGGTTCTGTTTGTCTACGAAGTGTTTTGTTGTTTTGTTCTGGGACTCGTCGGCGCTTCATTCCGCGCAATTTCACAATAGACAATGACGATTGATGGCAGTTGGCATTCGCATTGGCATTAGCTGAACTGAACTGAACAGAGACGAGATGAGATGAGATGCGATGAGATGCGATGAGTTTGAGTAGTTGAAACTGGATGTCTGCTAACTGAGGCAAATGACATGCATTTAATCAAACGCGCTTGAGTTTCATTTGTTTGCCTTTTGAAAGTTTTCAACGCCAGCTACTGCTACTGATAACGAGTTTTGTGCATTAAGCTCTATTATAACGCCCCGAAATTACAGACGCCACAGCATGTGAATCCTGTTCCGAATCCTTGTCGTTTATCTGACAAAGCAGACAAGGCCTGCGACCGCCTGAAGCGATAGCATAGATGAGTTTGGTGGTAGAACATAGTATAGAAATTGGGAGGAGTTGATAGAGGAGGTTGTCATCTGCGAAACACTCGTTTAGTGTAATTGGGCCAATGGCGCTTCGAATTACACCCACGCAACTAACTGGAGGGCGACTGTTGCCAACAAAAAGTCTGGCAACAAAAACTGCAAACTTTTTGGGGGCTGGCAAGCAAAAAACACACAACCAGCAGCAGCACCAGAACCAGAACCAGGATCAGAACAACAACAGACAACGTTAGATATGTATACTACAGAAATATATATGTATATTTATTTTTTGGGCCAAAGTTTTATATTTTATGACAGGCAAGCCTGGCCAGACATAGACTGCTAGACTAACAGACAGACAGACAAATGGCACCGACATTTGAGCGACACTTGCAGTTTAGAGAGATGAGTTCCGAGTTGAGGTTGAGTTTCGGGTTTGGGATTGGGTCTTGGGTGTTGAAGTTTGAGGGCGACAAAACGTTGGATAAACTTGCAGACATTGGACGTGCTCTGGCCTCAAAATAGACAGTCCAACAGACAGACAGTCAGCTGTATATAATTACAGTTACAGTTACAGTCAGCTGTATATAATTACAGTTACAGTTACACTTTCACTAAACTGTCGCCAAAAAATTTGAGTCTCTGTCATCCCCAGTCTCTTCGTCTCTTGGAAAAAGTTAAATTTTGAAGTGCTCTGTGACCCCTTTTAAAGTGTCAACGATGTGGATTTTGCTATAAAGAGCTGACTGTCTCGTATAGTTTATGGCCAAATCAAAGTGGTAACCACAAGGGTGACTCATCTGCAGTTAAATGGAAACAGAATAATTTAAATAATAGTACGCAACAAATTACAAGTAATTAACTAAAGTTGCGACAGCTATGGGAAAACTTTTCAAGCAAACATTTCTCATTTAATTTCTACTATATTTCACTCATATTCTCATGTAAACTTTAAATTTAACTTCATGCTTATAGTTTATATTATGATTAACGAATATATCACGAAGCTGCAAAATTATTTTATTCAAGAGTAGTTTAAATTACTTACAATAATAGACTTTATCTTTTTGATCAATACTGATTTGCACTTTTTATGAAATTTGTTTTACTTTGCTCTCTAATCAGTGTAAAGTCTTTTTTGATTAAAAATCTCTTAGATGTAGCTCAAAGCGTAACCTAAACCATCTTACTGACCCACTAACTAATCATAATTGCTGAACTTTTCCTTTCACTTTCACCTAGGGAGCAGTATTTGAGAGTGCACTTTTAGCAGTTAAAGGCCTTTGGGCCATAAATGCACAAAGAACATAAGTTATGATTTCTCAGAGGGCTAAATGATGGCACAGAGTGAAAGGATAAAAGATGTTTGGTCATTTGAATTTTGTGATCACTCGCACACACACATTTTATGCAGTTGTTCAAGGGCAATTTAATTATTCAGGAGCCCTTTTTTTTATACACAGCTTGCACTTCCGCTTCCGCCTTTGCTTCCTCCTCGTAGCCATTGTTTGCCTTGTCTTTGGCAGCAGGCTGTTGCTGCCGACGGCATTCATGAAATGCACACAGCACTGCACTGAAAAAGTTTTTCCATTTCCTCAACGCACCGCTGTTGCTCTTGCTATAGCCCTCTCCCTCAGGGCTCTCTTTCTTTCTCTCTCTCTCTCTCTCTCTCTCTCTACGTTTGTTTCTACGCTGCGTAAGAAAACTTCGCTGGCGCTCTAATGGAACTTTAAGCTAGATTAATTTTTTAATTAGTTCCTTTGTTGTTGCGCATTCGAGTGGCGTCTAGCAAGCAGCTTCTTGCCACATTGCTCCTCCTAGCCCCTCTTGTCATGCCTTTGGCCACGTCTCTGCCTAAAACATCCTTGGAAACTTTTCTTCAAGCTCTGCGTCTCATTTGTAGTCGTATCCATTACATGGCAGCGCATGCAAACTAATTTTTAGAGCACTATCTTTATAAAAGTTTATTTATATGGATGTCTTCAGCGGGGGGCTTATCTATTAACAGCTTGTAGTAAAAACAATTGAAGTCACTGTTCAATTACACTATTGAATAGAAGAGTTACTTAAAATATACGTAGAAAACTGAGGAGCCAAATTGAATGTAAACGGTTTAACATACTAATTAATGTACAAGAGAAAGGTTTAAATCTTTAACCTTAAAGAAGTTTATTTATATGTAAATAGTCATGTCTTCAGCGAGTAAGTTTTTAAAGCATGTAGCAATAAACTAGTGAAGTAAGAGATTAAATAAACTATTAATTAGATTTTATTTGTAGCATTGTTTATTATTGCTTATCAAATATTCATTTATATACAAAATCCATCTTGGAATCTTCAACTTCTCTCTATAAAAATCATACAATATGATTCTTTTACCCTGCCCCATCAATTTATTTTCATCCTTTAACAAGTCGGCAGCTGTGGCTTTAAAACCTGCGTCCTGCTATAAAAAGCGCAATTTTATTGAAAATATCCTTAATTAAATTTCCGTTTCAATGTGTCAAAGTGTGAACAACACAATAATTTGGTTCTTTATTAACTGTTGCCGCTGTGGGCGTGGCAGCAGCAGAAAAAAAAGCAACACCAAAGGCAACAATCTAGGCAGCAGCTGCACGAAATCCTTAATAAAGTTAAACAACATACGTGTGTGTGTGTGTGTCTGTGTGTGTGAGAGAACGCGGCTATATCCTGCCACCGGAGGTGTCAATTTAAAGCCAATTTAATTTGTGCGACCAACGGCAACGGGAGCGGCATTGGCATCGGCATCGGCAACAACTGCCCCAAAGAACTTGCAACACGCATTTTAAAGCCGTCTGCAGCTTGCAGCAGAAAGCGAACTCGAAACCAAAACTAAAGGGAATGGGAACGGGGAATAGGCTTCTCAGTTCTGGCAGCAATGGAAATTACAATTTTTAACAGAGTCTGTCTTGCAATGTTGATGTTGTTGTTCTTGTTGTTGTTGCTCTGCATATGCCGCTTTCAATTAAAAGGCAAAGGCAACAACACCAGACACACTGGACATGTGCACGGTCTGTGCCACATGAGTGTGTTGGCGGCATAGTCGTTGTCGTTTCAGTTGTTGCTGTTGCCGTCGCTGTTGCTGTTGCCGTTGCTGTTATCGCTGCCTTTTGCCAACGCATTCGAACCAAATGTGACAACAATGGCAACAACATGAGCAACAACAACCACTGCGACCTAATTTGAGAGCCAATTTAAAAGGCTTGCGAAATGGGCAAGAGCGAGGTACAGAGTTGGGATTGTTGCAGTTTCCGGAAACTGAAACTGAAGGCAACGGTAAACGAACCTGTGCGGCATCTGAAACAGACACGTTAGATGTGGGAAGTGACACTCAGAACAGCAATCGATTTTTCGATAAAAATCATTATGGTAAATATATTATATACATACGCTGATTAAAGTAGAAATTAACTAATTCAGATTGATTTTGAAATAGATAAATAAAACAACTTTTTATGAAAAATACATTACAATCAAAACTACAATAATAATATTGATTTGTTTAAAATATACAATTTTAATTTCTTTTATTTAAACTAATACTTTTTTCCCTTACCATTGTATAGTATATTAATTATTTTAGATCATAGATTAAATTGATGTGTTTAATTCACAGGAAAGCTGTTCTCAAAAATTATGTTATCGATGTTCTGCTGGAATACTGAACAAAGCTGATCATCATAGTAAGAACTCATATGCTGCCCCTGCTCCAGGTTAAGTCAATTCCAATCCTGGGGAGCTGTTAACCTACTCGATAAGCCAAGTCGACTTATTCGCTTGTCATGTAAAACACAAAACTTGAAGCTGCAGTTGCGGCAGACATTGCAGTTGTTGCAGTTGCAGGTAAAAGGGCAAATGGCAAATGCAAGTGGTGACAAGTCACAGCCTTTGCACATTTGTAGGGACACGTAAGGTAGTCGAACTCTTAGGATACTCGAACTGTGGTACTATCCATGAAGTGCCAGGTAGGTATCTTGGCAGGAAACTTTCTTTTTGGCGCACAAAGTCAAAGACAAACTGCCGTGTATTAAATTCTATCGCAAAGACAAAATGCTGCGACACGTAAATGGAACAGACTGGGAACAGACCCGTACCCGGAATTGGATTTGCTTCGTTTACTGTTACTGGGCAAACTTATCTGGCCAGGAGCTGGAGAGAAGCCACCGATTCCTCTTCTCTCTCCTGTCCTGCCATTGCAGTGCCTAGTGACATAGATTTTAGCTTCCAGAGTGCGGGTTATATTAAAATTTCTGGCGGGGCAGTTTTATGTTCCCCCTCTTTTTGCAACCTTTACAATGTGCTACATTTTATTTTACTTCAACTCTTTCCCCCTTTTTCGCTCCTTCACTCCTTCTCCTAGATCCTTCTTTGGCTATGCAAAATGCCAAGTCGCTGGCTAACAAAAGTTGTGCGCAGTCAGTTGACATAAATTTTGTTAGCCTACTTTTGTGGAAATTGCTTACAGACAATGCACAGGAGCAATGCGCTATTATTACCCATTTTTTTTTGGGGGGGGAAGGGTGCTTAAGAGGTTCGGAAAGGGAAGCTGTGCAGTTGCCAAAATCCACCATTAAATGCAGATATAATTTTATAATTTCACTTTTTTATGGGCTGCAGTTAAAAAGAACTGAATGGGAAAGTGGTTTCTTCATTTGAAAACAGATTTATCGTATACACAGAATTTAATAGTGAATGTCGACTGAGAAGTTTTATACGAATAATCAATGCTCTTTAATAGTGCATGATAATTCAAGATAACTATACAAGATAGTTGGTATAATTATGCATTAAAATCATTTTAACATTTCTTAGAAATCGTATTTTGTTCCAGAGGAAAGTTATTATATTTATTATTACAATTAATGCATTAATACTATTGTTAATAAAAATATTAACTTTATATTGTTTCCACTTAAAATAAAAGTAAATATTATTTAATAAAAATGACTATTTTATGTTGAGTTATGTTACCTAAAACTGTTAAATTTCAAGAACAATTGCTAGAGCAGAGTTTATAAAATAAATAATAATAGTGTTATTATTTTCAAAAAGTAATAATTATCAAATAAAAGTCTGAGGAATTTTTTGTTTTTTTCTGCTATACATAAAAGTAAATTTAATTAAAATATTACAGCTTTTTTATGTTGAGTAGAAACTTCGTTCTGTCCCTAGCGCCGTTGCATGCAACTAAAAAAATAAATTTAATTATGCAAAAAGTGCGCTGCACTCAACGCGGCGACCACTCGGAGTGCTCCCAAACCCCCCTCTCTGTCTCACCCTTGGGGGTGCTTCTAGGCTGCCCCATCTAAGAGGGCGCAAGGAAATTATTTCAATTGTATGCACTTGAAGGCGAGGCAATGCTTAAAAAATAAAATGCAAAAACTAAAAAAAAAAATAAAAAATGAAATGAAAAACGGAAGATTGGTGGACGGAAAGTGAGGGGAAAATGGAAGTGAAACGAGCATTTCAAGAAGACGTCGAGCGGCAGTCAAAGCACCGGCCAGAGGCAAGTGCCGCACTCAGGAGCAGCAATGTGGCAGGCACTGTTGTTGCCACAGGTCGTCGACGTGGCCATTTGAATGAGGTGCTGACTGACGTTGGCCAGGCCAAAAAACGACAGACCAAAAAAAGTTGGCAATGCCAAGCAGCGATTTTCAACTTCAAGTGCGGGAGAAAGAGAGGCAGAGTAAAAGAGAGGGGATGGTGGTGGTTTTGTTGGTGGTGGTGCAGTGGTTGGTGGTTAGGCTACCTTTTGCTTGGACGAGTGGCTCTTTTCGGAAATTCAAATTTCCGATTCTTGATGATTTTATTTAAATTTGCGTATTCGAGTGTTTGTTGGAGGCACTCGAAGTGCCGACTGACTGTTCCCCCCCAGCGTCCCCTTGTCATCCATTTCTCACCGTTGTTTGTTGCCTTTGTTTTTTTGGCGAAAATTGTTTAAATTGGCTGGAATTTGTGCGTTCGAAATTGGCTTGTTCCTTGGGTCTTTCTCTCTCTCTCTCTCTCTCTCTCACTGTTTGAGCCAATTAACATAGTGCAGCTTAACCATGATTTATGCCTTTGCTCCAAACAGACACTTCTTTTGGGTCCAAAACCCTCATTATCATATCAGTGCTAAGTACATGATGGCGACCATCAGTACCCCCTTCTACTACTTCACCCTGCTCCTCAAGTGGCAGGAACACTACTTGCAACACTAGAAAACATTGACTTAGACAATGATGATGCTGCAACTGCTGCAACATTAAAGATAAACCCACCGCACACGTGTGCCACACAGCAAAGAGGAGGAAGGGGGGATTGTGCAACGCGTGCAACATTCCCATTAGGCAAATACGCAGCTGCCTCTTCAGCTTAAATAGGCGTGGACAAATCTAAATTTCAGCCGTTATTTATTACGGATACAGATTCACAATTCCCATTCCATTCCCGTTTCATTTTCGATTTCGATTTCGACCGTGGCTAACTTAGATTTGAGATAGTCTTGTGTTTCGTTCGGGAAACCTCTGCTGAATTGATCCCTAACTTTGGTGGTCATCATTTGTAGACACGTTTCTGTGTGGCTTCAACTTTGTTTTGGGGGTGGGGTAGGGAGGGGTGTTGCCAGATTGTCCCCATACAAAAAGTCAAATAGTTACCCTTGTTACTTCCGTCGCGAGTGTCTCGTATTACATGAAACAATAAATTTCCCATGCAGATGATATCATTGGTTAGTTAAGTCGATTGCTCGATAACCAAAGACTTTCATATGGGGTTCAGTAATGTGACTAACAAGACAAATTGTATGGAAATATTTTAAATAATTCCCAGAATCTTGTTGCGTAGTTGTGAGACTTCTCTGTTTATAAAACGTTCATTTTATAACTAGATGGATTTTAAAATTGATTAATAAATTCATATTCTACGCATTATCAAGTAGACACTTACTATAATATATAATTTAATATCCCCCTCAAAGCTGTTTGCTGGATTAAATCTTTAATTCCCAAAGAGTGGGAATATTAAAAACATACTTAAAGAAATTTGTCAAACATATTCTTAAAATTATTGCTTTAATTTTAGTTATTTAATTATTCAAGAGTTTAATTTTATTTATAGTCACTATTATTTCTTCAGCACATGCAGCTTTCTTCTCACCACGTTCTCTGTTAATCTCGTACATCTGTGGTATCACTTGGCTTTATCACGCATTCCTCATCAGCATGCAACATGTTGCAGCCAAAAACGGGCAATTGCAATGCAAATGCTGCCACTTAGACACATTTCGAGTTAGTTATGCCACGAAATGCCCAATCAGAGCCACAGCCTAGCAACTAAACCACCACAACCACCAACTAGCAACTAAGTAACCCACTCATTTAACCGCTGGCACAAAAGAAATGAGACGAACAAAATGCCTCCAGTTGCTGCACCACCAAACCACAGAACACCACTCGTTTAATTGCGGCTGCCACCAAATTGCATCTGAATATTGTTGTGTCTCTCTGAGTGTAAAAGTGTGTATGTATGTGTGTGTCTCTGTGTGTGTGACATAATATAACAGACCAAATTATACCACTTATTGCAGACCCCTTTAGGCCCCACTTCACACACAAAGTTAGAGAGAGATAGAGATAGAGATAGAGATAGAGATAGAGAGAGAGAGAGAGAGAGAGAGAGAGAGAGACAGCAAGAAGGAACCAAAATTCAACTGAACAACTCGCCAAATGAGCAACAATCGTTGTCATTGTTGTTATTGTTGCTGTTGTTGTTGTTGTTATTGATGTTGCCTGGTGTTTTCGGCACTTTTCGCCTTGGCGTTGTCAGCATAGTTAGCACAGATCCAGATCCCCAAGATAAGTTCAGTCGGGCACAGCTGCGCCGAAAATTGTTGGCATTTTGCGCATGCGTCGGCAGCGCACCACAAAACTGCACCACAAAGTGGAGACAGAGGCCAGGCAGAGGCCAACTTAACAATCACAGCGCACAGTGGGCCAATACATACATACAAACAAAACTTCACAGTCAAAAACATTGTCAAAAAAAAATTATTTTTCTAAAATGTCTTTGTTTAAAACTAAATATAAGTTGATATCTTTCATAAACATCTTAGATTTTTTTTATCCTTCATTAAATAAAGATAAAAGTAGATTAGGATTTCCAACAGTAAAAAACAAAATAAAATTTTAAAATTATCTTTGTGTTCAATATAATAATAAACACAAATTTGAGCCTCTATCTTATAAGGTGATTAAGAAACTACAAACTCATCATCCTATTTTTAATAGTCATAAAAATATTTAAAATGTTTTAATATAAATTACAACAAATCAAATTATTACAAATACTGTAAAATCTATTTTCAATTGTTGAATAATATTAATTTATAACATATTAGAAGAAAAAATTATATAGTTTTATTCAGATATAAATTGCAGTAGTGTTCATAAGCATTAGACCACTGTGTGACAGCGGCAACAATTTGAATTTGGGTCTGCGGCTCAGGCTGAAATTTTCAGCACCTCAAGTGGAGATTGGATTGGACACACTGTGGTGTGTTGAGTGTTCAGAGTGTTCGGAGAGTGTGGAGTGTTGCAAGTTAGGGAATGTGCTTGGAAATTAGCTGAAATAGTTGTAGGTACAAATTTTAGGCGCTGTTTTTTTCCTTCTTTTTTTATTTTGTATGTTTTTTTTTGTTGCCTGTTAAGTTGCTTACTTGAGGTCGATCTTGTTGATGTTGTTGCTGTTGTTGTTGTTGTGCGTGATGTCAGACACCGTTAGAAAGGCAACAACATTTGCTAGTTGTATGTGTCAATGGCTTGGAACGAGTAACACTTGGAAGTTGTTACAGTTGTTAGTCATGTTACACTTATACTTGTAGTTGAACTTAGTTGGCCAAAAGGTTGTGGCATGAGGTTGGGGGAAAAATAGGAGATGGGGGCCTATGAAAAAGGCGATATTTGCAGCCGGTGTGCATAATTTATTTGTCTATAATTACAATTAATTATGGTAATTATGTTGTTTTTAGAGACCAATGCCAACTCAATTATTTGAACGCACAGCACTTTCCGTTGCTACATGAAAAGTTTGCGGTTGGAAAATTCCACTCTCCCCTCCTCCTCATACACAAACACACACACAACCTCACACAGGCATGACTTCCTGTCGCCCTTGTCCTTGCCAACACCGAAGACAAAACAGAGTTGGAAAATAACATTTGGCTGTGGCGGCAAAAACTTTTTCCACGTTGTGGCAAAAACTCGTACATGTATATGAGTGTTCATATGTGTGTGTGTGTGTGCGCTGGTGTGTTGCTATCTGTATGGGCGTACGACACTGCAGCTTGTGGGCGTGGCAGGCTACACGCGTCGTCCAGGACCTAAAATTGCAGGAAGCACAAAAAGTTGGCGGGCAATGTACACAAAAAACATCATCGGGTTATGAGTGTACGTGTGTGTGAGTGTGTGTGTGTGTGGGTGTAGATGTGCGAGTGTACGAGTGTATGTGGCAACCGCAATCAAAAGGGATATTTAATTGTGCCTAATTAGCTAATTTATGTTGCTGTTGTTGTCTGAGTGGCAGCAAAGTGTTGCTCTAAGCATATTAGCCTCCCCTCCTGCCACCAACTCTTCCCTCCGCATCACTTGTCAGCAACATTGTCATGGGGAAGTTGTTGCAACACAGAGTTGACTTGCGGTTCTTGTGTTCCCTCGTGATGGGGGCGGGGGCGTCAACTAAGGCACGCCTGCAAGTATGCAGCACATTTGTTAGACGCTGCAACAACAGCAACTACCATCATTGCATTATGACGTCATTACCCAGCGGCACTAAATAAATTAGTAAGGGAATAAAAAGCTGAGTAAAAGTTAAGAAAGGCAACTCGCCAAGCAGTATATTAACTGATACTCTGCTTAAGGGAAATGGATAATAGAAAATACCTTCAGGATAATAATAAGCTTATGGAAAACATTAACTTGTAAAACTTTATCTAACATTCCTTTAAAAGAACATTTAATTTATCTAGACTTACTGCGAGTTTATTCTTTAGTAGTAACAGTTTGACTCCAGTTAATTTCTTCTTTACAGAAATGTCTTCTTTATTTGTTTTTTACTCATTTTTTATTACTTCCCAGAGCAAAAAGTATTTTCTAAAATCGTATATGTAAAAAAATAACTTATTTTATAGCTACTGAAATAGCTACATATGAAACATTCTATTTTATATTATAATTCCAATCCAGTGTAAATATATAAGATTAACTTCCATTAAGAGTTACTTTGAATTCTTTATTTTGCAAATTTAGTTTATCAATAATCAAGGATTATATTGTGGCACCCATTTGCCTAAGGCGGCTGCTGACAGTTGCACGTCAAAGAGACTGGGGCAAGGACAATCCTACTTGACTTCTCTCTCCCTCCTCCGCTTACCTAGCCATTTGAGCCTGACCCAGTTGCAAGCAGTCAAATCCAATGAACGCCTGTCAGAGCCAAGCCCAAGTCCAACCAGCAACAAGAAGTAAAGCAACAATGCCTAAACGTACATAATAATGACAGGCAGTGTTGCAGAGGGGCAGGTCGAGGACTGACAGTTTAACATAAATCGATAAAAAAAATAACAAAGAAGAAAATATAAAATAAAACTACAAACAGGTTTAAAGAGTCGCTCATTGTCTGGGGGCAGGATGTGCGCACTTCTTGGCCATGTCCTGGCCTAATGCGTTTAATATTTCTTGTGCTACAATTTGCTGACACCCCTCCGCCTGCTCTCTCTTTACACCAGCGATGTCGTCCCTCCTCAGCTTCTCCTGCTGCCTTGTTTGTCGTTTGCACGTCGCCTGCGCATTTTTCCGAGCATTAAATTTTATTTCGCGTTTTGCATTTGCATAGAAAATTCATTAATTTTGTCGCGCTAAGCAAAAAATAAGAATGTACGACAAAAAAAATGTGAAAAGAAAAAAATGCAAAGAATTGTTAGACAAATTTTTGCGGCTGCTGCTGTAATAAATTCATTCAAGTGCCACTCGGTTCAATAGTTCCCTATAGAAAGTGAGTTCCTACGTTACAATTTCACTTATTCTACGGGCACACTGAAAACAAGTATTAGATATTGCTTTACCAAATACTATAAAATCTTTAGAGATAAGTTAAAAACAATTAAACAAATAAAAACAAATATTAAGTAACTGAATTTATATCAGTTCTGAAATTTACTTTTCATTGTTTTATTATTATTATATACGAAGCATGTCTCTTTATATCCAAAACTTTAATTCTATCGAATATATTTTGAATCATACTTTTCTTCAGGTGTATTTAATTTGAGTTAAGCCGCTGAAATTTGCTTATCATTGCTTTTCTTTCTTTCTTTCTAGCTGTCTGGCTGGCTGTCTGTCTTACCGTCTATTGCTCTGTCGTAGAGTCTTGGCAATTGACTTGGCCATCGATTTGGCTGGTTTCTTTCTTGACTTGTCATTGCCCGTGGGGGCCTTCGTCTTCTGCTAGACTCCATTCGACTGAGCTCGACTCGATTCGATTGGACTCGGGACACACACATGCACTTCAAGCTGTCAGTTGGCGCATTGTAATCGGCGTCTGACCCGCATTAATTATAGCTCACTGACATGTGATATTCACACATGCCGCACACACATACACACACACACGCAAATGCCTCTCAGTCCACTTCAGTCCACTGCTGGAGCACTTAAGCTGACTCCATATAGAAGACAACCATGACTTGAGCTGCCTACGAGGCTCGTTAATCGATATATATTTTTCCTACTAGTAACTCTTTTATTCCCCATCCCATCCCAGCCTTCCTCTATTCCTCCTTCTGCCCACTGTCTATCAGACTGCTTTTGAAATTGAGCCGTGTCCATGTCTATAGCTCGTCAAGTTGCTCTCACAGCTGCCATTCTTTCTCAGCCTCCACCTAAGTCTCTCAGTCATTCTCTTTCCACTTTTCTTTCACAATCTTTTGTTATTTAATTTTTCTTTTATTTATTTTTATTTTCACGCATGCTTATTGTTATTTACTTAGCTGTGAAAAAACGAAAGTTGTTTCACACCTTTGGTGGCGGCAAAAGAGGTGCCTTGTATATCATTTACTGCCTCTATCACTTTTATATGGGTTAAGTTCAATAACCAAACACTCTAAAAACTTTGACACAGTATCTATAACAGGGTATTTATCAAAATTGTTTATTTTCTAATGGATCTCACTTTACTTTCTATTGTCTGAGCTAAAGAGCTACATTTGACACACATTCTCGAGACTCGTTTCGACAAGTCAAGTTGCTCCAGAAAGCGTTCTATAAATATCATATGTTCCAAGAAGTGTTTGATGAGTTGATATAAAGCGTGGGAGAAACTGAAATGTTCAAGACAACTCTTATAACTTGAGACACCGATTAATTTAACTGTGTTGAGTTTTTGGGTTCATTATACTTGATGCTCGTATTGAATTATTAAATAAATATAATATAAAGATCATATAACTGTTCTAATAGATAAATTGATAAATTGTTATTTCTTCTTTGAAGTTTATCACATTGAAAGATGTGATAAAAAGTTAATGTCAATTAAAATAAATAATAAGTTTAATTGTTCGACTGTCTTTATTGACAGGTTATATTAAAACACGTATCATTTGTCAAGCCAGAATAATTTCAGAGCCAACGATTGAACGGGTTGAAGCTTATTAATTTCCAATTGTAAAATCATTGAATGCAATTCAATTGAGGAATTTCTGGAAAATCAAAACCCCATTTAACGAATTAGATATTCCGAGCTTCGTCTTTCCCCATCAACTTTGAATCCTTGCGCTAATCTCAGCTCAAATGCAATGCAAAGCTGATAAACTGAGTGAGGAAAACAAAAGCAAAAGCATGAATAAAATTCGAATTCCCAAAGATAGCAAAAGGGGAGAACGAGAGAGTGAGAAAGAGAGAGGGTGCCGCAACCATAGAGCAAACCTTCAACTTGAGCATTTTTAGCTTTTACCTAGCAATTTTCCAACATTTTCCGCTGACTACTAAAGTCATTATATTTGCAAGCAAGCAACTGGCACAGCAAGCAGGTAAATAAGTACGTATAGATAGATGGATGGTAGGGATACGTATGAGAGAGAGAGAGGGTATAGATATACATATATAGATAGCTAGTGGCTGGGCAGGAAGCAAAAGAGTCCTTGCTCGTTGTCGATGCTACGTTTTGTCGTTCAGTAGGTAAGTAATCTCATTATAATAATGGGAACAATTGATTTCTGTCTGGGCAGCTTGAAGCCACTGACTGACTGCCTGACTGACACATTGACAGACTGCCTGACTGGCTGACTGGCAGTCAATAAATGTACAACGAAGCATGCAGAGAGCTGTTTCCGGCTCCTCCAAGCGCTACTCAATCATCGCTACATTTCTCTGAAGTTCGTCCCGGACCAACCACAACAAGGAGCTGCTCCTGCTCCTGCTCCAGCTCCTGCTCTTGCTGCTCCTGTCTTCGGCATGCCAGCGATGATTCTTTAGTGTTGCCGCTGATGAAATTATAATCAAGGGAATATATAATTTCTTTCACCTGGTTACATCTGCCTCCCACCTCCATTTCCTTGGTATTTCCAAACAAACAAAGCCATCAGTGACTTGGCTCCTGCTCCTTTTGCTCCTATTCCACTTTCAATGATATGATAATTTGCTTTTGTTTTCTTGGTAGCAAAACTTTTGCTGCTTGGCTGACTGTCTGTCTGTCTGGCAAATGGCAAGTGGCATGTGGCAAGAGAGAAGGCATTGCATCGATTTCTTTACATAACTGTGCCACACAGAAATCTGCTGCTCAGCTGCTCAGCTGCTCAGTTGTTCAGTTGCTTAGCCCTACGGCATTTGGACCCTAGACACAAGATTTTTTGCCCCATTTCCATTTGCTTGTCTGAAGTTTATCTTGTTTAGCAATTTCCATGCTCAAAAATGACATTCAAATGCAGAAGAAGAAGGCAAAACTCTCAAAAACCCAAATCGAGCGCATAATGTGCCACAATTAAATTACAATAAATCATACTCAAATCTCACACTTTACTCCTCTCTCTCTCCCACTCACTCCATGTTTCACATTCTCTAGCTCTTTCTCTTGTACTCGCCGGCATAATTAATCATTTCTTCTTATATATGAGTTTGTTTTGTGTTTGTTTTTTCTTTCTTTTTTGGGGTATTTCTCCTCTAGCTTTTTTCTTTGAACTCATTCGCTCTGATATCGGTAGTTGGTTAGTTGGCTCCCAATTAATACCTCATTTACTCCCTCTCCTTTACCTCTTGATTTAGTTCCTCTTCATATTCGGGTTCTGATTTCAGTTTGATTTATTTGGAATTTTTGCCATTTGCCTTACGACAATCTGCTTCATAACGAACAATATATTGTGATTGTCTTTGTACTTAAATTAGACAAACGAATGAAATATTTAACTTAATTTATGCATTTCAAGTTTATAATTCCAAGCACTTGTAGTTTGCTTGAAGTATTCAAGTTTCCATCAAAATAATTCCAAATATGTCAATTTGGTATACAAATTTTTAAAATATATTAAAAATGTATAAGAGTTATATATTTTGATTTATATTATTATATTATAATTTAAATGCAATATTTGTTTATAAAAAAATTTAAAATTTATTGAAAACATATTCCATTGAAATACAAAACTATTCTTTTTATAATCTTTCTTTCAGTGCATTCACTATGTTTTTTAACGAAGTCTATAGATACTATTAAGCCTCATTTAATTCACAAACAAAATTTGGGTAAAGAAAACGTTTTAACGCCTCATTATGTGCAGCAGGGAAAAAGGAAGAGAATTTGCCGAGAAATGAAAAGCAAAATTAAACACATTCAATTAAATTGTGTGCAATTTTTCGACAGGGGGAAAACACACACAAAACACACAAAGGTAATGGCAAAGGTAAGAGAAACATCACCTGCTGAATCCCAGACACAATCCCCCCCAAATCTACCACCCCCCTGAGGCAGTTGAAACCCCCAAAAGGTGAAAAGTTATGCCGTTGACTGTAACATTGCCGTTATACCTGAGCGTACAATAAGGTGCGTGTTTGGTTGTTGTTGACCCACGGCGCTTTGTTGTAATGATGCTAACGAGAGGTTGGGTAGTTGCTATATATATATATACAGTATAGATGAAACAACAGGGGGTGGACAGCAAAATATGGAAGAGTAATGCCAAACATCAGCGCTTATAACTGTGCAGATTATGAAGTTAATTTATCAGCAACGAAGCGGATGAGCAGACACTCATTCACTCACTGGCAACAAGGGAGTATCACAGTGGATACAAAGGATGAGAAAGGGGAAATGGGGTGGGGGGTTGGTGGGCGTTTGATTATGAAGCCTTCAAGTGGTAGCTGGCTTAGCTTTTTGGCTGCCACTTTTAGCTGAGCTCAAGGGGGAAGTGAATTGTTTTTTGGCGGGGGCTATGCGAGGCGGACATTCATTAAGACATCAAATTGGCTAAGACAAATTTGCCAAGTCAAATGAATAAGTGCTGTCGGTTGGAATTGTAAATTTAACAGCACGTGATAAAGCTAAGGATCAAGTTGAAATTAACTAAAGGTTAGTCAAAGTACGAAACTTTTGATCTCTTAACTATTGCGAGATGAATACAATTTGAATACAATGAAATGACTTATACACTTTTTTATAAAAAAGAATGAGAAACTCTGAAACTATTTAAACACTGGTAGCTTAAACAAAGCAGTTGACTGCTATAAAAATATTGGAGTCTTTTGAGTAAGTATTAACAACATATAAATATATCCGAGGTTTATTTTTAACTTAACTTTAACATTTACCTCAAAATGTTTTAAAATGTTTTTGTTGTTTTTAACTTCATTTAACTTAATTTTAACGTGTAAACATTTCTGTTTTCTCTTGGCTTTCATACCGATGAATGACGTCAATTCCTTTAATAATGTATTATAAACTGGTATGTAGAAACTTAAAGCTGCCTGCTATGGCACTGCATATGGCGGAGTGGCTGCATCAAGCAGCAGCTGCCAGCTGGTAAAGTTTCTTTGCAACTTTTTTGTAGCCGCTTCCCTTTTTTGCGCACTTGCAGAAAATTCCAGCTTCAATTTACTTTCAACATGCTTTTTCCTCTCAAGGAGTTTTACTTTTTGTGCCTGTGTGTGCGTGTGTGTGTGTGTTAGTTGAGTACAAGTACAGTATATATCCCTCTGAAAGGGGCAGCCTTAACGATACGGCACACGCACACAAACCAAGTGGTTGGGGGTTGGGGTTGAGGTGGGGTTCTTCTTGTTGGAGGGTGGTTGGAACACGTCTACAGTGCCGTAGACATTACCGCAGCCACGCGCGTGTTTTACGTTCATCTGTCTACTTAACGTTACCCCCATCCGCATCCGCCTTCCCTCTGGCTTCGTTCTTTCTTATTCTCATCGTCATCGTCGTCTGCGTTTTAACGTACTAATCCTTGCTTTTATCTCTTGTTTGACTTTTGCTATGCGCACTCCATACACCCGCTCATTTAATGTCATTGTCGTTGCTAAGGCAGTGCCATCATTCCCTCTCCTGTGTCAGTGTATGGCCGTGAGACGGGCAGGATACCCTACAATCCTTTCTAAATATTTGTCAATTTGTATGCGCAACTTTCTTTCAATTCGCGCCCTACACATGGCGTATGCGTGTCATAAGCGTTTCTTAAAGTGTTTGCTTCTCAACTTGTGCCTTGATTTAACAAAGTGTTTGCTCTTTGTTGTTGATGTACTCCTTTTCTCCTTGTACTTGTATTTGTTTTTACTTATTTGCCTTTCATTTTTCATCGGGTTTCCATTGCCTTCCACTGGCCGCTGGCGCCAGTTACCATTAATCAACGGCACGTGACCAAGTTTAAATTTTTAATCAATTTAATTTTTTCTTCTTTGGGCTCACGTGGCGTATGAGCGTTAAGCAAACAAGCTAGAAAGTTGCGTGCCTTGATGTTCAGGGGGCAATTCTCTAGGATATTCAATTAATTTTTGATGCCCACAACAGTTTGTTCTCCTCCTTTGAGGTAGTTTTAAATGCGAAAGACAGATTGTTGCATTGCAAACTGAACCAGAGAAAGAAGGTATAAAAATAAACTGCATCGAAATGTAGCGTTTATTTAGAGAATAGTGTTTGGAAAAACTCTTTAAGACAATCTGCTAAATTTTAAAGATATTGAAAATAGAACAATTATTCTATTTTATTTTCTATTCATTGCAGTTTCTTTTTTTACCTGTTCAACTTCAGACATTATCTTTTTTTATCACACATGAGTAGCAATAAATTCTAATTAGTCTGATAAGAATTACCATGACTGGGCAACCTAAACCAGTCCAGATGACTTCCTACTTGACAGTGGCCTGATTTACCTATACTCTTCCACTCCCACTCTTCACCGTACTCGTATTTATTATAATTAACAGACATTGAAAGAGCTAAATTGTGAAATTGTGCTTATAAAGTAATGACATTCATTAGAGTTAAACAAAAGCAAAATAAAGCGACAAAAAATGATGGGAAGGGGGGGAGAGGGACAAATGCGAGACAATGCTGAATAAAAAGGGGAGGAAAGCACATGGGAAAAGTGCGCAGCTTCAAGTTACGGTACTCTGATGGGTATTTGTGTGTGTGTGTATGTGTGTGTATGTGTGGGTGTGTGTGTGAGTGCTATATAATAGACATTATCAACGCTAATTCAGTTATGTCTTAATTATAAACTACTTAAACGCGCCTCGCTGCGAGCATGGCAAATTTCTAAGTCCATAGTCTTTGTCTGTACTCAGTGTCTGCGTCTGCATTTGAGACCGTATCTGAAAATGAAGCTGGGAGCTTCAGATGGAGCTAAAACTGGGAGAACTTGGAGACCTGAGACCCCAGTCTGGGCACGTGTGACATTTCGCTAGAGTTTGGAGTTTGGGTTTTGGCTTTCGGTTGTTGTCTCAGTTACAGTTTTTTGCTAGAACAAGAGCTGGCTGCATAATTATCAAAGTTGTCTGTATGTGCGAGTAGTTTTGATGGCTCCGATTACGGCGCACAACTTTTGTGGGGAGCTGTAGAGAGGAAAGAGGTGCGACGCCGACCAGACAACCAGAAGACCAGACAGTGGTCGTGCACATAATTGCCAAAGAAACTCAGTCGTGGAATGTGGGAGTTTTATATAGAGATGGGCGCATATCTTCAAAATATCGATACAGCAATTTAATAACACTAGGTAATGCTTAGCTAGATGAGAAGAGACAACTTTAAATTACAGAATATTGTTTATACTTGGTTTTTAGACCCTGTACTTTAAAAAGTACAAATGGGTCTATTACGTTTGTGCAAAAAAAATGTGCGTAACAGGCAGAAGGAGGCGTGGCAGACCCCATAAAGTATATATATTCTTGATCAGCATCAACAGCCGAGTCGATATAGCCATGTCCGTCTGTCTGTCTGTCCGTCTGTCCGTCTGTCTGTCCCTTTTTTGAGTTCCTAGATCTCAGAGACTATAAGAGCTAGAGACACCAAATTTGGCATGAAGGTACATCTATATCTTGCATTGAACGAGTTTGTTTTAGATTTTTGCCACGCCCCCCTGCGCTTCCGCAAACTAAAATACAAAATTTCCAAGTCGAATTACAAGAGCACCTTCGACGTAAGCCCCTTGATTTTCACTACGTAAAATACAGACTATGGTCTAAACTTATCCTGCAAATTTTATTCAAATCGGATGATAAACGCGGAAGTTATTCAACTAACAATGTTACGGCCAAAATCAACTGATATCTTCGTAGTGGCGCCATCTATGGAAATTTTTTGAAACTGAAACAATCTGTAGTGATCGCTTTGCACTCAAAAAGTATAGGGTCTCCTACTGTCGAGCTTGCTCCACCGTAGCTTAATGCATTTTTTAGGTTAATTTTGAATAAGTTTCGAGAACGTCACTGCCGACTTTTAAATTTTAAGATCATTTACCGACAGCTTATGAATTTATCAAGTATGTAATCATTGTAACAAATAGAATTTCATTTAACTTAATTTAAATAATTTAGTTAGTTTGCAGTTAATCTAGGATATCTTTTTTTATTGTGTTATCTTTATGCAAATGCATTACTGAGTAGCACTTTAAAATTTTACCTTCAGTCAATCGATGAAAGATTATTGCAACTTTAAAACAATTTTCAACATTTTACTTAACATTCCATAAAGTTATGAATGTGATCACGATATAATTCCATCTCTAGTTGGATACAAAAAAAGCCACAAATCGCTGCTGCGTATCTTAATTTCTAGCGCAGATTTTCAGGAAGAGCAACAACTACCCCTTTGGGTAGCCACCCCACAAGGCAACTAAACACTTACTTAAAGACGAAAGCGAACTTTGATTGAAATATACAATTTTAATGAGGCAACAACTGAAGCAACTGCAACACAATACAATTTTTTCCTGTTTCCGACGAATAAGTAAACAAACAAACGAAATCAAAGTAAAGTCACAAAAGAAACAACAAGACGCTTATATCGATTGGGGATGGTAGTCGGGTGGTAAGTGCTCTATGCTTTATGGAAGAAGGTACTGAGGGTACGCACTAGTCTAGACAACTTATGAGGCATTTTAAATGCATGCCACGGGACAATATCAACAGACACAAAATAAACAATTCAAATGAACTTAAACTTACGCAGAAGCCCCTTTAAGCGATTCTCAAAGTTATCCTTAAAATAAATCGCCAAGAATAATAGTTGAAAGTATCTCAATATGGAGAACGTTTTATTGGATATCTATTTTAATTATCTCAGCTGTAGCTTTCTAAATAATAAAATAAAATCGGTAAGAAGGAAAAGAGTAAAGACGAGATTTATATTGAAGCTAATATAATATTGATGATTTTGAGTTTGCTTAGAGATGTGAAACCATTTTCCCAGAAATATCTAAGATACCGACAAGACTGAAACTTGAGACTGAATCAACGATAAACGAGGAAAACCACCAAAAAGCATTTCTAGTTTCAGTTTGTGGCGATTAAAATCTTGAATGTCAAGCAGAAAATTGTCAAACGAACGCTGGTGATACCGTTCGAGATTGTATGAAGGCTGTGAAGGATGTTAAGGACGTTAAGGATGTACTGTTGGCTCAAAGGCAAGAGATAGCAAACAAATAAAAACGCATCAAATGTTGGAAGGCAGATAGAAAACTTGGCAAACCAAATGAAATATGAATCTGAAACAGAGAGAGGGAGAGAAAAGAGTGTTGACAAAAAACCGCGGTGACAAAGACTATGACGGCCAAAATCAAAGACATTTTCCTGCGGCTTCGGCTTCGGCTGCTGCTGCTGCTGCAACCTGCAATTAAGCGACAGGACTTGACAGGATGCGGCAAAAGGGTGCGTTCTCTATGAAATTCGAGGCAATATCAAAAACAAACACACAACAACTGGCTTGTTTTAAGGGCGAACTCATGTTCTCCTATTCCCTATATCAGTCCAAAAGGATATGCAAAGCAGGCAACGCCTTAACACATGTGAGCTGGGCTGGATTCAGATCCTGACGCACTACAATACTCGTACGTGTATAAATAATTCGCACGAGTAAATCAACAAACAAAACAAAAAGAATAGGGGGGAAAAAAGTGAAAGAAATAGGAAAAAAATGTCCTCGTCGTATCGTTGAATCCTTTGGCTGCTGCTTACATCCTGTGCAGCAAAGCTGAACAATTTTACGGTTTCAATTATCAAAGAGACGACAACGACAACGACGAGAAGACGAGGACAAACGGTGACAAAGCAAAAAGGTAGTTGCTGTTGTCGTTATCCCCGATCCTGTTCTTGTTGTTGTTCCCATTGCTGTACCAAAATAAAGGCGATTAGCATTTCTAAGCCTTAGATTACCTGAAGTAGTTTATATAACCTAGCCCAACCCTACGCAACCCAAAACCGAAATACCCTAGCTCCTAACCAACCCCCAACTACATATACTCTGATCCCCTGCTCAATAACAAGATTTGGCCAGAGAATTTCGGTTTGTTTGTCTATTTGTTTGCCGAGTGCGTGTCATGGACGATTTGCTGTCGGCACTCCTTGTACCCCTATTCCATCCCATCCCATTCCATCCCATTCCCTATTAATGTCGTCTTGTATTTATCTATCTAATGCAACCGAAGAGCCCAAGAACCCTACTGAATCACTCAATGATTTCATCTAACGCCTGAATGCATCGCTGAGGTCCTATATGGTTAATTTATGCCCTTGAATTCCATATTGCTTTTTATTTTGCTTTATTATTGGATTGTCGTTCACTTTTATTAACCGCAAATTCCCAGGCAATTGAGTTTCAAGATGCCAAAAAGAAAAGAGCCATTTACCCCCTTGTAGGGGAAAAACAACTACTTATTGAAGGACTTCAAATGAATTTCAATAAATAAAATCAAAAGAATCGAAATGTGGCTAACAAATTGAAAGTAAAAACAGTTTTATAAATACAATTTCCAAGTTTTGCAGTTTAAATAATATGTAAACTCAACATAATGATCAAATTTCTACAAAACTCTTTAAAGCTATTCGGAATTATTAGTAATATTTATTATACCCTTTACCGTAGGTAGACAAAGATTCAACCGTTGGCGTTTCAAAGACACTCCTTAATTTTCTTATTATGTTAAGTTGTTAGAAGAGTGTATGACAATTATTTGTAATATTTAAAAATAATTTTGCATTTAAATTTTTCTGTTAACTGCCTTCAGTTTTAAGTACGTAGCGATTATATTTTTTAAGCACTTCAATTAGAATACCCTAGAATAAAGACATCTTTGGACTTGCTTCTATGGTAAAACGTGTCATTAAAGTTTTAAAATGATAACTAATTCTTTCCTGCAATTAAATGAACAATACTTATCTTTCTTGGTAGTCGCAAGTCTCATGCCTGTTAAAGTCTGAAATATCTTCCATTCTTTATTCTCAGAGCTGGTCTTAGTGATATGGGATCATATATCTTTAAGTAATTTTGCACGTTCATGTTCAGGATCCTGTCTGTCTGTCCCTTAAGCTGCAACGTCCTAATTTACACGATTCCCCCTGATACTTGATAGAAGAGAGAGGGGAAGGGATTGACGATAGTCGTAACCACCGGCACCACTGGGATACGACGAGTGGTGGCTTTATTCGAGTGAAAAAATTAACGCAGACACAAATTATATCTGGCGCTGATTAATCACTTAACAAGCCTTGTACGAGTATTTCGCAGATATTAACTTCACACACACACGGTTAAGACCAGCCCACGTAGTGGCCAACCAGTTGACCTACGTCTGAGTCCAAGACCAAGTCCAAGTCCCAGTCCCATCATTTCTGGCTAGAGGAAGCGATGTGCGGAGTGCGGTGTTGGCCAAAATAAAAGCCACGTCAATTTCATGCAAAGGTGCGCAGTCGTAAATTTAACTGGACGCGTAAATCCTGCGCGCAAATGTTTCAAGTTCGCGCCGACGTCGACGGCTGAGTTTCAGTCTCAGTCTCAGTCTGAGTCTGAGTCCAATGCCATCCTCACTCAACCCATTGCTGTCCAATTGTATTTATTTAGGGGCCCTCAACTTCCCCTCTATCTCCCTATAACCCCGATCAGAGCTCGAATTGTCTGGTTGGCCGCGCTAAAATTTAAATTCATACACGATCGTTGGCCCCAAAAAGACTAATGAGCACAATTATGCATTATTGCAGCTCGTTGCATCGAAAATGAACTTTAACAAGCCTCAACACACATGCACACACACAGATACACACACTTGATGTGCCGTCCTCAAGCGAGGACTGTGGACTGAAGACCGAAGCCGGCACATCAACTGGAACTGGAACTGGAAATGGGATTGGTAGTGCCACCGCAAGGGGCAAGTGAGGAGACTGCAACCTTAAAGTGTCTGCCGTTTGAGTTGGGTAAATCGCACAAACTAGTTTTGATATAAGTATTTGTTGTTGTTATTGTTGATGCTTCTTTTTGGCAAAAGGTTGTTAATACTGTCATTTGAACTTTGCAATTCCGCCGGCAGCTTCAAGGTTTGCAAATCGATAATTTCAATTAAAAATATATTTAAAATCAATTATATTATTATTTATTCAAATGGACTTTAAAAAATGTTAATATATAATGAGAAGCAAATAGATAAGTGGACTACAACCTTTGACAGCCTTTTTGATATTATGTAAACATAAAGTTTAATATGATCTTTCTTCAATGTAAGTATTTGAAATGGAATCAATAGTATAAAAGAAAAGAAGAATATAATTTAACACACATATAGATGAGGTCTATAAGAGTCTAGTGTGGATTGTAAGCAAAAGTATTCTGAGAAGTAGAGAAGAACTCTTACCATATACGATGTTTCAGAAGACTATCTAAGCTTAAGTTACACTATATCTGCTGTGGTTGGAAAACAGTTTTCGAGCTCAAGGCTGGCCAAAAACAACTGCAGTCGTTCGCATGCAAATCCGGGGAAAGAGTATGGCTGGAAAGGGAAGAGATAAAGAGAGGAGTAGAGGAGCAGAGGTGCTTGCCAAAAGTGTAGCACTCTGAACAGTGGCATGGATAGTTGTCGAGGGGGGAATTGTCATGACTGTGCGTCTGGGCTGACAAATAAGGCTGTGGAAATTCACTTTTTTCCTCTCCTGATGCTTTCCCCTACCATTGCACATAAAATTCAAATCAATGACAAGACGACGACAAGGAAAAGAAGCAGATATTGTGGATGGACCAAAGAAACTCAGGAATTGCAGAGTTGAAGAGCCAAGGAGTCACAAAACCCAAACTTAGTCGGCAACATTTGCGTTTCATTGCCAAAACGCCAATTTGGCAGCATTGTAGAGGACGAAAACACTCTGAAGGGGAGAGCAGGGGAAAGCAGATAACAGGAATGTATCTCTTTCTTTTTCTGTTGTTTTGTAGTGCTGCCGTCTTGACTTTTTATGGCTTATAGATATTGTCTCAAGATGTCTGCGGTGGATAATCTTGTTATCGCATTTCGTTGCATTTAATTGAAGAACCTTCCGCTCTTCCCTGTCCCCTCTTCAGAGTTGCAACTTCCCTCTGTTTTCTTATTCCAAAATTAATTGGTATATCAAAGCATTTGAATTTTAATGTGTTTTGCGTGGTCAACGATTTGAGATTTTTTTGTCTTTATTATTCTTTTGCTTTGTTAATTGGCGCTGGCAGTTAAAATGGATGTGGGCGTAGCTTTGTGGGTTGTGGGCGTGGCACTCATTTCCATTCAATTGCACTTTGTTTAAGATAGAGAATAGAGAACTCACAGCTGTCGTTGACATTTGCCATTGATAAAGCGAAATGAACTGAATTCTAAGCATATCCAAATGTTATTCAATACTTTTTCTTTGTAGGCTCCATTTTTCTAATTTGCCTGTGACTAGTTCCACTAGAGCGAGTTAAAGAGGCAGCAAACGAGCGAGGAAAGAGAGAGGGACAGAGAGAGAGGGTCAAATTTGTCGCATAATATTACAAAAGACAAAAGATTCCATTTTGCTTTGAACAGCTCTCGATTCCTCTGCGCACTTTTTAATAGAAATCAACGCCCGTATTTTCGTTTGACAAAATTTCATGCCATTTACGTTCTTTTCTCTTTTTTTTCTCCACTTCTTTTCTTCTTTTTCCTTTTGGCATTTTCTTTTTATATTTGGGCATTTCAATTGCCCTGGGTCCTATCCTGGCCCATTGTGTGTCCCAATGCCGCGCTTTGATTTCATTCGCCTTGCCGCATATGCAGATTGAATTACACCACTTGCCTCCATTTGCCATCAGCTTCCCATTCTCATTTCTCATTCCTCATCCCTATCCTTATCCACAATCCTCTATTTCGATTTCACTTCGACAAGCAAGCTTCTTGTTGTATTCCTTGCTCTTGAGCTTGTCGATTCCCTAATTGTCGTGTTGAAATGTGCCAGTTTGATAATTTCCAGTTGTGTGTCTTTGAAAATGGGAACGGCATTAAATGAGGGGGTAATTTGGAAGCTTATAACCAGCAATGGCTGCCTCAATGCGACTGGTCTACAGGTTTGTACCCCTGAAACCTCATTGGTTTGCTTTCAAAAAGCGTAATCTTCAAGTGCGTAGTATTAAACGACTTTTGTGATTGGCCTGTAATTATGCATTTATTTATTTAATATTAAGCGGCGACTAAAAAGCCAATTAAATTAACTCAAACTTTAAAATAAATACTAAAAAGGTATCAAGGTTTATGCCCAGCTTATGCCATTTTCTGGCAATCTCTTATAAGCTAAAGAATTCACAACGTTACTTTTAAATATCGTTTGATTTTCTAAAAATCACAACTTTTCTTATACACAATTTGTCTTATGTATTTCGTCACTGTTAGTATCTTTAATTGAGGCGGCATTCCTCTCAGAATACGAAGAATACATTTTTTCTAACCAAGCTTCTTCTTAACCAGGCTGTTTTGATGGCCAAAATGGCTTGCCACATTTAAGCGATGCCTTTAAGAGCCACAACTGTCATGTCGTTAGGCCATTCCTGGTCCGACATCTCGTTTTAGCAGCCCACCAAAAAATAATAATATTAAAAGAATCTGCAAATGACGCGAAAATGTTTCAACACTCTTCGACAACAGAGCGGCCACAAAGATGAACAGAAAATGAAAAGGAAAAAAATGTAATAATAATAAAAAAGAAAATTATTGCACTTCACATTCAGAGTCATCGGACAGTGCCATCTTTTGCTTAAGGCCGTCCTCGTACTCTTCGGAACCTTCTTCATCTCATCTACGTTCTTCTCAACCACGTCCACTTCTCAGCTGCAGGCAGGCAGTCTTCAAAGACCGCGTTATGAAAATGCAACGCGCATTGCGCAAGAGTTGCAGAGGATCGACTCTTGAGAAGACACAGAAAAGAGACAGCAGTGTGAAGGGGAAGAGAAAAATAGAGAGGTTGATGCAGAGGGAAAGAGGAAGAGAAGCAGCCAAATGGCGAATGGCGCTGCTCGTTCTAACTAGAAGGTGATATAAGTGGTTCGATTGTTGCTGCCGCCGCCATCGCACAGTGTCACAAAGAGTCTTAAGTAGGCAAGCAAATGTAGCAAATCATCCTAATACTTATCTAAAAATAAAATATAATATAAATCTTGTATACATCGTATTACATCTATTAATTTGGAATATAGAATATAATTTTCTGTATTCTTATTAGGGCTTGACTTGTTGTCGTCTGCCGACAACAATTTCTATATTCATTATCCTTTCAATTCATGTCTTTACTAAGTACTTGGCTCCACTGTGCGCTGGCTGAAAAGCGGGAACTGGACTTGAAGTCGGCAACGTAGTCAGCGGCGCGTTAGCGCTAATAAGCAATTGCCAAATTACATTCGCGTGAGTAATCTTGCGCCCCGATGCAGCTCAACTGCCCCTTACCTCTGCCCCTGCCCTGCCCCATTCCCCCTGCCCCATTACCCTTCTGCAATGCCTCAACCTCTTTACCTGCATCATGATTTGACAGTGGACGGTTGCAGTTGCATCGATGGCTTTGGTGGGCGGAGCTTTTTGAGCGCACCGCAAGCGCAGATACTTAAGTGATGCCCCGTTGCACGTTGCACGTTGCCAAAGATCCGGCGGGGCATGCCACTCACTCACTCACTCAGTCAGTCAGTCACTCAGTCAGTCAGCCGGTCACTCATTCATGCCATCATTTATTTCAACTCGCAGAACGCAGTCAAGCTGCAATGTGCGCCTAAGCCTGTAATTTAATTTTTCATTCTTTTTATTTTCTTTACTTTTTTTGTTCTTCTTCGCAACTTTGTTGCCTCTTTCTTCTGTCAGTTGGTTAGCACTGCGATCGCCATTTCTATAACTCTCTCTCTGTCTCTATATTTCTCTCTCTGTCTTCGCTTTGGGCCGGGTTCGGGTTGATTCGGTTCTTGTACTCGGAATGTCTTCCCTTTAACACATTTTGGCATGCAATTTGCTAAAATTAACTTCAATTGCAATTTGTTTGCTGCTGTTGTTGCTCTCATTGTTGTTGTTGTTGTTGTTGCTGTTGCTGTTGTTTCATTGGGTTATCATTGCCGCATCTTTTTGGGCCAACTGACAAGTTGTACATATGGACTTGGGTATGGGGATATGGATATGCATGTGCATTAGATTGGCAAGTTGTGGTTGCAGGGTGTCTTTGTAATTCGATTGGTCGATTGCTGTGAAATTGAGCCCCCGAGTGAAGTAACTGTTAACAGCAACTGCAGCTTAAATGCGATAAAATTAAACAGTTGATTGCGCCACAAATGCAGATAATAATCAACAAAGCGCCGTATTATGAGTGTCATTATCAATACTTTTCAAATTTACTAGGTCATAGTATAACCTGGCATTAATACCTTTATTATAATGATTTTACTACCAGGCTATTATCGAGATGTTCATAAATTTACTCCCAGTCTTGTTTAGGATATTATTAGTGCTAATGAATGAAACATAAATGAAACGTTTTTCATTGGTTTTAAAATTAAATAAAAGCCTTTACTCGCAGACTAACTATTAGCAAAGGGTTTTTTATACAGTTTTATATTTTAAATTTTTTCAAAACTATTAATGTTATTAATCTCAATACCCGCTGTCCCAATTTCTAATTTAGAATTTATATACTCCTGTCAGTTTATTACTTAGTTATTACTATTAAGTTTACGCCTTAGCATTTTTCTGCTGCTGAGCTAATATTATTACCATTTACGTCATAGGCGATCAGCATTTTTATATTACAATAGCAATCGCAAAACAATTTAACTCCATTACGTCTATTTTGAACACTGCAGAACATTCCAGGCAACATTTGATTTCAATCCTGCCATTAATATGCCATTTTTGCCCTCAAGACGTGCAACAGTTCAATGGCTTTTACATCCTGACGACGAACAATGATTGCCTTCTGTAGCTGGCTTGGATACTTGGCCCTGACTTGGCTCGGGTCTTGCCTAATATGAAGCAACACCATTAACAGCATGCAAATTAAAAGTACTCAACAACATATCAACTGCTGGGCTACCAGACTACCAGATTGGAATTACGACTGGTCCGAGGACAAGAGTCCAGAGACCAGAGAGTTGAATGCTGAGACTTGTACTGGCTTGTGGCTGTCGGCCCAAGCACAAGTTGCTGTCGAAACAAAGACTAAATGCCTAAAAACCTAAACAGGGCTCAGGAAAGGGATAGAGGCACAGACGGAAGAGCTATCAATGCTGGCGATGGTAATTGCAGGTTTTGCCGCAAACATTTTGCACCAAAACGACGTCTACAATGCACTTCAAGGAGCTGTTGGGCCTCTGACTACGATTGCAACTAGAACTGAGACTGAACTGAACTAAACTAAGACTTAAACTGGACCTGCAACTGGGTCTGAGCCTGGCTAAGATGCAGCTCAACGCGGTGTCTGTTTAAACGCGTTGAATGGTCGCTGGTCTTGACGCGCATGTGCGGCGGCTAGTTCTTGGCCATGGCCATCAGTCAAGACAGCAACTGACCAGGCCGAGACTATGAGTATGACAGACTGACAGACTGACTGACTAACTGACTGACTGGCAGACTCGCTGACTGTCTGAATGCTCAAGTTAATGATGGGCTTGTGGATAGCCAAGCAACTGGCTGAGTGCTACAAATATTAACTCAATGACATTGAGTGCAATTTTTTAGCTCTTGAATTGACTTTAAAAAGAACTTGAAATATTGTAACTTGACTTTTGATATTCTATAACTTGACTTAACTAGAGATTTAGATATGTTTTAAGTTCAATTTTTAGTTTTCCCTTAAAAATGGCAAATCAATCAATGGAAGTTATTTTTTTTGTTTGTTAATTTTAGCACTATTTATTAGTTTAAGAAGTTGTTTAAGATTTGAATATTTACTTTAAAAATTTAGAAAAAATATATCTATAAAAGATGGGAATCATTTAATGCATTCAGAATTCTAATCAATCAATTGGAATTCAATAAAAGGTTAACAATGCGTCTTTTGAAACATATTTGAAATTTGTTTTGATGTTTAGTTGAATTGTTTTTCCAAACAAAATAAACTAATTGTGAAGGCAGCTAGAGTAAATCATGTGGAGTAGACCTACATGAATCTAGTACTATTCACTGTAAGTAGTTTGTGAATACTCATGGGTAGGAACAAAGAGAGGCTGTAAGTTGGTTACCTGCCGCCTGTTTGTCTTTAGCTGTAACAGCTACCGCACAATTTCCCAAATGACAAACATGCCAAAATGGTTAGAGCCATAGACAATGGCAACAAAAGAGCAGCAGCAGCAGAAGGCTGTTTCAGAACGAACAGGAGCAGCAGGAGTCGAAAAGAAAGGTAAGGGAAAACAGGAGCTGGTAGAAACAGGCGGCAAACGGCACCACATTAATCACATTGCTCCAAAAGAGCTTGACAGCCAGCTACATGGAACTGCTCCCTGGGTGTCTTAGACTAGTTGTAACTGTGTGTATGTGTGTTTAATTGTATGTTTGTGTGTGTGTGTGTGTGGCATCCTTTGGCATAATTCTTATTCAATCGCTAAGGACAATGCCATGTTGTAGTTTCAATTTGCGGTGGGCATGAGATTTGTGCCAAGACAATTGCCAACAGGAAACCAAGAAAGACAACGACTCTAGACTATAGACTTTATATTCTGACTCTGACTCCGACTCCGAATCCGGCGGGCCATCAATTTAAAAAATGAAAAATTTCCTTTTTGCTTTGGCGGCGTCCGGAAAATGGAAAATTAAATTAACCTTTGGGAGCTGCTGCTCGAAAAACAATGTTGTTGTCTGGCCCCGATAGCATCTACTGCCGAAATATGTTAATTTTCAATTTAGTAGTTGGACTCGACTCTCTCTCTCTCTCTCCCTCTCTCTCTTCTTAGTCAAATAGTCGCAATACTATTTCTATACATATTTCTTGGGCTCGTTTCTTAATTCGCTTTTTATTTTTGGACTCGCTTTATTAAGCGCACTAGAGCGCAACGGTACGAGTAATGGGTACGGAATGGGTACGGAATGGGTCTCTGAACAAATTATCACATCTGCTAATCTGCTGCATATCATTTTCCAAGACCCCTCCTTCTCTATGAGGAGGAAGTGTTTTCATGTTAGTCGTCGAGTTCATAAACAATTTGTTGACCACATTTGAAGTTAAGGAAATAATTAAGACATTATAAATTATTTGACCTGGGAGTGTTGATTGTTAGCTCTTATTTCTTACGCAGCTCAGGGGCCAGTCGCCTTATGTTCTCCTAATGAGTATCAAAAAAATATATATGTTTTTATTTTGATATGCATCTCAGTTCGCTTTCAACAAATTCATCCAACATTTGAGTTATGTGTTATGCCTGGTTAGCATTTTGTTTGCATTTTAACAACTCGAGCTATTACGAGTGATAAGATAAACTGATAAAGAGTTTATAGATAAATTTATAATTAAATTAAATTTAAAACCAAACTACAAATGGATATCATTGAAACAAATCGAATGACGGTTTAAATTGAACTCGATACAAGATTAACAAAAATAGGTCATAATTCAGATGTATTAAATATCCACAAGTTTTTGTTAATAATTTGCAGGCTAACCTTATTTATTTTCACCACTCTTCTTTTTCCATTTCTTTAATTTTTTTAAGTCTTTATACTTGTCACAATTGTTTCGAAAAATCTTTATTTCCTTTCCCTGCTCACCAAAAGTGGAAAAGAAACTTTTAGGTGGGTCTTAAAACACTATACTCTGGCAGCTATCAAAAGTTGGTACTGACATCTGTCATAAGCACAGCCTTGGACAACAATGTTTGCGAAGAACTAACTTTTCACTAGCAACAACAACAATCAGAATCAAAACTAGGATATTAAAAAAGAAAAAACAAACAAAACATTTTGGCATTTTGAGTTTTTTCAGTTTCATGGCAAAGTTTATAAAATTTTGTAAATTACATTTTCCATTAAATTAGACATGGAAACTTGTGAAGGTTAGGGGGCGTGGTTCATAGGATATGCATGTGATTTTAATTGATTTAGTTGCAGTCGGTTGGAGATTTTCGAATGAATTTACAAATGTTTAAATGAAATCAACTTCAAACTGCAAACCATTTAAACAAAGTGAATGCTGGATATCAATCAATGAAGTGCGCGCATTTGCAGATCGCAATCTGTGCTGCAAAAACGATTCTTAAATCAATTTCTCAATCAATGTCATGACAGAGTCAGCTGAAAAGGTATGGAAAGAGGAAGGTGGAGAGGAAGGGAAAGAGATGAGTTAAAGTTGGTGAATTCCTGGAACTACGCTTAAGCTGGAAATCGTGGGGTACTCTCAGCCCAAAAAGTAAAAGGTTCAAATTGTGTCCAAAATGTCAAAAGCAGACTCTCAATATGATCGGGTCTCATTCTTAGTCTCAGTCGGAGTCGCAGTCAGAGCCGCAGTTGCAGTTGCAGTCCCAATCCCTGTCCACAACAGAAGCCCTGGAAATTTGATCGCATGCAGATAAAGCTCAAGCCCTGACTGGGCCCTGCCAACCTGTCTGTCTGTCTGTCTGTCTGTCTGACTGTCTGTCTGATTGTCTGACTGTCTGTCTCAGAGCAGGGCATGCAACTGTTTTGTCTTTTTTGGTGTGCGATAACCAAAGTCAATGACTGGAGCTGCCTCAGCCGCAGCCTCAGCCTCTCCATGAAAAGTGAACTTGCCGCAACTCGTTGCATTGTTTTGGCTCCGCTTTACGGGAGCCATCGACTTGGGCATTGCCAATGCCATTGCCATTGCAGTTGCTGTAGTTGTTGTTGTTGTTGTTGTTGCATGGCCTCATCCTGATCCTCATCAGCATCATCATCGCTGCATACAATCGTCGATAATCTCACGCTTGGCATCGCCAATATCGCCACAGACAGTAACAGCAGCAGCAGCAACTGCAACAGCAACAGCAGCAACAATATCCCAGCAGTTGCATCTTAGTCTGTAGACGATTCGTTTTAGTTTAGTTTAGTTTGTGGCCAGTTCGTTAAATTACATGAATGTATAACCATTTTAATTTTTGTTCTTGCTCCTTGTTAGGAGCTCCTTCGATTTGGCAATCGTCTTTTGCTCTCGTCTTCATGTCTGTCGCCTTCGATGCCTTTTGAATGATGACCTTACAAATCACGTTTCGCAATGTGTACGCTTTGGCCTGATCATCAAGATGCTTGGGTGTTGATAGCCCCAACAGCTCCATGACTCAGGCCTAAGCTGCAATTGAGACTGAGACCAAAATGGCTGTGAGAACAATTCGAGCACTCAATGTATTTATATCGAAAGCAAAGTACAGGAAGAAAGAACATTTCCCCTGGAAATCCGAGGATATGAGAAACTTTAACTTAAAATAAATAAGATTAAGAAAGAACACAAAGAAACGTTACATAAAACCAATGGGAAAACTGTTCGCTATGCTTTCAATGAGATATGAAACGGAAATGGTAGATCAAGAAAAATGTATTTATATACTATATTTGTTTTTAGAAACCTATATTTTTCCATATCTCAGTTAGCCATTATATTTCAAGTATCTCAGTCAATGCCGTTTGTATAAAATTTACAAAAAATGTGTGAGAATGATGAAAACTTGATTTGGGCCATAAAAAACGGCGAATTGGATGATGTACGGAGTAATTATCAAAACTCGAATCGAAATGTTAACGAATTAATGAGAGGACGAACTCCATTACATTATGCTGCCGACTTTGGACAATTGAAAGTGCTCAAGTTTCTGATTGAGATTGGAGCTGATGTCAACAAGGAGGACAAGTATAGAATTACACCATTGCTGGCTGCCATCTGGGAAGGGCATACCGAATGCGTTGAGTTTTTACTGAAAATGGGAGCCAACAAGACGGGCATCACTCCCCATGGTCAGAATTATATTGATGCTGCCGAAAAGGATGAAATTAAAGGGCTGTTAAAGATGTAAGAAGTTTTACAAAATGGCATGTCGGATGAACAAAGTTCTTAAAATTAGTTAAGTGTTTTTAAAAGTTAGTTCTTTTACTGTTTTATGTATTGTATTATGTTAAAAAATATTTAATTTCTCAGTATTTATTTTCTTTTATTGCAATATTTATTCTTTAAATATACACTTAAAGTTTATTCATCAGTTATTCATTAAGCATCGATTGTGATTTTGAATTTTCTTCTATATATCAGCCAATTTTTCCCTGGAGCTCTTTTTTATTGATTTTCATTTAAACATTCATTTATTTCAATCCTCAATATGCGAACTCTTAATCACATTAATCACATACGCTGTTTACCTATTTTTTATTAGTCAACTTTTCCCTTGAGTAATATTTTTCCCATAAACAAATCCCACACCTTCACACGTATCTCGTAGATGAATGGTTGCAAATCATTTTGATTATCCAGCTAAATTCAGGGACAGGCAGATTGCCAGAACCATTGACTGCATTCGCAGACTGTCAGTTAATTTCAATTTTGAACACGATACGCCCCAAAAAGGATAACTCGTGTGACAAAAAACAATTAAATGGCAACGCGACACAAACTGTGGCAAGAGAAAGCGGCAAGGGGATATTCAGTAGCTGAAAAGCGAAGCTAATGTAATTCACACATATTTCTAAGCCCAATCCCAATCCCAACTCAATCCCAAACTCAAACCAATACCTACCTATGGCTGCATAGAGAAAAAGCATAAAATGGAAATGAAAAATCACGGTCCAAAAAGAAGAAAGATTAAGAGAGTGGCGGAGAGGGTGGGAACGAGGGTGGTGTGATAGAGATTGTCAGAGGACGTGCGACCGGCGAGGCATGCACAATTGGGCGTTGTAATTGAATTAGTCACACCCACAGATTGCACACATGAATGACTTGCCGAAGACAAAAAGAGAGCAGCTAAAATACATAAAAAAAAAGTTGAAAATAAAGGAAAAATAGCGAATTATTTATTAAACTAGGTTACCAGGCAACGAACTTGGCCATCAAGAGAACGGGGAGTGGACAAACGGAGCATATGCATACTGTAAGGTGGGTGGTGGTTGATGTTTGGAATAGCTTGCCTACATCCCAACATCCGCACTGGGAGTATCCTATGTAGATACACCTCCAACTCGACAGATAAACACCATGTGATTTTGGAATTAAAGCTGATTAAATACAGGAAAGTGCAAAATCTAGTGTATCACAGAAATGTATATTAGATAATGCAGTTAAGCATTTACTTAGTAATATAACTGTTTAATAGATGGTTTCTCATTTTAGCAAGTTTTCAGTCCATTTAAATTATATTTTAAAGTCTCAATTGCAATAAAAAAACTTAAAAAAGCTTACAGTAAACTAAAAAAACCTTTATGTAAAGCTATTTATTGGGCAGTTTAGACAAACAAAATCGAAGAACTAAAATCTTTCATTAAAGTCGCACCAAAAGAAACTTTAAACTGCGGAATTTAAATTCTTTTAATTTATTTAAATCTCTCCGTTTTTTGTTGTAATTAAAAACCCAAATAGGCTTAGCATAAACTTTGTTTGTTTTTTATATTTTTATACATTTTTCATAAAATGCTTTATACATTTTGCATACACTGTGCTCTCGCTTTCCCATGCACTTACTCAGTCCGCAAAACGAAACTAACACTCAACCGACTCCCTTCACCCACTCCTTACTCTCTCGTCTCTCGGCCATCCATTGTGTGGTATATGTCTCGAGTGGCTTAAGCTCTACACTAAGCCGCTTCTCAAGTATTTGCTCACGTGTGTGCAAACACTGCGAGGCCAATTTGCATAATAATCGTGACGTTGAGCGTCGAGTGCAGCGTTAGAGAGAGAAAAGTCACTTGACCTTGGGCCAGGGACCAGGAGGAGGAGGAGGAGGAAGACAAAAGTGGTGGGTGGGGCTGTGTTAGTGCTCAAAGAGGTCAGCCCGTTTTTCGACTACACTTTCTCGAGTACTTTTTTCAGTGGCGCCTAAAAGTATGCTTTGAAATTTTAGTTGGCGTCGCTTGTAATTAAACATGTAACCCAAAGAAGAAGCAGCTACAGCAGCGGCCACTACATTAAGGTTATTTATCGTCGAGTGTTGGGCGTCTATTTGAAATGATAAAATGCATGTTGACCTCAACAGTCGAGCGTGCGGCAAGTGAGAGAGCAGCACTCAACGTGCCGCACTGTAATAAAATCCAAAAATGTGTTGCCACAAAAATGTTATTTCCTAAATAAACACACACACTTACACTTACACACATATCCGCACACACTAACTCTGTAGTGCTTGAGTGCCAGGTAAAACTCTACGAGTCTCCGGTTTGCAAAAGGCAAAAGAGAGAGACGTACTGTGTGTATGAGTAGGAGACGAAGAGATAGCCACGTCCTTGCCACGGCTCACTCATCTAGCTAGGAGTCACTCATGCGGTTTTTACTGGTAATTAAATTAAATTTATTTAAGCTGAGTTAGCTTACGCTGCTTCACAGAAATCGAGGGCAAGCCAAAGGGGCTAGAAGTTGGCAAAACAAGGGGGTGGGGGGATTTTTTAGCCAGCTGTGCGCTTGTCTTGGCTTGGGTTACGTTGGTTTTCGGCAACAATGTTGCGGTGAGGCAACCACAGGACTTTTCAATGGGCTTCAGGTTGCTCCAGGTGCTATACCCCAACACCCCAATAAAAATAACACCCTCTTTTTCCGGTTTCCCCTTCCCTTCCAGTCCCTGTAGCATCCACACCATTTTGTATTGCATTTAAAGTGACAGTTTTGTTGCTTTAAATTGTGTAATCGGAGCTGATAAAAGCTTTTGCCATTAAGGGCGCCCAGGCGAGCAACCCAATGCCATTGCCAACTCCAACGCCAACGCCTAGAGGTTTCAAGGAGAACCTCTGCAAAGAATAACCAAAATTCCTTGTTTTATGATATATAGTATGTTAGCATAATGCTTCAGGCCACAACTCTCTTACTCTGGAGCACCAGCTTTGAATTGTTTGTAGATAGAAAGAGGTTTATCAGTTTTTTTGAGATTGGGAGGTCCAATGGTTTTAGATTACGTGTAGTGCATGCCTCTTGTGGATAGAACTGAGGCACAAACTGAAACTTTCAATACTGACGCTAAACAAGCTTTACGCTAGCTGGAGGTAATAAACTCCGTCAGATAAAAATAATTAAAATATTGTTTTATGCGGTTTGTTCATAGACAGTCATATGAAGTTCCTTTCATTATTGTTAAGCTCAATTAAATAAGTAATTAGAAACATTTAAAAAATAAACAGAATTTGTATTCCCAATTCCATTTTCAGTACAACTTCACACTACTTATGAAAAATTAAATCGAATCCCCTTCCAAGAAGTATGCTATTATCAGTTATTTCTATCGGAAAAAGAAATTTGGAACAACACAAAAAAAATTTTCCACTTATTTACAGTTTTGCACTCCTAAAAAGTTACATTCGATCTCATTGCGGCTATCTAAAAATCAAATAATATCTTCATAATTTCGCAAATCGAACAATTTCCCCTACGCTCCAAAATATTGCTAGTTCAAAGGTCAATCAGTCGCTTGACCAGTTGAAGAAATACTCAATTGAGTAGGAAATCAAGAAGTTGTTGTTGTAGCTTGTTGTTGTACTTGCTAATATTATTTTGATTGCACAATTTTCGCTTATGCCATTTTTGGCCACAGTTATTTTGCTGCCAACTTTATTTATAGGTCACTTACAACGAGGAAAAGCCGAAAGGAAAATCAAGCCGAGAGAAAAAACAACATCACAAGTATCTATGCAACTATTATTGTGCACAAATATATGTATTATTATTTTTTTCTCCTTTATTTTATTTTATTTTCATTTTCATTTTTCACAATTTTCCAAAAGCGGCTGCAAAAAACTATTTTGTATTTGTTCAATTGCTGCAAATGCTTTCAAAGTATTTACAAACGTTTTCAATTTTGTCCGCAATGCCAGAGACACGAATTGCAATAATAACAACAACAATAATCGCAACAACAGCAAACAAGCCAAAAGAAAATAACAATTGGCGCATGAAGACTTTGCTATACACTTACCAAGAATTTCTCTAACAACTTAAGATTGAATATCTTATGTTAATATACATATATTATTTGATATTTAAAAACTTAAGATCAATACTGAATAATGGTTATAAATGAACTGCAAATGTAATTTAAGTATTATCAAAACTAAAAGAGGGAAATATTATCTGAAAATACTGCTATCCATTTCTAATTTAAAGCTTCCTTTATTTGAAGCTGTCACATATTTGTTAAGATTACTGTAGTATCCACTTTCCCTATATGAGTATCAAAAAGTGTTGGCGCTGCCAAAAGCATTTCAATTTCAATTTCTATGTTGAAGCAGCGCTGCCAACTGAAATCGTGCCGTTAATCGCTTTAAATATGCGACAGGTTGCTGCCAGTTTTCTACCCAGGGCACAACACAACACAACAACATTGTTGTTGTTGTTGTTGCTGATGTTGTTACTGGTGTTGCCTGGCAGCCTTCTGTTCGTCTATCCGTTCGTCCGTCAGTCTATCCGTCCGTCTCTGTGTGTGTGTGGCTTCCAGCCGTGCTGGGTTAGCCTTTGAGCAAAGGATTTCATAATCCGCTGCATTTGTCTCACTGATTATGCAATTTGGTCGTTTTTATTTCTTCTTCTGTTTTTCGTTTTTTTGCTTTGTTTTGTTTTGTTTTGGGTCTGCGTTGCACACAATTCAGGAAGTCATTTACTGAACCTATTTAAGCCTTTCTACAAATAAATGTTTATTTAAATTAGGCACCCCAAAATAAATACAGAGACAAATACAAATACACAATGACAAAGGAAAAATAAACGGTAGCATTTTCCCATTTGATTTTCACTTTCAGTTCAGTTCAGTTCAGCTCAACTCGGCTAAGTTGTTGCTTTTGTTGATTTTGTTGCTGTTATTGGGCGTGGTCAGACTTCTGATGTTTATTGTTGCTATTTTATGCAAATTTGTGCATGACAGACTTTGGCTGAGGTTTCATTTGTTGTTCCCTCACATTAAATGTGAATTGTTGGAATTGACTTTATGTATGTACACTGGAGTTGTGAATAAATCGTAGGCTATAAATTGAGAGTCTAAATAATTGTTGGCAAAATAATACAATAAAAGTAGAAACAACAAAATTAGTATATATACTTTTTCTTTCGTTTCAAGTTCCGTTGAATTGAAAAAAACAATGTAATAATAGAAAAAGTATATAATATCATTAAAAGAAAATTAAATTGCTATCAAACATATTCTTAATTGAATCAACAGTAGGTTGGGTTGAGTTTGTGGCCTGTGCATTTTGAGGGTCAACTCAAACAAACATTTGCTTGCCACGCCCTCTTACCACCACACACTACTCTATAAACACACACATATGCAATTATTACCATTTTTCCTGTTCTTTATTTTTGTAATATTCTAAACTGCTCTGATAAGTTTATTTCTCGTAAAAATCAATTCGTGAACAAAAATGCCAACATTTTAATTAAATTTTCAAGCAATTTCAAGCAAAGTTACCATGGTTGACAGGGGGTGTGCCACAATGAGAAGGAGATCAGAGAGAGAGAGGGGTTGAGGGATGATGGGAAGGGGTATGGTGTTCCGTGTAGGTGACTGCACTTTTTGTTGACTGCACACGGCGAAAAGTGTGCAGAAACTTTTCGAACAGTGACAGTTCGGGGAACAGGGGATTCTTTGTCCCCCCCTCAACCATCCCCTCTGTCAGATCCTGCTCCTATCCGAGCCATTAATTAACTAGAAATGCCATTTTCCACAATTATACGTTCCCGACTATATAGAAATGTAAAAACTAATTACATTGCAATTTGCCAACGTAATAGTCCGGGCCGAAGCTCTGTCTCTATGTGGGCGCGTCCAAAAAGGGGGCAACTGTTATTGCTGGCATGGTGGCGAAGAGAAGGGATATGAGGAGGCATGCAGAAAACTGCATGCAAAGCAATTTATGTGTTGGCTAAAGGGAAGGGGGCAGAGGAATAAAGGGAAGTGGGTTGGCGCTCTAACAAGCTTCCGCGCGACTTCCTTGGAAATACAAAATCAATGCAGAAAAGGACGAAGGACACATCCTGCAACCTTAAAGTTTACCCACGCCCAGCTCGACCAGTTCTGGGAATGTAAAAGGAGAATTTCAAACAGTCTCTGTGTGTGTGCTTTGAAGGCATACGACATAAGGCGTAAGGCATAATATCATAATTTACATGCAAAATCAGTTCAAACAACTTCGACGTTCGCACAGTGTTACGAAATGAAATTGATAACAGTAGCAATTGCATTAAGATACATTTTCTTTACTTTATAGGAATACCATATAATTTGCATTGGACGAATTATAATTGTTTAAAATTAAGTGTTTTTCTATTAACATATCTTAAACTAATTTGTTCAATTGTATTCAATGTCTGAGGACACTGTGCCTTGGCACAATTTACCGATGCGGGTCTTCGGAATGGTAAACCGTGTGGGTTGATTAAATGGGCCGATCGATAGGCGCCATAATTTGAGCCTGCCATGTTGTCCTTAGTGGTTATTTAATCTGGGTTTAATTTCGCAACGGGTCAATTGTTTGTAGTATTTTGAAAGGGACAGACTTAGTGGAAGAGCGTGAAGCCCTATATATATAGTATTGTCGATACTGTTGTTACCGCTAACGCACAATTTTGATTGATGTGGGATTTGTGGCACTTGCCAGCACAATTTCATAACAGCCGGACTCAGGTATGGCACTATGCATTTGTAAGTAGTGGACCTGTAGTGGACCTGTAGTTAAACTGAGCAATTCTAAGAACTGCAATCGCTGCAGGCTGAAAGTTGCTGTTGATTGTTGTTATTAGTGCAGCAATTAAATAACATTAAAAAAGTCATAAGCAAATCGTTAAAAAATTTTAAGAATCAATTGCAGAGTAAAGAGATTATTACTGTAATTTTAGTAAATGTTCAAAAGTCCTAAGGTTAACGTTTATAGTTATTCTTACTTTTGTCTTGAACAATTTTTAAAATATTCAAGCACAAGAAGTAGATTTTCTTCATACATTTCGATTTCCTACTATTCATTTCGTTTTAACTTTGAATACTGGATCACTTTATAGTATGTCCAATAAATCTTTTACTTATTTATTATTCAAGTTGACTAAAAACATTGTCTGCGAAATAACCAAGCCTTTGCTTTTATCTATGTATCTACCGGTAATAGGTATATAAAAATTATTTATTAGCCTGCTTTGAACGTGGCTTAACTCTAATAGAGCTGCATTTGGGCCATATAATAAAACAGAGTTTGTAGCAGCCGCTGCCAATTGGCGAAGCTTGTGGAAAAATTATGACTACAATTTGCGCGAAAACCAAACCAAACAATTTGTGGTCGCCTCTAATGCGCTCACATATAACCCGCACTTGATTCTCAAACCCCGAAACCAAACCCCCAGCAACATGTTGGTCCACGAACCTGGTCAATAATTACACAAAGAGTGGAAATTTGGGGTGGAAAGGGGGAGTAAATTATGTGTGCAACTTGTGCGTAAAGTTCCAGCGATGCTAAAAGTTTAGCACCGCATTCAAGGACATTCACAAGAGGTTAGACAGAGGTGGGGGGGGGCGATGTCTCAGTTGCTGCTACAGAGGTGCGGAGGCTGCCAACTGCTGACAAAGTGGCTGCCTACCCAGTTTACCAGTTGGCAGTTCCCATTGACCAAACTGCGACGACGCGACGTTCATAAACTTTATCAGAGGAAGCCGCGACGCGTTTCTTCGCCATTTTTGGACTCCATGTGGGCACTGTATTGTCCGTCCGTCCGGCTGGTAGTCTTGCAAGTCTGGAAGACTGTCTGTCCCGTCTCCTTTGCTCCTTTCCTATAGTTTATGGCATATTATTGGCATAAACATGGCGACGTGCAGTGCCAGTGCCAGTCCAAAAGCCCCGAGAACAAAGTCCCAGGTATGCAAGGTGCATAGCTCTCCTCTTAGGTCTCTCATCTTCCCTTCTTTGCCCACAGCGCCCTCTCCTCCCTGTGTGTTTCTCCATGTGTGATTTATGCATTGTGTCAAACAAAGCGTTCAATTAGCGACTAAAATTGTAAGTCAGCTGCTGCCTAGACAACACATTGTGTTGGATATGAGCTCGTGTGCTGTTTTCTGCGTGACACGACTTGGAGGTTATTTTTAAACCTATCTGATAAACAATTATTAAGTAGAGCGAGAGAGAGAGTCCTCATTGCAATGGAGAAATAATAAATAGTGGTAATTTACATTCGGCTGGATTCATGAACTAGTATTTCCACAGTTTAGTGGAAAAATTAATCTGAAGTTTAGCTGAGACAAAACTTAAACAAATTTCAGTGGGAATTAATGTTAATATATAAATAATATGACTAGTTGATATAGTGTTGAGTTCTTAAACAACCTTCATTACTTAAAATAATAATTTTAAATTCAAAGGAGTTTAAAATTAACATTTAATCACTATACTCAGCTCTGTTCACAAAAAGTATATTTTTAAAAATAAGTATAAATTTGATATAAATATAAAAAACTTATAGAAATATTTAATCATTATTTAAAAATTTTTTTGCATTTGAAAGCACGCTTCCATCCCTAATTTGACTTTTAGAAGAGCTTTTCAGATTTGAGGCTCAGCTCCACACAAGTGACCCAGTTTTTGTGGCCAAGGGTTGACAATAAAAACGTGCGCGCAAATTATATAAATTATGAGAATATCCTTAGCCAGGTCAAAAGTAAAAGAAGCCAGCTAATGATTCCCCATATGAGCATAAGTCATGCGTGGAGCAAAAATGCCGAAACATTTTGCACAATTTGTGCCTCATTGGGCTCAATAACAATACTTCATCTTCAATAAAGAGACTGAGCACAGATACAGGCACTGAGTTTAGTTATAGGACCCAAAAGCTGGAGCAGTTAAAGCCTCAGTCGCAGCCTGGGACTGGACTGGACTGTGTGTAGAGACACGGTGAGTGCACCGACCATAATTGATGATACCGAATGCCACTAAATTATCAATTGACCATAAATTTGCTCATTACGTTCAGTTGTGGTCTTGAATTGACTTGGTATGTCTGTGGGTTCGATTCTGTTCGGGTTCTGTTCGATTTGGTTTGGTTTTGTTATCTTTGGATGCATTCTGTTTGTTCTGTTGTATTTTTCATTCAAGTTTTCAGCTTAAACTTTTATTTTCTTTTATTTTTGGCCGAAAACGTTTAAACGCTTTTAACGTTTTTAGCTGAGGAACGAGCTGGAGCTCATCATCATCATCATTTGCCATTGTGGCTGGCGTTTTAAATAACTTTTTTATAAGACCAGACCAGACCGGACCGATCTTCGCGAGTTATTGGCATTTTCTGCTCTGTCTTTTAACTGTGTTTTTGCTGCACGTTTTTTTGTTGTCTCAGATGCGCGAGGGGTGAGGAGTTAGGGGGAAGATTTCTTTCTTCCTCTTCATCGAATCGAATAGAAAATTGTTGTTTACAGCTGTCGGGTGTTGGTATTTCATGGCCCTGTTCACTCTGAACCGCTATAATTGCTGTTTATGCTCTGGGAACTGCCTGCTGAGTTAGAGCCTTTATTGGAGCTCATAGACTTGGTCCAAATTATATAGAAATACTTTGCTAAATGTGGCCAAAATGAACACTGATTGGTTTATGATTAAATATGATACCTATCACAGAGCTACGATTAGCTTGGGATATCATTTTTGGCCCATGCTTTATCATCATTCATTGTCATAAATTTGAACAAAATTCTGTCTGTCATAAACTTAAACTCTTATTAACTTTACTGTTGTAAATATTTAAGATAGGGGATACTGAAACATAGGTATATTTTAAAAATGGAAATTTAAAAGTAAGTAACTAAATAAAAAATTAACAACTTGAGTTTCTTTTTAACTAAATACAAAAGCAAACCAAACTGGTATACAAGTACAAAACTTTACTTAACTCTAGTCAATCATTTTCTGGTTGTCAGTTTAGCATTCTTTAAAGTTTAGGATGCTTTGTGGAATGCAAGTTCTGTTGACCTTTACTCAACTTTAGACATATGTGAGTATGTGTTAGTGCTGAGTAAGTGGAAACTGTTTGACATTTATGCCTTGCCACTGTGTTACGTGTTTGTGAACAGCAAGTGCTTTTGGCTTCAGCTTTGACTCGGCCTGTGGTTGTTGTGTTGGTCACATCCGCATCCTAGACGCGATGTAGACACGTTCAGGGGGCTCCATGATTAACATATCACGTAGACGTTGCCATAACATTTCACAGGCTGCACAACAAATAAACTGCAGTCAGCTCAGCTGCCACACAGAGCTGCCCCTTGCCCCATTTTCTACCCCCTCCCATCTTTTCTCTTCTGTCGTATCCCCTGTTGAGTGACGTACAACTTGACGTGGCAGCAACGAATCTGAGAGGAAACCTTTAGCCCCTCACGAGGGGGGGGGCATCGCTTGTAATATTTAACACCAACTGAATTTTAATGCGATTTTGCAGCTGACTGACAGACCAACTCACTGAAGGACTGACGGACTGACTGACGGACTGACGGACTGACGGACTGACTGACAGACAATGCTGTGCGCCTAATGGCCAACTAATATGCGCAAAATGACTTGCAGGCAAGTCGCGAACTGCCAACTGGGAACTCTCAGTCTCAGTCGGAGTCTCAGTCTTTTGGCCACAGATCGTGCCACACTGCATGTGGACAGACATTGGATATTGCAACACCTTGTGTGAGAGTTATGGCTATGACCAGGCAGGCGAAGGAGCAACATCAACAGCTGCCTCCCCAGCTCACGATCTGTTAGTCTGAGCAAGCCTCTCTCCTGCGAATACCCTGTACTTATGAAAGTCTGTCAAGAAAGGTATGCTACCTCAACAATTCTTACAATAGCATTTTCAAATATTAAGCTTTTTTGATCTCATTCAGTTTTTTTGGTGTATCTAATATCCTGAGAGTCTCATAGGACTGCATGACATAACAGAAATTTACGAATTTTTATCAATTTTATATGTCTTCTTAATATTCCTAAAGTTTTCTAACGATTGTTTGTAAATTGCACTCCGCAGGGTATTTTCAAACTGATCCCACTTAAATTTAATCCTCCTATTTGTTGCAAGCATGTAGTAGGTGTCAATAACTTTCAAATGTTTTGCCCAGGATCATTGTGTATTATCATATACATAGCCACATGCATTTACTCCTTGACTCCCGCACCTTCCCTCCTCCTTAGCTCCTACATGTGCCTCCCACCCTTCACCCCCTTTGGCAAATTTATGCATTTTTGAAGTTTTAATAATGTAGCTCGTTAGCCACGGTTTGTTAAACTTTGTTTTCATTTTCACTTCACTTAACTTCAATGCAAGGCAGCTTCGACTTGAGCTCCAACTCGCTCCACATCCAACTGAAAACCCGTCACGTGTTGCTTCCCCCGATTACACTCTCCTCCTCCTCCTCCTCCCACTGCCATAACCATCTTACTGTCATCTCTAACTCGACTCTGGCTGCAGTTTTCGGTTTCAATATGCGCGTCGTGCATTTGCTTGGGGTCGTTGTTGTAGTTGCATTTGTTGTTGCTGTTGTTGTTGTTGCTTTTATTGTCAGCTATTTGTTGCCTTTGGTCATATTCCAGTTGGCCATGTCTCCTTGTGGCGCTTAACAGACGCCTAATTCCCTCTCCATACTCCTTTTTTCCTTCAATAGTTTGATATACGTACAAAAGTGAAAACACATTTTGCATTTGGCCGCGTTGTCTGCTTGCCACTTTGCATACCCGCTCACACTTTTCCCCGCTCCAACCATCTAGTTGCATCGAGTGTTGAGCTTGTTATGTGTCAGGGCGTTGCAACAAATGGTGGCAGGGTGAAGGAGAGAAGGATAAACAGTGCGCATAGCTATTGTGAATGCGGCTAAGCTGGAATTGTCATGATATGATCGGCGTCATTAGTAATCGGGGTGTTTGACCCTCTTGGTCTGGCTCCCAATAATAATAACCGAGGATTGCTGAGTCTTTTGTCTGGATTACTTTACGATATACTGATCTGTTTGCTAATCAGTCAAAATTTAGTATGATTTATGTGATGCAACTAAACGAGCATTAGTGACTTTAACCACTAGGTGCTATTGGAACTTTTCTTTGGAAGCTTTACTTTAATTTAACCAATATCTTAAATTGCATTTTGTTTCTTGTTTCTCACTTTCTAAAAATTCTTTCTTTTAATTTTTTCATTCCTTTTTCGGAAATTAAATGATACTTAAAAAAGAAAAGCATTTTCGGAATTTTTCTCTATCAACTTGTCCTTTTCCTATTCTGCCTGTAAATTCCTTTTTTATCTTTAGTCTTTGTCTTTCTTTCCATTTGGTTTCTATGCGTTTTTTTTTGCCTTTAGGCGTCACCCTACACCCCTCCCCCCCATTTGATTACCTGCTTATTACCTTTTTTTGTTGTTGCATACCTGATGAAGTAATACAATTAAATGTCATATTACACAAAAGAAAAACATGCAGCTCGCCGCTTGTAAATGTCCAGGCACATGTCTGGGCCATTAGACAAAATGGCCAAGTCGTGAGTTGGTGTTAACTACAAACGAGTTGAATTCGTTTTCATTTGTTGGTCTACGTAATAAATAGCCTTCATTATAAGCAATAAATTGAAAAAAAAAAAAATTGTTTCTCTCAGCCAAAGTGTTTTTGAGGAAATGAAAAGTCGTTTAACTGAATTTCTTATTAGATACATGAAGTTGAATGAAAATTAAACATTTCACATATTAAACTTAATAATTTATATTTTAACTATAAATTTATTATCTATATGGAATATAAACTTTTCCACCAAATACTATATTTTTTATGACAATGGGCAATCTGACTCTAACAATCTTTAAGTTATTTATTTGAAGGACAATATGACGAAAAGTGTTAATAAACTTGCACTTCATTCATCAACATCATCATTAGCTCAAAACTTGTGGTCTTTTCGTCCAATAAATGAATGAATCATTAGAAAGTTTGGCAAGCTAATAAGACATATTGTCCAACAGGTCAGGCAAAAGGACCCCAAAAAGGTAAACGCAAAACGACAAAGAGTCTTGAGTACCGAATCCTTAGATCAGAGTCCTGTTATCCTGGACATTATAAGAATGGTATGGTTGGGGCTTTCTTTTTTTGGAAGTATTGGCGTTTTGGGGCACGTGTAATGCGAGTCAACCTGTTGTGGCAAGTTTGGCAAGTTGTTCGCTTCCTTGGGCTAACCGTAGCACATTACAACTAATACACTCAGACGATGATGTTGTAGCCCAAAAAGTTTGCGTTCTTTGAATTTCACAAAGCGCATAATTACCAACAACATGGTAAAAAAAAGGAGAGGAAAATATTGGGGAAAACGAGGAAAATACGATGAAGAAGAAGAAGAAAAATGGGAGACAAACTTTTCGACAAAATTATTTGTGGTTTTACGTAAAGAACGACAACAACTAAAGACAGCACGACACAGAGCGATGTAAGGATCCAGATAGATAGAGAGGGAAAGAGAGAAGAGAGAGAAAGAGAGAGAGAGAGAGAGAGAGATGAATAGCGAGTGGAAAACTTTCACATAAAGAAAAGTTTGTGCAAACCAACTTAAAGAAAATTATAATTACACGCACAGTCAGCCAAATGGTTGAGTCCAAGTCTTGGTCGGGTTGTGGTCTCGTCTTTTGGGGTTGAGGGTTGTTGTAGCGCAAAAGAAAATACTTTAATTGCCGTTAGTTTTCGAAGTTTTCGATTCGCAATTTGTATGTGAGGACAAATGGCAGACAAACAAGCGCAGCAAATTATGGAAAAATATGCTAAAAATTGCTATGAAGCATGAAAACTCTACTGAATAATTAGACGACCACCTGACTGACTCCCCTCTCTCTCTCTCTCTCTCTCATTTTTGAGCAACAACAACAGCAAAATGGAATAACTTGGAAAATTGAAACGCAGCAAAGGGAAAAGTAACTCCTTCACACAGGCCCACATAAATTGAATTGCCTGGATTGAATTACGTGCTGAGCTTACTGAGGTGGCCCCTTTGGCTTTTTCGTAGTTTTCTGTTAGTTTTGATTTTTATTTTGCTCAAAACTTCATAATTGGCTAGGGCAATTAAAATGAATTCAGACTTCTCCAGACTCGACTAGACTCTTCGACTTCGGCTTTGGCTTTAAGCATTCTCAGACTTCAACTCTCGCATTGCCACACAATTTTTCATTAACATTTGTTTACACTTCATAAATCAAAAAGCAAAAGTCGAGAGGGGCCAGCATAATAGAACCATTGCAAAATATAAAATAAAAATAAAAATAAAAAAAAATTACAGACAGCAATTGAATGCTTCCTTCGCCTTGTTTAATTTCCATTCCAGTCAACTCTGCCCCCTTTCCAAACATCTGAACCGTCAAGCCCTCAACCGTTAGGGTCAGTTTCATTTATTTAATGCATGTATTAAATAATTTTTCAAAGGTAAAACATGCAACACTTTAAAATTAGAAATGCATTTACTTATAACTTCAATTATTTTAAAAAGTCATACTAAGGTATCACAATTTTAGTCGATATATCTTTAAGTTAGAAGTTGCCTGATCTTTTTTATTTAAATGGAATATTATAATATTTATCTTTAAAGATATATAGTGTAATAAGATTTGTATATTTGTTTCGAAATAAGGTATTTCTACATCTGTCTCGTGATTTCGCCGTTGCTAAACTCCATTCAAAACATTCCGTCCTGCAATGAACCCAAACCATTTCTTTCTTTTGTGAATTCTTTCAAAGTTGCTTTTATTTTGTATTTTTGTAATATTTGTAGCCGGATTCATAGCTTAGGCATTCCATTTTCATTTGCTTTTAGTATCCTAGGGGTCATCTGAGTGCCAACCCCTATTTAGCATTGACCATGGTCACTTTGTCTGCGAAGTGTTTCATTTATTTAATGCATGCACAATTTTCTAGACACTTTAACTGCGACTTTTGATTTTCACTTCGGAGTTATGGGGCTTAGCCTGTGACTGGGGCTTAGGGTTGCTCGGGTTGCTTTTTCTAAAAGCCCAGCTATGCAGCAATCCAGTTTTACAGTTTTTGTGTTTCCATTTTATGGTACGGAAAGAGAAATAAACAGCAAGAGGCCATATAGACAGCGTCTAGTACTAAAAACAGAAGGCCAGACGAAAATAAAAACACGCAAATAAAAGGATTTTCGCGTTTTCTCTTCTGGCCAGAAGGAGAAGCGCGTTGGCTTTTAGCTTCATGGCGTTAAGATTGCAGTTTTCCGGCTGCTAACTTTCATTAAAGTCTCGACCAAGTGTGCATGCAAAACTCAAAGCCATGAGCCATGTTGTGTCCTCGGCACAGCTTGGTTGACTAGACAAATTTGATTGAGAATTATGGACGGAAAGAAAATGCATTACAGAGTCAGCTCTAAGATGTGGATATCCGAGCAGCTGTTGTTCTTAAAAGAATGCATTCCTTATATTTTCTTTAAATAAAATATTTATTTAACAAAGTGGTTTTTGAATATAGAATTTAAATAACTTTGTTATCTCAATTTTTTGATTTTGTATCAAAATCTATTACAGATGGAAGTGGACTAAGTAAAGGGCAAGCTACAATCTGTGTCTGAATTCTGGAATCCAAAATATTCCAGAGTTTCATATGTAGATTATTTAAGTTACTTTACTTCCCATGGGCATATTCATTAACATTTATTTACCTGCATAATATGACTCATTATGCAACTTCCGTGAATTGATTTGCAACCATAAAGAGACCCAGAGTGAAAGAGAGAGAGAAGAAGTGATCAACTGAGGAAGAAGACAAAAACGTGGATATCAATTGAAAGTCGGTTAATTTGATGCCAATCGAGGGCGAAGGCGAGGGCGACATCATCTGGGCTGGCCAGGTCTGGCTTGGGCTTGGCTCGACTTGGCTTGAATGGGGTCTGTCTGACTGAAATCAATGACAGAAATATGAAATGAAAATATAATTGGTAATTTATTGTGTCTACAGATTGTTGCACGAATCGAAACGCGAGCAAACCAAGTAAAATAATAAATGCACGTAAAATACGAGTACATATATGTATATATATGTGAATCTGAATCCGAATACGAATTGTCGATCCGTCTGCTGCCTCATGGATATGCATTGCATTTGTGTTTACAGCGCCAGCCGCACTCTGCCTGCCCCTTCACCCCTCTCACTCACCACTCGCTCTGTGCGTCATTGGCATGCAACTTCACTGTGCACCACTCCAAGCCAAATCCACTCGAGTGCGGACCAATAAAAATAATAAAAATTTTGCCATAATAAAAAGCGCAGCACTCACTGCAGCGGGTGAATATAAAAAATACACTCACACACACAACACACACACAGCCATTCCACACACACGAGCCGACCAAATAAATCACACAACTTTTCAGACATGGAGCCCGCCAAGTTGGTGGATTCTGCTGCACAGCCGCACCACTGCACCACTGTACCACTGCAGACAGAGAGACACAGTAACCACTGTGGGGGGAGAGTGTTGCAGTTCCGTCTATTCCAATTGACAAATAGATGGAGCTAAACAACCATATCGAAAAGATCAACATGCAGTTGATTGTTAAATGCAATGATAGCTTACTGAAACATTATCGATGTGTTTTATGTGACATCGATAAATATCAACTGATTAAGAATTACATGTAGCTTGGAAAAATCTTTTAAACTTTTATTATATTATTCTATATATTTTTTCTTTTTTCTTTGCTTAGAGTTTGACTTTTATCGAAGTTTATAAGAACACTAAGGATGCAGATAACTAGATGAGTTTTAAAAAAGGAGTGAACAATTCAAGGACTCTAAGGACAATGAAAACTGTTTAAGAAATCTAATAATTATCAAAGAATCCGTTAATAACTATATTTTATATTTTTCCTTATTTCTTTGTTTAGCAAAGTTCGACTTATTAAGGATTTCAGACGAGCTTTAAGAAGATATTCAAATAATTAGATGACTTTTATAAAAGAACGATTAAATATTTAATAAATAAATATAAAGAAAGCTATGGTACAAATATATATTAAATAATATATTTCATATTCCTGCCATAATTCCTAAAGCTGAAACTTCTAAAAATTGCGTGAATGAAAATACAAGGATAAGTGGGAGAAGTGATGCCCTAAGTGACATGGACATATTGATTACAATGATTGCAGACCAAGTGGTAATATTAATTATATAAAATATTACTAAGTAACAATTTGTTACCCAGGAATACAGTAATTATTTATAATAATAATTTTCAATATTTCCTATTCTAAATATAAACAGATTTCAAGTGCACCTTACCTTGAACTATAGATCCTTTGGATGTTATGGCCTTAATCTGCAAATGAAAAGTAAATATTCAAAAATAGTTTATTTAGAAATATAGCAAATTATAATAACAAAAAAACATTCAAATTAATTGTAAAATATTTAGAAAAAGATATATGGAAAATATGAAAAATTCTAGAAGAATGGTTTATGTTTGTATAAAAAGTGTTTTGTAAAAAATGAAATATTAAAAATAATTGAATAGCAACTTGTGATTGTTTTGATTGAAGTCAATTCGATTTGTGTTTCATTAAAAATTATTTATCCCCTGTATATCTAGTGTATATGTTAGTTGTGTGTATATACTTGCTTATTATGAATACCTTGAAATTTGAAACTCAAAAAACATTTGCCAAATGATGATGACCGATCATTAATTATGCGTCCTGCGTTTTGCGAAGGAACCAAAAGAGACTAAAGAAAAGCCGCAGCATGCGGGCTTTATTACCTGATCATTGTTGCAGCTGCAGCAACAACAAAAATAACAACAACAATAACAACAGCAGCAACGATAACAATAAACGAGGCACAACAATAACCAGCAATGGGTTAACGTCGTTCAGTTCAGTTCGATTTGATTTGATTTGATTTCGATAAATCAATTGGCGGTACGCAAACTGTCAAAGCAAGTCGCAACTTTCCATTTTGTGGCAACACGGCGTCGGCGGCATTTATTAGATATCGTTCAACATTTGACAATAAATCAGAGCGCAGCACTTCAAAGTTGCCACACATTTTCTAGTTGTTGCAACGACAGTGTCTCAAGTATTTCAACTATTTGCGGCCAGGCCAACAACTTTGTCAACTCACTTTTGGGCCGCGTAAACGTAAGTTAAATTGCCAAATGTGTTTGTTGGCCAAGTGTTCGTTCATTAACGCCATTAAACCAGTTTTGACATTTTAATTAAAGTCATTGCAATGTTGCGTTTGCAGCTGCCCCATGCTACAGGACAAGGTCAAGATCATAGATCATAGGCGACTGCTTATCGGTGGCAACAACAGCAACAGCAACAGCAGCAGCAACAGCAGATGCAGCAACAAAAGCAACAACTAGAAATCCGCTTATCGGGCATATCAGTCGCCGGCATCTGAACCGCCTTTGGGGCATGTCCTGCGTTCAACATCGACGATGGCAGCGTTGCGACAAGGCACAAAAATTTGCATTTACCAGCCTGTCGCCCACTTAATTACGCAGCAACAGCAACGCAGTCGACACCGACGCCAGCGCTGCTGCAACATGTTGCACATTACACTAACAAGCATGCCACAGCTCTGTTGCAGCAAAGAAGACAGTCAACCACCCCACACAAACAAACACAGCAAAGTTTGAAGCTAAGCTTAAATTAGTTTTAAGAGACACATAATAATACATAAATAATTTAAAAATTAAATAAATAAATAATTAAATAAAATTAATTAATATAATACAAGAAAGTTTTTTAATCTGAAAGTAAAGTACATAAAAAAGTGCTAAATTTTTTTTGGCTTTAAATACAAAGTAATCTGTAGAATTGTCAAAAAAGTTTCTATAGATTTTAGACCCATCAAATTTAATTCCTAAGCAACTCCTTAAATTTGTAAGGTGTAGATTATTATTTAATTTCCTTTAACCAAAATTAGATTCTTATTATTTTGGATGTTATATAGTATTAAAATACATATTTAATTGTTTTCATTATTAATTTTGAATTATTTTCAATTTCATTAAAGGATCTTCATTTAAGTGATATTTTAATCGACACATTTGTTGGGTGTGCAGTGCGAAACGGATACGTGCAACTAGAAATATTTCGCAACAAATTATTCAACACTTTGCATGCACAGCGACAACATTGAGTTGGAGACATGCGGCGACCCTCAGCCGCCCCAGACTTAGGATCCCAAGGCAACCAGGCCAACCAACCAGACCAAGCCCCATAGCAAAAGGCAGCCCCTCACCACAACTCCTCCCTCCCATCTCCTTACTCCCGACCGGACTGTCAACATCTTGTCTTTGGTCTTTGGGCTGCTGTTTGTCATTTCCTTTTGGCTGTTGCTGTGGCTGCGGCTTGTTAAATGCTGTTGGAATTTGCCACAGCCTCAGCCAGCGGATGACAGGACTAGCAATTGAAGAGGTAAAGAGGGGAATGGAGAGGGGAAATGGGGTAGGAGGAGGCAAGGATTTAGATTGGGAACGGCAACGGAGAGTTGTGCACTTAAATCATGCCAATTTAAATGAGTAAAAATCTTCAGCCTACCTGTGTCTCGTTTTGACACTTGTCATTGTTGGGATGCGGCATGTGGCATGTGGCAGGCATGTAATGTTGCAACAACGAGCTATACTGGAGCAAGATTCGCAGACTGTTTGACGTCGTCACCGGAAATGGTGCACTTGTCGTCAACATCGTCTGATGGGTGCTGCGTTAATCAGTCAAGGCGCTGATTGAGTAATGTGCCTCTAACCCTCTCCTCTCTCCATCACTCTCTTTCCCCACCATTTCCATAGATCAAAACAGCTGCAGGGATGCGTTAACATGTGCTAAGCTGCGTCGCGAAATGACCATTAAAATGTTATCGCTTATTTATCGCTCAAGATTCGAACAGAGTCTCAGTCTCAGTCTCTCTTTAAGTCCCACTCCCTTCCCAGTTACAGTCCCAGTCCCAACTACCGCCTCAATCCGAGTCTGTTGGCGGTCCTACTCTGGGCTAATCCGCACACGCATGCGATGCTCTTGCCACACTGGCAACATTGTTGACAAAGTGTGCAACAAAATGTTGCCTGTATCGTCGCGTGGTGCACACCAACGAAGCAGACAACATTATTGCAAAATTATTGTTGTTAATGTTGCCAGTGCATTTATGACTTGTATGAATTGCCTTGGCACAGTGGTGCATTATTTATTTACAGTAAACTAAGATTTAATATTGGAGATAATGGCTTGATTGAAGACTATGATATTACATATGCTATAATAAATAAATTTTAACAAACAAAACATAAGAAATAATTAGAATTTGAAACAGGTATAAATTCCAAATTAAATCATAGGAACTTAATTTATTTTTATTTATTATTACATCTTACATCTTGCTTATAAATGAATGCTCTAGTCACAATGATCCAGTTATTTTGTTGTATTAATAACTGATCATTAAAATATTCTTTATATTTATGATAGAGTACATTATATCTGCACAATTTGTTTAATCTTTGAGACATTTTCTATGTCATTTCTTTTGACATTTATATTAATTAGTTTATAATTATAAAGAATATTCAGTAAATCTTTACTCTTAAATGTTATTTTTTACTTTTGATACCCATAGATAGTTCTGTTTCTCAATAAATCGTACTAAATACCATTTCAACATATCTCTGGATGAGACAATGTTGCGCCTTGTTTGGATTGTGCTGTGCCAAATGGAATTGCAATCAAAGTGAATCTAAATTTATTGATTAGATGGATTCACTTGCCAGCTTTCCACTTTCAAGTGGAAGTGTATCTTCCATAATCCGTTGCATAGGTATTCAAGTAGCTAGTTGGCAAGTCCGAGGTCCAACCTCAAACCCTAGCGACTGCCAGTGGTTAGGTCTCTGTGATTGTTGTTGTTGTTGGCTGGATAGCAGCCCTATCTGTAGGCCAGTCCAGTGGTAGAACCTCAGCTATCTCAAGTGCATTCTCGGCCCAACTGATTGGTGGCCTGTTGAATGCTAAGTTGACGCTTTGATCTTGTCTAGCGCGTAAATCTGGCGATGCGCTTTGAGATTAAATGCCATTTGTGTGGCGATGGGGAAGCCGGCACTCAATCTGACCACATGATTCCTTCCCTTTGCATCTTTTACCCTCACTTGTGTGCACTTGGCAAATTAAGCAGACTTCCCGGTACCCAGTACCCAGTACCAGCACCTGTTCATTAAACGACCGCTGGAAATTATAGTTGGGTGAGTGCAGTAAACAAATGTAATCGACATCCTGTGTGCAGGTCCAGGCCACAAAGGATGCCGACAGAGCCGTGCCACAACGTCTGTGCATCTTATGGGGGCGCCACAGAACTTGAAATGAACTAGAACGCAAAAACAAACTCAGAACACAAACACAAACACAAAAGCAAAAACAAATAATAAACATAACAATTTTTTGATTTACCATGAAATTTAAATGACCCAACACAGAGCAAGACCGAGGGAGATAGGGAGAGGGGAAGTTGCAACAGCTTGAGACTTCACTTTGCGTTTTATTGTCAAGGCGCGCAAATATTGTCAAAAGACTTTTCAGGGGAATGGAAGAGTGGGTGTGGTAGCAGTATAAGAGGGGAACGAAATGGAGAGGAGTCCCATTTGCATCTCGTTGCAACGGAAGCGCCAGAGATATGAGAAAAGATGCCGACAATGGGACAACAGTGGAAACTTGCCTGTATCTGTGTCTGCGTCTGTGTCTGGGACCTGAGTCCGGTCCCAATCCCAATGCCTGTCGCAATCCTGTTTTTGTTTGCGCCGGCGCTTCAAGTGTCCCTTTGGAGAGGGAGGCAAGACGCAAGAGGCAGTTGTCTTGCCACTTGTTTGGATTTATAAATATTTTTGGTTTGCTTAGGACGACACTCGAGTCGAGAGTTGAGAATTGAATCGCAGGCAAAGCGACTCGACTGGAAAGTGCCAGGCAATCAAAAACAAATTATGAGTGCTACAATTTGCTTAGCCCGAGCCAAGAGAGAGATATGCTAATGGATCTCAGTTTGCCTTATCTCTGACAACGTGCAACAAACTGCTGCACTTGGCCAAGCAGCGTGGCGCAACCATTTCATGACGGCATTGAACTTTCGCCAAAGGCTTCACTTCAATCCATTGAATAGTTTGAGTAGAAATGAGTGGATTCCGACTAGGAGAAGACAATGGGCCACAGTCGACACTCTACTGACCCAGTTGGATAGGGGGCAGGGCCGGGCTGGGCTAAGAAAGATAATCATGAGTGCAAATCCTATATCAATAATTGACTTAAAACCAAACAATTTATGATGACCTAAGCCCAAACAAAGGCAGCTTAGGAGGAACCCCAGTAAAAAGGGTGCGGTAATCAAAGGAATTGGCCAACAGATTTTGCCAAACGGATAACGGCCAACTCAGCGCCAAGACCTAAAAACTGATGACGTTGTTATTGCCTTTGTTGTTTTTGGTGTTGCTGTTGTTGTTGTTGTTGTTTCTGTTGCCAATGATGATGCCGATGCTGATGCTGATAATGTACTCGATGAACGATAGAGCACGCCGAGTGCAATGGAATGGAGGGAAACAAAACCCACGCAAAACTAATGTGAAAGTCAATGAAGGCAGGGACAGAACTAAGAAATTTACACTGAGAGAAAGATAGTTCCAAAAATAACAATATTGTTAACTCGGCTCTTAAGAAATTGCTGTTAAGTTGTTTATGGGTTGATTTTAACAATATTAGTCATGTATTTCTAACTGAATTTAAACACAAGATTTTCTTTATTTAATTACAAAACATTGTGAGCTTTTCTAAATGTGTCGTATGTTTTTTTTTAATTGACTCTTTTACCATTTATTTGGCATATCTAAAATTGAACTGGCTTTTATCCAATTGAATCGTTTTGTTGTTGATGAGGAGGATTATTTGGGCAGTAAAATAATTACTTCTAATCGCTAAATTTGCTTTAAGTTTTTAAAATGTAATTGAGAACATTTCAATTACTTTGTCATATATTAACTAATGTCTTTCTCCAAGTGTATCCTGTGGCTGTCGATGACGACGACGATGACTGGCGCGAGCTGCAATGTTGACCTTTGGAGTAACTCTCTGAAAACATCTTTATGCTGACTTGAGAGCAATAAATAGCAGCACCAAAGAATTCAAGTGGAAAAGCATGGCAAATAAATACGAATATGTTGAGGATAAATATTATTTGTGGCGCAAACTATGAGTATGAGTATCAGTTGAATAAGAGATACGCGGATGGGGAGATTCTATCCTAGGCTTTGCCAGTTCAATTCAGTTCAGGCCAGGCCAAAACAAAGGCCATGGCTTACAATTGTTGGCCAACTGGGTCAGCAAGTCAAGGACCAGTTAAAGAGCGCTCCAGGGATTTGTTCACATTTCCATTTATAGAACTTCAGACAGAAATTATGGACAGTAGCAAATAAGTGCATAAATTTGATCGAACCAAAACGCATCAACTGCAAATCGAATCAAAGTAATGATGACTCGTCAGTTTTAGAGGTAGTTGACTTATCGACAGGCAACTTGTTTCACTCTAGGTTAGGGAGAGAGTTACACACACAGACACACACACACACACAGTCCTCACTCGACTGACTCAACTTTTCTATCCTCTTTCAGCTGACTCACTTATGTAATAACAAAATTGGCATAAACATATGTATTAGAAGCTCCATCGACGACACTACAAGAAATGGGTTGCCAGTGTGCCCTTTGCTGTCCTATTCCTAACATGATTATTCCTTCTGCCAGGCTAAAAATATTCTAGGAACTGCTGCGTCACTATTGGCGAAGGGTAACCCATATCGGAGTATCTACATTTTGAATGAACTTGCAACGAAATCGAACGAAGAGTTTCTCCAAGTGGGCCATGAGTCAACTACAAAAGTTAAAAGAGACAGCTTGTATTTAATATAGAACTTTCTGTAAATTACATCAATATTGTTTAAAATTCTCATTATTTTGTTGCTGTTGTAAATGTGTTATAACTATAATTTAATAACATTTAATTAAAGATTACTTTCTAATTTATATACATATAATTTACTTATAATACTAGAATCATATTATATTAAAAAAAGCTGCTGCGATTTTGGCCATATTCTTTGATAACAAACTGGCAAAACAACAGAGTTCACTTTAATTAGAAACATGTATTTTACAGCCAAGTGAACGCGAAACAACAGGACGTTGCAGCTGAAGGACTTTTACAACAACAACTTAAATACAAACTGAGGCAAGTACATTGCTAATCAGTTCTAATGCCACCCCTTTCGGCTACCACCTCCCTCCAATCTGTTGTTGAACAAAAGTTCCATTGTACCATTTGGATTGACATCATTAAGACCACCACATAGTAACCACTTCGAATGCCACGTATGGGCAACCACTCAGTGAGGCTTAAGCAGTGGCCAGCTAATAACCAAGAGGGGCAAGAGGCAGATAGGTTGCCGTTGTTGTTGTTGTTGTTGCTGCTGCTGCTGTTGCGTAGCGCCACTTAAGTAAAGACGCTGTGCGTCAAGCAGGGAACAGTCTGCAACTCCAGCTAAAACTCTGGCTCTGGCTCTGTCTCTGTCCTGTGTCTCTGGCTGTGCTTGTTAGCTGTCAAACTCGAAAATTTGCAATGACAGCAAACATTGGCAACGCCGACGTCGGCGTCGGCGTCAGATAAGCAGCGAAATGAGCGCGGCCGTTGCACAAACTAAAAACTCATTGTCAGGCGCTGTCTGTTTGCCAAGTTGCAAGCAGCCAAGAGGCAACCCGATCCGCATTGGGGGTGCGTTGCTGCATAATAAACTGCAGCAGGCAGCAGGCACTGGACATGCTACTAGCATGGGGCATGGTGCATGGGACATGGGGCATGGGGCAGGAGGCAGGGGGAAGGGTCAGGCTGGAGAAACAATAGGGCGCCAGTTAGCCTGCTGCCGTTGCGTGGCAAGGCGAGTGGCAAGTGGCATGGCGAGTGGAATGGCGGCAACTGCCGCAAACGCAAAGGAACAATAAACACACGAAAATAATGTAATGAGTGGCAGCAGTGGGACAAGTGCAGCTTAGGCTGAGAGTGGTGCTGTCACAGTGGCACAAAATCCAAATTCATTAGGCAAAAATCTATCAGCCAAGTTATAAGCGAACAGTTGAATACTAAAACTGGCTTGATAAATTTTTCAATTCAAAATAATAAAAATCTTTGCTTACAAAACATGACCCACTGTAACCATAGTTATGGCCACCCTAAATCGAATAATTTAAAGTACTTAAATACATATATTTGGGCTTGGAGGTTTGTTGTTACTTTTCATAAACATATATAGATTTTATTTATGCCAACTCTGTTTATTAATTCAGGGAATAAAGCTGATTTGTATCAAGAAATCTAGGGAATAATTGGGAATTGTCTTTACAAATACATATATCTGTTCGGAGTGATATTGATATTTCTCTCAAAAACAGTAACTTTAACAATTTATCTCAAATATCAAATATAAATCTGACAAGTCTTGAAAAATATTATAGTTTGAAATGATATTATTGCAAATATGTCACGTATATCAGTTACCAATCTAAGCTTGACAAACTTCAAGTTCACAGTGAAATTTATATATTCTAACTATATCAACGATATCACACACACACTGTAAATCCACTCATGGTCACTCTATTCCTTAGCTGGAGACTAGAGTGAAATAGTGCAAAGAGCATATTAAATTCAGTTTTAAGTATGCACCGTGAGAAACACACCGAGTGGGCGTATACCCTTTAAGTAAGCTGAAAAGATAGGGATGCGGTAAGAGGAGCAGGAAGTGGAGAAGCGGAGAGGAGGTCGCCACATAGCATCCATAATTGATGCACCCTGCATTACTAGACAAAAAGCTGGTTGTTCTCGTTGAGTGGCATCAAAAGGGTTATTGCAACAACTGCTCTCCAGTGGCAGCTGCAAATGTGGCACAAGAAACGGCGCTTTGTGGCAGCCTTGCAACCATCATTGTCGTGTGCAGCAGCAGCATCTTTTTCCCCTGCCAACTGCTGCTGCTGCTTCATATTAATTAAGAATTATTTTAATTAACGTAATAAATTTGCGGATGCAGCAAAAAAAAATAAAATGCGCGTTCGTTTAATTTTTTTGTCTGTCGTTTATTTATTTTCTTTTTTACCATTCGTGCAACGTTTTGTGGCCAGGTTCGTGGCATTGGCATTGACTTGGCCAGCCCCGAAAATGTGCGAAAATTTATGTTGCATGCGATTTTGGTGACTTGTTTGCAACTTGTTTGCCATGTTCGATTGGGGACCTGCAGCCGAGGCTGCGACTGAGACGAGACTGAAGCTGAGGCTTATGCTGAGGCAAGTGGGTCAGAGAGCCTCTGCGGTTGCTGCCACAGAGATCGCAGCCTGCCTTCTACCTCCTGCCTCCCCTACCGAATTTCAATTAAATGCACATAAATTTAAAATTAGTAATAACTTTGGAACGCGGACTTGGAGATGGAGTTGAAGTTGGAGTTAAAGCTGAAGTTGGAGTACAAAACGTTGCCAGACACGCAAAAACGCAGGATGAGGACAAAGTCGACACAGCTGTTGCCCGCATTTTGTTGAAGCCGACGACGTGACCCGTTGCCCGTTGCCCGTTGCACGTTGCCCGTTTCCTGCCACACAGCTGCTTTGCTGCTCGCCTCGTCGCGTCGCATCCAGTTAAAAAATCTGTGTGCCTATTAATTAGCCAAACTTCAACACCTGCTGTGTGTGTGTGTATGTCTGTGCAGACCAAATTAACTTGACAACACGCCTGGGCAAATACTCCACTCTATCCCTCTGACATCTACCTACACTTTCTCAGTCACTCTGGGTCCTTATTTGGGCTGTGAATTGGAAAATAATTGTGCGACAGCCATTAAATTACAATGCCCAATGGACAACGTTAGACGAATGGTTATTGCGGGAGCTGCAGGGGGGATTTGTTTCTAATTTTGGGTTGATTTGCAGCAGGTGGCGAGCACAGTGGCCACGTCTCGGCAATTATGGCATTATAAATAAACAAAGACCAAATAGTTATTAACTAATAACTGACACGCGCCTGCTCCTTTCCCTAATCGAAGTTTTTGTTTTGTTTCGTTTTCCTGTGTGTGCTGATAAAGTTCATCAAATATTTATGTGAACACCGCCTGATGACAGAAATGCCTTCGAAGGGTCATGGGTCATGGCTGTTAAGGCATCAAATCAAATGAAACAAATCATTCAGCTTTGAACAGGTGAAACTAATTGGCCGAATTTGAATCCAAAATGGTCAACAATTGTCCACTAAACTCAACCGATTGATTAGCCGCTATCTAAAACTTATAAAAATTGACCTTTCTTTTATGTAATTGTTGAACAAGCCGTTTGACATTTACTATTTTTAAAAGCCAATTTTAGTTAAAGGCTTTTACTACTTGGTTAGAGATTTTCATATTCATATTGACATATTAACATCATTTATCTGCTTAAGAAGTAATTCAATAATTGAGCAATATCTAGAATCAATAAAAATAAAGTATAAATTTGTGGGTATACAATAAGTACAGAAGAAGCTTTTAAAATTTATTTTAGACTCTTGTTAAACGACCTCAAAATTCTAAGAATATGCTTAAATTATTTCTTATATTTTTAAGTTGCAAAAATTATTTTTGTGTTCTTTGGAAATCATTTGAACTTTGCTGTTACTTTATTTAAAGTTAGACTTTCTAGTTGAATTTCTTCCTAATCAAATTGCAGAAAACTTGACTTTAGTTAACTCTTATCACATAATTTAACACTGAGTACCATTTTAAAATGCACTCGCTGAAAATTCATTCATCCATGCTCGCATTTTAATGGTGTTTAAACCTAACCTTGTCGGACTTAAGCTGTCGCATTAGAAGGCAACATTCGACATAATCGAACTAATCAATTTGCGTAAATAAACTGCACACGGTTTATTATCGGGCAGGTGGCACGTGTCGCGTTGCTGTTTTTGTTGCTGTTGCTGTTGCATGAACCCAATTCCGCCCCCCATACCACTTGCGACATAAATCTTTATTTAGAAAAGTGTAAACAAAAATTACTCATTCACGCGCATTTAAAAGAGACGCCGACACATTTGTCGGATACGGGCGGAAACAAAGCAGAAGTGAAAATGTTAAAAACCTGAAAAGAGAAGGAAGCGTGAAAAAGGCTGAAATGCGAAAAATCAACGACTTCGACAGGGGAACAAGCTCCAAGTGTGTGTGTGGGTGTGTATATTAGCATGTGTGGGCTGTGGGGATGTAAAGAAGGCATGGTTGTGGTGTGTGAAAGTACTAAAAACCCTATAACATCCCCCATGCGCCCGCTAATGGCTCTCCAGTGTGTTTGACGTCGTCGTCGAACCCAGTCTCAGTCTCAGTGCCAGTCCCAATGCCAGCCCTCAATCCCTCTCCTATTCTCCGTGCTTGGTCCCTGATCGGGAGTCGGCGTTGGCCGCGTTGAAAAGTCAACGATTGCCGCGTTGCGGAAATTAACGGAAAATCAGCAAAGCAGGCAACAGCAACAGCAACAGAAAAGCCAACAGAAAAGGCGGCAGAAAAGGCAGCTGCCTGTTAATAGCAACAAATGCGAAGGATGCTTGATTTAATGTACAAAACTTTTTGATGTTTTCTGAAGCCGATGCCGATGCCGATGCTGATGTTGGCAACAACTCTGGTAGCTTATCATGAGACAGACATTTTGCTTATTTAAAAGTAATTATGGGCAACCCGATCTCGGCTCCTACGAGAGTATGAGAAAAACTCATCGTAGTCTTCTCAGTGTCAGTCAGACGCACCTAAAGACTGTCGTCCTGTCAGCTCCCTTGCCAACTCATTGAAGCAGAATGCGGCAAATCACGCACCCAACTTCATGCCGAGGGTAAGGTTTTGGGGTTTGGGTTCGGGTTCGGGCTCGAGTTTGTATACATATTCCATATAAATGTATACAAATTATGCGTATTTATCAGGAAAATTCAATGAACTGTAAATGGTGTGGAAGTTGTTCATGTGAGTTGCATGTGTAGGTGTGTATGTGTGTGTGTGTGGGTGTGTATATGTGTGCTGAGGTGTATGTAAAGGTGTTTTACCCCACGACCCATTGTTGTTCTGTGGTTGTCTGTTACAACATTAAGCCAAGGGGTCGGCCTGAGAATGCGCACAGGTGTGTGTCAAAAGGCATGCGAAATTGCTGGAAGGGAGGTGTAATGGGTAGGGGATATAGGACGGGGACGGGGGTGGTAGTAATATAATGAACACTGGTGGGGAAATTGGTAAAACGACTTACAAAGGTGCGGATTAAGTTTGTATTAAAGTTAAGCTTCAACAAAACATTAATGAATGAACAACAGAAGAATGAATGTTATGGGTTATCTAATATAGATATGTAAATGTTAAAGGTAAATGAACTTTGAACTATTGAAAATGTTATTACTTTATATATATTTATGATCCATTACAGACATTGCATTGTGAATAGTTTTACATAACAAGAAACTTTTGAAGATTGAATAGATTAATAGCTACAAAGGTATCAGAAATGCAAAGAGTCTCGAGAAACTTGGAGTAATGGAAGTAGGTATAATAAAAGTATTTTTAGAAAATATGATAAAATAAAACAAAAACCACAAATTGATCAAATATTTGTTGATATAAATATCTTTTTAAGAAAACGTTAAGCATACCTCAGTTTAAATCTATTCTTCAAAACTACTAATAATATTTGGCTGTGTTTCATATTCTTACAACTCTTTCTTAAATTTGCTTGCATTTCTTTGGGAACTGGTTTCTAAAATCCAACGTCTTGGATCATTAAAACTTTAGCTAAGCAACTGCATTTTCTGAATGTTTTTAGTGTTGTTGTTGTTGTAGCTGCTGTTGTTGGGGAGGAATAGCAAAAGGGGGAAAAGCTATGCTTGCCACTTGGCAGGCGAGTGGAAAACTTTTCATTTTACAACAACGACTGCAGCTGAATGCGAACCGGAAGTGTAGGAGTCTACATGGGGTGAGAGAGTGTGAGAGAGAGAGAGAGAGGGAGAGAGGGGGGGAGAGGAGGACAAAGTGTAAAAGAAATAAACGGACTTAAAATAGGAAAAGTCAACATGAGCTGTGCGTTGTGTCCTGGGACAGGATGTTGGCTGACTTCCCTGCCTCTACCTCTGCCTCTGCCGGGAACTAACTTATTTTATTTCAGTACAAGACTGGCCAGGACATGGCCAGGACAACGCACTGCTAGGGGCTAAGTGCAAACACAAAGATGAGATTTCTTTCTTCTGCCTTTTCCCCTCAATCCACCTCTCTTTCTCACTCCCTCTCTCTCTTTCACTGAATGGGCAGCCATTTCTTTCGGGGGGCACAAAAGCGTAACGGCGCTCAAAATGACTGACACGGCTTGCTGGTCACATGGTCAAGAGCGTGAAGCGAGCCGTTGTTATAAAGTAGACGGACTAACACACACACCAATATACGCACAACAAACAAACACACACACACCACCATACACCACCACACACTCAGAGACAATGCGAAATGAAATTCCATCGCTGGTGTCCCCCATAGAAGAACATTTTGTATCTGGCTTAGTTGTTTTAAACTTTATTGTTTACGCTTGTGATCAGCAGCGACGCTGACGTCGACGTCTTGGCAACCATTTTGTTGACTGCTGTCTCTTCTTCTTCCACTTCCACTTCTTCTTCTTCAGCTTCAGGTCACACTTTGGCCCATTGTGTGGCTCTAAAACATAAACGGAAGCGATTTATGGCGCAAACACAATGAACGAGTCACCAGCCAACAACAACAACAACACACAAGAAATTGACGAACAACAACAACAATGGCTCACAAAGGACACGGATACGGTCAGAGCAACAATTTGTGTAGTGTTGACCAGCATCGCACAGACCCTGTCCCTCTGCCTCCCCTCCTTCTCCCTATATTCCTGCTCGTCCTTGTCGTCGTAGCAGCTCATAAAAAGCACAAACAAACGGGCATCAACTAAGATTAAGCGAAGGGCCAGGAGGGGTAGATGAAAATCGGATAGGTCAAAACTGACTTCAAAAGTGGTCAAAAAGTAGCTAACATTGTATCAAATTAAAATTCTGTTTTAAATAATAAATAATGATTACACTGACAAATATAACACAGAATGTGAGTGTATTTAAAATAAAGATAAAAGTAGACCTTTCACTGATATATGTATAAAATAGCTGTGAATCATGATATGATACTTTAGAATGAGCAAAGCAACTTGAAGGCAATTGAAAAAAAGTTATTGACTTTTAAAAATTTCCCCAAGTTTTTCAGAATACAATACAGAAATAAAAAAATTAAATTAAACTAAAATAAAATAAATTCATTTAATGGTGTTTTCCTGATTTAGCTAAAAACCGCTAAGCTGACAACACTTTTCGCGTAGGATCTGAAGTCGCTGGCATTGTTCGCTGGCCGCAACTAAAGTGCTTGTCACTGGCCACGGCCCGGAAGTATCTTTATTTTAGCTTTGTTTGCACTCACACACATACAAACACACACACACACACAGAGAGAAAGAGAGACAGGGACATAGATACACATACGTAAAGGAAACCCAAGTGTTATTATCCTGCTTAGCCATAATACGTTGTTAAAATGTTGAGTCTGTCATTTGTTGGCTATACTAAAAATCACAAGAAATTGAAAAAATGCTTCAGCACTTGAAAAGAAGAATGTGCAGGGGGTGTAAAAAATTGTGTGGAGGGAAGGGTAGGGTAAGGAGGATAGCAAATAAATGCCAAGGCATTTGGGGGAGCGACGAATTCCGTTGAGGTCCTTTGCGTGGGTCCTGTGGGAATCGTTGACGGGCGCGTGGCCATTTTGTATTTTCCGACTTTATTAACTTTTCAGCCAAAAAAGGAAATGCTGAGCGCCGCCTTTGATTTGCGGCCATTTTGTGAGTTCGTGTTGTTTCCGCTTTGCATATTTTCGTTGTTATTGCTGTTGTTGTAATCGTTGTTGCTATTGTTGTTGCTGTTACCTGGAACCTAGCGTTGCTCGTTGTTCGTTGTGGTTCGCTGCTTTTAGGGTCTTAACAATTAGCTTCATTAAATTTCAATTAATTTGATTAATTGAAGCAGAAATATGCGTTTCATTTGATTTGTTTTGATAGGCGAACAGCGAAACATATCCAGCTCTCTCTCTCCCTCTCTCTATCTGTAGCTATCTCTCTTGCACATATCTTCCAATGCAATTAATTACATCAGCCAAACCACAATTAAAATTAATTTGCCTGTCTAGTTGCTACCAAAAAAAAAGAAAAAAACAAAAATTTATAAAAAAGCAAAGGAAAAACAAAGGAAAATTGAAGCAAACGCATCCCGGAAACAACGCTAAAGTCCTTCGCATCCGCATCCGCATTCACAAGGCGGGGGCAATAAAAATTCTCGACGTAATTAAAATCAAAGGATTTCGCGTTTAACAATTTATGTGCGCAATAATTTTTGGGGCGATGCAGACAAGTCGCAACGCGGTCCCCGCTCGTAAATTTACCACCCCCAAACAAACGCCGCCTCTTTGCCCGCCGCTTGCCCCGTTTTTGTCACAGAGTGTGCCACAAACGCTTTATGGCCGTTAATTTGTTGGGAGAGGCACAGTTTGCTGTGTGCAAATGATTTGTTTCCTTGGCGCCCATTTGAAAACAAAAGCTTTTGACCAGACAACGGCTGCAATGGTGTAAACGGGAGGAAAGTATGGGAGGCAGTATGGGGCATGCCACACGCAACTGGACAACTGGCTGCACGTGACTGCAAGCCACACATGCCACAGTAGGACATTCGCCGCGATCTACATAACTGTGTGCATACGCATTGCCTCCTCTACCTCCTCCCTAGCCACTACAATACACACACACACACACCCGCAGAGAGAGACTGTGCATCTGTCCCTGTGCGTTGCATTTCATCGCTAATTTAAGTTAATGTTCATTGTTGTGAATTACATTAATTTTAATGCGATTTCGTACACGCGCATGCACAGCAATCGCCTTCTTCTGCGGCCACGCCCACCAGCCCATGTGTGTGGCATTGATGTAAAAGTGAGTGCTGAATGGAAGCGGGATGAGGAAAGAGAGAGAGAGAGAGAGAGAGAAAGCTTTTAAGTGTGTGATTGTTTGGCCGTTGCACTTTTATGTAATTACCGCACTAACAAATTACATCAAGTGTCACAAATGAATGCATTTATGATGCGCATTTTAAAAGCACACCCCAAACGTCTCTTCCTACTTCCTACTTCCTACCCCCCCAAAAGATGGAAACAATCGGGGAAAAGGTTGGCAGTCAGAGAAAAGTTCAGCATAGGCTTATGAAAAATATGTTGCGAAAATGGCCGCTTGGGCGAGACTGTAAAGTGGCCTAAAGTGCACTTGCAAATACATTAATTAAAAGTCGTGCACGGGTGAAAGATTAAATCTTTATTGGTTTCGTGTTGCACCTCCGCTCTCTTCTCGGCCTCTCTATGTGATTCTCATTTGTTACACTGAAGTCAGAAAAGTGTGTGCGAAAAATTAATAATAGCTCTGTTTAAAGTAAATTTTAAAAGCACATAGATTTATAATTTAATGGATATTACAGAATGTTTATATTCTTTAGAAGTCACAAATATTGAAGAGTAGAGTCAAGAAATTATAGAAATAAAGAAATTCTCGTTAAATAAATAGGATGTATTAAATTGCGAAGTAAATGAAGAGATTTGCAAATGAAACCTTGAAATTGTATATCTAAACAATAGTATTTAAGTATTCACATTCAAATCTCAGCTAATTAACATTAATCAAGACGAAACAAGTTCAATTTACAACTACTGGGTCTTAAGAATTCAAATACTATCTACACTTATTGATTTAAGCATTTCTTACAATCTATGAACACTTCTCAGCCCAACAGTCGAAGTGCTCTCAAGCCTTTACTCTGAGGCGTCTTCATGTGAATATTTGGAATGCATCTTCTACAAATGACAGTATCAACACAAGGGCCCAAATATGTAGATTTGGTTTCATGTTGCAGGTAAGCATACAAAATATGTCAATATATAGAAAACATAAAGCATAAAACAAATAATGCAACACAACTAAGCGACAAGCGACTGGCTTTTCTCTTCTGTGGCCACTCGGGTAAACACGTAACGGTAACAAAAACGTGGCAGCAACATGGGGCACCAACCGAACCGAATGTTGCTCCTATAACAATATTTGGCTTCATTTGCATAAAATGCAGTAGCAGTAGCAGTAGCAGACGCAGAGTCAGCAGCAGAGGCAGCAGCATCGGCACAAGCATGTCAGGTGCAAAATGGGCACGCGGCGTATACGCAATGCGGACTCGAACGAAGCTACAGCAGAAACGAACAACAACAGCAACAACTGGCAGGTAAACAAAACTGTAAAGTTCCACATATAGGGCTGCAATGGGCTGCTCTTTTTTTGCTGTCGAGGGATACCATAAACTGAACGATTGATTGAACAGCAAACATGTCGTCGATGTTGCCTCCTGCCACACTTCGTTGCAACTTACCTCGACGCCATCAACAATCGCCGCCAATCGGCAATCGAGCAATCGCCATCGACATCTCCATGTAAAACACATGTTGCCTCTTATTTCTTTCGCCACCCAAACTCAACCCTTTTTAGTTTATGCCACAACCTCCTACCTATATTCTCATGTTGCCACAATGTCCAGGGCGTAGCCAATTTTAAGCAAATATTATTGTTTGCATTTATGTTTGTGTCTGAAATCGCCCAGCCGATAATATACAGAGCTATGTGGTTGGGCTCAACTGAACGGAACGGAACGAAACTCAACCAAACTGAAAACATTCTAGAACACTAGACAACATGAAAATGAATGATGTGGAATGAAGTCATTCTGTTTAAAATATATTTTGAGAGACTTTAAAGATATCAATTGATATTGATCTTTAATAACAATTATTTATCTATTTCAATGTATGTTAATACATTAAATTTGTTAACAAATAAATAAACGGATTGATAAACAAATTATTTAATAAAGGAAGACATCTGAATTGAGTGTAAATATCACGCAATTAATTCAATTTCAAATATATACCTTGATTATATTCTGATAATTTAAGATGAATAAATAATTAAATAACAAATTTTGTAGTAAAATAATGTTAATAGATTTAAATTGTTTACAGGGTATTAGATAGATATTATTTAGGTTTATTTTTCTGCACAATCGTAACAGCCCAAAACTTGCTATGTTCTGTTACTAGAAACTCTGAACAATCCCATAAAAGAGTTGTAAAACATTTAACCGAATGAAATTATGTTGCTTACGATGGAAATTATGTAATTGTTATTTGTAGCATAGTGTAATTTCTAGCTGGTAAATTATGCAGTCAGGTGAACGTTACTCTTGTGGCACTTTTGATGTTGTTGCTATTGCAATTATTGTTGTTGCTGATGTTGTGTGACTTGAAGCGTAGTAAATACACACATTCCCATAGAAGTGGTGAGAGCGACAGAGATAGAGGGATAAGAAAGAAGGAGATAGAGTCATGTAAACATAACCTCAAATTAAAATATGTTTACTTACGTTAGGCAAACTATACGGCAAACTAACTGATGCTACCGTTAGCTTCGAGTCAGGTAACAGGACACACACACACACCCACAAACACACACACACACACAAACACAAACACAGAGGATTCCGGTCGAGTCTTGACGGCATAAATTAAAACTTTTTTGCAAATTTTTGTAAAGGGGCAAGTTTGTGTTGTAGTTGCAGCTAATTATGCATAAAGCTTCGAGCCATATCGCAGTTTATTTACCTTTTGCTTCAAGGGACACGCAACCCCACTAACAACCCCTTCCGCCTCATATCCACCCCCAAGAAGGGGTATAAGGGGGCTTTCAGTTTGATATTATGACAGCTGCTTTGACTGGCAGACTTGCGGTCGGCGACTGTCGGCAGCGGAAATTAAGCGCCTCGATTTGCATGTCCGCCACGCATAAATAAGTCCCCTCCAATGAACCTACCTCCCTTTATTTCCATTCCCCTTATACCACTTTTAACTTAACTAACTACTACAAATTGATTAGAACCTCCAGTTGCTGGCTTTCAACAAGGCGTAAAATGCTGTGGACTGTTAAATTAACTAAATGCATGAAATAAGGCCCAGGAAATGCGCCAAATGGTGCGTCAGTCAATCATTAAGTCAGTCAGTCAGTCAGTCACTTAGTCAGTTAGTCATTCATGTTAAATTACCTAACAAGCAATTATGGGCCCATCAACGTCGGCTCAGCAAAGATAGTTCAAGCCAAGTTTAATACAAAAATGAAAAAAAGGGCTAAGACTGATTGAGCCTGGTTAGTTAAAGTAGCCAACGAATGTTGCGACATATCCCATCTCACATCTCTCGTGATAATGATGATGATGATGACGATCGTAACGACGTTGATTATGGCACTCACCTGGAAATGAGTGGCAAACAAATGACTTAAGTGAGCAACTTACAAAAGAGAATTATCCCAGGCAGCAGCTGGTAGTCAACTCTTGGAAGATCTTTACTTGTTGATTCCATAATATCGAGTCAATCAAATGGTATATAATTATCCACTATTAATATTATCAGAATAGGCTAAGTTTAAAATTAAATATTAACTATGCTTTCTCAAGCTTGGTCTTATTATAAATAAATATATAAATATTATATACAAAACGTGTATAGTCAACTCAATATAAAGCTTTAACTTTGCTTATTGTTGATCACTGTCAAGGTGGATTTATTCTAAAATTTAGTTCATCTGTAGGTCTACTCCTTATTAATATCTGGTCTAAGTTATTGATAATACAAACTTTCCGCTACTAATTCTAAAAAAATAACTTTCGAAGAAAAGAATAAAGAAATGAAAAAGATTGCAATAAGATTAGAATTCATTTTGTTAATATATTCTTTGTGGAAAACAAGATTTTTTGAAACTAAATTTCAGTCAGTTTTGGTTCAGAAAAGCGTTGTTATAGCAATATTTTATAGCTTTTATTCATAACAAATAAATTGGCAGCTCTTGCCTTAAAACTCGCTATTCTATATAAGTACACCTCTCTGATATATGTGACATACATTAGGGAACGCTCGTTTGCGGTTAGCGTAGGACAAATTGAAAGGCTCCACGAAAACTTAAAACATATTGCTGCATTTTATTATAGTGTAAAATAAACGATTTTTGTTTTGTGACAAGGGAAGGGCAAGCTGCATTCCAATTTAATGCAGTTTTTCGCCCCTGGCCAAACAAATTACTCAAAAATGGCGCATAAATTAATGAAAGGACTGACAAAGGTGAACGAAGAGTGTTGAGGAGGGAGGGGAAAACTAGACGACTGGCTAGCAAAATTAAAACATTAATCTAAAGCCATCGTGAGGGAGCTGCGTACAGACTGAGCATGCATAATAATTAATGCAGGCTTTAAATTTATTAATTTATTTATAAAATCCAAAAAGGGAAACAACTACAAATGGCAAATGGCAAGAAAGAAAAAACAAAAACAGGTGCGAATGCGAACTTAAAGACCTACAGACAAGCCCCGCTGAAAGAAACAGAAGTACATACACAACAACTTAACGAGAGAACCAAAAACAGAAACAGAACCAGAACCAGAACTATCTAAATGGAACCCAGTCTCTGTCTCTGTCTCTGGGTGAGGGACTGAAGTCGAAGAAGACTAAGTCTGAGTCTGGGGATGAGGCAGCATCTTTGTGTGCCATTTTTAAAAATGTCCGTACGCCCTCTAGGGACAGATTAGCGATTAATCTATGGGGCATGGTCACATGCACATCCAACTGCCAACTGACTGCAGCAACAGCAACAGCAGCAGCAGCTTCGTCCTGTGGTACGTGGTTCGTGGTACGAGGTAACGATTAAAAAATCTCCACAGTAAAGACTGAGCACTTAATCAAAGAGGATTTAGAGAGGAATAGAGCCAAAGCCCATGCCCAAGTCCATCCTCAAGCCAAGGCAGAAAAGCGTTGAAGCGGCGCTTTGTTTTTAGCTGATTTTTTTTAAACTTAATATACCCTATTAAGAAGTGGATACATGGAAAACAACATTTCTCTCGACTTTTCTTTAACACTTTTTTCTTTAAAATTATATTATTTCCTATACATTATTAAGTTTTATTGAGATTTATAATAATAATCAATAAGTTATGTAATAAAATAATATAGAAATACTTACACTATGCGTATACTTGATTTTCTTCACCTAAAAAAGAAGAGGTAAATAAAATTAATTAAAAGTAAATATAGTATAATGGTAAAAATAATATAAAAATATTGTATTCAATTAATTGCAAACTGAATATATTGTTTTAATATTAAGTTTAATATTAAAATCAAGTAACATTTACTTTTATCAACATTTTTTTTAACGTTTTTTGCTCAAAAGAAAGTAAGAGCATCTCATAGTTCTTGAAATGTTTTGTATACTCGTTAGCTTGGGTTTTTACTACATATTACAAGCAGTTTTATTTCGCTGAGCGTTGTTCATAGTTTCTGCTGCGCTTTTTCATTTGCACTCCCATCCCGTGTCTCTAGTCTCATGTCTCCTGTCTCCCATCTCCCATTCCCCGTCTTTCATCATCATTCTCTAGTCTTATAGCTGCAGGCAGAGCTTCCAACTTGAAACCCACAGCGCTGGCAACTCATAAAAGACCTTAAATAGTGGCAAAGACATTTCAGACATTGCCGCGTTGCTGCAGCGCGTTGCAGCATTTGTCAATTTACTACGAGTTGAAAGGGGCGTGGCTGGGCATAAAAATGATATATATGAGCGCTGAGTTAGCAATTTTCGTATGAATTGGTAAAACGACGCCGCCAACAATGCGACGCAGTTGCCATTCGCTTTATGAATTTCTTTATGGTCGAACTATAAAATATTTTGATTGTGTTTCATGTGAGTTCAAATTAAATGCTTGTTGCACTTGAGCTTGCTCGTTTGTTGCCCGCTGCCTGCCCCCTTTAGAGTTTGACTTCAAGTGGATTAAAATCTTCTGACTGCCATCCCATTGGGTTTGACGCATTGTGCTGCAATTATGGTCGAGTAACCGCAACCGGGCCAAGGATTTTCTGTCCGAAGCCCTTCACAATTTTTGGTGTTTCCCCTGTAATCCTTTTGTGTGCTAATTGGAGCGTTGCTAGGCCATAAATATTCCAAACAACTACCGAAAGCCAACGACGACCAATTCGACTGTCCGACAATCCGACTAACCCACTGTCAGGGGCAGGCCAAATATTTGGCAAAATATTTTGCCATAAACAGTTGCCATCCTAAAATACAAAGCGGCTTAAATCCTCCCCAACTCCTCCGCAACTTGTAAATGTTCGTTATGCCTTTTAATTACTTTAGTCTTGTGGTCAAATTTAGGATCAGTTTTCGACAAATGCTCTTTGAATTTGTTCACACAACTCTTGAGGTCTCCTACAGCTAGTTACAAACCATTTCGATTAGCTCTTGAACCTGCGGTTTCACTTTCGCACAAATCTCTATTAATTGTGAGAAAATCATAATTTAGAGAATGTAATCAAAATGCATATAAAGGGATTCATTAACCAAATTAACCTTTTAAGTTGCCAAACCAATGCGTAAATAATACTCCTAATAAGAGCTTAGTGGACCTGTTGTATATATTACGAAGGAAACTTTACAATAATCATAATAAAATGCACAATTGGAAACAAATTTGATGGGCATCAACAGCAGCCATAACTAAGTTTACTTGAACATTCAACATAAATAAAAACTATTTTTGCTAGTAGTAAATATTTATCTGTGAATTTCATTGATTGAGAATACAACCTTTATTGAAAGATCGTGAGTCTTTGATCGTTCCATCTTTTATTAACATATTCTATTATTTGTTTTTGTCCCATAACAGTTACTGTCAAAATAGTAGCAGTCATGTACTTATGATAAGACTATTGTAAAGTCTCTCTCGCTTTATCTCTTTAACTCTCTCCAGAGAACGAGTTATTAATAATAAAACAATATTACTATAGCTTATCAGATGATGTTGACTTTACGTCGACTGCTCGAATCTCTTATCACTCCAGACTCAGACTTCGACGCATACTCAAGTGTTCTGTAGAAGTGTCGAACTCATTCATCTCATTTCATTGTAATGCAATTGTGAAGTGATTAAACTCCGAAAGACGCATTGTTTGTGCTCCAAAAGAGATAATTATATATAAACAAATGTATTAATATACAAATAAATTAATATTATAATAAGAAGTGAGTTTAAATACTTTTAAATTTTAAATAGCTGCATATAACTTTGTTTAAAGGTTAAAAACTAAAGAACAAGTGCCATGAAGTGCAGATTATCCACTTAAATGCATACTATAGTGCCATAAAAATATAATAGAATACAGTAATAGTCTTTGTGACTTAACTTTATACTCTATACAATAAAAGACTGTCAATCATTTAAAGTTTTCTTATGACAAATGCATAACAAGATAATAAAAACTCGAATAAAAAAGTATATAAGACTTTTCAACTTAATTTTTAATTATAAACAAAGACAGAGACCAACACTTCACAGAGCGCAGTATGATTCTCAAGGTTCATATAATTCTCAAGTCAAGAAGTATCTGAAAGAGGTGTATATTTTTCTGGATTAATCCACACTCATAGGCACGTTGACAGCTCATAAATAGGTGAACCCTATCAAAGGCAACAATCTGAAGTTTTTTTGTCTGCCTAAATTGGGCATCTTAGTGGGTGACAATGTGAGACATTTATGCGGCTATTTATTGGCAGATTTATCATGTGTTTGTGTTTGTGTTGAGTGTATGTATGTTTGTGTGTGTGTGGTACATTGATTGGCTATCCAATTTGCATATAATTTATTTTCAATTGTTGTGACATTTTCTGCTTGCGCAAGCATCTCGACACCCCGCCAGAGTTGTTCGTTGTCGTTGGACAGGTTGCCACAGTCGTGGGAACATGTTGCAAGGTTGCCTGTCGTTGCCAGTTGTTTGCTAGTTGCCTGTTGATTGTTGCTTGTCGCCAGCAACAAATCTCTGGCCAACTTTCACTCGATTGTCGTAATTAAGCCATCTTAAGGTAGAGTTTTCGAGTCAAGTCTGACTCTCAGCTTCAGAGTCTCTAAGTTTTTATCTGGTTACAGACAATAGGTCCATCTAGCTGCTATCTGTGGCAAATAGTTGGCTGACTAGCTGTTTGGCTGTTTGGCTGGCGCACCTTCAATTAATGATTTGGCCAACTTCATTTACGTAGGCCTTTGCTAAAAGTAGCGAATGTTGCAGCCGCCTCAATGTTGGCCTTTTTGCAGCGATCTGTTGTGGCAATTGCTACAGATTCTGGCTAAATGCCAACGTGCCAGCTTTCAGGTGCTAATGCTTGGCCAAGTTGTCACGCTAACTGTATCTGTTACCTGCTTGTAGCTCAGACCAAAGTCTGAAGCATAACCTGAAACCGGTTCGCTCTTTCGATATGAAATCGCGATCTATGTCTCGACCATATTTTCACGCCAGTCTGTTGCAGCTCTCCGGGTGAGTAGGGGCTCCGATAGGTCGGAACTGTACATATTTCAATTTCATTTATTTATTTTATTCACATACAATTACAATGTAACAAGTTGACCCACTTTTAAGAGCACAGTAAGAGTTTCCTAGTACTTATTATGTTTCTTGCAATAAATATTTAATAATGTTTTGATATTTTAAGAAGTTTCAAATATTTCTATACTCTATTAAGTACTTTTTATTTATGTTTACGATTAATTTCTACTTTAATCTTCTACTTTTATGTTTCGCACAACTTGTTTGCCTAGTTTCAATTTTGTATTTTACTTTCCCTTTTAAGAAACTTTTATTGTAAATTTGTTTACTTATTCAGGTCACTCTAAATCATTAAGTTTTTGCATTTGCATTTTTTATTTTACTGGACTTGCATAACGATCCGGTTTGTTTTTTCAATGTCAATAGTTATTATATATATATAAATCTTCAAATTATGTTTTTATGCTAAACAATACAAAAAGTATAAAAAGACAGTAGTTGGTTTTTTTATTGATTTTCATTAGTCTATTTACCAATGATTGATAGCAAACAAGATTCGTGAGTTGTTAATCGATCAAGTTAGTTAGTAGTTAAATATCAACTCTACACTTGAGATAGCATTCAATTTACTTCAACTATGCTTACAACCTGACAAAATTATGCCTTAAGCATTATTTTCATTTTTTTCAAAATTTTATAGTTTTTTTTTATATTGTTTTTAACCTTTTTACCTCTTTAGTTTTATTAATTTTTGGACAAGGGAATAAAATTTCGCGACAAGATGGGTGATTCAGCAAAGAAACCGGAAATCAAGCCGGTTGAAAAGACCGCAGATCCAATCATCTCACAGATTGGCGACTTTCGACGATATCAGTTCTTCTTCTGCATGCTGGTATTCCTAACCAAATTTGGAACAGGCTGGCATACATTAGCCCATATCTTTCTGGCAGCACCAACGAAATTGAGTTGCAAGACTGAGAATGTAACGGATCCGTGTAGCAATGATTGTAAAGAGACAGAGTTCGATACAAGTACCTTCAAGACGACCATTGTAACAGAGTGGAATCTAGTCTGTGATCGTAGGTTTCTGTCCAGTCTTTCGCAATCCTTTGTCATGATGGGGATTATGTTTGGCAGCATGTTTTTTGGCATGGTTTCAGATCGGTAAGATATCTTTATATAACATACTTCATTTAGATATTCCTAGTGCTACAAGTATAATAGCTTGGTTTGAGTTTTATTTTCAATCAAATCTTATCATGTTATAATACTATATGATGATCTTTTCAGCTTTGGCCGTCGACCTGCTTTCTTGGGCTGTTGTTTCATGCAGCTCATTTCTGGCTTGCTCGTCTGTGTGTCTCCCTATTATTGGTTCTATGTGGTTACTCGATTTTTGGTGGCCTTTGCCACTGGAGGCACCATGTGTACCAGGTAAGTCTAGCAAAAAGTCTATAATTTCATATCAACTTATCTCGTATTAATTCTATTTTATAAATTTTATTGAATTTTATTTTATATAAATTTCATTTTTTATTAATTTGTATTTTGTTTATCTCCCTTCTGATCGTTAGTTTTGTTCTTATCATGGAAATCATTGGACCAAAGAAGCGTGAACTTGTCGCCATTTTGTATCAGATACCCTTCAATGTTGGCCATGCCTCACTCGCTGTCTTTGCCTACTTTATACGCACCTGGAGATGGTTCCAATTCAGCGTTACAATATTCTCAGCCGTGTTTGTCATCTACATATGCCTCATTCCCGAGTCACCGAGATGGCTCTTCACCACAGGCCGGGTGGATGATTCAGTCAAGATTCTGGAGAAGATTGCGAAGCGGAATAGGGCTCCAACGGAAACTGTTAGACCGGAAATTGAGACCGCATATAAGGCCATGGCTGCCAAGGCTCCAGCAAAGAAGGGAAACCTAATTGATCTCTTCCGAACACCATATTTGAGACTGAAGACCATCTGTATGTGCATTGACTGGATTGTAGTTTGCATGGTCTACTACGGCACAGCTCAGTACATTTCTAAGCTGGGAGGTGATATATTTCTTAACAATTTAATTGCTGCATCCCTGGGAATTCCCGGAACTCTGTTGTGTGTTGTGATGACCAAATATCTGGGTCGGAGAATAACAATGATGATCACAAATGCAATCAGTGCCGTTGCTCTTTTGCTGCTAGTCGGTGTGATATATGCGAATGAGACAATTCAGGTTGTCTGTGCCACAGTGGGTCTTTTTGGAGCCTCCATTACGTTCCCGAATGCATATCTTTGGGGTGGCGAAATGTTTCCCACTGTAGTCCGATCCAATGGCATGGGACTTTGCTCCATGTTGGGTCGCATTGGCGGACTCGTAGCTCCTCTCATCTGTGATCTGGCTCACATTGCCCCGTGGATAACACCGCTCGTATTTGGCATCGTCTCTGTAATTGCCGTAGTTGCAACGTTTTTTCTGCCAGAGACCCGGGGAAGTCCGCTGCCCGAAACTTTGGAGGACGGCGAAACATTTGGAAAAAAACAAGCCGCTTCCTAACTTAATCTACAAGAGGTCAAGGAGATTGTCTAATACATTTCAAATAATCGTATTATTCGCACTGTACCAGCTTTAATTACAGGGAGTAATTGAAACAACCCAACAGTCAAGACCCATAAACATCATTACGAGATATGTAATTGCTTCAAAATAAACTCTGTTCCATCACTTTCTAATATTTGTTGAGTTGTCTATTGTGGTTTTGCCAGCTGTGCAAAGTAATTGTATCTCGTTATCGAGCTTTAGTTGATCTATAGAAATCTATAATATCTGTGGTATCTATAGCAAAAGGTGATCAACAATTAATGCATTAATAAAGCAAATTACAATGCGGAAATATATTACATTAGTTATTGCTAAACATACATATATAACTATGACAACTATTTGCAAATAAAATAGAGACAAAATAAAAAGTATTTATAATAATGTTCGTTAAAAGATTATTCAGTTGTTTTATAAATTGCTTTTTTATTATTTTGATATTTGCTTATTACTATTTATATACAATTATAGTTATAACTTATTTAAAATTTGCCAATATAATTATTTTCAATTAATTTTTAAAAGTTCTAATACATTATATTAATAAAAACATCATAATAATAATAAAAAGCAAATTAGAAAATTCAATAAATTTTTAACGATTAAGAATCAATATTATTTGTTAATTACGTATAAAATCCAGATGACTGCAGTGCTCATGTTCATGTCAGCTCATTTGCATATATATATAAACAAATAGAGACAAGGAGAAAAACGAAATGTGAGAGAGAGAGAGAGAGAAGCTGTCTCAATGGTTACCGCCTGCCCAGTGACCTTCACAGAGAGAAAACCTGCTGAAAAGTCCTCTCAAGGTTAATATCATTGTCAACTTTTGGCACGCCTCATTTATATGCAACACTCGGTTCGGAAACGTTGCAACGTTGTCCATCTATCTGGCTACCCTTCCCCTGTTTTCTCTCGTCATTGCTGTCGGCACTTGGCAACATGGTTGGTGCCTCTTTCATCCTGCGATGCTCAATCGCCACTCAAGCGGAGTCAGAGTTTCAGATAGAGATTCAGTCTAGAGTCGGCTTGTCGGACTGGTCGGACAGTCAATCAGTTGGGGGCACCAGCTAGCCATTGACCACAACTCTTGCCCCTTGCCTTGTCTTATGGCAAGTTTTTAGCGTCATCGGCACTGGCAGCTTGTCATGTCAGACGTTCGAAGACTGTCAGAATTCGAGTTGCACTTGGAACCAAGAGTTGCAACATTGAATTGGCGTTAAACATTGCCTGCCTCAATTCACATAGTCTGACCAATTCTCATTCTCTGTTCCAGCTCCCAGTTCCCAGTTCCGTCTCAGTCTCAGTCTCAGTCTCATTCTCAACGTCGGTGTCGCATTTTTAATCAGCTGCGGCGCGTCTTAGTGATAATTACCAGACATTTTAGTTGCCCCTCATCATGCCACATCCCGCTGATCCTTCTGTTCCCGCTGTTCCAGCTGTATAATTAATTACAAGTGCCGCGTTCATGTTGTGCCTTGCCCATTATTTATTACGCTTACAGTGCTGGACCTGTGGCTGTATCTGCTCCAAAAACTCATCAAGAGCAATTTGCTGACATTTTTTTGGCAGCCACTGAAACAACAGGCAACAAGAGGCGCCACCGAATCCGAATGGGGCATTACATAAATTTAATCTGAAATTTCCGAAACAACTTCTTAACCGCATCCTGGTGCACCGCCTTGATTCAAAGCCGAATTATTATTACACAGAATAAGAAAAGTAATTATAAATTTCAAGTTTATAATTCTTGATTTAAGCTCAAATTTTTTAAGCTACTTTTTGAGGATTAATTTCTTGGATTAACTCAATATGTTATGGGCATCATTACTTTAACAATTAAATCTCAGCTCTTACTTATTTTAGAATCAAACCAAACATTCACATACCGAATATTCTCATCACTTTGCCATAGATAAACAATTTTAATTTAATTTTATACAATTGTTTATTTTTATTTTCTTTGTGGCATGCAACGAACGAGTTGCATTGTTATTGTGTCAGCCTCACGTGGAATGAGCTCGCAAGCAAGTCCTGGCAGAGCAATGTTAAAAAACCTGACACTTGGCTAAAATCGAAAAGGCAAAAGCAGTTTGCCATTTTGCCAACATATGGCAAATTTGCCAGTGACTGCATGTCAACAACAATAACAACAACAGCAACAGCAACAACAACAACAGCAACAGTAACAACAACAACGAACCCCATTTAAGTTCAAAGCGCGACAACCGCCAGAGTCAGGAGTTGAAGCCAAAGCTGAAACTATGCAGAACTCTGGGCCTGCCAGTTTGAACCGATCATTATCTGAGCCGCATATCTATTTGGGATTACGAGGAGCAGGAGGAGGAGGAAGAGTAGGTGCAGAGGCAGTTGCAGGGGCACAGACTAGGGGCAGAGACTTTGGGGGCTCAGGCTGTCAGTCGTGGGAGTCGGCAATTGGCAACGTGGTGGCAACGTCAACGTGGGCGCATTAAACAGACAAATGTCAAAATGACGCGCTTTGTTGTTTATCATATTTACCGAAAGCCAAGTTGCCAGTTGCCAGTTGCCTGCAACATGGAGCACGCTTCCAGCTCTGCAGTTCTGCGGCTCTGCGGCTCTTCAGCTCTCCATCTTGGCCAAATGCAATTAGTATTCAAATGTGGACGCGTCAACGAGCACAAAGCCAAAACGAGTCATCATCTCGCCGGCTTCTTGGAGCTTTTCTTGCCCATGGCCAGCACAAAAGTCTTTTTGCCGACAGCCAAGTTCATTGTAGCGATGGAACGGGGGGCAAAAAAATAGAGGGGGAAGCACACACAGCTTACACGTTAAAAAATGTCTAGGCTTTTGTGCTTTAGAATTCGTCGTAATTTAGCGCACGCATTTTGCATTTTAAATGCGACTTCTGATTAATTCCTCAGCTGGGGGCTACAAATTCGTTTGACTAATTGCGACTCCTGCTTGAGGGGTATTTCCACAAATGAAAGGGAAGGGGGGGATTCTGTGGAAATGCACACCTTATCGGCCGCAATTAAATGTGGCCAGTGAGTCGGCCAGTCGAAACAATTTAATGTATGATTTCTTTCAAATCATCTAGACGTGACTTTACCTTATCAACATGACACATTGGACTCCAGTTTGAACGTGCGGCATCGTTTCAGATGATTCAATATGTTGCCCCACTTGCAGCATATTAAACAGTCTAAGCGTGACTCAAAATATGGACTCTGGGTTCTTTTTCAACTTTTCTCTTGCATAATAACAACAAAGAAAGGCAACAATATGCGTTATGGGCGCCATTAAAAGTGATTCGCTTCCTTGTCATTCAGTTATAGATTTTACAATCAAGTTATGACAACAGCCAGCAATTAAAATTGACAATTGATATGGCAGTCAGAGAAATGGATTTAACATAAAAAAGTGAGAGAATAAAGCAAGAGCTCAATAAACTGACTGATTGGTGAAACGGTTTACACGGTCAAAGATATTGTGAATTGCCAAGGGACTATCCTTCGTTATTATTATTGGATAGATAATGAAGTTTCTTGTTAACTCTAATTATTTGCAGTAAGCTCTGTTTATTTTATTACCCACACCATTAATAATAATTTTAAATAAATATCAATAAAATTAAAACAGATGACTTAAAATTTCATAAGAATCATTTTTAAAATCTTTTAACGATTTAGTGCTGCAAAATTTTAGTATTTAATTTGACATTTTTGTAAATAATAAAATCCATTAAATTTCAAAACAATTTTATAAGAAACTGTTTCATTATTTTTTAAATCTTCATAAGTATACAAACAAAGACACTTCATCTCTCGATCAGAATCTTAACAATTGTTTGCTGACTCATTAATATAACTTCAACTAATTATTAGGATATTAAAAGTACAACTTATACCTAACGTTAAATATCGAGACATTAAATCAAATAAATAAAACTTCGACAAATACTCTTTTGCCATTATCACAAAATCTGTCAAACGTGTGAACGTTTGAAAACTAAAATTCAGTAAAGCTAGTTGTCTCATTGTTTCTGAAATAGTCTATCTCATTCACTCTCTTTTTGGGCTGCCCCTTACTGTCTCTGTCTCTCACTCTTTACTGGATATACATCTGCATTGTTTATGCACATTTTTTTTATAGAAACAGTTCCGACTCTCATTTCTTTTTATTGCCAGCTCGTTGGAAATTTATGGAAACTAATTGCTGCAAATGCTGGAAGAGTGCCACAATAACAGCAAAAAAGAAGGAAGAAGAGGTTTTTTAACCATATGAGAGACCCTCCTGCATGGTTGACCATTTCCCATTTTCGTTGGGGCAAATATGACAATTGGAGGTATTATTAAAATGCTACGTGCGCTAAATCTACCGACATCAACGGGGAACTCATGATAACATACAAAAAATACGAAGGGAGACAATTCCAAAACAGGTGAACGGAACACTGTATGACTGTATGTGACAGTTGTTGTTCTTCTTGGCCATGTAGATGTAAAGGGGGGAGTTGAAAGTACTTAGATGGGTTGCCATGACAGTTGCTGATAGCGCACTCAATTTGCATTTTTGGTCGTGAAACCAAGAGAAACGAGCAAAAATGTACAAGAGATGTTAAAATGTAAAAAATCAACGGGTGGCAACAATTACTTTTTATAACTTTCTAGCTGGCACTTCAATCTCAGCCAGGGACAGAATTAGTTTGCCTGGCGCTGATTTCAGCTAAACTTGGCATCCAGAAACAAAACAGAGAGGGTTGCTCGGTAGATTTTCAGGTGGTAAGCAAACATTAACATAATGTTATGAAGGGATTTTAATTAAAAAACCCATACCGTTTGTCCGGGCATACTCAACAAAGTCGTTTCATATCGGACGTGTGTGCACTGAAGAAAATTGAAGAGTACAAAAAAATAAGAATTATTATCATTAAAAACTATTTGTTACACATTATCAAATATAAATAATTGAAAATGTTGACTAACTTATTGTAAATAAAATTCTATAGTTCGATTACTATTTTTTGTAGAATGTGAAATGTAATTGCAGTCCTCACAGTGTAATCTAGGGTCCTTGTAGTGTCGTAGGGCATTTAAGACTGCCATCCGGCACAGACAATTAAAAACCCTCTGCAGCTTTGCCATTTGCCGTTTTATAAGCACAGATTACAGCTTTACGTAACGCACAGCCAAACAGAGGATGAGACAGAGAGAGACGGGACTAGACCCGGAGTCATAGCCGGAGACGTAGCTGGAGCCAGAGCCGGAGTCAGACACACAATGTCCGATAAGCGACCACAGACAGGAATCTGGCTTGGGTTACGGATTGTGTGTATGTGTATTCGCCATGCGAATGTCTCTTTAACTATGTACAGCTGTGTCAGTGTGTGTGTGTGTGTGTGTTTGGTGTGTGTTGTGATTTTATGTTGGCCATAGTCATCTTGAACCCCGCTCTCCCCTCCCCCCTTTGCCAAGTCTTCGTCACGCTCTGCCTCGTTGTCTGCTTGTCTACTTTAATGACATTGCATTGCACTTATTTCTTTTTGACTTTTTTATACACATATTGTAGTTGAATGTCTCCCCACCTTGAAAGAGAAGGAGATAGAGAGATAGGGGACAGAGAGGGGAGAGTTGATAGCCAGCTGTAAAAGCTGATGATAGCTTAATTTTAGAGTTTTTAAATCGTTTTTGCATTTTCCATACATCGCCTTCACCGTCTTCTCCATCTCTCTACAAGTAACAATGTGATTTGGGCACAAAATCAGTTGCGAATTTGCATGGCTGAGTGGCCAAAATGAAGTCATTCCGCTATCACCTCTTTGCCCATCTTCCTTTTCATTTCTCTGAAGAAAGAGAGAGCTGCTAAATATGCAACGCACGGACAGCAGGTGATCATGATCCGGCTGTGTCATCAGATTTCTGTTTAAGAGGAGTTTCGCTGTTTACCAAATGGAGGAGGAAACTACTTGACAGCCAAGCGAAAAGTGTCGAAAAGAGGATGGAAATAATATGCAAATGGGTTAAACAATATTTTTGACAGGCAAGACAGAAATTGAAATTCGATTAACATAAGTATATACAAATTTAAATTTATATTTAAATAAAAAAAAACAAATTAAATTTTTAAAATTTAATTTAGAAATTAACTATAACCATTGATCAACAAAGGGATGTCTATATACGTATATTGTCATTAAGTTCTTTCTAAACATTTTTTATGTACATTTTTCATTAATAATTATTAATAATCATTAATTAATATAATCATTCAGTAAAATGTATTATTGCATGGTCTGTTTATTTATTTTGTGATAAATTCCCCCCGCAATTTATTTTATTACAGATGTATAATTCTGCAATATTTAAAAATTATGTTATTTCCCTATAAATTACGAATTATGCAAATTAAGATAGAAAAATTATTAGTACTCTTACAATATTTACAAACACAGTCAAGGAGCTCAATTGTAATACAAATAGAAATAGAATAAAACATGTCTGTAATGTGGCATAGTTATAGCAGCATTTCTGCCGGTTCGTATAATTTGATACTTCATCAATTTGAAAGAACCATTTAATATGATAATGAACCGTAAAGGAAGCCTTCAGCCCAGATTGAAGAACCCTTTCGGCAATCACGAAAAGCATATCGACGCATGATATGAGCGTGAGAGAGAGAGAGTGAGAGAGTGAAGGGCATAAAAAAGCAAAATGGTGAAATTGAAACCGTTTATGGAAATTGGAGAAAATTACGCGCGAGACAATCGGACATCAGCATAATAACAATAATAATACGAAATTTCCATTTCTCGTATGTACTCGTGTGTGTGTGTGAGAAACGGATGGAAGATATATAAAGAATATGGCGAGGACATCGTAAAAGGAATCTGAGCAAATGGTCCGTCGCGACAAACTGGTCGACAAATGAGCAAGGAAGTGCATAAGCGGCAACCGGAAACGGAAATATTTCGCAATTGGCGCGAGACGAGACGAGAAGGAAGGCGTGGCTGTTAACGCATTTACAAGCCTCAGTGACGACAATGAAATATCACCAAGATTATCTGTCGCCCAGACAGGGGGACAGTCGCCGAAAAGGACCGAACATTCACTTTGCATAATAAGCCGGATTATGGAACAGTCTCAACGACGTTGACAATTGATTGTTCCACTCCTTGGTAAGCATTGACTCCACCAAGGGGGTAAGGAAACGTGGGAAGGGGCAGATTATAAGAAAAAATGTTTCAGATTTCATTAGGCAGTCAGTAAGTAAATAAAACTTTACTTGAGTTACTTTGAAAAAATTTGATTTCAAGATGAGTTGTCATGCAACTTTATCATTAGCACAGAACCAAAGGAAAGGAAAATTATGAAGCCGCCAAACAGGAAAAATCTCTGGCAAATATGAAATATATTTGCTGACGTCTGGCTCTAATGTTTTTTATGTCAGAAATCACTTAGAGTTTTCTCGGTCAGCGGAAGTGGCCATAAAATGGCCATGCCGCCATTTTTATGCCCATAAATTCGGCTGTGAAATTGAAACTTAAAATGCGTAAAGTATACGCCCCATACACCAAACACCATACACCGACCAGGCCTCGCGGCAGCAGTTTCAATTTTTATGCACATTTTATATGCCTACTGTAAATTGTTGTCCAGAACCACGCCCACCTCCCACCTCCCCCTCTGCCATCTCTCTCCATCGCCATCTCCATTTCCATTTCTAGTCAGTGAGAGATTCGGAAGTTCAAAGGCCACAGGCTCACAAATGTTGCGGCATTTGCTTTTGCCCACTTTGTCTATGGACATTGTCGAAATTCCACGTTCGCAATCGTCATAAATCTTATGGCCACATCTTGAATTTATGTGACCACCATCCCCACTTCCCAGAGAAAACTCCCTCCTCATCCCTATCTCTCTCTTTCTGTGGCTGTGTTTTGTGGCTTAGATTACTTAGTCTGTGGCACTTCGATTTCTGTAAGGCAGCTGGCGATTTGATATTGATTTTCTGTGCCGTTTATTGAATTTGTTGCTGGCCCACAAAGTTTTTTAATCAAAAGTAGTTGGCTTAAAGCGTTTTAGCCAAATGTCATGGACAGCTTGGCAACAATTTGAAACGTTTTAATTCTAAATACAAGACAAAGACATACAGCTTAAACAAAAGAATACCGAAAGCTCACTCATCCACATCTCTTTCTCTTTAGCAGTCTTCAACCCCTTTTTGGTAAGGGCCGTTTTTATTACTAGACTAGCAAATGTCTGACCAGCATTACGAGTAGAGCTAAGACAATCAAAGGTGAGTTTGCAACGGTAACGGCAACGGCAACGTGCGGCTGTTGCTTGGATTTCTTTTATTTTCCGCTTGGCTGGCACTCGAATCACGTGGTCAGAGTCCACTCGCCCATTCTCAATTCCACACCCGCATATCCTGCCACTTGAAGGACGCGCATCGCGTTCAGCAGACAACAGAGAGACGACAAGGCAGCTGAGCAGCTGCATCCTTTGGATAGCCAAAGCCAAAGCCGTCGTTGTCGTCGTTGCCGCCATGAAAATTGGCGTCTGCCAAACATAAATAAAAAGGTAGACAAATCCGGAATAAATAACAGCGTTGTCTAGAGCTCTGCACCTTCCCTTCTCTATATTCCCTTTCATTGTCTTTGGTCTGTGAAGTGCAGGCGTCGTTGTGTCTCGACTTGGTTGGAGGCTGGTCGCTTGAATCGCTTGCCACGTCAGCGTTATGGCAACCAGGTAATTCCGCACCTGCCCGGCAATCCCCAACAACAACGCCCACACTTCAGCTCACATTCATACTGATGGTGCACGTTGCGTATACGCTCAGTTGCACCGCAAAATGAGCGAAAATCGCACTGTCTATTTGCCATGGCAATGCTATTCGTTCCTTTGTATCTGACTTATAAAATAAAATATAAATAAAATATAACCATTTAATTGGTATGGCAAACGTAGCTCTCACCAAAAGGTGTTACATAGCTTTTAAAGCACTCGACTTATGCAGTAAACAAGCCATTAAAATGGTCCACAAATCAAATGAATTTAATTTATTGACGCAAAAGTGAGTTAAAGAATACAGTTCAAAATCAATTGGCCAAGTATTTAGAGGAAATTTAAATACCATTATTAAAGATCTGTTATCAAACCGAATCAAATTAAGGTTCATTCATACCAGCACAAATACTAAGAGCAACAGTCACAGATAAGCTAAGGAGAGATTGTTTTTATACATACTGAGAGTGCTGATAGAGAACTCTCTCCAAGTTAGAAATAATACATTTTGTTAATAAAAAGCGAATTCGATTTAAATCTTGAGTTTTGTTTCGTGCTAACAGCGTATTAATCAAGAGTGAGTCAAGATGAAGATGAAAATTGTGGCATCTATTATTGTAGTGCTGCTGTCTTTGGAAAACTGTTCGGGCAGAGTTGAATACGACCTTGATTCGAATTTTGACAGATGTAAAAGTTCGCTTAGTAAATACAAAGAAATGAAAACACTTTACGAAGAACAAATTCAGATCGAAAATGATCGTCTGCAATTTTATAAATCAAATTTTGAAAGCGTGCAAAGTAACTTGACTAAATTAAATAATCAGTTAAATAATTATGAAACTCAATTGAAAAATCAAGTTAATTTAACTGCAGACTATGATAAGAATATTCGACTGAAAGCAGAATTGATAAACTGTGTCAACAAATCATTAATCGAAACTCAAAGTAAACTAAACTCAAGTGAAAACATTAACATGAGATTGCAGCAACAGTTGGATAATAAAATATCTGTGTTAAACGCAAAAGACAATGAAATTGAACTGAAAGCAGCTATGATCAGCAATTTGACTAATATCATTAAAAATCATGAGGATCTTTTGAGGATAATGGAGGAGAAGAATCTCATGAGTATAGAATCGCGGAAACAAAATGAAAAACAAATACAGAATCTAGAATCAAATCTTATCAGTTGTAATGAGAAAGTACAGGAAAAGTCTAAAGAAATTGATAATCTAAAAAGCCAAATCAATTCAGATGCTGATAAGTTTAAGGAACTGAACGAGATTATTGCATCTTATGGGATTTGTTGCAAAGCCAACAGCTGTTTGACCTTTGGCAACTCTAGCAATATTCATACTATACAAGTACCTGGAGCTGGACCCTTCCAAGTTCTGTGCGATGGTCAACTTAATGGTCCTGGATGGACTGTCATTCAGCGTCGCATAAACGGCAGCGTTGATTTCTATCGCAGTTGGACTGAGTATAAAGATGGATTTGGCGATCTGTCTGGAGAGTTCTTCATTGGACTGGAGAAACTACACCACATGACCACAGCTGAGCCACAGGAGCTATATATTTACTTGGAGGACTTTGTAGGAGAGACACGTTACATAAAATATGATACCTTTGAAATAGGCAGTGAGGTGGAATCCTATGCTCTTAAATCTTTGGGTAGCTATGCAGGAGATGTCAGCGATCGTTTGCGTCTAAATGAGGGAAATAAATTTAGCACATTTGATAAGGATAATGACAGTAGCCCACAGAATTGTGCGGAAAAGTTACACGGCGCCTGGTGGTACAGCAAATGTGGACTTACGTAAGTTAATTTAAGATAAAGTCATTTGATGAAATCTTATCATCAACTCTTATACTTCTAGTAACTTGAATGGACTCTACCAAAGTGCGGATGCTAATTATGATACCGCTAGTCAAGGCATTTTTTGGGCTGACGAAGAGTGGCGTGACTATGATTATTCGTTAAAATCGGTTCAAATAATGATACGTCCCAAACAAAGTTCAGTTGCGATCCAGTAGCAATTGAAAAAAGTAAAAATTCTGTTAAGTGAAATTACAAAATGAATCAATTTTTGAAGTCGAAGTAATTTCACAGAATTATTTAATTAAGTCACAATCAGTTTCCTGGCTCAATGGTTGAGTTTTTAATCTAGCGTAGTTTAGAGGTGCAATAAAAATGTAGACACGGAAAGAAAAATATGAATTTTGCCACAAGAAATTCTTAAGACAGCTTTAAAATGCTAATAAAAGATAATTAAATACTCTTATTAAAAAAAGCAATATTTGAAATAAATATTTTAAAATTTGAATTTAAATTTAAAATAAGATTTCATTGAGCGTATTAAATATATTGTTTTTATAGCACGACAGACGACATTGCTGATAGTGCATACATAGTATACAGTTTGTTTGTTGTGATGTTGTTGTTGTTGTTTTGATAACCTCGACTCAGAAATTTGCTCTCTTTGTGATGCCGGATCCGTGGGAATTTTATAATACTCAAACAAACAGCAAGTCTCAGTATCAACTGTATAAGCAAAATGTGCAGATATTCGACATTATTCGCCTACACAATATTGTTGCTCCTTACCAGATCGTCTTGGGGTGCATTAATGCATGATAATCAGCAGATAGTTCAACAAATTCACGCACTGGAAGAACTTATTATAGAGAATAACGATCAATTGCTGAAATTGGAGAACAAAGTAGGGACTGAAAGACTTGATCAAATAGAAAGCCACGAAGATTCTTGTGAGACTCGAATAAACTCAAAGAATATTGAATTGGATGCTTGCCGGATTCAGTCTAAATCAGATGCTGCACAGCTTAAGGATTATGATCTCCAGATCACTAATTTACTGTACAATTTAACATGCTGCAGAATCAATTTAATGGATTTCTCGGATCGGCCCAAAACTGAAGTGGAACCGTCTACAGACCTAACTTTGAGACTTGAGAACAAATATCGAGAAATGTCAGAGCTGCAGAAACGATTTGAGGATCAATCCAAAGAGTTGATGGCTGCACGGAGTAAGCTGAAGGCCTATGAGGATCAGTTTGACGAGTTCCTGCCGAGTAGCTGCATGCCCTTCGGAAGCTCTACTGGCATCTACAGAATAAAGCTGATGGGCATGGAATCCTTCTATGCGCCTTGCGATTCCCGTTTCGCAGGATCTGGATGGTTGGTTATACAGCGCCGTATGGATGGCAGTGAAAATTTCTTTCGCAACTGGACAGACTACCAAACTGGTTTTGGTGCATTAAATGGCGAATTTTTCTTGGGCCTAGAGAAATTGCACAGAATGACCTCGGAACAAACCTATGAACTCTATGTTCATCTGGAGGATTTTGAAGGTGATGTACGCTATGCACACTATGATAATTTCAGTATTGGCAGCGAGAAAACTTTCTACGAGCTTAATTCCCTTGGCAAATACGATGGTAACGCTGGCAACTCAATGGGCTTGAATGTTCTACAAAAGTTTTCCACATTCGATAATGATAATGATGCCTGGCCAGATGGAAATTGTGCCCGACGATATCACAGTGCCTGGTGGTATGATGCCTGTGCTGCCTTGTGGTAAGTCTACCCAATTCATTATGATCTATAATGGATTATATTAAATATCCTTTCACAGCAATCCCAATGGAAAATACTTTAAAAGGCGACAATTGGACTGGAGTTCTCGAGGCAAGGGCATTATCTGGAATCATTGGCATGGCTTTGAAGAGACTCTCAAATTCGTACAGATCATGATTAGGCCCATATCAAGAGCAAATTATTAAGATTTGTTTGTAATAATGGTCCAACAAAATATTATATATGTAATTAATTTGTTTTAACTTGCTAATCAATTAAATGATAATTGGGTAACCTGAAAATAATTTTAGCTTTCTTAAGAATATTAAAAATAATTAAAATAAATATAATATTTTAATGCAAGATTTTTCAGAGTATAAATATATATATTAAATATATATATATATTTATATATATCTTTTTTTATCTATAAATCATTCTTTGTTACGTGAGATTTTTGAATTTATACATTTTTATTAATTAATCTGTTAAATTCAAGAATAGTTTTTTAATGTAGCTGTATTAGCAACGAGCGTTCAACTGATAAGAGTAATATTTCTTATTTATTTTAAAAATCTGAGTATTTCAAATGAGAGTGCTTGGAATATACATTTTTACAAACTAGATTGTCTAAGTGAATTATATTATTTATGGGACTGAAAATAGATTTGCATGCTTAGCATCGTTGTCTGTGCTCAGTTTTCAATTTCAATTAACAGGAAAGTGCATACCTCGTTCCCGGCACTAATTAATTCAGAGCGGGGCGCAAAGATTCACACGAGATGGCCAGGCAGGAGGCAGGAGTTGGGGAAATGGGGACACCGTCGATGCCTAAATGGCTGCAATCAATTAACAGGCAACAAAGTCAACCATGGCCATATCAATGTCCATGTCAGCAGCTGTGATACCACTGCCACAACACAACATTCCCAACCCATGTCCTGGTCCCGGCAAATTAATGAACAACGCACCAATCGAAGTAAATACGACAACGAACTGGGAATGGTGGCTTAAGAGGATAAGGAAAAGGGGATTTGGAAAGGGGGAAATTGAGGATGAGTGCTTCATATTTGCATATTCATGTGTCAAGTACAGTGATACTAGACTTCAGAGGCAGCTGTGGTCGCTGCACTGATTGCCACAGCAGGATCAGCTAATGTATCTGTATGTGTGTATCTGTATCTTTGTATCTGCAACTGTTACAACAGCAATTGCTTCCGCCTAACTGGCCAATGGAATTTGTGTGCAAATGTTTGTTGCTTTACTTTAATTAGTTGTTCAGTTTGTCTAGCTAAGTGACTGCCTCAAAAAAAAAGAAGAGTGACAAAGAGGAAGAGAGGAAGAGATTCTCCTCCTAATGGAACTAAACTTTGAGAAAATGCGTTTGCTTGTTAATGGACGGTACGCAGCTCATTAGACATTCTCTTTTCCATGCTAATATGCATGCACTCAATGTGCAAATAGTTTGAGAGCTAAACTACAGACTGCGTCTAAGGACAACTACAACAACAACAACAACAACTCTAGATGGCAAATAGTTTGCAGGCTCAAAGGCCCGCAAGAGTTTTCCTAACGGCATCAAGGGGTAGTATAGAAGGGTAATATTTGAATCTGGTCAGTTGAAGGGGTGGCTTCTTCTGGCTTTTACCTCGTTTGGCCAGAAGCTTGAGATATTTTCAGCACAGCTTGAGGTTATAACTTGCTTTGAGACTTTGCTCTTCAGTTATGTGGGATTATGAAAATGAACACTTATTATCATAAATGACTAAAAAAAGATAACAGATAGATTCTAACATACCTAGGAAATATGCATTCTCTTATTTTATTACTCAACTTACTTTTCTAATTGCTACTTCATTAGATATATATTTGAAAAATATATCTGAAGTGCCTTTAGTCTAATTTTGGGGCGGATTTTCGCCTTAAGGATCATTCTGTACAACCGCATGTTGGAAGTTAGCCAAAAGGGCTGTAAGCACGATTATAATTATATTATTTGATTATGCCAAGGGTGGAAATGAAGAACTTCTTCTAATTTGCAAGGCTTGTGGGTAAAAGTGTGAGCTGTTTTTGCACCCATAAAACAAAAAGGATAAACGAAAGAAACCCAAGGAAAACTCAATGCTATGACAACGAAATTAATAAAAACAAAATAGGAAAAACAAGTGCAACAAATATTGTCACATGCATAAAAAGGACCTCGCAATTTAACGCTTGAATGTATGAACAGCCGTCGACATATGTGAGTGTGTGTGTGTAAGAGTGTGTGTAAATGTGTTTTTGTGTATGTGGGCGTATGGAATTGCCAACGTTGCGTATATGAAAGTTTTTAATAATACTTGGGTAAAATTCCAAGGGAAAAACTTTTATTAATAAAGTTTCTTTCTTTCTTACACTGAGTGGATCTCCATCTCCATCTCCATGTTCAACTCTGTATCTGTCTCTCTTTTCTAGAGTGTTTCCATCTCCTTTTCTGTGACTGCCTTAAGGCTTCCTTTCTTTTTGCTTTGGCAGCTACTAAGGTTTAATTACAGCCAACCAACCAACCAACCAGCCAGCCAGCCAGCAGCGCCATGAACTAAGTAGTGGCAATACTTTTTAGCACATACGCATGCAAAGAAACGCACAACGATATTTTACGTTTACACGTGAATGCAATTCACGATCAATGAAGACTCACACAATGAAGTGTGGTTAGCCTATTGTATGTAAAAAGCTTCTGCAGTGAACAATTTTATAATTCAGACTGTGCTGTCAGTATGAAAATGACATTTAACTATTTATAATAATACTTTCATTGAATAAGTATAAAATTTAAATTCATGAAGCTTAGAAAATCTGATGATTATATTTTTTAATAATTATAAATATAATAAATTATAATAATGAATTGTAAGTATTTATTTGAGTTCTTGAAAGTATAGTTAACAAATTATACCCATTTACTATAACTTTTTGGAAACATATTATATAACATAATTCATGAAAACCATATCATAAAACATTAGCAGTGCTACAGAATACCTAACCAAGTTATAGATGACTTTTATTGAATACTTTCTGATCGATATACCTTTATGATGAACACGCTAGATGACTTTTTCAATACTCTAAGCTTTTTTTGCATTTAGAACCCTATTCAAGTACAACAAATTCACTTACTTACTCTTCCTACAGCTTATCATGACTTGTACACGCGCATGAACATTGCAACTAGGACGCACGCATATATATAAAAGGACACTTGTCGCATCGGCTACAATTGCAAGCTGCAACATGTCCGGAGTCTTGAGTTTTGGCTGGCTGCATGTGCCCTACGGCGGCAATATTAAAATTTAAGCCCAGATGACATCGAGCGAGTGGCAAATAAAAGGGCCGGAAATAGTTTTTCCTATCTTTGTGTGGAATTTTATTTAATTTTTCTTTTATACATTCCTTTTTTTTTCTTGTTTTTGATTTTGTCGTATTTGTCTGCTGATAGAAAAGCAGAGCCGCTGGCAGAGCCGCAACTTTTGTCGAAATACTTTTAATTAAAATTCAAATTATTTTCGTTGAAGTGATGGGGAAAGAGAGCAAGAGCAAGAGAGAGAGAGAGAGAGAGAGAGAGGGAGACGAAGATGAGCACAAGTACAGTTAGTAAGTGCAATGGCGCACAAGATGGCGGACAGGAAGTGCTCGCAAAATACGAAAATGCGAATTTGCAAAACGCTGAAATATTCAAAGCGCATTTTCAATTTAAAAGTTTTTGCGCCCAAGCATATTTATTTATTTTATTTCACAATTTTTGTTTTGCGCTCATCATTGAGCCAAGACCATCAGCAGGGGCAATGGCAGAGAGAGGGGCGTGGCATGCGCAGGGATGGGGATGGTGTAGTGCGATTGCAAGGGGTTGGTGGGGGAGTCTTTGACCAAAACTCTGAGTCGAAGTAGGCAATGTCATTGAAGTGGGCCACGACAGGCGAAATAATTTGCAAGCAGTTCAACAACAACAACAACAACGTCAACGATGGCAACTTTAATGCAATTTCGCTTTAGCAGATTTCATTTGTGTGACAAATGGGGGGCGTGGCCATGCAAATCGCAAATAAAAAGAACTCATTAAAAGTTTATGCCACAAAGTTTGGCACCCAACACCGCCGCCATCCCCTTTGCCAACCATCCATAGGCAGCAGCCGTTGTACTCTACAAATCGCTTCAATGCCACGCCCATGATTCGCATCTTCCCCTTTCTACAAATGCAACTTGTTTTGCTTCCTGCCTTGTGTCCGAGCAGCTTCTGATTGCATTTGTTTGATTTTCCTTCTCTTCAGCCCGAGGGGGGGGGGGGTGTTTGGTATGCCGCGGGGTGGAGCACAAACTCTACTCTACTTCTATTGTGTAAAGGCCTTTTGTTTTTTAGCTGTTTTGCAATAGTTTTAAAAGCGACTCGGTGTTAGTTTATGATACAACTATCAATTTCCTGAGTCCCAGATTCACTCCCACACAGCAAACTTCTATAAAATCCTTCCAATTTTATATACATATATATATATACAAAGTCATTTTCAAAAAGCACTTTGAAAACTACGATTATTCGCAGGCGAGTGCACTCAATAAAATTAAGTCACTAAACCTAAAATAAAATAATTTTTTAATGTCTGTAAATATCCAAGTTTCTTAAATCATTTATGCAATAATATTCTATAAGCTTGAAATGGACATAAAATTTGTTAAAAACTATTTTGAAATTTAAAGAATCGATTGTGATTAAGTACTAAGTATATATTCGATTTATATTCATGTTAATTTCTCAAATGTTTAGTTTGCTTTAAAATAATATATATTTAAATATTAAATCTCTTCATCAATTTAACTTACATTCTAAATTCATATATTTAAATCAAGCTATGCAAAGCAACTGCCTAGATATGGATAGCTAAATCAACCTACAGAATCTGAAACCATATTAAATGTCAATCAAAAGTTCCCCTTTTAATATTATTTTTATATTGCCAAAGATTTAAGCACGTGCTTCAGCTGCCCCACTTGCCACACTGGCGGCTCCACTTGCGACACGTTTACGTCAAGTTCAAAAAGTCAATTCGAATTAAACAACGCATTTGATTGCCATAAAAACGGTCGACCGCCCATATTTATGGCCCAAACTCGACTTGAATTTGCGACTTGCAAGCTCAGCAAATGCAATTGTCCGTTGTCTTTGTGTCCAGTTGCCAGTTCTCCAGTTGCACGTTTGTGTGTCACAGTTTGTTGTTGTTGTTTTCTCTAGAGTTGAACGTGGCCACACCCCGAAACAAATAAATAAAATTGAAATAATTGTTTACAAAAAGCAGAAAGGAAAAACCGGCAACGGAAAATGTATAAAAAAGCAGAAAAAAAATCACAAAAAATTAGTCAAGACGAGCCTTGAAAATGTAAAACTAAAAAAAAGAATATTTAAAAAACGAAGCAGGCGGCATTTCAATTAGCTGTCTGATGCTTGTCCAGCAATTAGGTGTGTTAGAATTGGCTAAAATGATTGTAATCGCTGTATGTTCTAACATAGATTTCGTTTTTCGCTTTCAGACACATTTTGTTGTCATGTCGTCGGTGACATTAGCGAGTGCCCCCTGTACACACACACACACACACACACACACTGAGGTACACTTAGACAGACAGCATGAAACACGCAGCATTTGTTTGATTAAAAAACCCAGATATGACTATTTTAATTAAGGTTAATTTCAGGCTAGTTTGGTAGAACAGTTCTCCATGTTGGTAGACTCTTGGATACACCACACTTTAGATACATTATAAATATATATAATTAAAGTAACTATTATAGCTAGTCTAGCTAAGCTAGAGTGTGGTCTTAATGTGACACAATAGATTTCTGAATTTAAACTTCTTAGTTTAAGACTGTTTTTACATTTGCTTAAATACTTTTTTAAATATTAAATTAAACGTTTTCAAAATATTTAAAGTATTCAATAAATTTCTTAGTTTTTTGTTATATATATTATAATTCGTTTACCCGTATATGTACTTAGTTTTGTACCTAATAACTAAAAAGTAATTAACCTGTATTCAGTTAACTGATAACTCTAATAAATATCATATAAACTCATTAAATAACACTTTATATAAATTCGTAGAGTATTTTGTTAGCTGAATTTAACCGAGTATTCTCAGCATTCTTGGCTCGTATTGTTTTGTGTTCTTTTGTTTATCTGAAATTGCAAATCGAATGCGATGCATTCATTGGAAGAAGGGCTGGCCATGCCCCCTCATGCACTCTGTGTGTGGCTGTGTGAAAAGGTCAAAGCATTCGATTAACTTTAATTTGTGCGGCTCACACACATAGTAATATGTTCGTGTGAGTGTGTTTGTGTGTTAGCGATGCATTGTTTTGTAGCAGTTGATTTAGTTAACAGAACCGTTGATGTGTTGCCACAGTCTCCATAGTTGCCATAGTTGCCATAGTTACCATAGTTCAGGTGTGCTGCTGAGAAGCGGCGTGAAAGTTAAACCTACTGCCTGTTGGCTAACAACCTTCTTGGTGCATCTTTTGGGCCACCAATGACCTGAGCCGAGCTTTGATTTATGCCTTTTGCGGTCGTGTCAAAGTTCAGGACAAGAAAAAAAATTGAGAGAGAGCACGCTGCTTTAGACCATGTTAACAAAATGCTAATTGCTGTTAGTCAAGGCACGTGTCGGCCGCTGAAAAACTTGCCCAAAATGTCACTGGCAACGGTGAACGGCCGACATAATTGTTAGCCAAATTTGGTCTTGCAAGTGACGGGTTTTTCTCAAGCCAAAGTCGGAGTGCAGTGTGGGCACCGATCATAAAATATATATATAATTGATACTGCAAGGCAGTAATCGAATGTGGTTCCACGCTGCCAGATTGCCAGTTAGTCAGATAGTCAGTTCGTCAGCTAGTCAGTCAGCAGTTAGTCAGCCGACGGTCTCTGTCAGTTAGTTGAAATTAATTTGCACAGTCGAGTAAAATAATTTACAGTCTCGCCCGGTTCCGCAAATCCAATCACTTGTATTTCCCCTCGGCAACTCCTCTGCCCCTAAGTTGTGGCTTAAAGCACTGTAGAGTGAGACGTGGGCAGGTTTTATGTCTGCAGATACTTTTTTATGCACCTCAGCCACGTGACATATCACGAAATTCTGTTAACAGCATTTGTAATGGCCCAAACGACCGAGAAGGCCAAAAAGACTGAGTTGGCAGAGTGCCGCCCCACTGGAAGCTGTCAATTAGTTGTAGCTACATCAAATGGACACGGCTTACTGTAATTTTTTCTAATCTTTTTCCGCTCAAAAACCAATTGACAAACTCTGAACAAATATCTTATTCTATTTTTATTTACCAATTTCAGTTCTTGCTTAATTTTATAGCAATTTATAGCTTATTTAACTTCTTTTCTATTTATTTTATTTCAATTGCTGGTTATCGCACTCGGAATTAATCGATAGCCATAGAGATAGGAGAGGTTTCCTTAGGGTTTTCTGGAAGAATGTGGTCCACTTTGCTTAGACAAATTTCCATATTTGAATTATAATGTTGAATTGAAGCAACATGCTTTTGACTTGTTTCCATTTGATTGTAGTAAATGTTTCCATTTGATTATTATTAATAAATAAATGTGGCTGTGGCAAGGCCATAAAGAATCGCTACTATTTTGAGATAGCACGTTGAATGTGTTGCAAGCAGCTTGCCTCAGATAACACTTGCTCTTGGCAGAGTTACAAATACTTGAGGCATAGCTATACATACGAGTATTAACTGATTGCAGTCGGGTTGCAGCATTGCAACGTTGCAACGTTGCGTTGCATTGCATTGCAGCCACAAATCTTGTCGGCAAAGACCGCCCGCAAAATGCAAATATCTACGCAACATGCAACTAGGCCGGCAGCATGTAGCATGCAGCATTCAGCTTGCGGCAGCCAGCAGACTAGCAACTCTAAACTCTCAACTGGCAACTGGCAGTTGGTAGTGGAGGCTGCGTCGGCGACATTCATTCCTCATTTGATCTTTATCGCCTAGCAACATGCAACATGCGGCGTTGCATCTGCGCTGCTCCCATTGACTGTCGACTGATTGTAATCAAGATTGGCTTTTTGCATGCGCCCGCCCGACTGCCAAAGCGATTTGTGGCATGGAAAACTGTTTCGCTGCGTTTCGTTTATGTGTGCGACATTTCAAGGTTTCCTTACATTTTTTTTTCTTCTCTCTCTCTTACTCGTTTTGGCCGCCTTTTGGGTGCCTCGGGGCACCGCCCCGCCCCGCCCTGTCCAACGCTCTGCAGTTTGCGCAATTTGCAATTTGTGAGCTTTTAATTTTCAGTCGCTCCACTCATTAGTGTGTCATGTTCCAGATGGCCAGACAGCCCCTAAAGAAACTCAATCGGTTTCAGGGACAATCTGTTCATGATAAGGTCAGCTAATAATACACAACCGTTAGGTAGCTTTTATAAACTGAAAAAAAGATGCTTATCAGAGATATCATGACGACAGTTAGAGCTACAGAGCAAAGGCGAGTTGCATTCCAGAAAATGATACAGATACAGTTTTTATTAATCTACAACAAATTTATCTTACCAACTACCACTGACGTAGGTATAGTTTACGTATAGCTCTTGTTTAATATCAGTCTTCCCCATATTGAATGGATATATTTTCACTCTTTGCATCTCTTTCTAACCAATATACCAATGTATCTACCAATATACCAATAGATATAATCAATATTTTATCAATCTATATGTCTTTTTAAACATAAATACGTTGCGCAATTTATAATTAAAATCAAGAACTAGAATATAAAATTTTCAAACATTAAAAAGCATGGAATAGACTATAGATTAGGCAATTTTTATTAGAAGCACGCACAGCTCTATGATTTGCAGTGTTTGAAAGTGTTTTTGTTGTTGTTGCTGTTGTCATTATTATTGTTGTTGTTGATAATGTTCTTCTTGTGTCTTCAAGAAGTATTCAAAGTTGACTTTTCGACTAGACAATATGACAATGGATGGGTGTAAATCATGTTTGCATTGCTGCTGTCTAGTTGTCTGCCTCCGACTTGACTTGTGGTCAATGGCTTGCACATAATGTCTACCCCAACAACAACAACAACAACAACAGCAACATCCCCAACAACAACAACAGCAATTGCTGCCATGGGGCATTTGCAAACAATGACATTATGCTGACGTTTATTAATCGCATTTACAGAATTAATGTCGTGACATTTTCGGTTTAATGTACTTGTAATAAATAAATGCGGCGTTTAGTAAGAAGAAAAATCAATAGACGGTGCTACAAAAATTTGTAGTTGTTGTAAATGGTGTTGTATTTAGTTTTTGTTGTTGGTCAGCGTATTTCGGTGGTAGCAAAATAAAATTGTGTAATACTACTTAGCATATTACAAATGGGCTTTAACATAAGTCGTTTTACCCTATAAAAGAGTATTTATCAAAGCCTTGACGATAAATGAGTCAAAAGAAGGTTCAAAAATATCAGATAAAACAGGATCTTTGTATGTATACATAGATGATGTGTTGATAAATAGAAAATTTAATAATTAAAAAACACTTTACACATAGAGAACAAGTATTAGAGTAATCAATTTTCTAAGGGTACCTAGCATTCGGTAGTCTATTAATAAGTTCCTGTCTTGTTTAACTTTTGAGTTGCACATTAAACAAAGAATATATTTGCATAACTTGACAATTTACTTGAAATGCCAACGCAATTTAACCGCACTATCAAATTTAACGTAAGGATAGAAATGAAAAATCTATGTTCCGATTTGGTCGACAGCTTAAATTTGTCTATGAGTTCATTTTCAAAAAGGATAATTGCAATATTCAAGTAATAAATGTATGGAATTTAATTGAATGAAAGTGTTCAATCGGAAAATATTTATTTTAAATTGGATTTTTAAGCTAAAGAAAGTTTATCTTAGTTTATCACATACTATAAAAAGTGGCAACTAAATTCCTGATTAATTGTACTTTAGCTTAGGTAATATTGACATGACCCTTCGCCTCACTTTGTTGCATTCAACATACTAGTTTGCAACATACGTTTTTTGCCTAAGATCCCCTTCTCACCTCTTCGTCCCCTCTAAATACTTTACAACTTGGCATTTTCCATTAGTTTTAAGAGCTTTGCGGTCATTGTCTTATATCGATTACAGACTTTAACCGCAGCTATTAAATGGCAATCAGGCATTTGATGAGCTGTCAAAACGCCGCTTGACATTACGAGTACCCCTCGTTTCCATTAAATGGGTGTGTTCTAAGTGCAGCTCAGGCCAATCCCAACAATTCCATTCCATCCACATCCACATCCAATTCAACGTTTAAAGCTAGTTTTGATCGTAAATTCACTTTCGCCAGCAGAGCAACAACAAATATGCAGATAGAGTGAAATATGGCAAATTGCCCAAATGGCCAGCAACTTTGTGCCATTTTCAGTTCTCATAAAGTCAAAAGTACAAAAAAATAAAAAAACTCACACACAAAAGTAAAATTTTGTTGTTCATCTGAGTTGACTTGACTAGAAGGTACTCATTAGTTAGTACATATTCCATGTTGTGACCAAAATTCTTTCAGAATTTGATATAATTTGGTTTTGGGGCTGCATAAATTTACATTACAGAATCAAATTTGATAGCTTTATTTAAAGAAATAATTACATATATTCCTTACAAATATATTTTGTAGAACATATGCATCTGTAAATAGTTGTGTAGATATTGACACGTTGGAAAGGAAACAAGTCAATAAATAAATACTTATGGTAGATATATCAAAAATTATATCTAATATCTTTCTACATTTATTTGAATAAATGGAATTTGGAAAGCATGTAGATTCTTCATTGTAGAAATGAATCCTTATCATTGCTTAAAAACTGCTTGATTTTGTCGATAGAATTATACCTGTTACCCATAGTGTTCCTTTGCCAAAGTCAATAAGACACGCTTTCCCTGCCACTACAGGGTATAATAAATAAAAAAACAGGAAAAACATAAACTGAGAAAATTTTGCAAACTTTTCATAGTTTCATTTGTTTTATGCTGCTGGCAAAGTTCAGAATGTGCTCAAGGTTAAAGCAGGGATGAGGAATGGGGGGGAGGTGGTAGAGGTACTGTTGTCTGTGGCTGCCACAAACGCTCATCATTAATGCAAATTCATTGTTGCAGGAGAGAACCGCGTGCATTAAAACAATTCATGTTGCATTTTTGATATGCAAACAAAAACAAGAACAACAACATTCCACAACTTTCGACATACACACCCATACTTATATTTTTTACAGAGAAAAAAGGGACATAAAAAAGCACAGTTTTGCTGTAAAATTAATGACGAGTGCTCAGTAAATGTAGGCCAGGCCCAGACCACATTTGAGCCATGCTTGGGAGGGGTAAAAAAAAAAAGAGAAAAACATGGAAAACTAAGCGGAAAAGCAGCGCAACTTTATGAGCATCTCGCTGGCATTTTGCTTAATTGAAAAAGGCTCGCAATGGTATGGGTAGGTGCCGTAAAAGGATCTGCAGTCCCTAGCCCTGGCATGCAGTTCATAAAGCTGACAGAGAAACTGCGACTAAAACTGAGACTGAAGCAGCCTATAAATGTGCACATGACCAAAGCGAGCTGGCCAGCTCAGTTTAGTAGAGCTGAGCTTAGCCAAAATAGACCGACAACCAAGAGGCCACAAACTAACAGCGAAGAAACAACAACAACAACAGCAACATCAGCAACAGTAAACAACAAACAACGAACGGCGAAAAATTATCAACTCAGATTATGTCGAGATTAATTACATACGTTGAGCGCCATTGTCTTGTCAATAAATTGTCGTCGTTGTTGTCTTTGTTGTCGTTTTTGTCGACGTTGCTGTTGTTGTCGTGTGTAGCGCAGATAAGAGTGAAAGAAAAAGCCAAGCAATGTGCAACTTTGTAATGGTAATGGTAATGGGAACCTACCGAAATGTTAACTGACTTTTTTTCTCTTCGGCTTTTTTTGCTTTTGGCTGATGCTGTCAAAAATTGTTGCCAAGCCTTTTAGCCAGGCGGCTAATTAATTGAAAATGTTGCCAACCATCAAGGGAGCGCCTTAGCGGTAACAACAGCAATAATAACAACAATAGCAAGTACTCCTAATAATGAAATAATATGGTATGGTATATGCTCCTCTAAGGCCTGTAAGCCCGATAAGCATCATTGGCCAAGTGCGCGTAAATTAATTGGCAGCCAAGCAAAGGAAGTCATGGCCTGAAGACAACCATTTATAGCTTCTGCAATAGCTTTGTTGGCTTCAACTCAATCGTCTCAAATCCTCAGCTCTTGGCCATGTTAGTTCGCTCAGTTTAGTGCATGTTAAGTGGAAAATGGCCAATGTAAATTTTCGACCAAATGGCCAGAACCAATAGACGTGGCCAGAACAGCTGTGCAGCTGTTGGTGGCATCTTGGCGGTAGGTCACCTGAGAACAAACGTGTATAACTTATGGCTAAATGGCTTTCATCCCGCTAATCAGAATATACTTAAGTTGCAATAGAAAGAAGAAAATTAAGCTTGTTAATATCCGTGTAAAGAACATCGTTTACTAGCCAAATTGTAAGTTAAGTTAAGTCAAGTGCGGTTATTGAGGACTGAGACATTAGCGTTTTATAGTACAACTTTCTAAACTATTTTCCTATAATTTTAGATGGAAAACAAACCGTTAAAATCAGCTCTTTAGTTTCCTGGTTTGATTAATTTAAAGGGAAATTTATTGTGATGTTAAGTTTGTAATATGTACTATTAATCACATTAAGCTTATTCATTGGAAGTTTTAAATGCCAAATAATCCACAAATATCTCGAAATATCTGTGCAGATTTGCGTATACTTAATTGCATTTTCTATGAATTGAAATGGAATTGAAAACGGGTCAAAGCGAATGCATACCATGCATTTCACACTTGGCAGCAACTGAGCCGCAAAATAAATTTAATTAACAAATATTTACCGACGCATTACTCATCATTAATAACAAATGGGAAGTCTGCGTTGAAATTGTGGTTGGGGAATGAGAGCTTTGAGATTGGCGACTGCATTTGAAATTGTTCTTGAATACTGCAAAATTTAAGCTAAAATCATTATAGATAATTGAAAATTGTGTTTGCGACACTCTCTTTCTCTCTCTCTCCCTCTCTCTCACACACACTTTATCTCCCTCTCTCCTTAGCAGGAAAGTGAATTATGCTTTTGAGAATTTACCCATAGCTGAAACATTTCCATAAACAGAAACAAACAATTCTCTATAGAGCTAATAGAAAAACTTTTCGAGTCATCACAAAAAATCAAAAAATGTGGGGCACATTGGCTATTTAAAGAGATTTGCGTACTTTTAAATTTCCACTCCACTTTTAATAAAGTTGTTTATTTTAAATTTTATAATATTTTTTATATTACAAACAAATTTTGAAACTTTGTAGATTTTTAGGATATTCATTTCCATTAACCACCTGCCTGTTGAGTGTGGACAGTTGGAAAGTTTTTTGGGCATTGCAGGCTACTTATTACATGAATCTGACACTGGCATTGCCATTGCCACATACACACACATACACTACACACACACACGCACATATGAAGCTCTTAATTTCCCAAGTGTGCGCCGGAAATGCGCCGACGTCGAAATCAACGCCGACGCCATTTTGCTCGCGGCCATTTTTCGGCAAGCGTCGCGTGCTGCTTGAATAATTGATGGCGGCTGTCATGGGTTAAGAGTGCTCGGTGTTCCGTTTCCACCACCACTCTCTCCCCACACTTACGTAACTACCGTATACCCTTTGCCCATCCCTGCGCCTGATCATCCTTTTGCGCACTTGCTATTAATGAGTTTCTGCTGCCTATATACATAATATACAAGTACACCCGCACGTGTGTGTGTGTGTGGGTGTGTGTTGCAACCCTATCCACATTGTAGTTGACAAATAAGCGCTTAAGTAATTTGCCACCGTTGACAACAACAACAACAAGAGCAAGGATATTTCAGGCAGTCAACTCGCTTCATAAGTGAATATTAAATAAATTTTCCAGTTATTGCCACCGCAGTGAAGGCCACCAAAGTAAGGGGGCAGGAACGAGGGTTGGTTAATGTTGTAGGGCTGCATTCAACTTGTAATTAATGTCAAATATTTACACATTCGCTGGAGATCAAAGGTTTGCCAGTCTCACAGCAGCGCTGCTAATTAAATGAGTATTTATATTTAAATTACACAAAACTACTTAAGCACTCCTTCTGCAACCCCTTTAGAAAAATGAGGGGGTGGACTATGGGGGCAACCATTTGTAGCTGCCTCTAGATGGTGTCTATTTGGACGAGCTGGCGGCGGTACAAATATTTCTGACAACTGAAACAGGAACAACCCTCTAGCTTGGCAAACACCTTATCATCGTTATATGAAGTCAAATGGGCTCTCAACTCTTTTGATGCTTTTCCTGTCCATATTGGGACAACAAATCTGCAAAACTTTTGCTCATAGAGCACCCCTAGGCTTGAAGCTTTTGATCTACATGCAAATAAGCTAACTTTTGGGTTGGGATAAAAAAATATGTGTATATTTATTTAGTTTATAATTATATGTAATTACAAATCTGAATGTGGGTTCATATGTTGATCAGTCAAGTAAACTTGTATGTTTACAAATTGTACAAGTGTATTTCTCATTATCCGTTATCAAATTACATTCTGCCTAAATAGTGTTAACCTTTCTTTAGGCTGAAACTGTGAACTTTCTCACCCGCATGGTGGGACCAAAATTAACTATTGGAAGTCTACCATACCGAATATATTGAAAATATATAGATAAGAAATATCAAAATTATTTATATTGCTATAGATTTATATGGTGTTGAAAATATTTTATTTCAAAATTTCAAAATATTTGTCATTTAAAAAATATTTAAAGCAGATAAAGTATAAATATTAAAGTATTTGTGCTCTCATTTTAATTCTTCCACACAAATAAAGGACCTTTTTTTTACAAATTTCGCTGTTTATATTACATTAATACTACCCCATGATGCACTTTTCAATTTGTAACTTACTTAATTTATTATTTAGTTTGGGAATTAAATTTTACAATGCTTTGATAACGATAAAAGATATGAGATAGAAGATAAAACTCGAAGCCTCAACAAAGACTTTTGAGTTAACTTAAGCTCATTGTCGTCTCTGTTGGCATCGCAGTTATTCAATTCCTTTTATTAAATTAAAATGGGAACTATGTCAAAATGATTTGTAATTTTGTTGCATAAGCATTAAAAGAGTTCTCGTGGCTACCGTTAATTGCATTTGAAAATGCATACGTTGCGTATGCAGCGCGCCCTTAGCCTGGACAAGAACCAACAGCTTGAAGCTCTCACATACGAAGTGCGATTTTACCGTTATGTGGACACCACATGTGTGCGTTTCTGTTTGTGTGTGTGAGTGTGTGAGTGTGTGTGCCAGCCTCTCTGTTGTCTTGACCCAACCGGAATCGGGTTCTGTTGTGCTCTGTTGTGGCTCTGTTAAGCAACGGAAATGTCGGCGTACATACATACAGAGAAATGCATTTTGTAACCCAATTTCCTTTTCCGGTATCTTTTTGACAGTCGCCTCACCTCACCTCACCTGACCATACCTCACCGCACCTCACTCAGTTGAACTCAGCGTGAGAGTCGTGAGTGCGTGGGAGAGTGAGCGGAAATAAGCTTATGTGCATGCACAGTCCGCAGAAATTAACTCACACTCATAAAAGCTTTTTCTCCACACACATGCACACACACATTCATGTGTTCGGTCCGAGCGAGCGAGTGAGTGTGAGTGAGTGTGATTGAGTAAGAGAGAGAGAGAGAGAGTGTGAGTTAAGAATCGTTCGTGAAACGAGCGTCGAGTGTTGTACTATGTTCGTGTACTGTACGGAAGCTTTATGCTGTTGATTTCCGTGCTTTCAAGCTTCACGCTGTGCTTTCGATATTCGTTGAGTGCATTTGCATTGCATTCGAATGCGAACTTTTTGATTCGAGTGTTGTTGTTGTTGTTGTTGTTGATTGTTATTGTTATTGTTTGTTGTTGCTTGTTGTTGCTTACTCACAAATTGTTTACGAGCTGTGGGCAACTCACGTGTGCATTTGATTTGATTTGATTTGATGAGTTATTATAATGATTGCGATTCGTGCCGTTGATTGATTGGGTAATAAAGTTATTAGACAGGTGTGACTGTCATTCACTGAGGCGTGGGACTGAGTGCAATTGTTAGTCAAATTAAGTGGCTCAATAGCTTCCCAAAATTTCACACACTGGAAACAAACCTTTAGGAATCTATTTCAAAATATCCCTCAATGTATTTATAATAAAAATTCAGGTTTGAACTTTTAATGATACTTGGTAGAGAGAACTTATTAAAAGAGCCATGAAGCAATTAATTTATATTAATTTTCTAATTTTAATTATCATGTTCAAATATGCTTTAATTAAAGTATGTTATGCTTTAAGATTAGTTTTAAGAAGTGTTTGAAGTGTCCTCTGGGGAAGCTAATTTTATTATTAAATTATTTTAAGTTATTTTATCCCTTAAGAGAACACTTCTTTTCTAATTGGTCTTCTCACGCTGTCATACACTGAGTTCAATGCTCCACAGTCTTCACTCGCTTTATACGCTACATGGCTTAATCGTTTTGTATATAGCCAACCCCAATAGGTGGAGGAATACTTATGATAACAACTGTGGCTGCTTGTCACTTAGGCTGACAAGGTCACATTGTCAACGTCAATGCGCGTGCGTAAACCAATAAAATTTGTCTAGCTGCAGTCATCGACGGCTGTCGTCGTCGTTGTTGGCTAAAACAATGGCCAAATAAACAAAGCTAAACGGTCCGTACCAGGTCGGAATTGGATTCAGTGGCAAAGTCAGAGTTGGAGTCGGCGATGGAGACGGAGCCGGAGCCATTGGCCAGTGGTTAGAGCATGAACTGGCTTTAATGATTCAATCCATTTATGGGTGTCAATAAGTTAACAGACAGACAATGTTGCACTTGCCGCAGCCATAAACCGGGCAATGGTCATCGGGCTAAACGTAGCTGGAAGCTAGCTACAGCCAAGTGACAGAACCATACACTACAAAAAATCAACAGAGTAACTGACACTGCAACAAAAGCCAATGCACAACAAATCGGAGAAATATATATAAATATTTTTATAATAGAGTAGACCCAGAAGAACTAGATTTAAGGAAATTTACAACTTAAGAATGGTATAATCTTTTAATAATTCGCTGAAATTATGAGCCTGTCAATTATTATCAGATATACGCACTTTATTCTGAAGATCGAATTATTTTACTGATTTAATTGAAGAATTTTTTGAGCTTTTTTTAAGTGTATTATTCGAATGATAGCCCGATCCCGACTTTTACTTGGCTTCTAAAATTATGAAATGCATTTAATTTTGTTGCGCACTTTTTGTGCGGGCTCTCGGAGTCTTTGGAAAATCTATAAAAATTCCATTGACCATATTTTAAGCCATTGGCATTGGACTTGGACTTGGACTTGGCTTAGGTTGGGGCTTCGTCTCTGGTCTTCGAGTTGGTCGTGGTCTTGGTGAAGTTGGCATCGGTTGACTGTTTAAGGAAGCAAATGTTTCCGTGCAGCTGCCAACTAGCTGACAACTTGTATGGCCTGTGTTTTATGTGCCAGTTGCAGCAGTTTGTTGCACAGTTTCGCCGGCTTTGCTCGTATATTGCAATCTGTCTGCAATCATGTCACATCATTGGCCATAACTGGTTCTACTTGCTGCCACTGCCACAGCCACTGTTGATACAGCTACTGTTGATACTTTAAGCCCGGTTAGTAAGTCGCCATGGCCATGGCTAATGAGCGTACGAGGGCGTTGTTGCATTACGGTTCTTCATATAAAAATGTTTATTGCAGTCATTGGCCAGCATCAATTGGGGTTGGGATTGAGAAAGAGAGAGAGAGAGAGAGAGAGAGAGAGAGAGAGAGAGAGAGAGAGAGAGAGAGAGAAAGAGAGTGGTGGCATTGTCCCATAAATCTCAAGTGTATGCATAAAAGTTGCAACATTAAATGCCAGACATAACGTTGCTCAACTGTGGGTGCCACTTGCCACAGGGGGTGGCAGTTGCAGCGTAAACAGAACTGGCAAAAGTATTTGATGCCAAACAAAGAGCTAGCCAGAAAAATTGTAACGCAGTCAACAAGGACACTGTCATAACTTTTTTAATGGTCAGAAAGAGGATCTAAAGAAGGGGTAGTGTAACAGGGGTTGGGGCAGGGGTTGGGGCAGGGGTTGGGGCAGGGGTTGGGGCAGGGGAAGAGGCAGACAGCTGACAGTAGATAAATTCTAAGCAAGTAACTTTTGTTTGTGCTCTTTGGCAGGCCAAGTTGCACAGCCAACTTGCAGTGACAGTTGGCCACGTTGCGTCCTGACAAATCGCACTACCAAAGCCAAAGCTGGCCCAGAACAAACTCTAAAAAAATACAAAAACAATGAGAAAAACCCCGTAGAAGTTGTCATGGAAACTGCTTAGTTGTTTTAAGATTTTTCACCCCCTACCCCCCGCGGGGAATTGTTTCACTGACAACTCATAAATCGTGGCGGGCTACTTAATTTTTCAGCAGTTGCCGCTTGGCCAAGTGCATTTAAAGATATGCTGCCACTCCCCCAAACGGCCTCCCCCAATCCCGCCCCTTGCCACTTCATTGTTGGCATTGAGTCAAGTTAAGAAGCGCAGTTTGACTTCGCTTCTTTTGTTTTTGTTCAAAATTGACAATTGACATAGTTTTCGAACTTTGACATGCAGACAAATTGCAATCTTTTCCACAGCGTATGTGTGTGTATATCGATGTATATTTGAGTGTGTGTGTGTTTGTGTGCGTTTGCTTAAGTTGCAGTGGCAGCTGCATAATTGAATTTGCATTGTCAGTTACTCAAATTACCATTTTTTTAAATAATTCAACGCGTTGGTGCTGCTTTCAATACGTCGGGTATACTTGTTCCATAAATAAGTTGTTGAAATAAATTAACAGAATTTAAGGTATTTTTATTTGCTGCTTAAATATATTTTGTATAAATAAAGCCTTTTAAAGTAAACTATTTACAGCAGAAATCAATTTTGCATAAGCATCTTAGCATTTATCTTTAAAATATAATGTAACCAATATCTTTAATTTAAAAACAAGTAAATTTCAAGTTGAAAGTAATTAAATAATTTAATCAATTCATTAATAAACATATTTTTAATTAGTATATGTATTTCACCCTTCTGACAAATTGAATTGCAGTGAAAATTGCAATTAGTCGAATGACACAAACATTTTGATATTATTAATTCTACAAGGCCAGACAGACTAATGGAAATTTAAATAAAAGTAAACAGTTTGTTAGTTAATTAACAGTTTGATTGATTGATTGATTTTATTGCCATATTGATATAAATAGGGCAGCTGGCAACAGACAACTCGAAATGATTTCGCCTGAAAATCACGCACATAATAATTACTATTTATGCACATTTATATAATCATTTATTCAGAGTTATGTGTATAGTGTTATATATTTTAATTACTGCATCAAATATTGAGCTTTACTCATTATTTTGCAGTTCGCTTGAGGGAGTGAAAATGTCAAAAATATTGTTGTATTGTTGTAGGTGTAAATTGTTAAGCCCCTAAATACACATTATGAAATTGATGGCATAGCAAATTATTTTGGGATTTGTATAGGTATGTGTATAGTTATAGCTATTTTCCATTTTCCATTTTCCAATTTTGCATTTTCGTATTTGCAATTCAATTATAATTTTATTTGCCAATTATTACATAGCATACAGCAGCCATAAACAATAAATCGGTTTTGGGTTTATAACGTTTGATCCCCAATCTAAACAGGTCATGTTTCCGTTCAAGTCAATCAATACTAAGTACACTTTTCACTACTATTTGATAATAGCACATGCCCAAATAAATATTAATATCCAAGTTGCAGAAATTAGCTTAGAAAAGTCTTATCAATATTTTGTATTTCTTTACTTTAGTTGTTTCTTTGACTTTTACTTCATTTTTGTACCTTTTTATGAATTATGATAATTACAAGTTATTTTTAATAAGTTTGTTTTTCAGCTTCCTTTAAGATGACAACAAAATGGCTGCTCTGAGACTGAGAGAAAACATGTAGAAGACAGAAGATGATGTTGATCGGCATTAGCATTTAAAAGAAATAAAATATAATTTATTATCAGTTGGTTGTCAATTGCGAATGGGTCGAATGGCTCTGTCAATTGGGTGTTGATGCGAAATTATTAATTTTGCCGCATTTGTCGGGACTTCTGCCCTTCCACGGTCGCTGGCGTGGCGTGTGAATGCCAGTGAGTGTGCAAGTGAATGCCCAGTAGTATGAATGTGAATGCCATTTGGTCGCATCATTACGATAGCAATCGCAGCTAAACGGCGCGGCGACTGCCAACAACATAACTAACAACAACATACATAAAGGAGACCATTGATGACGATAATAATGATGATGAGGATTGCGACAAGAACATTTCCGTGGATGGTTTGGTTCGGTTCGGTTCGGTTTGGTTCCGTCTCGGTCTTCATTTAAAATTCCAGACGTTGCTTAATAATGCAAGATGCATGTCGATATGTCAATGCGTTTGCGCGCAATCGATCATTTTGGAGACGGAGACGAGGGCCCAATGGTGGTTGGATCCATCTTGGATCCGTCTGGGAGCATATCACACGCTGCTTGGTCCTGTCCTTGTTTGACATAATGTCGCCAGATTAACACAGTTGATAAACCAACCCGACCAGGCCAACAGACCAACAGACTTGACTTCTGCATTATCAATCGCAGTAGTTGGCAATTTTATGGCGTAACTTGCAACACGTTGTGGTCACGGCTAACGAATGCAGTGATAAGACAAATACAAGTACGATTACTTTGTGAATAAAAAACAAAAACTCACTTATCAATTAAGTCTGATGATCTACCTGCCATTTCTCTACTCTTCTACCTGTCTTACATGAGAGTCTCCCTCTGATAGCTACTGTCAAATATGCAATAATTTATTGTCAGATCGTTCCAGCATCGATCCGCAAAAGAGTACGTCAACTGCAACAACAACAACAACTACAACAAGCATTGATTTATGTTTAACTGTCCACACTTTTTGTGGCACTTGGACAAAGTTGTCATAAGGACAATAACAAAAGCAACATCAGCATCAACAACTGAACAACAACTAAAACAACAACAAAAGATCACATAAACTTGCAGTTGAACTTTTTTGCCCTTCCTTTTGCAGCATTTTTATTGCAATTTTATGATAATTTTGCCGATTGTACAGTGAACAATGTACAGTGTAAACAAAGTTATACAGATTCCCATATAAATATATCTTCCAGACTGACTAGATCCAAGTGCAACCAATACAGTATAAACAAGTATAGAATAATATGGTTATATTGGAATAAGTGTTTCTGAAAAGCATTATTGGAAAACACACAGACCATTATATTTGTACCTATTATTTTATAAAACTCACATATTTTGAACACATACCTTGGGCATTTATTTTAAATATGTCGAGTCGAAACTCATGTCTATTCTCATTGTTATGCACCTTTGGTAAATACACAAATTTGTATTATTTTCAAGGTGTCAAATAATTATGGATATGTGGTTTGAGAATTTCAATTCATTATTAGTTTCCCTTGCACTTTATGCTAATTGTTTGGCGTCACAATTTTTATTTGAAATTATTTTGTTTTTTTCCATTTGCTTATTAAATTTTTTGGGTTATGGTTTTAAGTGATAAAATGCGTGAGTTGTTTATTTAATGAGTCGGAACTGTAGAGTTGTAATTATGTCTAGTCTTGAGCGAAGTATTTTTATGTGTTTTAGGTTTCTTATTCAGAAAATGCACATGTAAAATATGATGTAAAGAATTTTAAAAAAGTATATTAAATATATATTTTAACTAAAAGTAGTGAAAAGTATTTTATTCTATTAAATACAAACACGCTTTCCAGTATTATAAATAGTGGAATATATAGGCAAAACCCAAATCGATAAATGTCTTATCGATTACAACGGCATTTGCATTTCAAGTGGAATGTTTAAACGTGATCTCAGTTCTGTCACCTTTTGGCCAAGTGTCAGAACTCAACGTGTTGACAAATTTTCCTTTCATATCGTTGCCATATTAATTTGTTTGAACCATTTGCATAAATTTCACATAAATTCACTAATCATTTTCGTCAGTTACTGCCCAAGCCCAAAAGTCAAATGTTGCATATTAATTTCCATCATAAATTACAAAACAATTCAAGAAAAAAGAGTTGAAAATAAAAAGAGTGTGTGACGTCCATTTATTACGCTGTGTGCCCAAAAAAATCCATGTGTGTAGTTATCTTAGTGTGTGTGTGTGTCTATAAAATATTAAAATTATATTTCATTTGCAATTGTCGCCGACAGTTTTGCCAGACTGCCAACCTTTTTTTTCTTGTTACATTTTTTTCGGTTCATTTCTATTCTATGGCAAACATAATAAATGTCTTCGCAAGGCGCGCAAACTGCCACGCCCAGCATATATGAGCCAAAGCTAACTGAAGCTGGCCCAAAATTTATGGGCCATATGAGTTTTTATGAATTGTGCCGTGTCAGCAGCTAAGCACTCCAAAAGTATTCGCACTGCTCATTTCCCTGTCTATATGAATTATATGTGAAACATTACTTGATTACAATCTGCTTTGATTGGCAGTATTTTAATAACTGAATAAATGTTAACAGATGTAAGGGAATTTAATTATAAAGAAAGTTGTAGTATATACGATTTAATAAGTATAAAACGAAGGATCAATTTATATCTCCATATCTCCAATACTTAGTTGAATTGGATTGCGCAATCGCTTAAATCGATATGAGGTATTCACAAAGTCAATTACATGTTGTTAAAGTCACTTTAAATTTAAGCTCGACTCGATAATTTATTGTCTACGATCATTTTGAGTTTAGTTGGACGATTGATCGAACTGATTGGCATATGTTATTGCCGCGATTAGCCTTAGATTACGTAGTACGTATCCTACACAAATGGATGGCTATAAATATATCAACTTGTTGATTAAAGTGCAGTTAACTTTCACTTCATGTCGCAGACACACAAAATGCCAAATGGCCAAAAGTAAGCACTTTTCATTTTCAATCAGCACCCGGCAACACGTTGCCAAATCTGATAAAGTGTAACTGCCACGCGGAGTCGACACCTGGCGACACCTGCCTGCATTTCTTAACACATCAAGCCTCGTTGTCGGTTCAATCAATTAATTTGACATGCAAGCCAAACTCAATTCACTGTTTTAAAGGGTAACGAAACCAAACCAATAAAAACAACAACCATAGAGAGCTCCATCCAATTGGGGGCTGGCCATGTAAATCCTTTCACTTTAGCCGCTGCCAATAAATTTGTATCGCCAAGTGCCTGCAGTGAGATTTCAGATTATGCATCTCTTAAACAGGGCTACATGGACTCACCATCCATCCAGTTGTAGTTGTAATTTTAGAAGAAAATTCAATGATTAGTTAACTAGTTAGTAATAAAAGAAAATGATTCCTTTTATAGTGTATTGCATGTTCGGTAATCTGAACTTAACTGTTCTTTTTTTCTTTCATTATTCATTTAAGTGCCTTGTCCCGCATCGACTGCGATAATTTGTTGTCAGCGCCTCAGACGATGATCGTCAATCAATCAAATGTCAGCAGATGCAATTTTTATACTCATTTCAACAGCTACTGTTGAAAATAAGTATGAATTCAAATTGAAAAGCGGCTCGCAATGAAATAAGCAACTAATAAAACGCCCAAAAAATTCAATTAAAATGCCCGCTAAGCTGACTACCGCCGACCTGCATTCAACTGGGCAACTGGTAAATCCGGCCAATCTACTTGATAATTATATTTGCCAATTGCCAATTGCATTTGCAATCATTTTGTGCGTTGTGAGTTTTGTGTTCGCATTTTGCGGCATTTCAACGCGTTCGTTTCATACTTGCATACGTCGCGTATACGCGATTTTCGCTTACCCAAATCGGCAAATCAGTAAATCGCAGAACAAGCAACAAGCAACAAACAACAAGCTACAAGTAACACGAACACACAACAAGCAGCATGCAACATGGCATATGTGGCATGCATTTTTATGTTATTACCCAGACGACGTCTAGTTTTTGTCTATTGATCGCTCTGTGGACAGAAACATTTGTAAAACATTTTAATAACCATTGACAATAACAATAACAACATAGATAACGGTATGAGAGCTACTTTAGGGGATTGCGAAAACAACATATAACACAATCCAAATTGTTGCAGCTGCTTGGCAATTGGATTTTTGATTGGAGAATTTTCTATTTTGACTTATTGCGATTGTGAATAACAAAAACTAAACACATAAAAGTTATTTAACAAAGGTATAAGCAAATAAATTTGATAAACAGTCTGAAATCAAAACGTGATTAGCATTAAGATTTATATTTATTGTATTTTAATAAGCAAACGGAATAATAAAAAAATTCGTAAAATTCTGATGGCTTTCAATTGGCAATTCTTCTCGCATAAAATGATTAAATTGCAAGTTAATTTAAGCAGTCAACAAGTCAAATTGGAGTTAATTTAAATTCGTAAAGCATTGTATAAGATAATGATATGCGATCATAAGAACTTTTTAATCAGTTGTGATTTCTTATTTCAATAAAATTAATATGTAAGTATAATAAATAATTACACTAAATTAAGAACCTAATCTTAAGCTAGAGTCACTTTTGTCAAATCATTATTTAATGCTTGTTGGCCAAGTATAAAGAGTGTCTCTTCAAAAGATCCCAAAGCATCTCATTAGCTTACAGCTATTTTAGCCGCTACTTAAAGTCATGCCACACTGAGGATTTTCTAGACCAAAGGGGCAAGTTCAAGTTGGACGGGGTACAACTTTCTGCGGAGGAACTTGTGGTAGTTGATAAAGTTGCAAAATGTTTTATTACTTCCACCTATGGTAACAATTAACATAAGAATTTCGACTTGGCTTCAGCCAACTGTCGAGTAAACTTTTGGCCAGACAACCAAAAAGTTTGCTAGCTTCCACATATTTCTATGTGGCCAGAACATCCTTAGAGATACCCATGCTCAGTTTCCGCCTACTTCAACTATCATTTACATACTGCAGTTAGCTGGAGAACTTGTAGTCGTCTCATCCTCTTGTGATTTCAGCAAGCACCCAAAAGTTTTTACTTAAGCATCCACAAATTTGTCAGGACACACAATACGAGAACTTTGCAAGCAGTTTTGAATTACATCATTTTCTATATACTCCTCAAGTGGGTTGTGGTCCATACTCCGATCATCAGCTGTGTGCTTACCTCATGTGGCAGCTGCAGGTGCAACGAAATTGAAAGCCGACAGCCAATCAATTTGCATCCAATAAATAATTGCAACTTCAATTAGGCAAAACAATAACAAAAACAATTCCCAATTACTAAACAAAACGATGGCAAAAGGTAACGAAAAGAGGGTAACGACTATTTCAGTTAATGCAATTTTCAATTGAAAAGCTAATATCGAAAAACTCGAACAAATAATAAGCGAAAATGGGTAAAAGATTGAAGTGGATTGAACAGTTGAGAGTAAAGCTTAAGAGTATTATAAAATTACCCTAGAAATGTACAGAAAAATATACTTAAAAGGCGAATTACAGATGGAATGTTGGAAGACAAAACAGTAGATAAATGTATTAAATTAACTAAATATAACTTTTCATTTACTTCAAAAATATGTAGTTAATAAAATAAACTAATTTTCATAAGTAAGTTGAACTGTGTTGTTTTAAGAATTTGGCATCCTACTATTTCTTTAAATATTGCAATAAATTATAGCTCTTAATGAGTCTATAGCTGATAAATTTTAAATTAAATTTTTGTTTTATACAACGTATAGTAAAATTCACTGCCTATAAAATTATGAAATTCTCCAATAGAGCTTCCCATTATTCAAATCGTGCATACCCGATTTGCATTAATATTTGTCCAGCTTGGCACAATGGAAAATATCACTCAAAAATTGTGGTTGGAAAAACAATAGCAACAAAATAAACAATAACGACAGCTACATTTGTTTCTATTAAGGCAAAGGGTATTTGGTCGACCAAAAAGCGGTTGAAGGGGGGATGGAAGTTAACTTTTGTATTTGCGCTAGTTATAATTGGCATTTTAGAACGTCAAGGTTTCGATTCGGTTGGTCTGTTGCTTTGAGCCCGTTTTTCTATTGCTTTTCATTTCAACTTGGGCTTAGCCATTTTTGAGTTGTTCTTTGCATTTTCCTCGCATTGTTTTTCTTTTTTTGTGTGTGTTTTTTTTATTAATGCGAAATTCAAGTGAATTTTATATAACGTTTTGATTTTGATTCTTTGTGTTTTTGGTTTTTATGGGTGGTCCGAGGTCAGAATAGGGTTAAGCTGTTGAAATACTTGTAGCAATGGGGGCACGCTGAGGCTGAGGCGTGGCAGCTGTAATTTGCATTGCATTATGTAATTAGACAACGTCCAACGGAGTGCACGCAAATGTAAAAGATGCGCCTCAAGGCCTCTTGAGACCGACTCCAGACTCCAGCTCATAATGGGCTTTCATTATGTCCAGGCCAATCTGGTTGACCGAGGTTCAGGCTCAGGCTCATTCTTCTCATGTTCTTCTGGCCATTGCAAGAAGTCGAGTTCATCATGGCAGCGGCATCTCTTTCACTTGTCGCCGCTGCACCACATGTGCTCCACACGCAGACAGTCCACAGTCCACAATCCACAGAGCCAGTCCACTGTCCAGAGTCTACACTGTCCTGACACTGGTCATGCATCATAATCAGCGGCGTTGATGGCTAAGCGGGCTGCCTTACACTGCGCGAAATAGGCGCTCAGTTAACACCTTTCAGCATTTATTATATATAAACTGAAATAGTTGCACTCTATGATTTCTTACTTTTGCCATGCGATTTCAAGCTGTGCACAGTTAAACTCCTCCTCCTCCTCTCTCCTCTTTCCGCTCTCCGCTCTCCACTTTCCTCTCTTTAAACTGCCCGCAGGCAGAAGCGTTGGAAGCTGCCGCCAACGTCAACGTCGACGGCGCTGCCAACGTCGCGCCTGCGCACGCTGAGATCGCGATTGCCAGGCGCAGAACCTGAGAAGTCGAAGCTAGAGCCAAGAGTTGGACCATAAACGTGTAAGATGCGACACAGCGAATCTCAGATACTCTTTAAGACACAGGAAAAGAAAATATCTGAAACTTGATATTGGAATTTTATCTAGTCTATGACTAGTGCCCTAGATTATTAAGGAAATGTAGGATTATTCTGATAATTTCAAAAGCTTATCGAAGTTGAAGATATTAGTTTTTGAACATTTGATTGAAGTATCTATAATTGAAATTTATTTACAAGTGAATATTTATATTTAAAATAACATTAAATTTGTAGGACAAAGATGTTAAGAATCCTCTCATCATTTTATTATTTAATGCATATCGGATATAGTAGAGTTTATTAGAAATTAGGCAGGCTAAGCGATCATTAAAAAATTGTATATTATAAATTTGAAATTACATTAAATATTAACATCAACTTTGCAGTGAAAAGAATTGATTAAACATCAATAACCTTACAGAATGATGTCAATATACATATAAATTCCTGGGTTGTCACATATCTAATCGGTTTTAATTGAATTTTTTTCCAATGAGTTTAATAAATACCATAAAAGCAATTCGCATAAAGATTGAACAACTACGAGGTGTGTAATTTTTTTATTATTGAATTTTGACAGGTTGACGAGGCAGCTATAAGATCCACTAAACATATCAGAATATTTGCGTGGCTGAGTTTTAAGACTTATTTTTACAACATATTTAATGTGTGATGTGTGCCATAAAAATGGTTCCTCAGCTAATCAGTATAGAAAGCCTTTATGCCGCTTTTGACCAAGTGTATTAAGGCCACAAGCATTAAAGTGCAGTTTAGTCTTTTCCATTTGCTCACGTTCGCATCTTGGCCACGTTTCGCATCAAGTTCAAGGCGTTTGAACTCTTGACATTTGGCAGCAGCAACAGCAACAGCAACAGCATCAACAGCCCACAGCAGAGGCAGTTGTTGGCCCGTAAATGTAACAACTCGATTAGCGCGAAATATTCGGCCTCCGGGCCTAAAATGCAAACTGGAGCGTTAGAGGAACGTGGCAAGAGGGAGGTGGCATGAGGCACGAGGTTCTAAGTTCGAGGAGGCTTAACATTAACGTTGCCCCATCGACTGTTGGCACTTTCCTCTCGGTCTAATTGGCCTGTCCGGCAACTGGGTTTTTACTGCATATTGACTATACACACCCCCTCAGTTCTCTCCCTCAGCATCAGTCCGGCATTTACCGTTGTGATGCGCTTATGCCGATGACGATGACGATGATGTTGGCCAGGTTAAGGCCTAGGAGATGGAAACGTAAAAGGAGGTCTAAAAATGCACAGTCACAAAACAATAATCGCCAAATGCTCTTGTTATACATATTTGTTGTTCGTGTTTCGATTGCTGTTGTTGTTCACGTGGCTGATTGCAGTGTGCTCGGCACAATAACAGGATTACATAGGAACCACCAATGAAGCTGGCTCTCAACTCTCTCTTCAGCCAAACAAACAACATGCCAAATATACCAATGAACAAAACATAGAACTAGAAATTCGAGAAGAGGAGAGAAAAAATAGCACAATTCGGCCTATGACTCCCGTATCGAATTTTTGTGGAGCACACGCAGCGGTAAATAAAAATCCTTTATGCATTTGGATAGTGGCCGCTATGTGAAGCTTATGTGTTTGAGAATTGTTCTAGGTAACACTATAAAAATGGAAAACAGAAGTGCAACCAAAAGCGGATGTGGAATTGGAACTTGAAATTGGAAGGCAAGCAAATCGATGTTTTTACCAATTAACATGTCAGCATTAGATTTCCCCTTGTATAGGGTTTATGCGGAATACTATAACATGAAAAGCTGATATTTATATTTTAGTTTATTTATTTAACTTAAAGTGATTATATATATTAAATTCGATTAAAATACCTTCTGCGATATATATTATTATTATTATTATTATTATTATTATTATTATTATTATTATTATATTTTTATTATTATTATATTATTATTATTATACTATTTTCCGCAAAAATATTTAAAAGAAAAGTGTACTACGCAAAACTTACTATTGTCTTTTTAGAAACATTTTTAGAGTATTTAATTAAAATAAAAATTAATATACACAGGAGCTTTACCTGATATTTTAAACCAAAATATCTGAAATGCCCTTAAATATTTCCATTTAATAGCAAGCGATTCATTTCAGGAACTAAATCAAATAAACACTTAAGGAGAACCAAAATAAATACACTCTCTTATGTATAAGCGCTAATTGAAATGCAAAATACGTAGCTTTATCATCATTTTGAGCATGTTTCCCGAGTAGCCGCCCCGCATAAACAAACGCATTTGTAATCATTTGAGGCCGCTTGCAATTGCCACGAGTTGCGCCAAGAGTTGCCACAGAGTTGGCAGCAATTTGCAGCAAGCACAGCAAAAATTGTCGCCCAATGCAAACCAAATGTTCAACAAGAGAAAAATTGGAAAAGGAGAAAAAAATACAGGTAGCCATGGTAGAGCCACCTACACGATGGCCGCCCAACGTTAATTGACTTGGCTTAGATGGGCTAGCGGAGACAGCAACCACTTCATCAACGGCCAGAAGGATCGAGAGAATCGAGTTATGATAGGATAGTTTGCTCGGGTGCGGACTAATTTTGTAAACGTGGCCAATCAGCGGTATCTGCCTGGACAGTGGTACAAAAAAAGCCATTTGCAAATTAACTTGAGGCTAGACGCGACTCGCAATCGTCTTGGCCGGCCGGCAACTAAATTGTATTTAGAGCCACTTCAAGCTGCCCGGGTTGGCGAATTAAATCACGTACTAGATTAAAAATTGCGCATGAAATTAATAATATTGCAGCAGTGGCAACTGGAGTTTTGTGGAAGTGGAAGTGGCAGGACAAACCGGTTGCAAAGACCCTTTTTTGCCACTCTTAACAGATAAATATCAGACCCTTAACTGTAAACCAACTGGGGGCCGAAAGGCAAAGCACCTTTTGTCACTTCATAAATCGTGCGTTGTAAATCGAAACCCGCATTCAAATTGCAAAAAACAACAAACAACAAAAGTAACAAAAGTATATTAAGAATTTATGGAATTGTCGTCGCTGGCTGGTATCAAGCTGAGCGCGCGTTTCAATAAAAATCAATCAGCGAAATTTATAGAACTCACCGGACAGCTGTTTAACACTCAGTTGCCAACGCCCCCAGCTCCCTCTTAACCCCTTAACTCTTGCCTGCTTTGTCAACGCGTAGGTGTTATGTAATGCATTTAAATCGCCAAGAAACAAAAGCCGCAATCGCTTCACAGCAGGCGGCACCGCAACAGCTCTGAGTCACGCCCCCGCCCCTTACACACACCCATACACACACACTCACTCCCACTCACACCCCGCAACACCTTGCTAAAAAGACACTTAACCCATGAGTGCCCATAGGAACCATTCCCTGTTCGGAACCTGTCTACTTTATGGCACACACAGCCCGTTACTGACAACCTACTCTACAATCTGAATATATATGTATATATATAGAATATGCATATTGGAACTGTTTTATATATGTGTGTGGAACATATATATATACGATATACATATATATTGATTTATCATATTTTGCGCGCGTTGCAATTGACAGGCGGCGATATAAGCAAAAGTCGTGCATTTATTGTTCAATATGTTGGCAGATTTATATACCCTGTAAACTTAATACATAATATGTGGCACACTTAATTATAGGTTTTTCTTTCTTAATTTTACAGGTAAACTTAGGACTTTGAGAGTACTTGTTATTAGAGACTTTTGACCATATTTTAACAGTTTGAGAGAATGACGATCCCTAAAGATCATTTTAATATAAAAACAGTTTCTTACAGCATACAAAAAGTTATTTTTTAATGTAGTATATTAAATTTACTAAATAGAGCTGGAAGAGCATGTTTCAAAAATTACTCACAGAGTATTTGCTGGTCGACCAGCCAATTTTTAAGTTTATAGTTCGTTCGTTGCATTGTTTGTTTTTGTTCTTCGATTAAAGCGTAAAAAAATTGTGGCTGCTGTTAACTTTTCTTGTTGGCTTTTAATTGGATTAAAAGTTATTCAGAACTGGATGACACAACTGAAAGTAAAAAATATATTAAAATTATTAATCGTTTCAATGTATTCTAACTTTATTTGGTATATTGAAGTAAATAAATAGAAGTAGATTAAATTTTGATTATATTCAGATAAAAAGATTCGGCTCAACAAGGTTCCCAAGGATCAACAGATTCGATAACTTGCATAACTTTATCAAATCTAACCCGATTGTGATTTTTAGTCAACTGATTATCTAATAGAGTCTCTCGCTGATTTGGTTTTCATTTCAGCAACCGATGTGGATATTGATTACAATAATTTGTCATGTGTGAACCATAAAACAACACTCCCAGAGAGCGGCTTCGTGTGCGGCTGTCTGTTGTCTCGTATCTGTATACAGAATATAATGCATTAAAGTATTAATAACGTTTCAGTTGGCGAGCTCAAACAATAAAATTTGTCAAATTGCCACCGAAGTTGCAACAGCAGAACAACAACAATTGCCTGGCAATTTAATGCGAATGGCAAATTGCATTTCGAATTGCTTAATAGGTGTGGCAACTACCCAGACCAGACCATATTTCAACTCATAGAGTTGACTGAGTTGACTGGGAGCAATGTTAACCACGTTAATTGCCTGCTGGAGGGTAAAGATGAGGGCCGGGACAGGGACAGGGAAACTCGTAATCGAAATCACCTGAATGGCCTCCAATAATCTATTTTGAACTGCAGTTAGACGTAGGTTAAAACAGGGGTCGGATATTTGTACCATTTACAATTTAACCCAAAAAAAGCGCTGCTTTTCCGAGCGCATAATGAAAACATTCCACAAACCAATTCAATATTTCCGCTATGTGAAATACGAAAAACGCAAATTGAAACGCTTTTTCATGACCTTTTTGAGGTCATGTATATCCTTTACGGCTTGGAAATAGGGGAGCATAACATTTTCAATTTAATTTTAGGAAATTGGGCCCTTCGTCCGGCCTCATATCAAATGCACATGAATTGACCGGACCGGCTTCATGCTTGGAATTTGTTATCAATTGCTAACCGAGATCCGGGATCCTTCCAACATAAAACCCATGATAGCCACAACTACCTATCTTTCTTCCCTTTTACTCCCTCGGTAAACATAAATTGGTCAAAAGCGGCGATAAAAATCGAGCCAACTGCAAATGGCCAACTATTAATTAGAGCAGTACCACGAGTCAAATTATGGCGCAACAAATGGCCAGAAAATGGCCGATAGCAATAGCAACAGCTGCCCAGCAATGAAACTGACCCCTCCGAAAGCTGTAGGCGCTCCACAAGTGACACATACAAGTACTGAGAACGGGACTCGAAGTCAAGATATAGACTGAGAGGGAAATGGCAACGCCTAAGAAAAATTGATGCTGAACTATATGTATACTCTAAATAATGAAAGTCCATACATTTTCAATTATTTCAAACAAAATGCAAAGTATATTGATGATTAAATGAGAATTTATAAAACATTTTCCGTTATTGATTTTTTAATATTAGAGATATATTGAAATATGAGGGATAAAGATAAAGATTAGTTTCAGGGAGTACCAGCAGCTAAATTGGGCCTTCGACTCTAGTCTATTGTGAGCCTTGTTCAATTCAAATTCACTTCAACTTTTCTGTTTAATTTGGAGTTTGTCCACCAAGTGTCGCCAACTTTAAGTTTGGAAACTTGGTCGGTTTCGGAGTCAGTAATTAAACAAGGCATAGATATAATTTTACCACCCATGCTTGACCTATTTAATAGAATGGCTAGAAACTGAATTTAGTTTGTCTTTTGGTGGTTCGGTTTCTGCCTCTGTCTCTGTCTCTGCCACTGTCTCTACCTCTGACTGTGGTGTAGTTGTCACTTGAAGCCTTGGCAAGCAATTTGCATATCAGTTGTGTGTCTGGGTTTGGGTCTGGGAGAGTCTTGTGATAGGCATGGAACGGCATTTCACGTCTGTCGCTGCCCAGTTACCAACCAACTGACTGCTCATTGTCGTTTCAGTTGGCCATATTTTCGCCTGACTTTATTGTGGGCCAGCTGTCTGCTCGCCTCTGGCCAGGGCGAGGGAGGAGGAACTGGGCAGGGTTTTGGGCCTGATCTTGTGCACACGCCTAGCCAGCTTGAAAAGCCCAAAATGTCAACTGCAAAACTATAGAGCCCCATTGATGGCGAGCGCGTTGTTACGCATAATTTTTGTGCCTCCACTTGAAGTGGTTTTGTTGCCAGCATCAATAAAACACTAAGCATTACTTGGATACCCAAAAATTGCTATTAACAATGTAGAACTCTAAGATATATAATATAATAATATATGTATAATATTTTAAAAGGAAAGCATATGAGTGACTTAAAAATATTATAATTAGTATACTTAATTTAATTACTTTTATTGCATAATGATTAAATGTTACCTTACCGAAAATATTTAGATCTGTCATGTATTAATTTTTCATCCTTTAATAAAATTTATATTTTCAGCTAATTACAAAATATTAACCTTTTAACTGATGTCACATTTCAAGAAATCATTTCCAATTTTGAACAAAAACTTTTCACAGATTTTCGAAAAGTAAGTCAGATTGATTTTCAGCTACGTTTCACCTGAGTATTTGAGAGCATTTGGTTTTCGTTGCCACATTCCACAGTAGTTGGGCCACTTGGCACTGAGGTTGAACGTTTTTCTTGTCAACAGCTTTGGCTTCAACTGGAAACGGACAACGGGCAACAAACTGCGTCATTGTCACTATTGCAGCTTTGACACATAATTCTCAGTTACATAAATCGCATAACTGTGTCATGTCTGACACGGTCCCAGGGCCGAGGAGCCAGTTACTGACCCAATGCCGCTGCACAGCATCGCACGCAATATTCAGAGTCATTTTCAGATATAGATGCAAATGCAGATGCAGATACAGATACAGAGACAGATACTCATTCTGATCAAATGTCCAGCACGTAACTTGAAAGCGCGTGACTGAAATGCGTGTCACACTTTTTTAGCCCCCCTCTCGGATATTTCCCCTCTTGTCATCACTTTCTAGTAAAAAACTGGACAATTGGTCCGCTGACATTCAAAGTGAAATGAGTTTACGTGAATCGGTCATTGTTGGATTTGGATTTGGATTTTGAATCGGATGCGCTGAGTACTCGTACTCGTGAGTATTTGTGCATCCTGTGGCCACTTTCCTTTGGACATTGGCTTTTATTATGTTAATTTTATACTCCCATTGTTTCAATGCACGCATATCACTTTATTACGAGCAGGATAGTTGGATAGTTGGTTGGAACGCGTTGCTCATTTGCATGGCGGCTGCCATTTTTGGTCAAAGCAAAGACCTCAACCTCAACTGTATGCAAATTTCTTTTTTGGGGCGCTGCAACTCAACTCAACTCGAGCAGTAAGTCAAATCACAACGTCGTCGGGGAACAGCTTTGGTGTTTCTTTTGTGCTGTCAGCGACGAAACAATCATCAATAAACCCGGGCACAGGGTCTAGCTCCACCAAACAATGTCGAAATCAAACCCAAAAAACCATTAGCACAAAAGCCAATGACAACAACAGAAACAAACAAGTTGAGATACTCGTTCAGAGAAAGATACGGATATATTGCTGCTCTAACAAGAATGGAGTGGAGCTATAGATAGAAAATAAAATAGGAACTAAACTGGTTGGGAAGAATAATAAAGCTAATTAAACTTGCCCAACTAAAATTTGTGAACTATAAAGAAAACATTTAATAAACATTTAAGATTGATATCTTGAAAATTTATACATACTATCATAAATTTTTGACTTAGATGTTTAAGCTTTATCTTTAAATATTAAAGATACTTTTGAATATTTTAAACTTATCATTTGCAAAATTTACATAAAGTAGATTACATATTTCACAAAAACGTGAATATACCCAGTGGCATTTTCAGTTAATAGCAAACTTTACATACTTTGCGGCAATCGAACATTTGTTTTCATTCAGCGCAAAGTTGCATTGAAAAGCGTACCGAAAAAGTGATTGATGTCGTTGTTGCTCAGTGCCAATAAATTATCAACAAAAAAAAGTAACAAAACTAAAATAAAATGAGAAATAAGTAAAAAAATGTTTGCCGGCCATATGCTCGAGTGGTCGAGTTAATGATTTGGCAATAATATAACATTTGTGCTGAGCTCAGAAACGTTTAAGTGGCAACCGGAAAATTGTACACGAATTCCACACGTTGCACGCGGCGTATGAGTAATGCGCATTGCAGCTTACACTGTAAGCTGGCCAAGGCGGCAATTACAAGCTGGCAAAACAGCAAGAACAAATCAATTAAAAATTAAGAGAAGAAAAAAAATACATTTCGTTTGGAGATTTTAAACATCTTTTGTGTGTATATTTGTGTGTGTGTCACAACGCCCACAAGGCCCAGCATTGAGTTCAAAGTTTTCACAGCAAAACTTTTCTTATTTGTGAAGTTGCAGGCAGGGAATTACACGATTTACGATGGCATTGAGGCGACAATTGTGTCTGTCTTCAGGTCGGAGTTGGACTCTCCAGTTTGGAGTCTCTCTTGCTGTCTCTGTACCCTAGCCTCGTATCTTTTACCTGGCGAAAGGTGCGCCTGCGCAATTTTCACAAGCAACACGAACTGTTGTTAGAGTCGGTTGCATGTCGCTGTTGCCGTTGCCGTTGTTGTTGCCGTTACTTTCTCGGCCCGTTTGCCACATCCGTTTGCTGCCTGTCAGTTTGCCCAAATTGCGTATGCGCTGGGATTGGGATAAAGGTGCCAGCGGTCCAGGCAGTCAGTGCCAACTGGATGCCAGTTGTTGCTACATAGTTGCCACAGTTGTGGATGGGAGTGCTTGGTTATCTATGTATGTGCATCTTAATTGTCAGCTGGTGTGTTAGTGGGTAACTGGGCATGATGTTGTGGCACAATTGAGGACCCAGTTTAGTGCCAAGGTGCTAAGGAGATGGCACAACCACAAAACAAAAACCAAAAGAAACACAATTTAGTTGTGGCTTAGTTCATGAGCTGTCATTAATCGAGACAGCCACGATGATTTAGTGTTCTGATATGCCCTGCAGTCAATTACAGATCAATACCAACCAACTATTGGAAGAGAACTCTACAAAACTCTTCAGAAACTTTCGTGGTTACACTCTGGGAATGAGGTTAAAATGAAACAAAAAACATTTTAGTCTCAATTAAGTATCTGGCATGTTGTCGAATTGACTGCTCTTAACTAAGTAGTTGAAGATTTAGACCTTACAAATGGAGACATTAATTTATTGAATATTTGATTAGCGCATTATTTACATCTTGCAGTAAAGGTGTTTTATAGATCAAGCATTAAAATTTCTCATATCTTCCGCTAGAAAGGGATTGATAATAATTTCTTATGTGTATAGAGGGATGTGAGGAGGACGTTGCTGTAACTCAACTTGTCAAGATTTCGATTCTTTTTCATCTCTTAATCAAGTGTAAAGCTAAAACGATGCTTTGAAGAGCGTGCATTGGGTGATGTATCCACAGTATTGGATTGGATAGGTTTGACCTTTGCCTTTGGTGATGGCGGTTCTAGAGCCGACTGATGTATCTTGAAGCCATATAAGCTGTAAGTATATTGACATTATCCTTGCACAAACACTTATGAATAATAGATAGATAAACTTGCCGTGGCGTGTATTTCTCAATCGGCGGTTTTGGCAGCAGATATGGCATTTGCATGAAGAACGCGTGTGGAAAGCTGCATCCGAACATTGCCCCATCAAGTAGAGCATAACGATCGTGCGGCTGATAGACGTCCCTGCAACGTGGACAATAGACCTTAACGTGCGACTCACCAGGACGATCCGTTAGACCCACGGGCAACATAAATTGACCATTGCAATAAATGCGAGGACAGATTCCAAAATCGCCCCGTTGATACTTCAGAGACATAGCCTCCAAGCCGTTCGCGCTAAGTATATATCGTGCATGGATCAGACCATATAGTTGGGCTGTCGTATCAGGATCTGTTTCCATTGGATTAAATCCATAGTTTGGGTCGAACTCAGTATCCATTATAGCTTCAAGGGACTGTTGATAATTCGGTACAAACGATTCCAGCCCTGTCAGGTTAAATCTGTCCCCAATATAATCATATGGCACACGGCAAAGGAAATCGTTAACTGGCCGGCTTAGAAACCAACCTATCCAAGTACAAACTGGCGAGCAACTACTGCAATATGGTTAACAATTGGTTGTTCGAAAAGACACATCTTTTAACTTACTTTTTGGCCATTTTTGTTTTTCTTAAAATATCTTTTATCAATGTATGTTAAAATGTGAGAATTCAGCTTGTAATAATTTTGCTTTAACGTAATTTGACAGCCTACCACAAGGCTACTATGTCAGAGCTATTGAGACCGTTTTACAGTACTATCAATTATATGAATAAGTTTATGATATGACACAAATAATACATTATACGAATGCATGAAATGATGTCTGTACACGTCATTTTATGAATAGATTTTACGGTACTGTAAATCAACTGTAATTGTATACTTGAATTTTTATTAAACGACAAATAACCAGTTAGCATATGTAATAATATTGTACATATTAATGTACATAAAGTAAAATTAAAATTTAAAATGTACAATTAATGTAAAAATAAGAATTTGAGAGAAATTTTTTGGAAAAAAAATATCATAAAGATTTTAAATTCAATAAATGTAGTGTTTTTTACTGCATTTGCATTTCACGTGTTGTTTAGTTTGAAAGATTCCTCATGCAGTTAATTTACTTCTTTTTGATTTTCTCTTTCTTTAAAGTCTCCAAATTGTGTCTTTAAAATTTAACGAAGAAAAAACTGTTCAATTTGCAGTGCTTAACGGTTTGAGTTTCGCATTAAAATGCAATTGCAGCAGCCCCGGAGGTTTCTGTCAACAAAAGTAGATGAAAAATTTTTAAAAGAAAATTATCCCCCGAAATTGTCAAAGTAAAAGGCGCTACTTTAGTTAATTAATGGCCCCTTTTTATGCGAGACAAACGAAGTCAATCTTTGGCCTAGGGTATAAATTTCGCGTAAAATGTGACTCAGAATTTAATTTGACGCCCAACTAATTTACTGGGTTGAGATTCTGGAGACTGGAGGACATATTTAATTAAACCAACTCAAAAGACAAGCCCAAAGTCAAAGGTAGGCAAAGAAAAAATGCATTTTTATTCTTTATGCAGCCAGTGAATTTCACTTATCGTGATGCCAATTTTTAAGGTGCATGTGTATGTGTGTGTATCTGTGTGAGTATTTGTAAAGCTGATTATTGATCGAAGTGTTGCAGCAACCATTACATTTCCGCTCTGCCGCCTCAATTCAATTGGAAAGCGCGCCTTTAATTTTTGCTGTAGAACAGCAGCTCAAAACATGAGGATGAGAGAAAGGGGAAGGGGAAGGGAATGGGTAGGGGGAAGGGGAAGTAACAGAGGTGCAACGGCGCGGCGCGTCATTCATTCATGCACTCATTCGTGCACTCATGGAGTGCATTCGAAGTCGGCCAACGTTTACTTGTCATTTGATTAATGAGACCACGCTCAGCCATCGATCTCCATTTAGCAGGCTCAAAAGCTGCCCCCCCCCTACCCCTCTTTTGGCCAACTCCAGCTGGACAGTTGGCAAACTGAAAGCATGAATAATGGGGGCGTTGCCAGTTTTGGTTGCAGGTACGAATATTCGCAGTAACAGCATTCAACATTCAACATTGTTGCCCCTTTTAATGGCGTTCTAATTGCGCGAGTTTCGTGCCTCTCCTTCGGCCATGTTGCCGCACAACTGATGCGTGAAATTTTTCCTCTCTATGTGTGTGTGTGTGTAGTTACTGGGACAGCCAACCAGCCAACCAGTCAGTCAGGGGAGGGCGTGCCCAGTGACATGTCTTAACTGACCAATATATAAAGCCAACACAATGCAACGCAACGCGTCAATGTGCAACGTGCTAAGCCATTACCCCACAATGTTGCAATGCTGTTGTTACTGTTGTTTTTGTTGTTACTGTTACTGTTGTCATGGCTGTGAGAACAGCTCCAGTCATTTGGCTAGCAGCTGCTCATTGGCTTGTAGCCGCTGCCTTTAAATGCCGTCAACTGAGTGTGAGACTCTCAACATGAGACTGACTGCTCGCTTCATCGAATTGTCATAAATAATGTTACAATACCCTGTAATCATAGCACATTAAGAGGCTACCCACGAAAAAGTTTTCATTTAAATGCCGAATCAATCTAAATTTTAGATGATGGAGAAGAGAGAGGACCTAAGTATCAGAAAATCCTTTTATCTCAACTATCTCATATGAAATCTAATCAGTTTGCAATTCTCAATTACATTTCCAATTGGCCTTTTATCAAATAAGCGCCATCTATGAACATTTTCCGAAACTAATATGCACTTGTGTGCTATCCAATTAGATCAATTGGTACTCAGCTGTTGCTTTCAATAATGAAACTATAAATGAGCATATGGGAGAGTCCAGCATTCACCCTACCCCACTCCCCCTAGCGACAGCAAGTGGCGACAATAATGGCCCCTTGTGAGAAGTAATTAAAAAGGAAACCCCTATTTCGGGTCTGTGTCACACACAGCGAGACGACAAATATTAATTGCATATGAGTGCGGGGCAGACATGAAAATGAGCTGCAATTAATATGCGAAGAATATTACTTTGGATGGATCATGCCTCAGTTTCGTATAGTAGCTCCTCTTGGTTCTCCCTACAGAGTACTCAAAGCAATTTGCAGCAAATAGAAAAGAACCGAAAAAACCGAAAAAAGTTGCCCTAAACGAAATCTAATTTACAGTAACGCGCTCGCACTTGTGGTAGATTCTTTTGTATCTTTTGCTCTATATGTATCTTTTACTATATATATGTTGTATGCTGCTATTGTTGTTGTGGCTGGTAAACAAATGTGACGCTGGCATATCATCGCTGAATGTCATAAGTTTGACAGCACACAATTTACACGTTGATGGAATAGGATACGCGAAGCGAGTGAGATACAACAACGTTCCATAGATATAGTAGATACAAGTGCTCGCATGGAACGAACGCAAAGTGTGAAAACTCATTTGTATCAAATTTCTCATACACGCCTGAAATGGCTATACAACAGGCGAGGGTGAAAGAGGGAAAGAGGGGTCTGGGAAGGGAAAGGGAACTCGCACACACAAATTGATGTAATAAACTCTACGCGAGTGCCGCGCTGACAGGACAAACTTGTCGATGTCGATGGGAATGAGAAAACGGGATGAGCATGAGATGGGATGAGATGGGATGAGATGAGATGAAGGATGAGAGGATGACGACCCTCCAGGTCTCCACAAGTTTCCATGCGGGGGTGCAAATTCACAGCAAATGCGGGCATAGACTGGACTGCTCTCTTTTTACAGGGTATATCAATTGCTGCTCGTAACTACAAATCAACCAAAAATGATTTAACTTAAGTTAAGCGAAGAAATTAAATAAAATTATATATAGCAACATTTTAAATACAACTTTAACGTTATTGTTTTACAAGGTATTAAGATAAGAAAGTAAATGGAATGTTTTAAAATCATCAGGAAGTTAAAATATTTTACTAAATTTCTGTAAAATACATTTATTAGTATATTACAAAGCCATTTACAGGGTAGCTCTGCTTTCAAACTGTTTTTTGTAGGAAATTCTCACTTATTTTGTGCCCTTCTCTCATAGCCAGTCACTCACAGAGTTTGACATTTTTGACATGGTTTGTAATTGACACTTGCACTTGCTACAACAACCACAACAACAACAACAACAACAACAGCAGCAACAAATTGTAGCTGTATCTGTGCAACGCATCTCCATCTCATCATCACGTGTCTATATCTCATTCTGCCATTCCCAAAATGATTTATTTCATCACTTGTGAATCTCCCTCTACACAGAGAAGCAATCGAGAGACAGCAAATACTGTATGGAAAGGGAAGTGAGGGGGGGTGGACCAGGCTATGTCAATCAAATTCAGTGCGAATGAAAAATATGTAGAGCCATTACAAAGCTACTCTCTCGTTATTATTATATTATGCCAACCGTATGCCAAAAGATTTGTCATTTGCTTCGAAGATGTCTGGATGCTCAGGACCCCAGCTTCAAATTCTGGGCAACTTCTCAGTTCCGAAAGTTGTCTAAGTCCTCGTCCTCGTCTCACTGTCTGCCTGTCATTAACGCCCAATTGATGGCTACAAATTGTGCGTGGTGATTTTTATTAGATTTGATGTGGTAAACAAGTCGTTTGTGTGAGTGCTATGATTATTTCGTCTAGGGGTGGCTCAAAAAGTTCTTTAGATAATAATACTGATTCAAAAAAATAGATAAAGTTTTAAGTTAATTAAAAATGGCAAACCACATTATTAGATTTTATTTATTTTCTTTGATTAATGCAGATCAATTATCTCAATATCTCATTCGACTTCCTTTTTGATAAGACCGCTAATTAAAGCGTCAAATATTAATCAATCCAACTGTCTATACTAACTAATTTCTTGATAAAATCTCTGAAAAAACAATCTGTCTGTTACCTGAACTACTAATTAAACTATTCTGCAATCTATGGCCATCAATCTAAGCACTCATCTGTATATCTGGTTCTTTGCTATCTACACATATATCTAGCAATTTCTCAACTATCTTCAACTGTCTTCAGCTAGATCGAACTGCATCCGTAAGATTCCCGTTTTCAGTGCAACTTTCTGTTTGCATTTCGTGCAGACCACAAAGATTATTCACAAATTAACACGAGACTTGGAAGCAGTCCCAACAGTTGGCCAACAGTCGCTGGCCAACTTTGGAGTTTCTGTCTCAGTCTCAATTGCAGTCAATCGGAACTGCAATCGCTGCGGAGCTCATAAATCAGTTGAACGAACTGTAGAACAACAATAAAAGAACAACAACAAATGGGAAAACAAAACATTCAAAAAGCGCCACGCACTTTCACACACAATTTTCTGCACGCACTCAGCCAAAAAGCGTTAATTACACTAATTATGTGTTGTTGCTGTTGTTGTTGTTATTGTTATTGTTGCTGGGTCCATGATAACGAAAAAAATATGGAAAAATAACTAAAATATCATTTTAAAAGACCCATTGAGAGACAGAGAGAGAGAGAGAGAGAGCGAGAGAGGGACAAAGCGGAACGCTTTGAAGTGCTCCAAATAAAAATGCAGACACACCTCGAACCAAAGAAAAAAAGAAACAGAAATCTCCCAAAGCAATTATAGGAGCCAAAGGTTCTCTTACTCTAAAAAATACAAAAAAATATATATTATGGATTGAAGTAAATACATAAATCTTACTTTAGGTCTTTAGGGTTACAGTTTTAACGGAAACCCGGAGCCCGGAAGTCGAACTTAGATAATACATTCGGGGGCAGAATGGGTTTGGCTTTTGGATGGGATGTTTGGGGATCGTAATTAGCATAATCTCTAATTGCTTAATTCGATTGAGCCTATATTTAAATGATGGCACATTTGTTGCTATTAATATTACCAACTATTGCTTTTGGCTTTGTTTTTATTTCTTCTTTCCTTTGGCGCTAATTGCCACAAACACCCCAAACAATTTTGAAGGCGTTTGTTTTGAGCAACAACAAACAGTCAATAGAGGAGAAAGAAATGGTCGAAGTATAAATACTCTAGATTGTGTTTTAAATACTCTAGATTATGCTGGAATATAAATTAGAGTATAGCTGTAGACTACTTTAAATACTCTAGATTGGTATGGAATTAATTAGAGTATATTTGTAGACTTTTTAAAATGTGGACAAATATATAATAGAATATATCCACAGATCCATAAATTAGAATATATCTACAGACTCCTTTAAAGGGCAATTACAGACCGTTTTAGCTTCATCTATTATTTGCCAGCTAATTAGCTTTGTTTTTCTGGCCGCCGACTGCTGCTAATTGTTGTTGCAAGTGTTTCTATATTAATTATGGCCAACTCTTTGCATAAATGTATCTGTGTCTGTATCTGTATCTGTATTTGTTGCTGTGGTATGGCAAAGCGTGCCTAAAACAACAGCAAACTGGCAACATTGGAAGAGACGCATCAGTTAGCCAACTGTGCAAATAGTTGTCACCATTTGTGGCAGCCACATGTGTCTCCCAATGTCTCGCAGAGTCCCTTAGAGTCAGTTGCCGTTGTGTCTCGCATGGCCTCAGAGATTTTACGTTAAATTATACGGTCTGACTGAAGTGATAAAATGTTGCACACGCGGCATGCGACATTTAGTTGGCAGCATTGACAGTCAAAATGGTTGCAAGGTGGAGTCCCAAGCACAGAAGATGAGAGATGAGATACATTTTTATCATCTTTGTAATGAGGCGACTGCAAAAGGAAACTCAAAGATGCCACAAATGAGATAGCCTCACTTGAATGCTAAGCACTATGGACAGGTTCTCCAAGTAGAGAATTTCTTATATGAAATAAATATCTTTTATATAATACATATACCTTTTTTCAATCAACTAAGAATTCTTACTGCTGGTCTGATTGGAAAATTTCTTTTACCCTAATCAATAAATTGAACACCTGCTTGGTTAGTTCATGAAAATGCCTATAGGTGGCGTTACAAATTAGGAATATTTTTAAAAAGTTAAATTAAAGTTTCAACTGATCGATTTGACATTCATGTTAGACTGCTGATGACCATTGTCTTATGCTAAACGAACTCTAATTGTGTTGTCAGTTCCATTTACAGCATTCCCATATCATTGAAATGACCACAAAACAAAGTTCACAGCTCAATTTGATATACAGAAATGCTGCGATTATCATCAAATGCTGCCAGACATATCAACCATGGAGCGCAACTGAGCAGAAAAACGCCAAGCATTTCCAAAACTAATCCATCATAATGTCGTTTTATATGGGGACCCGCCCTTTTAAATAAAAAAGCCCCGACTATACGAAACGAAACTTTCAAAATTTATGAGACCGAACAAAGTTGTAAAGCAGCGGATGAGTTGACAGCTGACCGAAAAGAGACAGAGAATGCGAATGAGAGAGTGAGAAAGGGAGAACGTTTGGTCATCTGTCATAACTTAAATTTTGACATATGAAAAGAGAATTTTCGACATGGAACTATCAGAAAGAGGCTCCAAAATTATGCAGGGAGAGAGAGAGAGAGAGAGAGAGAGAGAGAGAGTCAGGTTTGTTTTGATGCTGCTACTCATCTATAAATTAAGATTTATCATGTATGTATGTGTTCTGTAGCACCCCGCCCACAATACAAAACAGCTTTCAACGCCCTCACAAATACATTTAATAATTATTGTTGTTGTTGTTGTTGTGGCACTTGTTCAATTGCATTTGCTGCTGTTGTTGCATGTACTTAAAATTTGTGTGTTTCTCCGCTCTCATTCATCAAATGTTGTGGGCTTTGCATCTTGCATCTGTATCTGTATCGGTAAATGTATTCGTATCTGTATCGGTATGTGTATCTGTGTGCGCTGCATGCATAATTTGTTCTGTTGTTGTTGATATTGTTGCAACACGCTGTTTTGCATTTTGTTCAGACAAATTTGTGCGTGTCATCAATCAAAAATTAAACATTTCAAATTTTGACGAAATAATTAAACATACATGACGCCTTGACATGGTGAGAACAGAATCTTTTTCGGAAATGTTCATTTCGAGTAAATGACAAATTTCATGGCCTTTGAACTCCACTTGAACAACAATTAACAATCTTAACTCAAGACCTATTTATAAATTTTTAAGTATAATTGTTGTTAAAAGATTTTCCTTTTATTCAAAATATAGTTTAAATATATATTAAAATTGAATTTTTCTTGTTCTTAAACTATCTAAAAAATAAGTAAATCCCATTAATTAGCAACAACTGATAGATCTTGAATGTTAGATTGTAGTTAATAGAGAAAACTATTTGTATTTTTTTAATGAACACTCTTTCAAATTCAGAGAAAAGGAGTTGTAAGATCCTCTTTGGGGTTCATTAAAAACGTACTCTTTCAGACAGGTGCGTTTTTAAAGGGACCTCTTTAAAGGACAGTAGCCAAACACCTGTAAAGGGCTACCAAAACAGTAGTTGAGGATGGAAATGCCAAAACAAGTCGTATTCACAGTCGTAGGTAGTCAATTTGTTCTACGCCCCATTTTCATAAGCCAGTCGAGTTCTGAGATACAAGATATTAAATGAGATCATAAACTTCTGATAGTGACTTTGGTACTCGCCCCAAACGCACTGGATGTGGGTTTAAGTTATGTGAGTCTTGGGTTAGATATTCCTGTACCTTGCTATAGCATCGTGATGAGTGGAGTTCTGTTCTATCCTGTCCTGTCCTGTCCAGTTCATGGTGAATGTTAATAGCATTGAGCGCGCCTAAGCATGTGCTTCAATTTATTTTGACAAGAGCGAGTCCTTAGCATGAATGTGGGAGAGAGTGAGGCAGAGAAGCGATCAAGATATGAAATGTGTGTCATCATTAGTACGCTGGCAAAGCCAAGTCAAGGGTTTGTTGTCCAATGTCCTTATTATACGCAAGGACCTCCATGCTCGGCCACAAAACGGTTATGCAATAAAAATTCTATTCTATTCTTTTCTATTCTACGTATTCCATTTTACTTTACTTTTGTCCAGACAGAGTCCAGAGTGCAGGATTGAATGTGCGGGCAGCCAGCGACAGCAAGACTTCAACAGGGACTGTAATACTTACTTAGTTCTTACCTGCCCCTTGGCCCCTATTCCCCTTGACCCCTCATCACTATTTGCTTGTCTTGTTTTGTTGTGTTTGTGCCCGGAGGAGGAGCTGTCCTCAAGTTGGTGGCATGCCACAGCATAGACACATATTTATTTATTATTGACGGCAGGACAGTTCGAGAGGCATCTGACATATCCAGCTCTAATGCCTGGGCGTAAGTGCTTCGTTTGCGCTACTTATGAGATACTTCAGGCCACAACGCGTGCAACTATTTCCTTCGTTATGGATACACGAGTTGGGCAAGCGGCAAGGTAGAAGTAAGCTTTGTAAGATGGTCACTCACTTGCAGCAGGCCGAAGGCAGCTGCTGTTGCATATTAAAGCTGCAAGAAAAACTTTTCGGCCAGCCATAATTCATTGGGGGCACGTGTTGCATGCTGCACGAAACTCAGCACACTCTGGCTGGCTGGCTAATGGTATCAATTTCCAAAAAAGAGTACTGTTAGCTACAAGTTCAGAAGTTTAGTTAACAGTTTATCGAAGGCGTTGATAATATGCATCGATAACATGCTAACGGCGTTGTTGGCTCTCAGGTCTCCCTAATTGGCAAACACTTCATTGAGCCAAGTGTGTTGAACTTCGTTAACAATTGTGCCAATAAATACAAAGATAATTTCCAATGAAATACGGTTAAATATAAAACTAATTTGGATTCAATATATGGAATTTGAATGGAAGTAAAAATTACTAGAATTTGATTCAATTACAATTTAAATTAACTAATTAAAGCTAAACAGGATAAAGTCTGAGAGTACATAATAAGTGACGTAATTGAAAAATACTTCAAGAACGACAGCAAATGAAGAATATTAAATGTAATATATTATATACAATATTATTATATTATTTCTTTTCTTTTTTGCATAATATCGTACTCATTGCTAGCTACCTCTATATACAGCTATCTATAACTTCAGCTAACAATGGGATCATCTAAAAAAATTCCAGTCGAGCAGATGTAATAAAGATCCTTGCGGCAATCACAAAAAAGATTTGCTCTTCTCGATGTCAAGCCAAAAACACTTAACTGATTGCAATGATAGTGCACTTGGGCGTAGTTTAAAGCGTAAATTGATATTTTCCACGCTTTGAACAGAGTTGGAATAGAGACTCGTAACGATTCCTCAATTCTAACCACGTAGAACGACAATGTTGACAAAAAGATGACATAGAGATGTATTCAAAAAGAGACAGAATAGATAGAAGAAGAGAGATTCTGAGTCTCAGTCTCAGTCTCCGAATCGTTCTCAGGTGATCTTAATCGCAAATGTGGCCCTACCTGTTTCGACAGATAACCACAAATTGTTTGCTACCTCTCATTGTTGTTGTTTGTCTTCTCTCTCTTAGTTTCCCTTCAATATTTTTCGTGTGCGTTTTTAGATTCTCATCAGCATGCGTTGTTGTCCTTTGGGCTTGTCTTTTTGGGCATTGTCAACGGCCCTTTGTCAACTGCGGGGCTGGCTCACGTACTTTGCCCAGGTCTTAGAACAAACTCAAACCCAATCTCAAACTCAAACGCAGAGACCAACCGCCAAGGTAGTCAGTCGGTCGAGCGACATTGTCTCTATGTCTCTTCGCTCTTTGTTCTAGCTGATATCGATCATTAGATAGTTTCCCCATTGTTTTTTCTTACCCCAACTCTACGCAAACACACACATTGTGACATGTACTACGTGTGTCCTATGTCATCAATTATTATGTAAGTTTTCCACATCTCTCAGTCAGTCAGTTACTCCTGAGCCTGAGCGCACTTCGGTATTCGTGGAATCTGCCCATCACAGGACCCAAAAGACGTGAGACATGATTAACTGGAAATATTTGAGGCGTGTATATTTGGTTTGTGTTTCTTTTTCTGTTCTGTTCTGTTCAGCCAGTGTTTTCATATGTTGTTGATTTTGGGGTTTTGTCTAGACTGAAAAGGGCTGATAATGGATTACTCCTCTACACATGATAATGTAGCTGGAGTAGAAGCTTTGTAAATAAGAAATGTTTGTTTTTTTCTTTTAGCACCCAGCTTTAAGTTGTCCTAAGGTTTTTAAAATAATAGTTAAGAATTCAAAATACTTTTCTGACATGATCTGAAGTTTTCAGGCTTGATAGATAGATAGATAGATAGATAGATAGATAGATAGATAGATAGATAGATAGATAGATAGATAGATAGATAGATAGATAGACAGATAGATAGATAGATCTTTCAGTTGATTTTTGAAATTCTACCACTTGAAACTAAGTTCATTTACTTCGTTTATTTCTTCTTCAAGTGTAAATGTTTTAATTAAATACTTCTAAATAAATTTCTTCAATTTAATATAGCTTTATATTCATTTTAAATTTTTTTTAAGTTTTTGTGTCTTCTATTTTCTATAATATAATAATATTTTCTTCATCGAACTAAGTTTTTTTTACTATCCGGTTGTTTTCAGATCTTTTACTACTTCTCTTGCATTTCTAAAAAATCACCTTGAAATCAAAAACACAGAAAAAAACAGAAGACAATTTAGACCGTATAATTTCTTATGTCTTTCAGCTTGGAATGTTGTAAAACAAAAATCATATACTAAATGATCTTGCATGTCCTCGGGTGCTGTATCAGAGATCATAAACATTATAAACTATATGTTACTGAGTGTATATGACGATTTCAAAAGGCAAGTGCTTTAATTGGCCGGCGGCGCCATATCACAGCGCGAATGATACTTAAATGCATAACAAGCGGACGGTAAAAGGCAAAGGCAAAAGGTGTTGGCCAAGGATATCCTTTAAGAGAAAAACATGTGTTGCGATGGTTCGAGCCTTTTTAATTAACCAAAAAGCGAACCCATAATTAAAGACAGAGACAAAAGATACAGTCAAAATTGAGAGAAAAAACGAATATTATTTGCCGGGTCGCTGGTCGGTTGGTGTTGCAGCTTCTGTTGTTGGTGGCCAAGGTGGCAGTTCCTGCTGCGTTTGCCAGGGCCAACGAATTACAGTTAACGCCTAGAAAATGTGTTGGCTAAGGGCGCCTCGAACTTGGCCAACTCACGCAGCGTTAAATGGAGGCCAATCAACAACTGTAAACTGCACCTGCAGCGAACCAACAACAACTTCAGAGACTGCGTCTGAATCCCAGACAGAGACCCTGACTGGAACTGAGACTCGGTCTTAGGAGTGTGTTAGAAATTATATCAAATGATATGTTATATGCGTAGCTCGTATATGAGTTCTCTAATTTTTATTTATGGCTTCCTGTTTGCCACTTTTTTTTTTTTTGAACCCAAACTCTGAGTCTGGTCTGATCCAGAACCAAAGCCAGAGGCAGAAGTCTCTCTCTCGTGTGGATTTTGCCGCCTTTAGTCTGACTTGCAATTTTGTGCGTGTTGCAGGTGTAAATTCTGGTTTCATTTTTATATATATTTTTTGGCACCTTTTGCAGTTGAGTAGGTGTGACTATAAACATTAATCAGACGTCATTGCAATCATTGACTTTGGCTTTTACTGGGTTAGTTGGCAATAAACTGCCAACTGAGAGAAAGTCAGCACCGAAATAATAATTGCAGATTACGAGTACCAATTTTAAAGAGAGGATGATTGAGAGTCCTATCCTATCGACAGCAGCAGAAACAAAACAATCTCAAAAGAAATTCATAATTAATGAAAGATATTGTGATAAGTATGAAGTATAAATATAGAAAATAAATTACGTCTGTTCTTGTATTGTATATGTAGGTGTTTGATTTTGACCAATTTGTCTGTTAAATTAACCATTAACTATGTGAAATTTCTTACTGCTTCACGTTATTAGTTATTCCTTACTAACTAAGTATCATCAGCAGGAACAAAGAACAATCAATGAATAGTATTTTCAAACTACAAATATAAGTATATGAAATTTATATTCTAGAACATAAATTATACTGGAATATTATGTCGAGGCATTATGTCTGTTCTTACAAGATATACCATATATATTAGTTTGAATACTAATTTATCTTTTATCATCGACTGACGAGCAAATTAACCTCTTAACTCTGTGAAATTTCGCACTGTTTCACAATGTATTTCTTCCTTTTTTGGCTGATTTGAGTCTGAGTTGGTTAAGAGACCTTCAAGTTGCCAAAATCGAGTCCAATTCGGAGTCAGTCGGATTCGGTTGAGGGCCTGTCAAGCGGACCAAGTGGCCTGTTAACAACCAAATGATTAATGAAGGAGCGCGAGGCTATCAACTTCACACTTGCTAAGTATATTTTGGGTTTTTGTTTTTGGATTGCATTTCGTTGACTTTGACTGACTGATTGAATGACTGACTGACTGACTGACTGACTGACTGAATGTTCAACTGAGCGAACGAACGAATGAATGAGCTCACATAATTAGTGTTAAGGCAACTTTAGTGTTTTAGTGCCTTTTGCCATTTTGGCCTTTGCCAATTTTGCATGATGGCCTGTGCACATTTTGACACGTTGAGTGTAAGGTGTTGACTATAATTATCGTTAATTGGTAAAGCTCACTCTCTAACTCTTTCCCCTCTTAAGCTCAAGTGGATGTGGACGTGGATGTGGATGTGAATGTTAAGTAGGCGCCTAATTATTTTGACACCTGCTGAAGACGGAAACTTGCGGCTCGTAATTACAGGGTAAGTTGAGCTTCATTCACACCTCGATCAAGGCCAACAGATTTTCTTTTTTGGCAACAACTGTTGAGAGGAACAACAACAACAACAGCTGCAGCTGCTTCCTGCAACTGCTACAAGCTATCATTGATCGAGCTAAATGCTTATCAACTTGTTTTCTAGGCCCATCTCAAGGTCCTAGCCGATGTTCGATAAGGTCTCTAAACGAGCTACCAAACCCGACCAACACCAACGAGCTCGTGTGTGTGTGTTTTTGTGTGTGCTCATTGTCAACGCCTTACGCATTTTAACAACGCAATTTGAGTTTACACATGTGCTAGAAGACAAAAAAACCCTCAACTCGACAACTGGCGCTATCAAGATCCAAACACACATACACTGCAGATCCTGATTAGAACCAGAGATAACTTTCAGCTCATTCTACAGCTCTCCCTTCTCCTTTGGCTGCTCATCTTACAACATGTGCAGATTTGTGCTTCGTTGTCCTTCGTAGGTTGTAGGTGTCAGCCACATGATGATCCCTTCGATAAACATCTACATACGTGCGTCTTATAAAGTTCCCTCGTTTGTGGTTAGTTTGTGGCGGCTGCTTTGCCAGTCAAATGCAAAATCTAAAGATTTTCTACTAAAGATTGGTAATGTGTAACTAACAGATGGGCAAATTAAGGCTGCATTTTGGAAATTTGCATTTACTTGTATTCTAATGGAAGATTTCAAGAGAACCGATATGATGAACATATGTTTATCAAATTTGAATATAATTTCTACTGATGGTCATAAGAATCTGAATCGCAGAAATGAATTAAGAAAGGAATTTTTTATATGTCTGTCTATATTTTCAAATCTGAAAATACTTCATTAAATATTTCTCTACTCAAATTAATTCTCCTCCTAATTTATAATGGCTTTAAGAGAACAAGAGCAACTATATTGGCGGAATTAATTTCGAGATCTTTTGGTTGCTTTTATTTAAAAAAAAAAAGAGAGCCGATGGCACTTAAAATATCAACCGCAAAATGTCAAAGAGTTGGACACTTGAAGCGAAACATTTCACCCACATGCGTCGATGCGGTGGGATGGAGGGAGGGGAAAGAATTACTTAACATTTAACATTTCAAATTGCTCGCAAGAATTTTGCTAAAAATGTCTTTGGTTTGTGGTATGGGCCATACGATAATTAATTGCTTCATTACCAGAGCCACAAAGCAGAGCAGAAGAAGTAAAAGAAAGAAGTGGAGAAGGTGGAGAGAGCAAGTGATGCAAGTACAAATGTGGCAAGTTAAAAGAGAGCAGAGTTTAAGCTCGTCCGCCACTTGGCCTGATAGACAGACATACAAGGAAAGTTTGACAGGGCAGCTAATTGAATTGTCTTTCCAATGAAAAAAAACTTTAAAATAACCACAATATCTATACGGAAAAAAATAAGAGCAAATATAAAAACAAAATAAGAAGAAAGAAAAAACTTTAGGGCAGCCATTTTCTTGGGAATCTGAAATTTATTGATTGTGAGATGGTATAATATTATGCTCAAATTATTTTACAGCCTGACCGATGATGTTGTTGTTGCTTTTGTTTTTGTTTTAGATTTTATTTCATTTTGTTGCTGGCACAAAGTTGGCACAACAACACGGCGAACTCAGAGACCGCCCGCTAATAGTGTCAAAAGTTTAATGATGAGGCCCGCCTGTCACTTTTCTGGGCCGTGTGCCGTTAAGTAGTCGGCTAGGCAGCACCTAACCCCACTCCCCACACCAATACCCCGTCCCCCGCCCCCTGCCAACCCCACCCATCACCCACCATCCTCCAGCACCAACCAACATGTCTGCCATGTTCATGCAGTGAACAGCTGTCAGTGGCAAAGTGACAGCCACAGTGGCTGCCATATTGCAGATGACGCTTTAAACGAGGGAAACGGGGAAACGAGGGTGTTAAGGGGTATAAAATATATAAGTATGTATATCGACTAAAATAGGGTTAATTACGAAAAAGAGTATGTAAAATGCATCGTACATAAATTGAAAAGACTTGTGGTAAGCATGAAATTAAATTAAATATCAAATATTTATTTACAAATTACAAGAAAGTTTGTATAAAGTAATTAATTGAATGAATACGAGTCAGCATACATTTAATTTAATAACAAAATATATCGAAAATATACTTTTGTATTCTTTGAATTTGGATTTACTATCTCCATACACTATTGCCATATTTGGGGTTAAATACGGATAAGAGTAAGACAAAGTAAATAAAACTTATAAAATTGAATTCAAAAATTTTTAGAATTTTTTATATTTATTTTATTTTTAAATATAGTATATAGTATTTCATTGAGTGATTTTTGGACATCTTTTCAACCCACTGACTCACTCTTCAATATATTTTTCACATTTTCACGCTATATATGCATATAGATAGATAGATTGATCGGCTGCACTTAAAACAAAGTGCACGCATTTGGCCAGCAACAAAGAAACAATTAGCACGGACTCGAGAATTGTCTGGACATACATAGATAAAGAAAGAGGTACAAAGAGCGAAAAGAGACCAGAGGGGGAAATAGTTACAGAAAGTTTATTTGTTCGAGTCTTCGAACTGCCGCTAAATTTGAGTGTAACTTTATTTCCTTGTGTTACCTTTTGTACTTTTGCCGCACACCAAAGGCAAACAACAAATAGACAGACAAACAGACAAACAGAAAAGGGGCCAAATCCCAGACAGGGACTGGGACTGGGTTAAAGTAAGGGATCTGAGACAGAGGCTAATTCTCACAGTATCGAATGGGATTTGGTCTGAACTGTGTTCTATTAAAAACACTAAACGCACACCGGGCGTCCATTGCAATTGCTGCCAATTGGAATTAATGCGTTTTTTATGAAACCAGCTTAAATTTCCAGACACTGTCAACGAAGAACAGCACCCACAGATGAGAGTCCATCTCTCCTCACTCCTCGCTACTGATTATCTGCCGCTTCTCTTCAACATTTGCTAAATCCCCGTCGACTTTAGTTTCCGTGTACTAAATCATCATATTGACTTGTCCACATCATTGTCTCCAGCAGCGCCTCCTCCTCTGACCCCCCTCCTCACTCACCCAACAGCTCCCCTTTTCCACAAGCACAAGCAACGCGAACGGGCTCAAGTCAAATTGCCAATTTGTGGACGCCACGCGGCTACGACTCCCGATAATTGTGCGTTTTTCGGAGGTGCAACGCCAACGGTTGCACAATGGGTGACAGATTGGTTGAAGTATTCAGAAAGAATCGTAGATTCTAAATAGAAAAATATTCTTTCAACAAAATGTGGCGTGAGTTTTTGGAAAGCTTTGAAAACTTCTTAAACTAACTGAACACTCCTCTTTGTATCATTTCTAAAATAAATCTTTAAAATACCTTACAGTTACTTTTATTTCAAATATCAGCTAAACTACCAAGAAACTAATATTTGTGGACAGTTAATTAAGAGACTAACTACAGATTTAGTTATTATTAAAATATGTTTTAAGTTGCAAAATTTCATTGAAAATATATTACAAAAGAACGAAAACAGTTTGCAAAGAAAATTTATTTTACTGGATAGATATTGATTAGTAAGCCCATTGTATGAAAAATGTGGAAAATTGAGCTACTGCTGTGGCTCTCAGTTGATGCTACAAGCTCTGCTTCTGTTCTTGCCTCGGTGCCTCCCATCGGGAAACTACCTCTGCTTCCTGTTGCTGTTTGCTGGTTTATGGAACTCATGCCAATAACAACGACAGCAACAGCAACAGCTGGGTGCAACTTTTTGACATTTACAATTGCAGGCGTAATAAAATTGTTGATGTTGTGGCTGTTGTTGTTGTTGCCGCTGGGGCAGCAAAATTGTCAGCTCGTTAGGGGCTTAAGTGTTGTTGTTTCTATTATATGGCAACAGGGCATAATTATGCCAGAATTGCTCTCTCTCTTTCTCTTTTAGTGTGTCTCCCTCTCTCTCTCTCTCTCTTGTCAGCAAAAGTCCCGTTGCCATCGAAATTAATTAATTAAATTATAAGCTAGTTGCAGGGACATGCAATGAGCAGCATGTAAGTAAATGCAACAAAAGCTGCATAGGAAATATAGCTGTCAACGAGAGATAAAATATATATAAACACACACACACACGCACACACACACTCGCACTCGCACACACACACACATTGGTCTGGTTATTGGCTTGGCTTTGCGATTGTTTTGCATTTGCACAAATGGGTCAAACCCCAAAAACAATCATGGGACTAACCCTCTGTCTGTCTGTCCGTCTGTCTGTCCATCGAATCGACCGATGCGTGTTATGGCCTCGCAATGAGTTGGACACTAATTAAGTGGGCGTGGCCAATTTTGCAGGCAATGTGGGCGTATTGTATTGTACAGTATCGTGGTTTTCCATTATGCGGCCTGACAAAGTTTTTCCGAGGCGTCAGCGTTGACGTTGACGTTGACGTCGACATCAGCCATTCAGTCCGTCAGTCCGTCCAATTGTCTGACAAGCTTTTTGATTGAACGCCGCAACACGTCAGCTGACTGTCAAGTATACGCACCGTGGCCCTGCCACTATCACGCTCTATTGGACAGCAGTCATCATAGTCCTGCTGCAGTCCTTGCGCATGTAATTAAACTCTAAAGGTTCAAATTACACCACCTGCCCATTGTCCACTGCTACCACTGCTACCACGGCACCTTGTAAAGCCCACCAAACGTTAATGCTGTGCAAATTTATAGAGCGCATTCCAAAACCATCTGAACACAATGACCCAAAATCTCTATTGTCATGCTAAAAGCAATGGCGATACTTGCAACGAGAGATGATTTCAAAGATTTTGTGGAAGTAAACAACTGAAAGCTCTAAAGTTAAATATTTAAGAATGCCTTAGATATTAAAATAAGCATACTATATTATATTTCGCCAAATCATAATTAGAAATGAAGAATTGTTTAAAAAATTAACATTTATACTAGATTTCATATTATTTAAATTATTCATAAGAGAAAATTTATTTTCAAATGTTAAAAAAATAATTCGAATATTAATTTATTTATTATTTAAATTTTAAATGTTAAAAAAAATAATTCGAATATTAATTTATTTATTATTTTATTATATATTTAAATTTCATAAATCAAAATGAATCTTATATAAGCGTAAGAAAAATATTATATATTTTATAGAAGTTAAATATTATACACACTTATAAGAAGTTAATATTAATATTTTGAAACGTAATTATTACTAAATTCGCAATTTTTTGGACAAATCAAATTAAAGTTCCTTTACTTCCATGTTTTTGAAAATAACACTGAGTATTCTTCTATTATAAGCAAGTTTATTGAAATTGGAATTGGTGCAATATTTATTTGTATAAACTTGTAACTATTTGATATTGTTACTATGTGAAACTTTTAGGCAACCCTCGTGCGTGGGCGTTGACCCAGTGGACTATCAAATGGATGAGCAGTCAGCGGGGCAGCCACGCACACATATGTCATTCAACAAAAAGAGACCCCCTTCCCCACCCCCAACTCCACGTCAACGAATAGAAAACAAAACCCCGCCCTATGCTTACTACTAACAACTGTTGTTGTTGGTGTTGCTGTTGTTGGTGTTGCTGTTGTTGCTGCTGTCCCTGAGATTGTTTATTATCAACTGGGAGCGATAAAAGTGTCCTGGCCTTATTGTATGTCATTTATTTTTGGCCATAGTGGTACCTTTTATTGTTGTATCCATTGTGTTGAATGCCACAAGATTTCTTTCTAGCAGCTTGTCAACACACAAAATGGACATGTATCAATTAATCTTTGGTGCCACACAACGGAGACAGCGATGACCCACAGTGGGAGCCAACAGTTGTGTGCCTTATCCACATCCTTATCCATATCCATATCAAAATTCAATGTGCATACCACAACGCACGCTTCTCAGGGCAATTTGTTTGATGGCGCTGTGTATGTCTCTCCCCTCCTCTCCTCACCACTCTACAACATCTACCCCCTGCCTGTATAGTCAGATGGTTACCATTAAAGGTCATGAACATAAATTACAACTGAAGTCAGTCGTAAGTAAGTATAAATTCCAAGACACCTTCACAAATGCAACAAAAAATATAATTATTTAATACTCCACGATCCACAGAAAGAGTGGGAGAACAAAAGAGAGAGATAGCGAGAGATAAAGTACGATGAGAGCTGTGATAACTCATCTAAAGTTTATTTGTAATGCTCGAAATATCAAAAGACAAAGTGCGTGAGTCAAGTTTTGGTTTCAGTTCGTGTCCTTGTGTCATGTGCCTGGCCTTTTAATGCCATCGAATAACATATTGTAGTACAATTTTTGGTATTTTTGCTTTTGCTTTTCTCTTGGCCCCTTGACACGTACTTGGTTAAAGGAAAACGTTAGCAAGCGACGAGCAAATGACGAGCATATTGATTAGCTGCGTGCTCGCCTTTGATAGGCATGTAAACACAGACTGCTTGATGACTGATAACATGCTTTCAGCTCTCAAAACATACTCGACCAGCATAACACCCTCATCCTAGATCCAGGCCCAGAACCAAGTCTAGCTGTTATGCTGGCTTGAACACACACTTAAAATTGGTCATGGCACATGCACCCAATGCATCAAAGAGGTATAGAAATGGTCAAGTCTGTAGTAACATATTTATGCAGCTAAAAAACAGAGATATTTTCTTTAAATTTTAGAAGTGGATGAAATGAGTCGAGATATGATCAAGTCATTAAAAACAAATATAAACAGAGAGAAAAGCTGATACAATTTATTTCAATTTAAATAATTATTAAAACCATTTGAAATCTAAATGATATTTATTGCTCCATTTTATTTTAGTCAGCCTCGTTGGAAGCTCAGACACAAAACTATTTTTAAATTTCATATTTAAAATCTAAAAGTCCCTGAAAAATCTTATTGTTCAAAAAATGGTTGATTGGAAAATTCTATCAATTCGGTGTATTTTGATTTTATGATATATTCATTTTCAATAAATCAGAGAGAGTCAACTCCAAGTTCATGTACTAAGCTCTTTAATTCCTGGCTTCCTATTTCTTTCTTTCAACTATAACAATCTCACGAAAGCAACGAAACAGAGTTATTGCACCTGTGCCGCGTTGAGTGACACATCCTGGACACGCACATGGTTATGAATTAAAGGCAGTTCCTTGTTTCTCCGAGAGAGACATTTCACACTTGATGAAATGGGGTATAATAAATCCATCAAAATGTTTCATATGCTTATCAAAAAATAATACGTCATTCGATGGCCATTGTCCATAGTTATTATTTTGGTACCCCTTTTGTGGAGAGTCTTTAGGGTTTCAGTTTCCACATAATTTGATTTTTATCATGGCATAGCAATTATGAAATAGGAAAATATGATGCATTTTCCTCATATCATTAAAGATAATTTCTTCATTAGAAACGAAATAGGAATATAGAACCCGAAAATAGGAAAAGAAACTTATTCTGAGCTGTCAGGGTTTGTGACAAGTTGTTATCGCGGTGCATGCATCTGAATTTGACAGTTTTTCCCGGAAAAATGTTCGTTAGGTGTAAAGTGCATTTCGTTCAGTTTTCAGTTCAGTTTTTAATTGCAAAGTTAAAAACAACACGCGGCTTAGCCAACTTTACAGTCAATGCGATTACCGTTGCTGTCGCTGCGATGCGATTTTCATATTTTTGGTTAACATTTTCCAGTGAAACTTTGCGCAAAACAAGCTGACGAGCTGAGTGGCAACAGAAGAGCATTAAAATGCGGCTTTATTGGCTGGCGGACAAACAAAGACGAACCTGTTCTAATCTGATGCAGCTTGGTTGCACTTGAGAGGATTTGCTCAACGTCGTCGCCTGGTGACAGACAAAAGCCCATTTAAGGATAAACGCATGCACTGAGAGAAAAGGAGGCAACAACTGTTATACCAACAGTTTTTATAAATTAATTTTTGATTTAACCTATTGTTTTATAAGTGAATTTATGCTGAACTTTCTTTATAGAATAATTTATTCAAATTCAAGTTTAGCTTTTAATGCAACGCTTTGCTAAAGATGATAGAAAAACATATTTAAAATATTTCTGCACTTGATTTTTGTCAGTGTAGCCTCAGGAAAAGGCAGCTGCCCAAATCTTCGTCCTCATCCTCATCCTTATTCTCATCCTGTAAACTCATTCGCGTCGCGGTTTTTGTTTGTCCAGACCGCAAAAACTGGGCACAGTTGGGATGTCGGGTTGTTGGATTGTTGAACTGTTGGGTTATAAGTAGATAGAAGAACGCATTGTAATGCCATTAGGGCTTAGCGTGACAGACACTTTTGCGTGGGCTGCGATTATCGATCAAAGCCGCAAAATGCGCACAGGTAACAGGTAACAATTCGAATCGGCTCTATATATAGATAGATATAATCATAAAGCGAAGACCCGTGCCTTGCCGTCACAGGTAGAGCCTGTCAAAATGCATTTTTAATAACAGTAACTCATCTATTTTTTTTGGTTTTTGTTTCTTTTCGTTTCTGTATATATTTTGACAAGTGTGTGTTTATTGTTATTGTTCTCGTACAATTTTCCATGCACAAAATGAAGAGATTTTCACAAGTCTCTCTTCTGCGTTATATAACAATTAGGCTATGTAAACTCCAAGTCTCAACCTCAATTAGCGTCTTTTTGGTTTCGTGTCTCTTCGTGTCCCAAGTTCCAAGTTCTTCTCTTCATATTTTCTTAATAATTTGTAGTCCACCCCCGCATTCGCCATGCAATCATATTATTCGGTGTTTCTCATAGATATCTCCCAGATACACGGAGCAATTGCTCATTTAATTTGTTAATTATTTTGGGGTAAGTGTAACTAATGTCGTTCATTTGTGGTCTTGGCTTTTTCTTAACTTATTGTGGTTATAGAAATTCCTCAAAACTTTGCGTGGGTCAATGTCAAACAGATGCCGCCAACTGCGGCTGAGATCGCACCTGCTCTATTCTATTCTGTGGCATAATTGCCACGCTTTGTGGCATGTAATCATTTAATTGTGCTAATCAAATTTTCTGTTCTATTTTCTATGGCCTTTGATTGCAGCATTTAGCGGCAGGCAACTCAAATTAAAACCACAAAGAGATAAGTTTGTATAGTCAAGCTCTCAATTAGACACTCCAAATTGTTTAGAAGCAGATTTTCAAGTTAACTAAATTAAATACACACAGCTTTATTTTGTAGCTTTATTAATTTAGATATTTCAAGGCGCAACTATAAAATCTAACAGCTTCTCTCTCCTGTTGCTTGGCTTATCTCCATATCTCAAGCTATCTACACGTAATCTCTCGCTCCAATTTCATATTCAAAAATTAAGTTTAGTCACATTCTAAAGACACTCCGAGGTATAATTACCGCGAACCAGTGCACGTGATTAAGACCCAACAATACCCAAAAAGATGGATAGAGATGATGAAGAGAAGGGGAAAAGAATCTCAGTGAAATTCCCAGGAAAGCCAAAATAAAACATAAACAAAAATCTCGCACAAACAAAGTAAAAGATAAAGTCATAAATAAAATTGGAAGTGTGACCGTGTTGTCGAGTCTCAGACCGACATAAACCAAACCCCATCCACAATCTAAGTTAGCCCAATTCATTCTCATAGTGCAGCACGCATCCTTTTTTGAGTGAAATGGCCCGAAATGGTCTGAAATGGTCTGAAATGGGTTTTAGAGCCAGGAAGCATTTGATTATTTTTTACGGCTCTTTGGGGCGGCCGCACGCTCGCAATTACAGGAAATAATTCGGTCAAGAGAGACCGAGAGAGAAAGCGAGAGAGGAAGGTAGGTTTATATATATATATATTAAGAAAGAAATGTCCATTGTCTGATAAGACGGTAAAGATAAGAACAGAGCAAAGTGAAAAGATACACAGCAGCCACCTCACAGATAACAATTGTGATAGTGGGTAAGATGTGACCGGGTTCGGGTCACGTATGATGTTGCGTAGATGGAACTGACTCAGCGAGGAACTCGGCACAAAAGAGAAGGACGTCCAAGCGTGAATGTCACGTAGCGAGAGTTGTGCAGTGTAAATAAACAAAAAACTGAGAGAGAGAGAGAGAGAGAAAGAGAAAGAATTGGAGATGGAGAGAGAGTTAACCTGGACATTCACACGGCCAAAATATATATCAACGATAATTTATGTGCGTGCTGACATGCGGGACCTCTTTCCAGGGGTCGAACTTACTCTACGTTCCAACTTCCCCCCTAAGTTACAAGTTGTCAGTGACCAGTTTCTACTACCTGATGGCAGTACATGGCAGTAGCTTGTATGCTTTGTTAACAATTTAATGGCATAAACATTATGATTTCTGTTATTTCAATAAGAGACAGACATATGCGACAGCAGCGACAACATGGCACTACTCCTGCTCTAAATCAAGCCATGCACTGTGAGAAAATATCATTAATAGAATAACATGTAAAAGGAACTAAAAATATAGGATTTATAATTCCTATGGCAACTGTTATTTATTCGATTTTACATGTAACCAAATTAATAGCTATCATCTTAACCAAAAGTATCTTGAATCTATATAGTGCAAACACTAATTATTAAAGAGTTTCAATTAGTTAATAGCCTTTAACAACATTTTAAGTTAAAAGTCTTTCTATAACTTGTTATCTTTTACCTGTTTACACTGTCTGATAACTTAACAGCATACAGTTCAGAAAGAGTTCACTTATTATTACTCCTATTATTTTATATCCAGGAATACATCTCCAAATTCTCCCAGTGTATCAGTCTTATCTACCTGATTTTCTTTCTTACTCTTGGAACTGAGCGTGAGCGATGCGCACTCCAAGATAAACTACATGAAGTCAATGATGAACCACAGCAGCAGTACCACCATCACCACCACCACCACCACCATCATCAGCACAACTACCTTCAGATTCACTGAGTACTGAGCGGAGGAGCAACCGTTGAAATATTTATACGAGTGTTGGACGCACTGCAAAAATTATTATGCGTAACACGTTCGGTTTGTTGGCTTTTTTCGGCTGCGGTGGCGTCGACGCCGACGCCGACTGCGCAGTTGGGCCCCGCAGCAGGCGGTCAAAAATGTTAACAAGCGCAATTTGAACGCCTCACAGTCCAGTCCACAGTGTGGCAAGGTATGGGGTCCATGGCAGGGTGCTGGGGCAGGGGCATGTGGCAAACTCGAAACAGAGTCAGATACCGGTCTATTGCACCCCATCCATTGCTTTACGCTCTTTTTGTGTGTGCAATTGATTTTTGATGGTTGATAAATATAGTTATGAATACGTTAACTGGCCCTGCGTTCGAATCTTCTCTCTCTCTCTCTCTCTCTCTCGCCCCTCTCCCTATCTATCTGTCTTCTCTGTCTCGCTGACTGATGTTTGCTAGAAATGATTTTCGTCATCTTTGCCGTCATAATTATGCTTGGCCAGTGGGTCAGTTATCATTTATCTGATGAGTTTTTAATTAATTCTCAACCCATTCAATTTTTTTGTGGGTCGTTATCGATGTCCGATTTTATAGGGCCAATGTAAAAATAATGTAATATTAAATGATAAAAGAGAAAAAGTGATAGAATTAATATTAAATTTAATGACAACAGAAATGACGCACCTCGTAATGAGTCCAGTATCAACAAACTTTTTTGATATCGATGGCAAATTCGATAGACATCGGATTTTCAGTAAATAATACTTATAAAAAATTGCTGTCCTAAGTTCTGTATGAATAACTAGCCTATAATAAGTCTGCTTGTTGAAACCATTTCTAACAACTTTGAACAACCTGCACTTCTGCTTAATCAAACGCCACTCAAGTGCCTCAAATTAGCCACAAAAAGCGGAAATACGCCTCGTTGCAAGTGCAACAGAAAGAGAAACAGCAATAGCAACATTAGCAAACACTATTAGCTGCATTATTAGGAACAACATTGAAGCGCCAATTGCAATTGCAATTGGCAACGTCAATTGGCAATTCACAGCTGTCAACACGTCCAAGAATCCGACAACTAATGGCAAATGACTTTGGCCCCGTCCAAAGTGTTTGGTTTGAGGTGTTAATTTGCGAGGCGAATGAGTTGAAAAGTTGTCAACGTCAGAGCCAAAATTAAAATAGCCTCATTGCAGATTGGCAACGATTGTAACCGGTTCCATACTGTACTGTACATATGTTATTTGTCATATTGCATTTTGGAGAGTCTGAGACAGAGACTGAGACTAAGACTGTGACGGGAGCTAAACCTGAGATGATTGCAGTTGTTTGGTAGATTGAGACATAACAAGGCCTAGGCCTAGGCCTACGCTTTAGCCTTTCACAATGCCGGCCAATTTAATTACCACTTTAGTGCGCACAATTCCCAGTGCTTATTAGGCTCGTAAGGGCAGAGGATTATTGAAGTTGAGATTGAAGCTGAAGCTGGAAATGTTGATGTCGATGTCGATGTCTATGCCTATTTCGATTCCTTTGTTGTTGGTTAGTGATGCCGCGTCGAGGGCAGGCAATAAAAGTGTCAAAAGTAACACTGTGTTATATAAGACATTCAACATTGAGACTTGAAACCGAACAAACAAATCCCTCAACTATTACACACAATACAAAAACTCCAAAGAGGAGCTGCGATCGCTCGAGTTCCTGCGGGATTAGCCACGACCAGCCATAAAACAGGCAATCACCACAGACAGACAGATAGATAGAACTAGAGAGGAAGAGGGAACCTCCCGGACAGACTGACTGGTTTCTGATCATTAAACAAAGGGTTACGTATAAATAAATAAAATTTCATCAATGTGTCGAACGCAACTGCATCAATAACTTAAAGGATTAGGCATTGAAATGGAACTGGAACTCCAAACACCAACATCAATTCCAACTCCAACTCAAACTCAGTCTGGGCTTAAATCATAAAATGACTTTGGAAGTCTGAAAATCTGAACTCAGAAACTCTGAGACTTGCACACAAAGCAAATCACACAATTTAATGGCTTTCTTGCTTCGAAAACGAATTTATAAGTATCTTTTATTTTCTTTCTTTTGCATTTCCGTTTTAAGTCCAATTTATTTGAACATTTAAAAGCCATAAAATATTTGTGGCCAGGGAGCGTCTTTTTAAACTGCAGCTGTCATAATTGAAATTCATTAAATTTATTCCAACAGAATGTCACACAAAAGTCTTTAGATTTCATCCCAATCCATCCCCATCCCTGGGGTTAATTGTTTCCATGAACTACTAAAAATTAAAATGCTACTCCAGTAGTTGAACTCCAACCTCGCGGACTTCACACTAAGCTAAAGTTCGTGGAATTTCTCAAAAGATTCTGATAGCGCACTGATTAGATGAGCTAAGAGAATTGAAATTGGGTTTGGGTTTCGGTTTGGGTTTGGTTTTGGATGTGGGGCAGTTGCAGGTAATGTCCAGCATATGCTATAACTGTGCGTGGCTGTGGCATGAATGAAGCAATTTGTTTTGAGACTCACAAATACGTGTGGCAAAGACTCTGGTCAAAGAAATTGTAATCGTAATCGTAATCGCAGTCACTCGTTATCGCTGCTCGGGCATCACACGTCCCATCCACACAGTTAGTCGAGAAAACGCACCGAAAATTAGTGGGCAATTGGTTCGGCGGATCTAATTCCCCTCTATATTCCCCTGTCCTCATTGAGAAGAAAAAATTAGATTTATTAGGCATATGGTACAGATCTTGACTACGCCTTGACTACGTGTTGTGCATCAGGAAATACCTGTCCATTCATAATGTGCCACACTGCGGATTAGAGTCCCATGAAATGGGATTTATTTTAATACTGCCACACACATGTTAATCTCGTAAGTGAATATGCCATCAATATCCTGTTAACTTTACTCGCACCCATAATAAACAACATCAACTTAACATTAATTTCAAGCAATCCAGAAACCATACCATAAAGTACTACATATTATAGGAAAAACGTATGTTCTTTGAATTTATGATAGTTGAAAAAATGAAGGTTTTCAATTCAATTAAATGGTTAGGTAGCATAATAAATATAAAACAGTTTTTAGTAAACTTGGGATCGTGTTTTCCAAAATGTTTGCAAATTTAAATGCGTTTTTTTCTAAGTAGAATTATTTATTCTGATATTTTTAAGTCAGTCAGCAGTTGTACTTAGATTTTCAACTTAAAAAAAGTTTGCTGTAATTATATGTGGATTATAAGATTTTTTAGTATATATTTTTTATGTAGAAGCCCCATGAAGTAGCTACCAGATCAGTTTCCAGTTCACACAGTCACTGAATGCCCACACACTGCAAATAAATATGCAAATAAAAGCGAAACGGATACATATTTAAATTTTTAATAAAAAATACAATTGCTTGACGAAGAGATACCCTGTAGCTACATATTTGCCTAAATTAATGCAGAAGTCTAGTATTAAGATCATTTTCTAAAAATGTTTATATTCAAAATCTAGTGTAATTTTAATACAAATGCTTAACGAAGAGATACCCTGTAGCTACATATTTGCTTAAATTAATGCAGAAGTCTAGTATTAAGATCATTTTCTAAAAATGTTTATATTTAAAATCTAGTGTAATTTTAATATTTTGTTTATTTTAATCTTATTTTGTTTCTCATCACATATTCCATTATTATTGTATTAATGTAAGTTTGAAGTTCAGAAAATATACCACTTTTGACTACAGGGTGCATATAGAAATTAAAGTCGTTGCAGTTGGCGTTGCACTTCTGTTGGAGTGTCAGTCAAAACTGGAGCCAAACTTAATTTACAATCGCAAAAAACGACATTCATTCATTTGGAGCAAACACCTGCAAGTTTCCAGCGAGTGTGTGTGCGTGCGTGTGTGTGTGTGCCTGCATATTGAAATGCAGCAGCGTATATGATTTTTGATTTATGATCTGTCACAAAAATAGCAGCAGTCGTACTCCCTACTCTAGGTGCGGTAAACAAAATAATACAAAAAAAATGCGTGCAGTGAGAAAAAATAAAAATATGAAGAAAAAATGCGAAAATGCTGAAAGCCGCTGAGGATGGCAGTAAAAGATATTTACGATGTCCATGGCAAAGTTATGCATAAAACTTTCTATAGAACTCAAGTTGAGGCTCAGGCTGAGGCTCAGACGGAGGCTCGGGGCCTGTTGCCTGTTTCCTTGTGCCTGTTGCTATCTTAACACGATCAAAGCCAGCCACAACAACAGAAGCAATCAATTTTCGTTGTTGTGATAGCCGCGGGTAGTCAGACAGCAGCGGATCCCAAAGCACCCAGCACCCCAGTATAACTCCAATTGCAGGCCTCAGTCCAAGTCCAAGACCAAGTCCGAGTCCCTGTTCCAGGTTCAGGTCCAGGCAAGCTGCAGGCGATGCGGTTGCTTAATAAATATGATAATGCAGTGGACGTGGCCAGTACCCAAACAGGCTGCTCTACTAATTAATGTAACAACTACATGGGCAGTCGTAACTGAGCCAAAGACTAGTTCTCATCCCCATCCTCATCCTCATCCTTAGTCTGCACGTCAAACCGCATTCTGTTTATGTATTTCGGTATTTCTGTCTCAGACTTAACCCTAATAATAATAAATAGTGTCAGGATTAATTGAATCGTTCGCACTTTGCAGTCATTTTTTTGCGCCATTCCCAAACCTGTGTGACACATGCTGCGACTCATGATATATTATCGTTATTCAACTTTGCAATTTATTATAAATTTATTTATACCCCATACACTTCAAAGAACACACATACTTCACACATACTGTTGTGCCAACAACAAGGAGCAACCGCCTATCGACTGGCATTTTATAGTTCATTAACGTGGCAACTCTGGCATGATTTACACCAAAATCTATTCAAAGTCAAGAAAGAGAGCAACAAAAATCGAAGCAGAAAAGCTGACAGAACTGCAAGTATGGAACTGGACATGATATAAGATGTGCTCCAAATTTTGAAGTCAATTCTATAATAGTAGAAAGGCTTTTGATAGACCTAATTAGAAATTCGTTTATTAAAAGTTGATGTCATTGGCGATTGCATATTAATTAAAGATATTACATTTCTCCATTTTTAAGTTAAATATTTAGTTTCTTTAGTAGAAAGGTATTAATGATAACAAGAACAGCACTGATAATGTTATTTTGTTTACTACCATTTTGTTCCTTACTAATTAGTTTGGCAACCCAAAATATGTCTTTAGTCATTAAAATTGCTTAAATTGGCAAAGGGCGGAATATTCATACTTAATATGGCAGAAACAATAAGTCATGTGTCAGGAGTTGCCGTTAAGCTGCAAAGATGCTTAAAACAACGTAAGCCAAATGAAAAATTATAAGGTAAGGTAAGCATTTAAAAACAACGGCACAACAAAGTATGGCAAGTGTCTGTTAACGTGGCCCAAAACGAGGCACTCAACGTTTCCCCCTCAGATCAGCTGATTGCTGCGACGAATTGCTGAGTGAAATGGAAGTGCCAAATCCTCTGTACCAACTGCAGGAGAGGCCCTGAATCAGGTACAGAGGAAGGGATTGAAGAAGGGGGAGCATATGTGAAAATAATCGCAAGCCTGCGCATAAATAATGGACTTAAGTGTCAAAGGGGCATATCATCAATTTGTTTTGTCGACCCCACAACAACAACCCCTCCAGAGAGAGAAAAAGAAAGAGAGAGAGAGATTCTCCCATACATGTATTTATTTTTAAAAATAAAACTGAAACTGAACAATGGTCTGGCATTGAAGGAGCCAGTTCCAGATTTTCAAACAAATTCGCTGAGTGCTTAAGTGCTTCCGAAAGTGAAACAAATCTGTGACATGTGTTTCAGTTTCTGTTTCGACTCCCAACTGCTCCTCCTTCTTCTCCTCCTTCTTCCCTCCTCCCTTCAGCAATGCAGTAAATTTGCCTAAAGTGACTCTCTCCCCCCTGTTAAGAGAAAAACTGAACTACAGACTCCAACTGAAAACTGAAAAGAAAAATGTGCTGACTGCCCCTCTGCCCCGCCTTCTACAACTTTGTTGCATTTTAATTCAGTTTTCTTTCTCCACTTTTTTTGTTTCTGTTGCGTCTCCTGCAACGCGGACGCTGTTTTTAAGCGGATTTTGAACGCCGCTCCGCTTCCGAAAAAAAGGCCCCAACACACAAAATTGGCTAAGAAATATTGTCACAGCCGAAACAGAAGCCGGAGTTTGAGCTGTTGTTGGAATCCAAGTAGTCCAATCCAGAAAAACAATCTCCTCTCTGATTTCGACGGGAACATGTAATTTATGTGAGCTGCTTAGAAAGTGCATCCAAAGAATGATATGTGATTGTGCCCACGAATCACTCGACTTCAAATAAATACTCTAACCACATCTTGACATATAAACAGATGGAAGTTATTTATGGTAGTTACTTGCAAAATAGAAGTCATTTAACTCGAAAACCATCTAAAATAGTGTTTAAAATTCAATATCAATGTTCAAACTATTGAAAATATCTATTGGAATAACTATTTACAAACTAATCTGAATTAAAGTCTATCCTCAAGATATACAAAAAATATTTGCTTAGACTTCTATTAGAATCGAAGCTTGTTGTGACAGTTGTGTTAAAATGTTTTCTTATTACCCTTTTAGTGAAATGTTCACCTGGTCTTTGAACAGAAACCCTAATCTCTCAATGCTGCTCTTTTCAATGTTATAATCTTCAAATAGTCAGGCTCTTGGTTTTAGTCAACTAATCAAAAAAAAAACTGAAGGGAAAATAAAAGGACAACAAAAATGAGAAAACTGCTGCAATAACAAACAAGGTCAAACAATGAGTTGGGAGAACAAAGTCCTGGAAACACAAAAGGGGATGGGGCTTAATACCACAAATTGAGCAATTCTTGGCATAACTATTCCATCTCCATCTCCTCTCTCTCTGTCATTCTTTCTTCTGATTGTGTGCTACACTAATGCAGCTATTTGAAAACTAATGAGTGGCATGGAATAAGTTTGGATGCAACACACAAATAGGACAAAAAACCAGGCGGCAGTCCAAAATCCGCTTACAGCGATGAGTCTGAATGATAGTAGAGAGAGAGAGAGAGAGAAAAGAGTAGAGTGGAGAGAAGCGAGGATAAAGCCGAGTGCAAATGAATGCGCATTTGAAATTAAGCCCTAATCCTTTTACAATTGATGCTGTGCAGTCAGCCATATACCTGTATGCACATGTCCTTGTCTCCATCCTTGCCAGGACAACACAGTAACTGCAACTGGCAACCAATTGTTCTTGTTGTTGCTGTTGTTATTTTTTTGGGCTAAAACAACATGTTTGTATTTGCCAGGGCTTAGAAGCACATGAGCACAAGTAATGCTAGGTGTGAGGACATAGGTATTTCTCTTTCAACTCTCGTGCTGACTTCGACCTACCGCGGTCTGCCGATATTAAAACAGACGAAACCAGCAGTCAAATTTATATTATCATATCTAGTCAGTTCTTCCAGGAAGCAAAAACATTTACTTGACTTAAACTCTTGTTTATTTATTCAATACTTTCAATACCTTAGAAGGATTTAGCTAACAAGTGAATTTCAGTCGAATATGATTAAAAATACTTCTGAAATTTTAATTTAATGTATAGAATGAATTTCACGCTTAATATAATAAAAAAATTGAGTACTGAAACTTTATGATTCAAACAGTACACAAAACAATAGTTTTTATCAAAATCAAGAGAGTTTTAACAAAGTTATGGAAGTACAAAGATTTGTAATAATTTCTAGCAAATAAGTAAGTCTTGGAGCACAATAATAATTTAAAGATTAATCAAAGTTTGAAACCCGAATGAAATAAATAAAAATAATAAAATAATAAAACAAAAAATTAAGAATACTATTTTTAGGTTTGTTGATATTTATATAATGTTTATATAATGTATGTTGAAATAACAAAAAAATAAATATGGAGGAATAAACGCGGCTTGTGAATAAATACTGTATAGATGTAAATGGATATCAATTATAATATATTAACATAATATAATCCAATATAAATATACATATAATCCATGAATCCAAGAATCATGCTTGAATTCATGCATGAATGTTTAGAATGCATAAACCCAAGAATTAGAGCATGAATGAATTAGAGCTTACAAAAGCTGACACTCTAAAAAAATAATGGATTACTTTTTCCCCAACCTAATATAATATATTATTTTGGCCAACAACAGTACATTATAACGTACTATCTATCAAATTTTTAAAGTTCTAAATATATATGTCTATTTATTCTAGTACTTAAGGTATAATTCACTTTTCAGTGGAATTTCTTAGTCTCCCCCCTCGGATATAAAATCACATGTGTTTCAGCTCCTGATACACCTCGTTAGTGTCCAGAACGGCAAATGCCACATTGTCTGGCAAAACACACACATCTGCTGGTGGAGGATACAAATCCAGGAAAGAGGAGCATTTGAAAATCGAAAAGCGTTGCGAAATGGTTAAATTTGTATTTCCTACAAAAGTTAACACATTGTAAATATCAGAGTGCGCACAAAATCAAATAAGAAATTCGTTCCATGCAACGCATGCAACGAGTCGCAACGCGTTGCATTTAATTTCAAACAGGATTTACGAGGTTGACACACATTTAACGTGCCACTGAATCCAAATGGTGCACACACAAAGAACACACACACTCAAGAGGCAAAGTCCCTCTTATATTCATACTGCTATTTCCTCTCTATTCCACTGTCTGTTGCGCCTGCGTAAAAGGAAAACTGTGAAAAGCGCAAATCGCTTGTGACGAAACGAAATTTTCAACGCTCGACTGAGGGCGAGACTTAAGGGACCCGAAAAGATGCAAAAAGTGCTAATGAAATGTCCTTTTGAGCTCTGTCTCTGAACTGAATCTGAGCTCGTATCCGATCCATAGGCAGCTGCCCAGGGTCTGTGTGTGGCGTGGCAAATGCTCTAAAGAGAGAAAATTGCTTGCTTCATTGCATTTTGTAAAGAAGAGAAAGAGAGACAGAGACAGAGAGAGGATACAGTAAGTGAGAAAGAGGGAGAAAGAGTGTGAGAGGAGGCATGTCCGTAATTTGTTGCATGCAATGCGTTGCAATTTGCCTGGACGACTTCAAGTGGAATCTGGTATTAATATTCAATTTTCCGAGTGTACTTAGTGCAGCTTAGATTAGAGCCTACATGCATCTGCCCCAATTAGTTGCAATTGTTGCAATTCGCTTCGGCCTCAAGTGCCTGCAAAATCCACAGCAATCAGCAATCGCATCTGCCTCTTGTTTTGTCTATTAGCTCAATTATAGACAAGTACTCGAAAATTGCAACAATCTAAACATGCAACATGCTAAATTAGTTGCATAACTGATGCAATACATAATACTCTTAATTGTGAATTGAATTCAACATTTTTTCAATAATGACAACTCTCAAAATGCATCACAAATTTGACTAAAGTTTCTTGAGAATAATGATAGTGAGAGACAGAATATTAACTGAGGTAACATAGATATAGACAATTTGTAAAAATGTGGAAATATAAGTGACTTAGACAAATACTAAAAACATATATCAAATTAATAAATAAAATTCGACATACCTTACTTGTTTAACGTTGATTTTGAAGAGTATCCTTTCTGAAAGAAAAAAGGTTTCAAAATTTTAAAACTTAATGGATGCCCAAAGTAGTATAAGAAAATACTTTAAGAAAATACTCAAATCTAAATATTTAAAAATCTTAGAGATGTAAAAAAGTATTTATAATTTCATTTAATAATTATTGAGTAACTCGCTATACCTTTCTCGAATGTTATAATTATATAAATATTTAATAAGCCACAGATTTGGCAGTACTAATCTTCTCATATTTCGTTTACATCGGACATCATTAGTTTCTATCCATATATTTTACATATGAAAACATTCAATTATCAACATGTCCTACGAATAACTGTTGGAAACATATATGGTAAATTCTAGAAAAGTTTTTAATAACATTGTACTGGCAATGCAGACCCACTGCTGGGAAGAATGATGCAGTTGCAGCTTCTGCAGTGGCAGCTGGGGAAAATCCTGGAAATGGGCTTTTGTTATTATTTGGCAGACAGCTGATGCTGCACCTGAGCCTGAAACCGCAAGATGAGTAAACAACAGTTAGAGCCTTTTAATTGATAAACAAAGCACTTCGTGGCAGAAGCAGAAGCAGAAACAGCAAACAGCGCAGCACGAGGCTGACACAGGACAAAGAATTTGCCACATGCCACACACTGCAGTGTGTCGATGTCCCTGAAGGCAATTTGACGCAGCTTGATAGTTGTTTAGACCAAAATATTTGCAACGTATGAACTGCAGATAGACACTGCTGCATGAAGCATGCCACACGCCGTGTTGCAAGAGGCATTTCCATGAAGCAGGCACGCAACACAAAGGATACAGTCGACTACCGAAACAGCAGCAGAAGCCTTGAAATTGCATTTTATGAGCAGACATTAAGAGGCAACAAGGCCCCGAGTTGATTGCAACAAATGTAGCAGCAACAGCAGCCTCAAGCGTGCCAAATCAGTGAAGCCAACCAGTTGACATTTCTAAGCTACTAACTAGGCACCTTTCCTATGCTATCCTCTCCCTCTTCCTATCCCTCATCCTCTCTCTCTGCGCACGCGTGGCTAATCGCGGTACGTGTGTCCAGTTCTGGACCAGAGTCCAGTCGCAAAGCGCATTTAGTCACAGCAAATTATGACAGCGAACACGCTGGACAACAGGAAGCGTGCTGGAAGAGAGCTGGCATCACCTTGAGCTGCATTTAGTGCACCCACCTGGTAGCCCATTATCCTTTGAGCAACAAAAAGCGTGGCTAACGTGTTGCCAGCTAGACAAATGTCACGTGTTTTATATAAGGCTGGCTAAAGTTAATGGCTGCTTCTGGACAATTGTTAATAAGTGTGTCTAAATCGGAATGAGCAGAACGGAAAAGGGACAGATAAATGAGAGGAACACAGACAAAAAGAGACTGTCAGTGTGAAAAATAATCTCATTTATTTACCAGTCTCTTTTAATAAGTCAATGTAACGAGGTCTTGATACGCTTGAAAATATGGAAGCCAAGAAATCTCATCATATCTAAAATATTTAAAATAAACTAGAACTATCTTTATAAAAGTAAATTTAAATTTAAAGAATGTTTTAAGCTGCATATAATCAGGTAATTGTTTTCTCTTTAGATAAGATTAGAAATATTTAGTTAATTGGGTTCCTAATAAAATATAGTCGGTCAAATACTCACATATCAATTTCGTTATTATTTATTGCTAGTTATTTTTAACTAATTAACTATTTGAACTCCTCATTTTCTTTAAAGTAACAGCTTGTGTAACAATCAACTGTTGTCTACCTTAAACAAATGTATTTCCAAGCTTTAAGATTCTAGAAAATAAATTTATTTTCCACAATGTTCACTTTTTTCTCCTTTATTAATTACAAAAAGGTCTAATTGCGTACAGAGGGCAGGAGTCAAAGAGCGTCAGCTGTTGTTACCATAAAAATTTAAGCCTTTGGCTTTGACTTTATTTTCACATTGACGCGTTCACACCTTGGCCAACAGTCCAAGATAGAAAGAGAGACAGATATAAAGGGCTGGAAAATACGATGGACAAAAAGGATGGATAGCACCTAAAGCGGCACTTATAAACAAGTTTCTTGTATATACTTATTATTTATATATATATTTTTTTTTAATATAAAAATTGCGGCTTTTTAAGCTGCGTACGCCCCAAGAAGTGCAACAAGCTTGCAACAAGATTAAGGCCAAGTTGCTCGCTTGGTCTGCTAAATGCTGTGCAATTCCACCTGCAATGCGGTGCAATGTTATCATTCATAATTTTACACGCTTGTGATTTTATTGCCGTGAAATTGCCAATAATTACGAGCAAACGAGCCGCTGAAGACTCTTCAAAAGATTCGGCGGGATCCCAAAGCATGTTGTTGTCCCTTCCCTTAAATGTTATCATCGTCTTAATCGGACGTAAAAACTCTGCTCATTATGCGACAGAGACTTGAGGATACGCTCTTGGCTTTAAGCCGCTTTTGGCTAAAATATATAAACTTCAACTGTAACTTTAATTTTTGTTTTTTGCGAGTTTTTCTCCTCCGGCTCAGCATCTGCATCTGCAACTGCATCTGCATCTGATTCTGTTTCAGTTTCTTTTACTGGCTTTGGCTTTGGCTCTGATTCTGGCTTTAGACTTTTCGCTGTGTTTGGCACAAATTGGCTTAAGCCCGCACAAAACGGTTTTCATCAGCGTTGCAAAACTTTTCCGGCGCTTTTGTCACAAGTTTTGCTTTCGCCACCACTTTTCCTCATTTCCCCCAATACTATTTCTCTAAGGCCCCGCCCCTCTTTTGCCTCCGCCCCCGCCCTTTTTGTGCGTAATTGCATTGCATGTTGCGCTGCATTAACCATTTTATAATTTTATTTGTCTGCCTTTGTTATTGGCTTACGTTTGTTATTTGGCAGTTTTCCATCAAAGTTTTTCATCAACGTTTGTGTGTTTTCATAAGCTGCTCAAAAATAAAGTTTTTCAAATCTATATTTCTGTGACATGTACATTGAATAAAAAATTGACAAATGCATGTCATATTCATTTCAACTTAAAAAGTATAACAAAGCTTAAAAAAGTGCGTTTGATTTTGAATAAGTAAAATATATGGCTGACATTATGTTTCCTTTATTTAACTTAAAATAAACTTCAAAGACAATTTTTGATTATTCTTAACTTAAGATTGTACTATATGTTGTTTAACTATTCAATTTTTGCTCAATTTTAATCGCAGGAGATTTGTTAAATTAGAGATAGCTCAACATATATTTTATAGAAAATTTCTGGAAATTCTCTTGAGTTTTCTCAGCTTTCTTCTGACCGCCACTTCAATGCGAACGTGGGAAACCGAAGAGCACTCCACAGTTGTCTCTCCATGGGATTGTTCTGGCTGTCAAAATATTGAAAGAACTAACTGGAGAGATTGTTGTTTTTCAAAAAGTGCCGATCGCCAGTAGCGGCATCAACAGATAAAATTCGCAAACTCATTGTGGCACTCATAAAGAAGAGAGATAGACAAGAGATGAAACGGAACCGAAAATATAACATCACAAGTTGGCAACTTCCCACCTTTATTAACTAATTTGCTAAGGTTGAACGGCAATCGAACAATGAGGCAATGTTAATGTCTTCTAATTGCTACAAGCCGCAGCCACACACATCGATAGAGAAGCAGGAGGAGATGAAGAAGCGGCGACTTTCAAATGTCACCTTAATACGATATCAAAGTTTAAGAACAAAAAAAATTGTCAACGTCATCGTTTTGGCAATGCGTGTGGCAAGACTCCCTCTCTCTCTCTCTCCCTGTCACACTCTCTCACTCTCACTCTCTCTTTGTGGCAGCTACTGCTTGGTTTTGAGCTGGACAATGGAGCAGCATCTTGGGAAAAATGTCGCACACGTCGTCAGAGTCATTGTTATAGAGAGATTCTTCCTCATTTTCTTTCACTTTGCTCTACTCAGTGTCATTGTCACCTGAGAATCGTTGTCCTTTTGCTCAATTGTTGTGGGCCTACTATTACTTGCCTCTCACTTTGCAACATGCCACTAGGCGGCAGCTTCCTTTTTGATCCCTATCCCCTTTTTGTTGTGTGTGTGTTTCTGCCGCTCGATTTGTTACCATTTGAAACTCATTTGGCTGCACTTGCGCATCCCTAAAGTGTTTTGGCAGCAACAACAAATTTTGAGTCCGGCTTCCTTTCAACTCACATTGTTTAACAATGTGCGATTGTTTGCGCTCAATTGCCAAAAATTGCTTCAAGCGCCCAGCGACCATCTTTCAACTTGCTGTTGTGCCTATGTGTGTGTGTGTGCGTGTAATTTGTGTGTGGTCTTTGGTACCACTTCGATGGGAATCAGTGCAGCTCAAAAAACATTGCATTTTTGGCATCGACTTTGCATATACTTAAAATGCAGTGTGCTCTGCTCTTGGGGCAACTCTCGGCTGGTGCAAACTGCAAGCTGCACAGTGGGACAAAGAGTAACTAATACCAATAATATATGAAGAAATATTCTTTTGAAAAAATAAGTAAAACAATAAATTCTTAATATTGTTGTGTAATTAAAAATTAAACTAATGATCATCAAATAAAATGAACTAGGGACTAAGAAATTAATATTGAAGAGGAAAAATTCAAAAAGAAACGAATAGAGTTTATAAAATTAATTTTAAATTTGAATTATAACTATTAGTGTCTAATATTCAGCACTGTGATAAAATAATCATAACTGAATATTACTGCTCATTTCGTTTGTATGTCCCACTAATTACTCATAGGGTTTGTCCCACTGTGCATGTGCTCACGCATTTTGTGCCTACTGATGCAGGGGTCGGAACTGTTTTGCATGATTGACTGTTTGACATAATGAAACGCATGCAGAAACTAGCAGGCGAGCAACCAAGCAAGACCCAGTTCCAGACCCAGTTTCATTTGCCGCTGCTGCACCAGCTCTCGTTCCTGCTTTTGGTTCTGCCTGAATCCGAGAGCTGGCAAGTAACCAGATTTGGGATGCCAACCCACGCCGAGTTGCAGCTCTTGTTGTTGTTGTTGTTGCTACTAATCAAGTGCAATGTTGCTGCCCATGGTATGATGAGTATGGTCTGATGTGGCATTGGGTCCGTTGGGGTGGCGTTCACTCATTGTGGCATGTTCAGTATTGTGGTTTTCCCGGCTAGTCCCGGCTGTTTTTCTTTTATCAACGTTGCCCCAGTCAGAGTCTCTATGATTGCTTCAATTTTCAGTCTCTTTCTTGGTTGGTGCTGTTGCTCTTCTAATCAGTCAGTGCACAGTGCATAGCAGAAAGTTGGTCAGCAGTCGGTTGGCCAACACTCCATAGGAGTAGGAGAGAGGATACGATAGGAGCTCTTTTGCAGGGGCTAATGAAAATGAAAATCTATGTCAATGTGCATTGTTTGCATATTGAACAGCACTGGGTAGAAATTGTGTTGAGTTGAGTTAAGTTCACTTTGGGTTTTTGCTTTTGGTTTGCTTTTGGTTTTCCAAGGCATTGTCAACACATTTTGAATTTTCTTTTGGTATCGCACACAAATTAACTGCGACACGCTCTATAGTTTTGGGTGGGCTGCTTCTGGTAATTGCTCGTCAGGTCTTCAGGTGTAGGCAGCCCAACAAAAAAACTTGAGCTCACTTCAAAGGCATATGAAAAGTATTTTTTTCTTAACACTTTTCGAAATACTCTGTAAGTGTTATTAAAGTGTAAAAGGAGCATATGTATTGAAGACTTAACAGTATAAATGAGCGATAAATTATTTATCACAATTTATCTAACAAAATTTATATAAAAATATACAAAAATTAAAAGGTAACATTTTAATAGTATATTTAAGGTATATTTTAATATTTTAATAGTATATTTTAATAGTATATTTAGGATCATTAATTTCAACAATAAAATAAATTATAAATTTTATTTAAATGAGCGATTCTTATTTATCACAATTTATCTAATAAAATTTGTATAAAAATATGCGAATATTAAAAGGAAACATTTTAATAGTATATTTAAGTCTTTGGACCAATAATTTCAACAATAAAATAAGTTATAAAAATATCAAAGTTCCCTTTATAAATATTTAACAACGAATACCAGGCAAACGCATCAACTGACCAAAAATGCAGGGTATCTGCTTAGTGTGAACTCTGAAGTTGAACACTCTCATTTCATTTAATTTGGCGCTATGTCACTTGTAAGACTTCAAAGATGCTCTACTCTTCTCATGAGATGTGTGTGTGGGCTCGTAAGCCAGTTCCAGTCAAAAAAAAGAGACGAGCTATTAAAACAAACGCCCACCGTTTGTCAGGTCTTCAGTCGGCATGGATGACATGCATTTGGTTTTTTGGCTTGACACTGAAGTGATGAAAGTGTTTCACAATCAACGAAGACATTGCTGGCGGCAGCATCACAAGCTAAAAAGACACCAACGAGGCAAATATACAGACACACAGAAAGACACCCACACACAACAGGACGCCGTCATGTCTAAGGGCAACTGAAAAGTGCAACCCAGAGTTAGACGACCTCGACCTCTACCTCTACCTCATCCTTGTCCGCTATCCTGTCTCAAAGGGCGTTACTAATTTGTGTCACATTTTTTTTGTGCTCGTTTTGAATTTGTTACACTTGTTACACGGTTCACACGCCGTAGGATTCAGTTGGATGTCTTCTATCTTCCGGCTTCTACTCGCATTGTGTTTCCTTCATTGTATTCCGTTTTCTTTTCTTTTCTTTTCATTTTTTTGGCATTGATTTTTGCGGTAGGTCCACATCATCGATCGAGTACCATCGGTCTCATTCATCAGCCCCGACTGGCATCTCTAATTGCCGATTCGTTACAAAAATGTGTGACTTTTTTCTAGACAGCAAGTCATCTCCATCCAGCGGCGACTGTGAAGTCCTAGGATTGCTTACTGTGTGGGCGAGTCGACCACATATTAAGCATCCTTACATTCCCTTCAAGCTGAGATACAAACATGTCCTGGCCGCACAGCACGTCCTTAAAATATGCAAAAACTTAGACTATAACTGTATGAGAAAGTGAAGAGAGACAACTCGGAGACTAGCGGCCCATCAAAGAGTCTTAGTATCATAATAGATTTTTATTTTGTCAAGTTATTAGAGGCTTTAAAGCAAATTGGGTGGTCCTAACTACGGCCAGGAAATGTGTTTGAAAGTATTTGAAATAAGAATTCTTAAACTATGTGAACTTATTCGCAGCACTTATTTGATAATGACTTAACTTTTTAATTTATTTAATTAATATTGATATCATTTTGCAAAATTAAGAATAATAAATTACTCTTATTTAAGATCCCTGTCTTTTCAACACTTCTGAACAATTTGAACTCGTCAAATGAATCAAGTTAATAGCCAGGCTATGAAGCTACTCAAATTCAAACTTAAACTGCAATTGGGCAATAGTTGAATGTTAATCGCAGAGAAATTGCAGCTAATACATTCAGATCAAGTTATAGTTGGAGAGAGCACCCACTCAAGAAGGGGCAAGTGGGGGGATTGGGAGAAGTGAATTGCGATGTAATTTAATGTGCGTCTTAGAACGCTTTTGGCCATGATTTGGCGTACGCCATTTAATCAGAGATATCAGCAACACCTGCCGTTGCCGTTGCCGCTGTTGCTGTTGCTGTTGTTGTTGCAGTTGTGAAGCTAAGTGCAACTTCAACTTGGCTCCTGCAGCGGCAATAAAAAGATAAAGAAGCAGAAGTCGATGCCGTTCATGCACTTCCTGTTTTTCTGATTTCTGATTTCTGAATGGGTCTAAAGAGAGATCTGGTAGCTGCTGTTCGGTTGGTTGGCTAGCCATTGGTTATTGGCCTTGGCCACGTTGCATGCCACGTAACTTAAATCAAAATCGATGCTGCAGTTGCAATGCAACATTCGCTGCAACGGTCGCTGCTGGCATAAAAATTAATTAAGTTGACTTCTGGCATTGGCAATGACTTCAGAGCTTCAGTTGCAAATCTTTTTTCCTCAGTTGCAAGCGGAAGTCGTATGTTTTGTTATATTTGGTTTTTCCGTTGCCTTTCCAAGTGTGGAAATTATGAAAAATGATCAAGGAACGACAACAGGGCCTAGACACATCTCTCTGTAGTTGGCGCCAGTTTGCAACAATTTAAAGCTGCCCCATCAGACACACATGCTGCAACAACGTGCATGCAACGCCTAATTGATGAACAGTTCTTGACTCCACTTTCCACTCGCAATGCGTAGGCGCTGAAGTATTTTCCACATAATTGATGAATTGCTCATATTGAAAGTCATCTGAAAGATAAATTAACTTGACCAACTATCTGTATCATTCAGATTTGAATGTATTTATGTGTGTGAGGTCCGATCTTATCTGTTCTCCACTCCAATTGTCGAACTAATCAGTCATTAAAAATGCTGAAACACACACCTTAAATGCAATAAGTTCAATTTTAAGATTGGAATGCACTTCGATAATGCCCAAATGTCAACTGTCTTGGGAGATCAACTACTCTTTTTTTATTCGATTCGAATACCAAACAAAACTGTCGGCTAAACTGTCACTGACAATTGGGCACGATATGACTGACAGTTGTAATTGATTTTGAGAACGCTTAGCTTTAGATTACAACACATTAACAGCCAGTTTCAGCTATAGACCATATCTATGGGCTTGGCTTGCCTCAAATCCCAAGACAGTTTTCAACTCACAATTGCTTGAAAGTAGCTCTTAACGCTGTTTAAGATACAGTAAAATAAGGTAAAATATGAAACATTTCAGAATGTATGGATGTCAGTCTATTAATTCAATACAAAATTGCAAACTTACTATCGCTGCGATATTTAAATGCATGTATTATTTAATAATTATTTAATAATAAATTAAAATTAATATTTAATAATATGAAAATATTAAATACACAAGTATCTGATACACTCCCCATTAAAGTTGTAAGCAATCTATTTCTTTCACCTTAATAATCCTCATGTAAAGATCTTCCCCTACATTTGAGTGATATCGTAAATCAAATCTGGAGGTATCCTCAAAGTGCTTTCGCTTGTTGTTGCATCTTATCGGTTAGGATAGTAGTTTAATGGCTTTTAGAGCACCCTGCAATAACAAGTATAACAAACTGAGGCCACAGATTCATTGAGTAAAAGTAAAACTTGTAATAAAAATTAAAATCAAATTCGATTTTTATGATGTGGCCACAAAAATTGCAGCTGCAACAACAACAGAAACAACAACACTGATAGCGAACGTAAAATGATTTTAAGGCCATCATTAACATTATCGGCTGGACGTAATATGGGCAAAGTCATAGATAAGAAGAGACAAGAACTGGGAGGTCGACAAACACTTTTCAACTTTCCTTTGACGCCCCAGTGAGTGTCTGGGTTTATTTGTTTTTTTTTTATAGATTCGAATTAAATGCGATTTGTGTTGTTCGACATTTGTTGTTGGATCTGGCTGTTGTTTAATTAAATGTAAAATCAGGTTAACTATTGAGCAAAAGCGCAGCATGAGCTGCTTTTCGAAGGGCCTGGCCAAAATCTCGACACCAAAGTGCCATTAAAATAGCGTAAATTTCAGGTCTACATACAGATAGAGGGCCATAAAATAAAAGTTCATTAGTTGCGCATAAAAACCGAGAAAGAGAGATAACCAAATAAACACACGAGCTTCGACAAATCTCTATGAATATAATGCTCAATTTCTAGCCAAGTTACTACCGAAAAAATAAATATATGTAAAAATAGCAAAAACAATAATCAAAAAGTTGCAAATTGTGTAGCTATCAATTTAAGCCATGCAGCACAAATCGGACTGGCCCAAAAGAGCATTTTACAAATGCATTTGCCAACCAAGCAGCTGCTGCCAAATGCAACTAAAATTATGCTCGCTGCCGGCCAGGCCTAAGCAGTTGGCCAACACGAACAACACATCGTCTCGCTTTTGGCCAAATCCAATTCGAAATGCGTGTCACCTACAGCTGGAACGAAATTGCAGCAGGACAAATGCTGAGCGTGAAAATCCTTTTGGGGCATACTCTACACACACAAACACACAAACACACACAATACTTCATGTGTGTTGGAAAATTTGAAGTGTGAAAATCGCTTATGTTTCGGCATTTCGCATCTGCAAAATGTGTCCCAAAGAGGAAACCTCAACAATCACACAAAATTCCTATACAATTTTTGTCTATGCTCTGGCAATTTCCTAATGGGATTAGAAAACCAGCAAAAATGAAATGTGAAACAGACTTCGAACATTTCCTCAACATTTCGAGTAAAAGGTGTTGAATATTTTAAATATCTTTCGAGAAAACTATAAGGATTCAAGAAATTTATTCGGTAAGTAAAGTGTTTTTGGCCTCAAATAGGCAATAGGTTTACTTAAAAAAATATCTACAAATCAGCTTAATTTAATAACATAAGTAGAGTTTAAGCCCAAGCCTCTACTCAAAATTGGGTCAGTCTGTGGGACAGCGTGAAGCTCAGTTTATTATAAAAGTAAATTGTTATTATGGCGCTCAGGTAACCCACAGATCCGGACCACACCTTCATCACGTTTGCGTCAATTGTAATGGCCAAAACCACAGCAGAAATAATGCAAAATTAAAAAAATAAAATAAAAATAAAGCAAAATGAAAAAGTAACTTTAACAAAGCGCTGAAAATGTATTAAACTATTCATAATTCACACAGAGCAAATGTTAATGAATACTCCCCGTTGTGCTAATGAGTCAAAGCGTTGAAATTATTTGCATTCACTTTTTAGCACTCAAAGTGAATGAATAAATGAATTTATTGTCATGGCACACGAAAGTTTTCAAAATCAACACAAAACACAAAACGCACAGCCGACAGATTGAATGAAAACAAATTATTAATATTCGTATGCAGCTGTGAGCGGTCACTTGCAACGCGTTGCAACAACAACTGGAATAGCTACTGCATAACCTAATAAACACAAAATGTACAAAAAATGCAAGCCATTAAAATTAAGCTAAAATTAATTGCAAACACACTGGGAGAGTAAAATGTTTAATATCCAAAAAGTAAACTAGTTTTTTGTGTGTTTGCAGCTATTTGAAAATTGAAAATATATTTCATATCCCACACACACCATTTTAGCCTTATGCAGATTGAGGACCACGCCCCCCGCCTTATGTGTGGAAAGTGGTTCAGTGGTGCAATTGCCCAAGTCAAAAAAACTAGTTAACGTTGCAATTTATTTTACTAAGTAAAACTGTAATAAAAAGCAGCCTCCACTTTTTTATGCGTTGAGATTACAAAGTTAATTAAAAGCCACTGGCAACTTTATAAAATTTTATTTTTTTGTTCGCCTTTGATTTTTTCGATAAACTAGTTGAGTAATTGAATTATTCAAACTGATTTGTTCGATATGAGTTTGTAAATTTCAACATTTCTATTTATTACATTAATTGCCAGAGGATCTAGGTTCTAGGATCTAGCAACTATATTGATTTATAATTTTTCTTCCTTTGCAATATATTTATTCTTGCATTGAAATGATCTATTCTTATTTGAAATAACATAATTAATAACAAATATTATTTTCTGTAAAGTATTTAAGTTTGCCATTTTAAAAATATTAACATTAATAATATTTTAAATATCATCAAAATACAAATAAAAGTAAGTATTATTTGAAATGATTGCCATAAATTTTATGAGCAGCTCCATTAGACAGATGTGCTAGTTCTGATAATAACTGGACGTTGTTGTTGTTGTGTTGGGCAATCGAAAAACGAGTGCAATCTGACCAGATGCAGAAACATAAACTCCATTTGGCTGGCTGGCATAATTTCCTGTTGTTAGGCCAAATAACGCAGATACCGAAACGCAAAACCAAAAACATGATCAATTATAGTGCGAAATGCTGGAAAAATTGCAGCCTAAACAAATAGAGTTGGTTAGCCCGGAAGATGGGGTATATGGGGGAGTTGCATGCCGCATTTGTTTATCCAAAATTGCGGGCGCGGCTCATGTGAGTAATTCATTTATGCCATTGGCGTTGTTCTTATTGTTGTTGTTGTTCTTGCTGTTATTGCTGTTGTTACCGGTTGATTAATCGCGGCTAGTTACGAGCCGCAATTGCAAAATTAGCCAATAGATAAAGCAGTATATACGCAGTGTAAACTCGTATTCAAAACGCGGCCAGAGACTGCCACAGTTTTCAACACCTACATGAGGCAACTGCCACACGAGGCAACTGGCAAACTGGCAACTTCCAACTGCCACACGAGCGATGTGAAACAATTATGCAAATGCTATATGAGAAACAATGCAGAGAAATCATTGCGAGACGCAAATTAATTACCCCAACTGCAATATGCAACCAACATTAGTTGCAGTGCTTACTTCTATATGAAGGTTACCACTAATGTGGGTGTGTTGTGTGTGTGTGTTGATGTTGTTGTTGTTGTTCTTGTTCTGTGGGCGGTGGCAAGCAGTTTGCATTCTGTCACGCTAATGAGACAATTGCAATTGTTGTTGCAACTGTTGTTGCTGTTGCTGCCACAAAACTTTCCTTGCCTGTTGCCAGTTCTGTTTGACTTGTTTGGCTGTCATTAAGATGCAGCTTACCCCTTTTCCCTTTTCCCTTGACAAGCCAACGACGGTGCAACATGTGGCAACTACTTACATCTGCATCAAGCTGACGTGAACACTGACTGACCTAATTCTCAGCGAACAGCATTGTCATCACTTGTGGTAATGTGACATAAGGTGCGAGCAATTACACTAGACAACAAATTGATATGAGAAAACTTTGTGAACTCTAGTCGAAAGAAATTTTTAAAAAATTAGAAATGTTAAAAACAGATTTTTAAATATAATTTAAATGATTCTAAATCTTATTAGTTAAATATATCTTTCACCAATTAAATTTTATAAAGCTTATTGGGCTTATTAAAAAACTAAATTCTATGTATTTTTAAAATATATTATAATATTTTTTTTAATAAAAATACTTACTAACTAATACTAATTATGACTTGAAACTACGCAAACTAGATTTTAGGATATGTGTGGACCATATAATTAGTTATTTACAATTTTACACCTCTTTTGTTGCCTAGTGTTATTACAATCTTTATTATAATAGAAAAGCCTTCCTGTCTGTCTGTCTGTCTGTCTGTCTGTGTATTGTTGCATCTTAATTTGTTAAATGTCTTGCTGCGAAAGTGTTATTGTCGTTGCTGTTGTTGTAAATTGAGTTACATTGCCTGACTGTCTGCCTTAGTTAACCAACTGTCATCATTATTATATTTTCCAATATGCATTTAGCGTTTTTATGGATATGCGTGCTGAGGTTTTCAGGCATTGATTTCGCATTGAGACTGCCAACTGTCTAATCAGCATCTCATATTGTGTTGCTGCTGCAGTTGCAGCATATGCAGTTGCTGCATGTGGCACGCAATTGCCGAACATTGTGTTGTTATTGTCTGTGTAATATTCTTGGCTATTGAACTTGCTAGTACGAGTGTCGTTGACTGTTTCGTGACAGTCACAGTCAAAGACGGTATTCAAAGTCGTCATCATTCAAGGCTTGTTTATATTTCGTAGACATTTTTCTGTTGCCTTTTTGGTCAGCAATTGATGTCGCTTGACGTCTTAATTTTGTGGTTGCCACCGCACGGCGCGACGCCGTCAAGTTGCCAAAGCACTTGAAATGAGAACTTCATCACAACATCTTGAGGATGAGACATAGACGTAGTTACAAACCTCAGCCTCAACCTCAACTTCAACTTCCAACTTGCCACTTCATGAGCATGTGTGTGTGCGAGTGTGCGTGTGTGTGAGTGTCGTGTGTGCTGCCTGTTCAACACTTGACGGCGTCTCGGGACCGCATCTTCCATTGGTTTTTGGTTACTTCCCATTAATTGCAATTGCGTGTCCAAAGCTTGGACCATTGTTTGTTTGCCTTTGTATATTCTCTTATTATTATTTTTGTTTTTTTGTTGGTTTGCTGCTTCTTCCCTCTCTTTCATTTCTCACTGTTACTTCATACTGTTTGGCTATATGCTGCCAATAATGCATTTTTGGCCTACGCTGTGTAAATAAACATTGATCTTGAAAAATTATATTTACCCAACTCATCAGCATCGTCATCAGCAGACACCGGTTAATGTTTTCTTTGCTGATTGCTTTGTATGATCACGCAGATGACTCCAACTGACATCCAACTCTGTACTGCACCGAGAATATTTCACTTCTTTCATTCTTTTACATTTTGCAAAAGGTGTTGATATTTGCTTATTAAACACGAGACTTTTTATGAGCTTTGGGTAAACAGGGCGTATGCTTAATGAGCCCAATCACGTTAATTTCTTATACAAATATTGAGCTGTCTGCTGCTCGTGCGTAAAGAATCACCTCAGACTCAGAATCTCCACAAAAAAGGGATGTGTTAAGGTTTTGACAGGTGCTTGGATCTGAACAAAAGGATAATGAACTGCTTATAGCATACTTTGTCTGTGTATGACTGGACAGTTTTGAATCATGTCTGGACAATTAATCTAAAGTAAAAACCTCTTTATTTTCAAAGTGATAAATATATTAAAAAGTTCTTCTAAATATTTTTCAAACTCAACATTTTGAGGATTCTTTGAGTCTATATTGACGCTTATTAGTTTTGTATATCTTCTTTTGAAAACCAGCTAAAATGGTATAGCCAAAAATCTCACACTTAAATAGCCAAAACGAAGTGAAATTCGTTCTAAGGGCATAGCAACAAAATATAAATTTTTTTTGTAATCAAAACCCACTGACTAACAAACCACCAACAACAGCAACAACAACAACTTCCACAACAACCCTAGCTTTGATCTTGTCTCTCAACATCAACAATAACAATAACAATAGCTTAGAATGTGCTGCAATATCTTGAAGAGGCAAGTTATAATTCTTTTCTCCTTTTGTGAGGCAACCACAGACACCCACAAAAGTAACCTGCAACTTGTTGCACCTTAGCAACAGCAACAGCAATACAAAATTGCAACGTGAAGAGACCTCGTCATTGGAATAGAAAAATCACTTCCGTGTATGTGACCACAGCGACCGGCAGTCGAAAAGAAAAAGAATATTGCTGAACAGAGACAGAGACAAAGACAGAGACCGACAGGAAGAGGGAGAGAGAAGATAGCTAAGAAAATAGAAAATTGTGTAGAAAATACTTTGGCATTTTCCACTTTTGTACTGCAATTTGGCGCGCTGGCAAATTTAATGCGATTTTAAAATGTTGTCGATGATAATCTATTAATTATAGCGTTGGCTCAACTAACGGCAGCCCAAAAGGTGTTGAATGAAAGAGCCACGAAGGAAGGATGAAGGATTCAATGTACAACCTCAAACTTTAAGCCGCAATTGTTGTCAAAGGTGTAGCCGACAATTTAATATAAGTGCTAGTTTTAACAACACACAATATTATTTATGAATTTTGAAAAACGTTTTTTACAACTATCGTTTTTATGTATAATTATTTGAAATTCTTTAATTTATTGATAAATTAATTAAATTAATTTTATATTGATTTAAAGAATATTTTGGATTGGTAAGTGTATATTAAGAAGGTTGTATTATAAATGAAATCGAATATAATTATATTTAAAATTGCTAATATATTTATAAGTCAAATTTAATAATGTAATTCAAAATTTGTCAATTCTTAATAAATTTCAAAAATTAACTTAGATTTTTTCCATACTCTTTCTAATAAGAATATAAAATCTTCGGTGCTAAGATGCTAGCCTGTTTTTCAAGTTTTCAGTTTTCAGTTTTCTAACTGTTTGGAGTAACGCCCCTCAGCAACACCTAGAACAGCACAACAGCAACAACAAACCGGCAGAAGAATAACAGCATCAGCATCAGCAACAACACCGGCAACAACTTGTCTAGCAACATGGCCAAGCAAATTAAGTTGGCACTCTTTAATAAGATGATGATGGTTCGGCTTTGATATATCAGCCAGCGTGTCTGTCTGTCTGTCTGTCTGGCCAGCGTGCCGGGGCGTTGCAGCAACTTCAAACTGCACAACAGGCCACAAAAAAAGGTGTCGTGCTTGTTGCTGTTCTTGTTGTTGCTGTTGCTGTTGTTGCTGCAGTGTGGCGAACGGCATTGACAGATTGCAACTGAGCGTGAAAATAGTTCCCATGTCTACGCTGCTTGGGTATTTTCTACTATTTTCCACTATTTTTTTGTAGCTTTTGTTGCTGCTGTTGCAGCAACTGCTTCTAATGCGCGCTGGGTACTTGCCGTTATTGCTGCTGACCGACCGGCAACAGCAACCGGCAACAGTCGCCGGGCAAGCAATGTTGTTGCCTGGCAGTCATTATATGGAATTTTTGGATATATCATCTTTTGGGCTGACTGACTGGCTTACATGCAACACGAAGCGTCCTCCTTCCTTCCCCACTCAAATCCCTCCTCACTCACGCGTCGCTGTTGCCGGCGGTTAATTTTTGTGTTGCTGTTGCTGTTGCTGGTGGACACGTCTGCCAAAATGTTTCGTTTTATTCTGTTTCGGCAACAGCAACACAGCCAAGTACTTTTGCTATCATTGCAATTTATCACGAAACGTCGGCTCGGCGGTCCTTTTTTCTGCCAGAGTTGCCTCCTCGCTTGTGTGTGAGAAGTGTGCGTACGTGTTGCTGATGCAGCTGCTGATGTTGCTGCTGCTGCTGCTGATGTTGCTATTGCCGTTGATGCTGATGTTGCCGCCGCCATCATCATCGCTGCTGCCCACTAACAAGCATTCCCCACTAATCATAAAAATTATGAGGTCGTTGTCGTCATCGTCGTTGCCATTTGACACATTTTCAAAGTTATTTTTTGAGCTATGCTAAAAATAATTGCAAAAATCAATTACGCTTATCAGTCAGTTGCCTGGGTCAACTCTGGCTAGACACAGTCACAGGCAAATGGCTATGTCTCAAGTGTATTACACGTGGGATAGACAAACTCACACACAGTTTGTGTCTGAGTATCTTTTCTATAGGGACAGAGACAGTCAACGACATTAACACACGCCGATGGACAATGGAGTGCTTAGGGAGCTTTCATGCTAAAATCAGTTACAACGACCAAATTAATTATATTAAATAAAATAAGTATCGAAACTTGCTCCAAATACACTGACATACATCTGCTCTAAAGAAATAGTCTGCTAAATATTGAAGTGGAATTGAATAGAGTTGAATTGAACGTAATAAAAAACTTTTAAAGTATGTAAAATATTGTTTATAAACTCGCTCCTCGCTCACTATTTGCTCACTATACAAGTACACCTAAGTCTGTTTTTACACGGTAGATTGGTTCCAGAAGAAGCCGTGTAAAAAAAAACCGTGTAAAAAAAGATATATGAACATACTTCGCGAAAATTCAATTTGACAAAAAAATGTTAAGTACATAAAATTTCAAATCGTGCTAAATGGAATAAAATCGTGTAAAAAAATTAAAAATATTCAATTTTCAAACCGTGTTATATCAAAACCGTGTAAAAAAAGACCGTGTAAAAACAGACTTAGGTGTATTGCTAAAAAGTTTGGTAGCTCTTGCTCTCTTAAAACCAGACCAACAGATCTGCCTTTATATAATTGTCCACTAAATGTTATTCTAGTTTACACTTTTATTTAAACATTTTACTACAGTTAAAGTCTCACACTCTCACAGTTGACACCACATGAGATTATTAAGCAAGTTATCTTCGTTTTTGACCACCGTACTTGCCAACATTGATAATTTATGTTACGCATCAGTTACCATACTTTATACTCGTTCAGATAGCGCACATCGCATCGGACTCATTCTCATACTCATACTCATAGTCATTGGGAGTCTCATTTGGAGATTGTGTTGGTCGCGAAACTTAACTCGATTTCATTTCCTTATCATTATCACCTTGGTACGAACACAGTCGGGCACTCCTTTGGCTGTTGTTGTCGGGATCTGAGATGGGGACTCCATCTCCATATCCAACTCAGTGTTTGACTCTGGGCTCTGCACTTGGCTTATCTGAGTTGGCCTTAACGTAATTCAACATTTAATCTTGTCTCGGCTCTTAAGTGTCTGCCACAATTTACGCGCGCTGAACCCGTTGCTGTTATCCCAAGCTGAAGCTCAAGGTTGGCCCCCGCTTTGTGATTTGTGGCGTTGCATGTGGACTCTCAACCTCAGACTGAGTTGAAAGCCAAGATAGAAGCCCTTACAAAATGGCTGCTAGTTTTAAATTTGATGCACTTGTTGGTCCTTGCAACAGGTACAAAGGATATTAGAAAGGCACGTGCCTTTCTGCCTGATTTATGGCCATTCAATGAAGTTGGCCAAGGCCTCTATTCCCTTGATTCCGGCTAAGTCAAAACGTCAGGACACTCGAGACTGTGACAAATTGACCAGGATATTTTTACCTGGACAAGGCTCATTTGCGTGTCGCGACACACGCTGTCCAGGAGGTGCCACGGTTCTCACTTCCCGTTGCTTTGAAACTTTCCCAAAAATATGGAAACATTTGAAAATTGTTGTCAATTGATTTTTATAGCCCATTTCACGCCGCGAATTGGTCAAGGTCGACTTGAGATCTGATGAGATAAGTTGAGCGTGTGTTAAGTTGAGCGTGAAAAATCGAACGAAACGTGGCAGCCACAAAGTGTTGCCACTTGACGTCTGGGCCCCAAACTGAAGTTGCACTCTGCCTCTGCATATGGCATTGAAATTTATGACACTTTCAGCACTACAAACGCGCTGCCATCAAAGTGTGAAGACTCTCATCATCATCATCGTCATCAACAGTTGCTGCTCATCATTACTAGAGCATCATCAACGTGATCAACGTCTGTGCTGCGCTGCACTTGTTGCAAGGCCCACGCAGCAGCCACAAATGTTTACACATGGCTGGCAATCAAACTGGGGGCAACTACCTCTCCCTCTTCCACTCTCTCTCTCTCTCTCACTCTATCTATCTCTATTTGTGTCTCTGTTCTTACTTAGGAGTCCGACTGGGTGGGTGTTGCCATAAACTACCAAAATATTTTCGAAACGGAGGGGCAAGAACACACGCTGGGTGCAAGTTGCTCGACGGCTGCCGCTTGACAAATGCAACCGCCAACAATGACGCAGTTGGTGGTGCATTTCTTTCGGCATTTCTTTAAAAATACATTTATGTGATAATTCCTCGTACTCGGCCCCACTCCAAACTCCAACCTCCAACTTTAACTGCAACTACAGCTTCAGCTCCATTCTCTGAATGAACTTGTAGTCCAGTTTCCAGTTTTTCCACCAAACTAATTGCGCACCAAAAGATGAAAAAAGGAAGAAGCCGAAACGATCCCCCGTATTCCCCTTCACTCACTTTGTGTTCCCATTTTAATGGCCTTAAATTTCGATCTAATGAAGTTTAATGCTCGCATTTGCCATAAATTATGAAAGCTTCTTCCTTTTGTTGCCTTTTGTTGTGCACAACAACTTGCACCAAACCAATCCAAATCCAAACTCGTATATAAAAAGAAGCTGGCTTTATATTGTCCGTACCTCGGGCGAAAGTTGCCTGCCTGGGTTTATGGCCAGGCTTCGGTTTTTTTATATTTGGTCTTCTTTATTATGCGTTTTTAATATTACTTTTCTTTTCTTTATGAATATTATGGCAGATTTTGCATAACAATAAGTCGCACATCGGTCAGCATTGGCTTGTATTTTAAATGCTCGTTAAGCGGCAGGGAAAAAGGCCATTCAATAAACCTCCAACTTCCACTTCTTATATGAGTCACACTTGGCCCGGCCTAGACATTTAGGAGACTTCATGCTTATTAAAACTGAATCAAAGTTGAATTGAAACAAGTCTGAATGAAGACTACAGGAAGAATAGATATAGAATATAGGATGGAATAACTCTGGAATGTCTTAAAGTTCACATTTTGTATGCCTATAGTTTGGTTTCACTTTAGAGAGAAAGATATGCAGTTCATTGAGGTTTCTTAGAACAACTATTCTCACATAACTTTGATTCTTATTAAAACTGAATCAAAGTTGAATTGAAACAAGTCTGAATGAAGACTACAGGAAGAATAGATATAGAATATAGGATGGAATAACTCTGGAATGTCTTAACGTTCACATTTTGTATGCCTTTATTTTGGTTTAACTAAAGAGAACTTGTAGCCTATATTATTCGATATAAAGATATGCAGTTCATTGAGGGTTCTTAGAAAAACTATTCTCACATTCTTGCGATTCACTTACATGCAACTTTTCATTGATAATATTGTTGGAATACGATGCCCTGGAATAATTGCACAATAACTTTTAATAGAATGCTCTAAGAGTTCCATTGAATTAAATAGATCTCTATTTCTCTATCTCTCCTTTTCTGTGTATCTGTCTGCATCACAATCATGTCATGTGCTATTGAAGTTTCGCTTAAATACAATTATCTTTTTTCTTCTTTGGATAGAGCATGACTTAATAGCATCTAATCCGAACCCTAATGAAAAACCACAATTGTAAATGATAGCAGTTGGTTGATTTCCCCGCAAACCCTTCTCTCTTTAAACCTATCCCAGGGCGCAAGTGTCAAATGGTTTTGGATTGTGCTCCTACTCGTATCTATAAACAGAACTAACCACAAGTTTTGGTAAACAGAAATTTGTGTGGCCAGATCCCCAAGCAACGAGGCAAACATCTGTCCACACAGAACAGAGCATGCAAAAGTTTATAATGTGCACCAAATGCCGAGAGTTTTGTGTCATTTTTTATGTGACAAGCGAGTTGTGAGGCACGTACTAAGCTGACACAATGATGCAATCATCACGTGCAGCAACAGCAGCAGCCACTTCTAGCATTTGTTTTCTTTTCGTTCTCGGTTTATTTCCTTTTTGCAGCTACAAATATGCCATAGAATATGCATTGGACATTCGTAACGCTCGTTGACTGCGATTCATGTCGAGGATTTTGGTCAATTGCTGTCCGACTGTGGCTTTGTTAGATTACTGCAAAAAAATGTTATACAATAAACCAAAACCCTTTCATATTTTAATTGTTCCCCTCTCTATTCCATATTCCATATCCCAGCCAGCTGCCATTCTGAGGCTTAACTTCTGAGCAGACTACGTGCCGGGGCCACACGCGCGCCTATTACACCATGGAACAAGTTTTGATATTATTTGTTTACCTCTTTACTTCTCTTCTCTTTTATTGTTTTGTTTCTATTTTTCAAACAGTTGTGGTGTACCAAAGTAACCTCAAGCATGGTAATTATCAAGTAAAAAATTGACAACAATTTACATTCTAATTTAATCTTAAATAGATCAAGAAACTCCTTTTAATACGTATATAAAGGGATACTTGAACACGCCTAATTTGATCCTTTAATATATATATAAAAACTTATTTAAATTTAGCTTTTATTTCTAAGGAATTTGATAGATTCTGCAGTTTTCTATTCATTATACAATTTCCCTATATTTTGCTGAGCAGTGTAGCTGAACAAAAAGAGTGAGTGATGCATCTGCAAGTGAAGTTGAGTGCATTGACTTGGCAATTAAAATTCTACAGATATGCGATACATTAATTACTCGCTTCAATTGAAATGCAAATACCAAAAAAAGAGGAAAACAAACAACGAACGCTTGGCCAACGCTTGCATGTCTGGGCCAAGTTAAGCATCTCCAGGCAGTGGCAACAAGCAGTACCAGTTTAAGTTCCGAGTCCCTTTTCAGATTCAGAAAGAGAGAGCTAACAGTGCAATGTACAGTGGCTTTGCTTTCTGCTGACTGCTGACTAGTTTTCCAGGAAGAGTCAAGCGAAAATGATTTACAGCCAGAAGCGCGTTTTATTTGGTTCGTTTTGCTCTGTTTGAGTTGACACTTTATTGATGCTCATAAATCGCGACGTCTGGCAGCAATTAAAACAGCATGTCCCCAAGGACATGGCCCTGCCTTCCGCCTGCCTCTTGACTGACTCCTCCTCCTTCAGTGATTTGTTTACAGAGATTAGCGTGCGAAAAACCAGTAGTAACAAAACATTTGCCGCATCAGGTGCTGCACCAGGTACCAGTTACCAGGTAGGCAGCAACAACATTGTCCAAAAACTACACTGAATTTATGTCACTGCGATTTATGATGCGAACCATATCCCATATCCCTTATCCCATTTACAGAGTGAGGCACGAGAGTCGCTATCCCCTGTACGACCGTTAGTTACATAGAAATGAGAGTCGTATATTTGCCGGCTTCTGACGAGTCGCGCCTCTATTTGGGTGACGCCCCCTTTGGCGGCTCAGCTTGTCATACGCCTACGACAAAAAACAAAGATGACCATCAGCAGCAGCAACAACAACAAAAAGACAGCAACAACATTTGCGAGATGCCAGCTCTTTGATTCCAGATCCCATTCGGTAGCATTTCGCCGTTTTTCTGACCATGTGCCATATGTATCTGGGTGTGTGTTTGTGTGTGTGTGTTGTGGGTCATGTGAAGTACAAAACTTTGCCATAAATATTGAAATTTATGTAGTACACGAAAGGGACTCACATGGCGCGGAGTCCGAGCTCTTGACCCAACTTTATTAGTATTTATTTGTATTGACGCTTCGCGTATCCGAAAGGATTTTTTCAGTTGCGGGTTCAGTTTTTTTGATGTTTTATGGCTCGTATAAAGTTGCAATGTTTTTATGGTAGCGAACAACAGTTTGAGTATTTATTAAGAATCAGTCTAAGATTTGTTGTTTCGAGTCAAGATACCATCAAAATAATAGCAATGAGGCATTGATTTCTGTGAAAAATATTCAGCTTAAAGGCTAAAAGTAGATTGTACATTTGACTCTTTTTCAATTATTTAATTTTATTAATTATTTTTAAACATTTAAGTTCATAAGTTCACATGAAAAGAAGATAGAAAATTTAATGAAAGTGGGAGAATTATTTTCTTCCATTTTTCCAGTATAAATATTTCGACTGCAATGTTTGTTTTCCTCAATAGGTCGAGGTTAGCATTTCGGCTAAAAGACTAGGCCTAATCATTTGTCAAAAACATGTCATTTAAGCGGAAAACAATTTAACAACATTTAACCAAAAACAAAACCAAAACCAAACTCGAGCAATCAACATAAATTTAAAGCGCAGTCAGCCAAAATGCCCAAATGGCCATTTGCCAGCCAGCCGAAAAAGTGAAAGTCGAATGTGCAACAAAACTGCGGACAAACATGCCGCATGCAACCCTGCCCCCCTGCCCGAAATTGCCACCATATATAAAACAACAGAAAACCCAAATTCAAAAACCCAAACCCAAATCTAAACCAGGAATGGCTGAACTCCTGGTTTAGTGTACTACACATTCGCGAGTTGCTTGTAATTTTCCACAAACAAAACTTTTATTACCATAGGATATGCAGACAGTGTTATTGTTGTTGGCCAGTTACCAAAAGATCGAAATGCAAATGCCTAAGACAAGCATTTGAGTATTTTGTTAGACAACACAGACATTTGCGTCTCAACCGCGACCACGTCCAAATCAGGTTGCCTCTACTCTAAGTCTGTCTGAAAATCCATTTGTCCGTCTATTTGCCTACATATGAGTCCGAAACGTAGCGCTCCAGTTATGTCAAAACTTTGGCTTAACCTGGCCACAAAAAAAAGCGAAAATAAACTCTCCACAATCCCCCTAACCATGAAATGCCTTGCAGAAATGCATTTTGCCAGCCAGGAACTCAAATTGTTACAAGTTGTAATGGCGAAGGGGTCGAAGGGGGAAAAGGAGTACGGACTTGTAAAGTAAAGTGTTATACACGGGCTTCTGTCTCCCAAATATCTATGTCCACATACGAGGAGCTATTTATCTATCTATCTAAAGATTGAATTAGAGTGAGACACACATGATAATCCTCAAATATAAAATAAATATTATATTAATATTAAGAACAAATGCTTTAAAACACAAAAATTTCATATAAAATGGTATAAACTTATATGGCTTACAAAAGTTAAATAAGTTTTAAATTGTGTCATAGGAGATTCTTTATCTCCTCTATTTTATTCTCTCTCTTTATTCACACTACAGCAACCTAAAGTCTTTGAAATTTTCTATAATATCACTTAAGTATAGCTTCCATCTTGGCACAACATATATATTATTTCTGATGACAATTTGTGAAGAAACCCTCGTTTGGCTGTCAATACAAAGTGCAAGCCATAAATCTGTGCGACGCCAGAAAGCAGAAAAAACATGCCCAGAATTTGATTTGGCATATCAATAATTTACGAGTTTTTCATAAAATTATATAGTGCATTGGCAACAACAACAAACGCACACACATACACACACTGATACACCGGAACTGCTGCTGGCTGTAATTACCAAGTGTCGATCGATGTCGATGTCGATTTTCGATCGAGAAACTTGCGTTCCCGGCTCAATGAGTTGTCTAAGCCAGCCAGACATGGAGTCGATTAAAATCGGTGTTACAATTTATGCAACTAAATTTTTACGTGATTTTTATCACACACAAAAAACAACTAGAGTAACAACAACAACACCAAATCACAAATATTTGCAACTGCAGCAGTTTTATTTTTGGCCATTTTCGGTGGCTAAACAAGCGATTTATTGATCAGACTTCTGTGTGCCCATTTGGAAATTTGAGGTAAAACTATTAAAAATTGTATATTATATATTATATATATCCAGAATACAGCACCAATTAGTCCAAGTAAATGTGACTGGCAATCAAAATTAAATAAAATTCAACTAGATACGTTGAACTAATAAGGTGAATAAAATAAGCTAAATATAAGATTTAACTAAAAAATTTTATGAAAAGAAATTTGACTATAAGTATAAACAATATTGAATGGAAATAAGTGATCTTATCAGCAGCAGCTGAAATATTGAAAAAACAAAATACTGAAAACAACATTTAATCAAAATAAATTGTCTAAAATTACTACAAAATGTTACCCAAACAAAATGTATTTAGTGTAATACATACATAGAACTAAAATATATAAACAACATATCATTTATAAAAAAGATATTTATGTTTAATTACTTCAAAAATGTAACAAATATAAAATTGTTCAAACAAATGTCAGTTTACTTATTGTTAGCTGCATAATTGAGTCGAATTTCTCACTGGGAATTGTGGAATATTCATGCCATATGATTGCATTTTGGGGCCTTTTATTAATAGAAATAAATCAAGTTTTGTGCACTGACATCAATTAGCTGCTGCAGTTGCCACACGAGCAAAGCTACAGCCAAAATACCGAGACCAGCGAGGCAGTGGCAAACAGAGTTAACACAGCTTCCAATCGACTGGCGTCAGATACAAATGTATCTGAAGTCAGGCGCCTGCTTGTTGTGGTCTTGCTACACACACTTACACTCGCATACGAGAGTATGTTAATAATTTGCAAAATGCATTTGTCTGGCGATAACAAGCAGCTGATACGAACTGCAAGCCCGGCACCTGGAAACTGTCAGAGCCACGCCCCACGCCCCCGAAGCTCGGCGCCTGGTAAGATTTTGCTGCTGGCAATTAGCGTTTGGATTTCGGGCTTATCAGCAGCTTATGAAGCTATCAGAGCGGAACAGAGAACTGAGAACTGAGCATTGATATGAGCATATGTCATAAGTCAATATTGAAATCGGAGACAGATTCGGATCCCCGCTGTGAGTAGCTAATCAATGAGAAGAGAAATACAAAAAGATATGAAGTGGAGAAGTGGAGAAGAAAGGGAAAAAGAAGCTGCAGCCATTAGATAAAAATGAGCTGCCATAGATAAAAGTTAAACGCAGTCGATGCATTCGCCAGATAAGCACCAAGAAACCAAAATGCCAGGCCAATTCATAATTTGTGCCCTGCCACAAAACTCAACAATGTCGCGCAGGCGTAACTCGATACCAAAAGGGATGCTTGCCACATAAATAAATTGCCAGCATACTAAAATCAACAACAACCTATCGCAGAGAGAGAACCCAACCGTACCCAAAAAACAGAAGAAGAAAAACAAAAACACATATATCTGGTTTTTATTTCGTTGCTGGGCATATTTTTTAATTTATATTTCGTTAATTTTTATATGAAGAGTTGACATTTCAGACCAGAGGACGTTGAGGCCTAAAAGACGTCGCGTCGCGTCGTCGCGTCATTGTTGTTGTTGTTGTTGTTGCTGTTGTTATTGTTGTTGCTGTTATCGCCCGTTTAGGAAACGCCGTTGGGAGCCCCAAGCCGCAGACTCCCATTATGATAAATCATTTTTGTTTTTGTTTCTGTTTCTGTTGCTGTTTCTGTTCCTTTTCCCTTTGTAAACCCATCCGCAGCTAACTAACTAAAACTTATCGCTCTTTTAGCCTTTACTGTGTGTGTTCTACCGGAAAAAGCATTTCACATGTGATCTATATCTTACTATATCTTTAGTTTTTTTAAAGCAATGTGGTGTCTTGCCCGCTTGTCAAAAAAAAAATAATCGGAAGATTCTAAATTATTTCTATATACCAAAGAATTCAAATAAATGTATCTATCTTATTTTATTTTTATCATTTATTTATTATTTATTAGTTATTATTTATTATTTATTATTTATTTTTTGTTATTTATTATTTACTATTTATTGTTTATTATTTATTATTTATTATTTATTATTTATTAGTTATTATTTATTATTTATTTTTTGTTATTTATTATTTACTATTGATTATTTATTGTTTATAATTTATTATTTACTATTTACTATTTATTATTTATATTTATTATTTATTATTTATTATTTATTATTTATTATTTAATATTTATTATTTATTACTTATTATTTATTATTTATTATTTATTATTTATTATTTATTATTAATTATTTATTGTTTATTATTTATTATGTACTATTTATTATTTATTATTTTTTATTTATTATTTTTTATCAGAATCAGTTTAATCTGTAAAAAAAGTTAAGCCTTTAAAATGTGCACTTAACTTTTAAAGGGATTTGAAAGCTAACAAGAATATTAAACATGCATTTTTTTGTACATAATGCAAACAGAAATCATGAAGCAGAAATACTTAAGAACTGTCTTTTTGAATACCTTTATGACTTTATGATTCATGCAATGAATCGAGCTGCTTAAGCGAAATTTAACGAGCAAAACTGGACAAAAGGTAGCGCCAAAAAATTCAAAACAAAAACACAAACGAGTCAAGAATAAATACTGATAGCATCGCAAAACAAAACGAAATGCCATAAAAATCTTTTTTGAAAAAAAAAAACACTGAGAAGGAGAAGGAAAAATTAAGAAATTCATAAGTTGGTTTCTGTTGAAACATTTTATGTGCTGCAAGCGATTTCCAGCAGATCCTGATCCCGATGCCGATGCCAAACCCAATTTCGATGCAGTTGGAACGATATATATAGCGATATAAGAACTTGTTGACTGCTTCTGTATATTGAGGCTATAAAATATATTCGAGTTCACGATGCGTAATCAAATGTGGCATGCAATCTGTGGCAGGCAAAGACTTAAATTGTATGACGGCTGATCTGTCTCGCCCCCACAATACAGAACCAGTTGAATAAGTTTGAATTTGAGTTTGATTTTTCGGTATGGCTAAGTGCCTAATGTGACACTAAACTGATGTAAGAATAAATCCGCTTAGTGCGCTAACAAAGGCAGCACCAAAAATAAAACTAAATACCATCAAATGCCCAACAACAATGGCAACAACAACAATGACAACTAAGATATGAAATTACAAACCCCCAGCGATTGCGATTGAGTGAGAGCTCAGCTTAAATGCCCACGAATTGAAACGAATAAAAAAATCAAATCAAATTTCAAATAATGCAACAAAAATAATATTCAACTCAAGGCTTCAATGTGGTTTATAGAGGGGGAGAAATGACTTAGAAGGGAGTACTGCCAAAACGTCACATATGACAGATTCGAGACTGTTGCTATTGTCAGGTGTCCAATTCGAATGTCAATGTCGATAGAACTTGGCCTCATATGAGACAGACTCATTGTCAGAGTCAACACCAACGCCAAACGTAGAGAAATTAAATAATTATGGTTACAGCGTTTGTTGTTTTACTTCTTTATAGTAATTGTTGGAGCACTCTCTCACATGAAACTCGTTTCGATCAGAAACTGCCAAGACTACACCATCGATCAAGTTCGAGTGGTCCATACTTCAATTATGCGTAATTTAAAAGAAATTAATGTCGTGCAAGAAATTACTTTTCGGTCTTCGCTCTTCGATCTTCGATTTTCGGCTCTTTTTGGTTCCACAAAAAAAAATAATAATAATAAAAAAACGAACACATAACATTTAGCTGCGGCGGGAAGCGCAAAATATATAACTGCGCCCATGTTTGGAGCGCATAATCATAATATTTATATTATTGGCATTAAATGCAGTCAACGCCCAGGGAAAAACAGAAAATCGGAAACAAAAAGGAAAAGCAAATTCTTTTAAAAATTGCTTTCTTAGTTTAAAGAACACTCAGTAGGCTCAAAAGTGAACATTATAATTATTTTTTTATAAATTTTAAAAGAGTTTTTACTACTTAAATAAATTTAGGTAACTAGAGCTCTTTAAAGATTATAAAGTCATCAAATTTTAAATGATATTTCAAGTTGTCGTTTGTGTAAAATTAAATAAGTTGAAACACAAAATGAATAAATTTCAAAATCAAATTTAATAAATATAAAGATATCAATTTAATAAACAAGATGTAAATATTACTTTAAATATATCCCACTACAGTTGAATGCCAAGAAACTGAATACAATTTATATACAAACAAAAATCCCACACTTATTCAGATATTCCCATGTTGCCAACAACTAAAATGAACCCCAAATACATATATTCTCATATATTAATATGGAGCAACTCCTTATGAGTCTGCCCAAAGGGTAAACGGAGAAAATAAAAACTTGGCACACACTACCCATATCTCAATCTTGAGGCATTCCACAAGCCCAGCCATGATATGGTGTCCGGGTCAATTGCTTTACTAACTTTTGGCGATGCTAAAAAGTTTTTGGCCACAAAATAATAATGGAAAGAAGAAAAAAAGAAAAAAACATAACCCTCAATTATGACATATATTTTATAAGAGCACTTTAAAAACCAATGGCAGACAGCTTGGATCGGTTTGGTTAAGTTCAACAAGCAAAAAGGAACTCCAGCTCCAGGATGGATGTCTCCTTTGGGCACGGCTAATATATAACAATAAAATAAAGTGCAGTTAACACATGACTTGGCGCAAATAGTGTCACATTTTGATAAATGATACTCGTTTGTCAAACACCCAATACACACACACACACACATACCACACACAACAATGAGCCGCGAGTGCAAAATGTACTGCAATCCTGCCGTCTATCTCTTTGTCTTTCCCTCTTCCTCTCTCTCTTTCACTCTCTGTATCAACATCTCCCAGAATTATTTGGCCCTAAACTTCTTGTCAAGTTACGTAGTTCGTCAGACGGGCAAAAGGTGTTCGAACCTCAAAAAGTGACGCCCCGAAACGCTTTGACGGATGACTGTTAAACTCTTCCTGGGGAGCCTCTCCTCCCCCCTCTCTCTCTTTCTTTCTCTTCTTGTGGAAGGAGGACAGCTTTATTATGTCTTAATTCAAGACTTTGGGCGATTTAGGCGACAGGCCGCAAAACACCATTCGACGAGTATCCAGTTTGGCAGTTCCCAGTCCGTTCCGTCAGTGGGTCAACTTTCGCTTCGTTGAAGCGTGTGTGTGTGTGTGTGTGGAGCTGAAAATTGAATTTAATTTTCTACATGGGCAAATTAATATTTTCATAATGCGTGGGGCGCGTTTCTTATAATTTCTTAATCCAAACTGCACCCAGAAAACAAAAGGAAGTGGAACTTTTCATTTGGTGGTCCTGGTCCTCTGGGTGGGCGCGTCCACCAATTCTTTATTTACCGCTAGAATTTGTGGTGTTCGCGCGATCCTCATCTTGGTTTTTGGTTTGGTAGGTGTAACCATAAAGTTCGCGCTTGCAGGCGGCCAAAAGTGAAAGAACAAGTTTGGGATGCCTCTCGAGGCGAATGGGCGTGGCTGGCTGTGTCATAAAGGCGTGTGTAGGCCAAGCCAAAGTCAGAAACATAGAGAGTGATGAAAAAAAGAGTGGAGAGGGGAAGGGGTAGTATTTTGTTGCATTTTGAGGCACTTTGTTCGTTTGTGGCACAAACCAATGCAGTAGGCAACTAACACACAAAGCCACAACCATTTGATAGTCAATAAATTAAAACATTAGCCTGGTCACATGCGGCGTATGCGCAATGCGGACGTGTTAAAAATAAACAGTTGTAAAATTGAGCGCAACTAATCCAACATCACATGATAAATTATGACTTAAATCAGCTTTTGTTCAATTTTCAACTCATCATCAACTCACGCAACATGCAACGCAGGTGACGCAGGTTAAATAGTTGGAAATTATGTGTGTGTATATGTATCTCTCTGTTTGTGTGAGTGTGTGTTAGAAAAGGTGTCACCAACACAAACAAAAGACTAAATGGATAAAAATAATGATGAGATTGTTGTTGTTCGGTAGGCAATGCAAATGGAAAATGGAAAATTTTATATGCAAAAGCGCTTAACTAAATGTTCCCTGAGATTCACCTAAATGAGGGGGTGACCTAAGGTTGAGGGGGTTGCAGGGGGAAAAGGTGAACAGTATAATAAAGGCACACAAGTTTGTTGGCATTCAAATGTGCAACATGATATGGCAAATGCTTGAGACTGTGGGTGGGAGTATAAGCTCAGCAAAACTACACTTACCAAAAATGTTGGGTAAATAAAGACTTTACATGAGAACTGTTAAGCTATGTTATATATGTATGTCAGTATATATAACTGAATATTGCATAATAAAATGAAATTTTATTTGAAATTCAATTGGAATTTTGCCTCCTGTCTCAAAATTTAAAAATTCAATGTATTCAATCTATTGCTAAAAGGAATCAAGACTAGGTACTATAGATACTATAGATACTATAGATACTATAAATACTTTAGATACTATAGACACTATAGATACTATAGATACTATAGATACTATAGATACTATAGTTACTATAGATACTATAGATACTACTCAACTCAGCTTTTCTCTCAGTGCTTCTCTCTTCATTCATAAAAAGTGCATCGTCGCTGTTTAAGCTAACAAAACGATGCATTTTTCCATTCGTTGCCAGGCGGCAACGACATAATTTAGATTTTTCGCCTTGGCATCGCTTTCTCTCTCCCTCTCTCTTTCTCTTTCATTCACCCTCTATAAATTGAGCTAGCCATCTCTGTCTGTATATATCTTGAGGTAAGAGCTAAAAAGAAAATGCGCCCAGCAGCAGCTTTCCGGACTTTTGTCTGTTGAATTAAGTGCAAACATTAGCAGCGCACAATGTCTAGAGTTGCTCTGTAAAAGTCCCAGTCCCAGAAGCTGATGATAATGATGATGATGATGATGACGATGATGAAGATGACACGGTTGGGGTGTTGCTGATAATACCACAGCAGACTTTACACCTAGAAAATGAAACGGAACGTGATAAAGCTTTTCTTCTCCGCGTGCAAATGATTATCAATCATTTTGGGATTAAAATTCCTTGTGGTGTTTTGTCACTCATTTGTTGTTCTTGTTCTTGTTGGGGCCATGTGTGTGTGTGTGTGAGAGTTGGTGTGTCTCTATATACCAAGATATATCGCATTGTTTTCGATGCTGTTGTCGTCATCAATAAACTGCGGCGGTATTTAGCATAAAAAAGTCTTTCACTGCAGCCCTCAAAATGGTGCAGGTGTCTTCACTATTCCAGCAACAAATCTTAAATAGAGCCAAAGCTAAAACTTACAGTAGATACTCGATAAAAAGGGGACCAGGAACGGGAAAGGGAACGGGACCTGTACCGGGTTAAAGTGTCGCCCTGACAATATTTTCTCGTTGTTCGATCTGTTTGCGTTTAGGTTTGTTTTGTTTTGTTTTATTTTGTTTTTTGCTTTCTATGTTTTTTTTCTATGTTTTTTTCGAACGATTCTCACGTTTGTTCCCCTGACAAGTGGATTTGGCGGCATTGATGTATGAGTTTACAGATAGTTTCCACTATTTTTTGTTGACTTGCTTCGCTCTGCAACACGTTAGTTGCCATATTGGAGCCCATTCTTGTTGCTGTTGCTGTTTGTTGCTGTCAGTTGCTGTTGTTGTTGAACCATGTGCTGCATATGTTTAAAATTGAGTGATGCTGCTAATGGCCGGTAATTAATATTGTGTTCAAAAGTTTGTTCAACATTTCAAATCAGAGCACTGAATGCATGCTGCTTGGAAATAAAGTGAGCGGATTTCATGTGTGTGCAACAAACCGCAAAGCTGTGGCATGTGTCATGAAAAATTGCAATGCATTTTTGGGAAAATATCAAAATGCTACTGAGCTAAGCTCAAAACTAAAAGTAGGTTAATCTGTGAATTGTTATTCCTATTTTAAGCATAATACCTAATGACATTTAAGCCGCACAGCTGAGCAAAGTTGAACTTTTCTTAGCCTTGTTATTTGCAGCCTTACTTAAATTAAAAGAGTTCGAATTTTGATTCCTGAATATTTGTCTTATCTTATGGGATGTGCTCAGACAAACTATCACTTTTAAAAGACAGATTATTATAAGCTCACTTTGCACTGAACAAATGAATGTAGTTAGACTTTTTTAGTTTACAACTCAACTGGACTTTTTTCTGCTTTTATCCCATTTTCCTTTTTAGCAAGTTGTAGAAACACAGGGATATAGGAGAATATGAATATCAGTTGAAGTTTTATTGTAAATGTGATAGCTTTCTAACTTTTACACTTGAACATTTTCACAAGCCTCGAATTATTCTCAACAAACGGCTTTAAAGTGTTGCTTAGGAGAAAAAGCTTATACTTAGCTTGGTGTTATCTATGCCTAGCACGTATTTGTGGCAACTCTGTTTCGAGTGCTTAATGCAATTTTCAACTCTAGCATTACTCATAGTCACAATTAAGCTTATATCTGAGAGTTCTTCAGGCCATTCCGGTGAGACTCGTCTCGAAGATCTCGTCTACGTTTTTACGACACTTCTAATGAAGCGTACACAGGTAGAGAGAGGCAGGGAACAGGGAACAGGGGAACAAAACTCAACTGAACTAAACCGCTTCAGTTGACACTGACCGCAGATGACTATCTCAATATTTAGGTTGCCAAAGAAATAAAACAAAACAACAACCAGAGAGCGACAACGACAACAAGAAGAAAGACGACGACAGCAAAGCACTTGAGAATAAATCAAAAGATGCGAAAAACGAAGGAAGAGAAAAGCTAAGAAAATACAACAAATACAAAAAAAAAGCCCTAAAAGCAACAACAGGCGACACTTTTAGGCCTTGGTAACGCTCTAAAAGGCGCACTTACCGAGATCTAAGCGAAATGATAAATGTTCGCGCCGTGTATCAAGTGTGAATTTTAAGTGAAAATCTTACATGTTGGGAAAATGTTGCCTCGACTTTTTATGTGGCTTACGTGAGCCTAAAAACTAATGCCAATAAATGATTTTAATTACACAAATTCGGTTCTCTAACAAAATGTCAAAGATTTGTCCATTGGTATGGGAATCGCAAGCCGGTCATAAAAGCCACATAAAAACTAAACTAAAAAGGAAAAAAACAAAACTCCGACAAATAAAAATAAAAAAAATAGAAAAAAACTATGTTTAAATATTTCTCGCTTACTTAAATTCCACATAATTCTTAACCAATAGAACAGCCGCCAGTTGCCAGTTGCCAGAGAGAGAGCGGCATCGTAAAAAGTGCGAACTGTAAATCATGACAGTTTTTATAACCCGCTCAGTTTGTTATACTATTTGTGTATTACCAACTGAACCTTTTGGGTCTTACCTGCAAAAGGTACTCTCGAGACCTATTTGCCTGTTGATGAGTTTCCTAGCTTCCTAGTTGACCAGTTCTCAATTACTTCTAAACAAGCGGAAATGTAATTTTTATTTTTATTTGTGTTTTAATTTCTTGCCACCAACTAAGAATTTGTATTAACTTTTTAATGTGTTTCGGGCAGCAGCATTATACGTCAGCTTGGGGAACTTGAGCCATTGCCGCCTTGGCACAAATCTCCTGACATAATCCCCAACAAAAAATACGTTACTGGGCCTGTCATAAATCGATATAATAATTGCTTATGGAATCGTTCATTGCAGCTTAAAGCGCGGCTCTCTTGGCTTTGCCTTTGCCTGCCATTAGACGGGGCCATATTTATGGACTAATTTATAGATACTCGCAGTTTGTGAGCTGCTTGTTTGGGGCTCAAATAAATAGTTAAATTTATGCGACGTGCTGCATGGATTAAATCAAACTCCAAATTGTTGGGCTTCATTTTGCTTCTTCCCCTCTGCGAGTTGAAGTCTATAATTGTATAATGTTGTTGCATGAGTTGCAAAAGCAATAATAAACAATATCAGCTAAACCTAATGAAATATTTGATGTTTAGTTTTGAAAATTCAAAAACAACTTTTCGTTTCATTCTCTTTGTCTTCAGTTTAATTAATAGCAGATTATTTTCTGGCGTTTGAAAATGTTTAGGGAAGAAACTTAATATGATATGATTTAATTTCTAAAATCTAGTCTAGTTTCATTTAATCTGTCCACACTCTGAATCCCATTAAATCCGACTAATGTACAGCTGAAGACAATTACCCAATGAGGCATACAACTAATTTGAATTACAGATCATTATTCACACTTTAATCAAGCTGAACCAATTGATTATAACACTCAAAACTGTGAAATTTTCAACAAAAGTAGTTGGCTCAAAATTAGCAGTCAAAATAATGGACTGTGAGTATCTTAGGAACATCTGTATAACCTAAAATTCCAACCATATGCAATGTTTATTAAATAGAGCTCTACAAACTACGATTTGGTCTGATAACTCACTGAAAAATGTTGTAGTTCAATTTAGATTGCACTGGCCTAAAGTGAGTCATGCTCTTAAGTCAATTGTTATATGTTTTCTTGGGTTGGGTACCTTCAAATGCACCGTTAGTGAAGCTGGGCTGAGTTTCTTTTACTTTTATCAATTGTTCAATTGTTGTTGGTGCGGCAAAGTATGACAAAGTGGGCAACATTAACGCTTTGTGTGCATCACAAAAGACATGTAGAAAACCCGAAAAAATTATGACAATTTCATTCGAAGAACCACTTCGTCAATGTCAAAGCTGACGAGTCCCAGTAACAAGTTTTCTTAACTCCAGCGTCCAGTAACAAGTTCTGTAAAAGTGTAAAAGAGACTTGTCGTACGATTTTTTACTTGAAATCTAACACAATAGCCCAAAAAGCTGCCTGGAATAGTGGTCTAAGCCCAGAATGGGCCAACAATATTTTACTTTTGGACCTATTTCTAGGGAATAGCTAAAACAGATAAAAAGCTGTTTGTAAATGTTAAACATGAGCCGAATTTTACATGTTGTGCAACTTTACATGACATATGCCAAGTTAACACTATGTGTGGTCTCAAAGATCATAAGGTATGTTTAAATTATACGGGTGGATAGACGACTTAAAGAGGGAAACGGTGATATCATTATTTGACCTGAGATCAAAATATTCGTTGAAGGATCTACTGCAAAGACTGATCTCAAAATGACAAAATATAAATTATTACTATTTAACAACAACTTTTAAAAGTGATCTTTGATTGGTTTTCGGTCGAAATTATCCTTATGCACCCACTGTGCCTGCTCGCAATCTGCCAAAGTTGTCACTTTGTTTGTTGCCGGCTACTTTTTGGTAACAATCTTGGGCAATACACTTCACAACAAACCGCTTCAATGCTTTGCAGCTTCCCACCAACAACACAACAGTGTTGTGAATGTATGTACATATATGTTGTGTGTATGACTATCAAACTGTCAAAATTATGACATTTGAAATTTCACGTAACGTAACATAACCGGACAAGAAAGCTGCCAGCCCAGACCAAGAGATCCGTGAAAACGCAAACGAAACCAAACCAAACCATAAGAAAAAAAAACACTACATATGTATCCAAAAGCCAAAGCCAAAGCTAAAGATACAGCCAAGTGTTTCAAGTGTCAAGCGCGATGTTTGTTTGGCGGTTTCTGTTTTTTTTTCAGAGAGAGGGGAATGGTTCGGGAAGTTGAATGAAAATTTTCAATTACAGTTCGTGCCAAAATGCGAGAGATCAAATTTGTTTGTGCTCATACGTGTCTGTCTGTCTGTCTGTCTGGCTTGTCTGGATGTCAAAAATGTAGAAAAAAATATCATTATATGTACTTATTCAAATTGTTTAACATGAGTTGTGCCTCTTGTTACAATAATAACAAATACAGTCAGGGCAAAAATTTTGCAGCTCATGAAACACGCGCCACAAAGAAAAAAACACATTTTTTCATTCGGATTGAGAGCAAAAAAAATCCGTGTCTTGGGTCTGTCAATGAATGAAACGCAAGTTTTATTACACATTTTATTGTTGCTGTTGTTGTTGTTTTCAGTGTGTACAATTGTTGAGTATGCAAAAATCAAAAGAGACGAGAAATTTGGATTTGCTTGCAGGCAGAAAATTAATATGAAGCCAAAGTAAAGAGCACGAAATGAGAATTTCCGAATTGAGTTGATTTGGCGTCAAAACACTTTTGTATTTTGTGTCATTTAATTGAAATTGAATGATTTGGCACTTTTATTAAGAAGTATAAACCCAAATACACGTATTCTGTATATGTACATTTTTAGAAGCCAAGGCTTTTAGATTTCGCTAATGCAGCTGCCAAATGCGGCTGACTCATTCAGTTATTGATACCCAAATTGCTGATATCATACACAAATTCCTGTAAATTGTAAAGTTAAGGAATGTGTCTGACAGGAATAATCCTAATTGAGTTCGTATTACAATAGATTTGTGTTTTTACTTTATTATTTAGACAGTATTTTCCAATATAAAATCAAAAGATACGACAAGTTCAATGAAATTATAAAAATACTTATAAAATAACTATAAGCATATAATATAAATAAAAGAAAATAAAGTGGGAAAATTATAAAAATCTATACTAAGTAATTTAATATTGAACAATTTGTTTAAAATTAAACTTATTTTGATTAAATTTTTGCAGAATTTAACTAAATTTGACTTTGTAAATAAAACTACACACATAATATACATGTGTATATGTGTTTTTTATCTTTCACACATCTCATTTCCCCATTTTTATTATAATTTTTTAAATTTTCACAGCGCATTTGAAAGTCGACTTTGGTCACTTCCGTTTCTTGATTTGCCCACTTTTGAAATTCGATATTCACGAAATTTTGCGCTTTTCAAGCACATTGCGCGTGCTTTTTGTCAGCGCAAAATCAAGAGATGGCTGCCAAAAATAATAAAAACGATGGAAAAAAAAGCTGTTAACTAGGCAGAAACTCAAACACTTCACTGGCTTCAACGGCGCCGTTGCTGACAACGCAAAATCAAAAAGCAGGCGAAAGGTGCTCTCTTTAAATTGGTTCATTGTGGTCAAAGTGAAGAGGCAAGAGGTAGAGTGGAGTTTTTCAATTGATTTATTTGTTTGCGCAAATTTTGCATACACATAAGTGCCAAATAATTGATTAGAAAGTGGAATGAAGTACGAATTGCGTAAAGCAATGAGTCGTATGCTTAATATTTGCTATACTTTGGTCACACTTTCGCTGGAAAGAAGCCCCATTAAATGTGCATATTTTCTCAAGAATTTTTCACAGACGCTGTCTGCTACAAATTGCTATTGAAGTGGAGAATAGAGAAAAACTTGAAATAAAATGAAATGAAATTGTGTATTAAAAGCGACAGAGGCCGAACGCGCAGCTGTCAAGCACTCGAAATAATTTTCGTGGAAATGTTTCAAATAAAAAACGATCCGAAAAAATAGAATAACTTTTTTTCTATGCACGCACAGTTCTTTTGTATAGTATGAAGGCCAGGAAATAGTTGCGGCCGGACAGACGGAGTAGGCCAGTTTTCGACACTTGCTGGGAAGGCTGTCAGACATTAAGACGAACCGAACCCAGCCAGTCGGTCGGTCGGGCAGCCAGTCAGTCTGGGGCAAACAGACTGGCCGGGCCAACAATTTGTTTTCCCCACTTACACTTTAACCTTTTTTTCTCCTTCTCCTACATTTTTTCTAGGCGGCATAATTTCGGCAACTGTGTGTAAAGTAAAGCGGTGGGCAGCGGCGGGGGGCGGGGAAAACTTGTCACTTGCTTTTCTTATGAAATACGTCAGCGGGCAGACAACACAACACCACACACACAACAACTACGAATACACTTCCAAGTGGTTTGTCAGCAACATTTCAAACAAAGCGTCGTCGGCAACTGCAATGACAGCATCGAGTAGAAGAAGAAGACACACACATTTGAAAAAAACTGAAAAACTTGTTTGCATCCTCTAACGATGCTGTGCATTTTGTTCACACATTGCCCCATTGAACCCCGCCACTTGCCCCTTCCGTCGTTCCCATCTTTGGGAGTACTTAGAACACTTGGACATTTCAGTTTATTGTTGTTGGGTTCCATGGACAACAGCAAAATAAACTAGACTGCAGCTCGTAAAGATATCAGAAATGTATGAAAAGAGGGATTTACTTTTCGTCAGTGCCAAATAACCTGACTATATGGCAATATAACCAATGTGAAAAAAGTCAGGCCAAGACTTGCCACTTAATTTGAACATAAAAACTGGGCAAAATCTTCTGAAAAACTAAAGAAACTATTTCTTTGATGAATTTATAAAGACAGCTGAAGTATAATTAAGAAAGAGTCAAGATTATGGAAGAGTTGTGCAGGAAAAAGAACAAAGTATATAAATAGAAGAGAATATTACTATTTAATATTACTATTTGAATATAAACAAATATCTAAATATAATATCTGTATATCTGAATATCTGTAACTGTATCTGTATCTGTATTTGTATCTGTATATCTGTAAATCTGTATCTGTATCTGTAACTGTATCTGTATATCTGTATCTGTATATCTGTATCTGTATCTGTAAATTGGCTAAATATTGTTCCTTGTTCTTTCAACTAACTTGTTAGTTTCTTTGACTATCTAAAATGAAATCACTTAACAATAATTTCTTATAGCTGCTGCTCCCATTTTTGCAGTGAAATTTATTCAGTATACCTTTGAACAGCAGCAACTTCAAACTGCAACACATTTGCTTGCAACACCTGCAACATGCGGCAGAAAGTGAACAAAAGTGGCGAGACAAATTTTTCATAAACATAAACTGAGCGCCATACATTTTGATGATTTTAATGGACAAAAGTGCGCAAAATGATGGCCACAAAACGTGCTGGGAGCAGGACTGCAGATTGCAGACTATGGACTAAAGACTTCAGACTAAAAAACTACACAGTCTGCAGACTGCAGTTAGCGGAATGTGTTGCCAAGCACCTTTAGCATTCTGCATTCTTCTCTCTTTTGGCTCCCTCACCCTGCTCTCGACTCCCGATTCCCGGACTCCTCCAAGAGGCAAGTGACAACGGCAATGTTCAAGCGCGCGCCCATTTAAAATGCAGCAAGTATCACCATTGACTGAAACGAGGCGCAATAAATATATATAAACATACATATACAGCTATGCATATATATGTAAGGGTGGTAAGGAAGGAGGAAAGTTTACTGAAACGGGGGCTATATACAAAGTGCCAGTGGCTCTGCTCTTGCTGGTCTTGGCCAGGCTTTATACGGCAATGGCATGCGCTGCATATTGGCAGCAATTGGAAGCAGAGGAAACAAACAAAATACAACTTTTTGTTAAGTATTGATCGAATTTAAAATACTCTGAAAGTCAGTGATAGTAAAGGCAATTTAAAATTGTAGTAAACAAAACAAACTATTTGACATTTCAAGCTTAAATTTCTTTGTTTTGGTTTGAATATTTTTAGTTTGCACTTATTAAAATAAGGTTTAAAATGTGCAAATAAGTCTAAAATATTTTAATAAAGTACAAAGTAATGCTGTTAATTTCAATACTAGTTGATAGTGAAACTAGCAATATTCTATAATCAAGAATTTCTTACTCCGAAAATGAACAACTTTTTACACTGTTATTGTTATCTATATACTATAAGTAAAGTATCTACCCTTTCCAGTTCCCTTATACAGGGTATTACGCGACTTCCATCGCAACTCACACTTTGCATGACATTTTCTTCGAGTGTCGAGTCGAACGACTTCCTCCCCGCCCCGCACCTTGTCTCGTCATTTAAATAACAATAAAATTTGATGACAAGCATCGTTGCACCACTCAACCACCCCACCACCCCCCTAGGCACCCCTTGCCACATCCATAGTTTCGATTTTGCAGTTTTGCCACACTCCAGGCATGCCTGATGGGACTGGGACTGATTGGCTTTGCCAATATAATAAAGACATTCGATGCCTTTTTAAGCGTTTCACTTTCGCACGTAGCTGTAAAAAGTTTGCAGCATGTCCGGTTGTAAAAATAAATATTGCAAAGTTCTGCTTCATCTATAGTATATAGTTGGTCGTATTGGGTGAGAGTTGGGCTTTGTCTAGACTTTGCCACCCATGAAGCTACTACTAGGGGTAGTAGATTGGGAAATGCTTTCCATTTCAACGGGGAAATCATCGGCCAAGTTTTAATTAAGAAATCGTGCCCAGAACTTTTTTATTGACTTACACTGAGTGCCAACTGTTTGCAGCCCATTGGAGAAACAACAGAAATTGCTCAACTAAAGTAAACTTTTCACAAGCCTCAGGGTCAATAAATCAAAGTGTTGCCACTAATTGAAGTACAAACAAAATTCGAATAGCAATAAAAAACATTGTTTAATAAAAAAATGAATCAAGTAAATATTGAAAATATGTTAACAAATTTATAATATTGAAACATTTAAATATAGTTTACTGCTCTTACCGAACGTAATCTTTCTGTTTAAACCTATTATTGAAGAAAAACGATTTTCAAAGTAAGTACATATTTGGATCATGTGTGATTGTGTGTGTGTGAGTGTGTCGGCAAGGCATCATTATTCATTTCAATGTGCCCCCAAGAAAATGCCACTTTTCTGTCTTCGCTTTCATTGGCTTAAACACGCCCTCAACTAAGCTGCCAGCTTCCCAACAACAACCCAGCAACACCAACGCTTTTGTCTTGCATAAAATGCAGCCGCCGAAAGCTGACGGAAGTGCAACAACCAACAACAACCAGCAACCAACAAACAACAACCAGCAACAACTAACAACAACCAACAGACAACAACAACTTGGCCAATTTGACTGGCTGGCATTTTGGCTGTCTGGTATGTAGAGAGCTGGGTTGGTGTTTGGGTCTGATTATCGGCATTACTTTTCTATATATTGTCTACCTGAGAAATTAAGTGGAAAAATCAATCACTTTCACTAATTTTAAAACGATTTTCCCCCAGTTAGAAAATGGGTCTGTGCCTCGGCTTATTATCAAGTGTTGAAACGAACGCCGAATGTGGAGAGAATCCAACTAATGTGAAGGCGATTTGTAAACGGCATTAAAAGACTATAGTAAAGAGATTTGTAACTAAGAGAAATGAAATTTAAATGAATTAGTGAAAACAGCTTTTGAAGAAATGAGAGAAAATGAATAGTATTATTATCGCTGGCAAAGTGCAAATTGATTAATTGCTAAACTGAACTGAAGACATTTTTAATTTGATATTTTGTTGATAGTTGACTCTTTGGTTCTTTGGTGATTAATCGGGCAATACGCACTGCAGTTCTCTCTTCTTCGTAGTTCGAATCTAACGGTCTAACGGGAGTCTTCAGGAGTTCTCGAATTTCAATCTGAAATCGTTTTTGCCAAATCGCAAAACGGAAGCTGCGTCTCAGTCTCTGTCTCTCTCTCTCTCTCTCTTTCTCTCTTTGGCATGTAAACAATCACTCTCTCTCTTTCTCCCTCTCTATATCTCTCCTTCTGTTCCTTTTTCTGTTTGCCTGGTGCGTGCTGGGCTAAAAACTTGGCAACGGGTTCGTGTCTGGTTTTGGATTTCAGCCTCTGAAAATTTCTTATTTATTCTCATGTTAATTTTCCCAACACTTGCGTGACTTGATCGTTTTGGCCTGATATTATTTTGTTACATTAAAAAATAATTACCGCGTTTGCCTTTGCCTTCTCTTCTCTTTTTTCACTTCTCCTCTCCTCTCGCTAACTGTTTGTGGCCAACTCTCGTCTGCCTGATGATTTGTAAATAACTTTGTGAAAATTAGTTCATTTTTGTTTAAACATTTTCAGAATTGCTGTCTGATTTCGAATCCAAATTGCAATGTGCTAAGTGAAGCGAAAATTGCTTTTTCTCTCTATAGAATTTTAAATTTTTTTAGCATTTTCCACAAAAACAATTCCATTTAACAACTTGAATTAAATTATTTAATTAACTATAATAAACTATTTAAACTAAACAAAACATAAACTGTCATCCATACTTTATTAATAGGTTTTGCAGATATTAATATAATTTATTTTATTAATTAATTTAGATTTAATTTATTTTATTAATTAATATAATTTATTTCATTAATTAATTTAGAAACTTTTTGCCCTTAATTAACTTTAATTATTTTTTGTTGTTGTTGACAGTTATATTTATTTAAAAGTAGAATAAATACAACCCTTTAATTATTTTGTTAATATTATATTTTAGAATTTAATTCACTTTAATAAACTAATTATTTTCTACGCACTTTTGTTGTAATTTGGTTTCGATTTTGTTGATGTTGTTTATTTATTCTATGCCACATGTGGCACGAATGTAACAATATTATTTTCTTTTTACACATGCAAATTGCATACTAAACAAAGCCAATTTAACGTCAACAAGTTGACAAGTGTTTTGCCAGTTTTTGTGTTTTTGGTATGTTATAGACTAGGCTGGACATTTTCCACCCTTTCCCACCTGTTTTTCTTTGCCGAGAGTTGAAATATCTGGCAAATAGTATTTTGGTTTTGTTTCGGACACTTGCAACATTATCAAAAAAGAACGAAAAAATATTTGTTACTCGCATTCGCATTGAATGCATTTTGTGACCTACTACAAATTTGCATAAATACCATGGTAACATAGTGGCAACAACAACAACAACAAGAACAACATCCACAACAATTGGTACAACGAGCTGCTAACAATGCAACATGTTGTCGTTGTTCCCCTTGCTGTTGTTGTTGCTGTTGTTGTCGATTGTCGCTTGTCGTTTGGCATGTTGTGAATTATGTTTGGTATTTTGACCAGCTCTCAAATAAATTCAGGCGACAACAACAGCAACAACTGGCAAGACGTCGTGTTAACTGTTATAAAGGACGGTCCTTTTAGCCAGGTTTCTCTGTCTAATGTGTGTGTTGTATGCTGCACTATAGTTTTTATATTAGAAGCCAACTAACAGTACACGACCTGCAACATGCAACGGTCAAAGCTATTTTTTAATTGCCTTCTTTTCTATTTATAAAGGCTTAACAATTATACTCTACATTTTAAATGCCATTCAAATGGGGTATGAGGTTTTTAAAATACAATTTCTGAGTCTTAAATTAATTACCGTTCTCTATATTAAAATTTAAATGCAAAGACATGTTAATAAATAACTTGCTAAGGTTAATAAATATTTCATTAGATAATTTCTTTAATGAGTAAACAAATTATTAATTTGAGTAAATTACTGTCAAATAATTAAGAATTCGTTATGCTTATAAATATTAAATATGAATTGTTTTAATAAATATTTGTTAAAGAACATCCAACAATACTCTTTAACTTTTGGTGGATATAGAGCACTTAAAAAACATTTATTAACATTAAACATTATTTATATATATAAATAAATTACTTTCAATTTTAATTAAATAAAAAATAAATGAATTATAAGTTTGTGTAAATTATTTATGATGATTCTATAAAAAACTGAGCAGTAAAGAGCATCCAACAATACTCGTTGAAATTATTTAAAACGTTTTTTATTGTTTATCGATTTTGCTGACGTGCTTTGGTCACATTAGAGGAGCTTTGACTGTTGTGACCAAAACGTTGGCGTGTCATCGCTGAAAATGTGTTAATCTTTAGAATTTAGTCAAACGTTCTCTTTAATCATAAATATAAATGGAGGGGATATAAATTGAGAGGGGGCTGCGTAGCTGTAGGGGGTGGTAAGTGGTGCTAAGGGTAGGAGATCTGTCGTCGTTTGTCCACTCAACCACCACCAAACGTGCTGGCAGCTGGCAGCGTTGTCGCCATTGTCAAAGAGTTTTTGCCGTATCCACTGAAGTGGCACATGGGCCGAGTGGCAAGTGGCAAAGAGCCCACCGCAAACTACAACTCGGGCACGCAGCACGCACAACAGCAAAATTGTCGATGGTCGATTGTCGATCCCCGAAACTCTGAAACTCTGAAGCTCTGAAACTCTCTCTGTCAACTCGCCGAGTGTCGAGTGGCACTTCAGCCCCAGCTGCATTGGCGACAAAATGCAGTTCAGCCTGCAACTGCAACGGGGCACAGAGTCCAATGGGACACTCGAGTGGCCCTTTTGGGATTCCCCTTCAGTTGCAATGTAAATCAATGCAATAATTAAGAAATCTCCTCATTTTTTTCAACATACACATGCGTAAGGCTCTTGAGAATGCAACTACCCCACCACACACCCTTCCACACATTCATGCAACCCTTTTTGGCATGCAGCTCGTTAGCATAACTGCAATTAGACAGCTTGCAACCTCTGCCCCTTACTCCTCCTCCTACTCCTACTCAGACTCAGCTCAGATGCTTGACAAATGTGCGTAAAAGTTCATGAATTGTAATTGGGGGCGTGGCAGTACGCCTATGCCTTAAAAATACAATGCAACGCACATGTGCATTGTTATTGCCGTTAATTAGAAGAAGCCAGAAGCCATACACAATTAGACGTTTGAGGAGTTTTGAGGCACTGTTCCAAGGTACTGAACGATGAACGGTACCGGTGGAAACTTCCGTAACAAGCAACACGGCGCGGCGCTTACTTCTAAAGGAGCCGCACTTTCGCACTCCAATGAGATATTTCGCGTGTAGTGTGTCGATTTTTTGTGCTCAGTTTCTCATTTTTTCTCTCTCTCACTTTATATTCTAATGTTTGTTTTATTGTAGAACTGCAGAACGTGCAGCAAGTTGGTCACGTCCATGGTTTCTGCGTTTGCGTCTGGATCTGTATCTGTATCTGAGTCTTGTTGTTATAAAGTTGTAGTTGCTGTTGTTGTTGCAGTTTATGCTCTATTTAAATGCTTTTTATTTGGCATGTCTGGCGTTTGAGTGTTACAACTAGCTCTGACCATAAAAACAGGCAGCTAAACATGTTGTACGACCATTTCACAGTCGGCCGATCTAAGGCTAATGCACTTTGACCTGAACTTCAACGGCAGCAGCTGCCACAAATACTTTCCAGAAAATACTTCCAAGTACTTTCATAATATCATGGCAATATAAACGATTATCCCTTTGCAGCATTTGTTTATTTTAACTTTCTGCTTGAATTAATTTTAATTTATTGTATTGCATCAGTTTTTGGTTTCAACAATTAAAAATCCCATTAAAAATTAATCCACTAACAATCAGCAAAGGTAAATTTAAAATAATTCAGACCTGCAACTGCAAAAACAAATAGTAGAAAACATTAAATATACAATGAAAACTATAGTTAACATAAACTGCCCTCAACATATTGAAAGACATGCTATTGACACGCAATTAAATTCAATTAAATTGTTCAATATGCTTCATGCTATCCTTCACGTCCTTACACCCTTTAATCCTAGTTTAATGGATATTATAAATAACAAAAATGCAATGAGCTACGGTGAAGCAAGCTCGACAGTAGGTGACCCTGTGCTTTTTGAGTGCAAAGCGATCACTGTAGATTGTTTCAATTTCAACAAATTTCCATAGATGGCGCCACTACGAAGATATCAGTTGATTTTGTTCATAACATTGTGAGTTGAATAACTTCCGCGTTTATCATCCGATTTGGATAGGTTAGGACTATAGTCTGTATTATACATACTAAAAATCAAGGCGATAGCAACAAAGGTGCTCTTGTAATTCGACTTTGAAATTTTGTATTTTAATTTGCGGGGGCGGAGGGGGGCGTGGCAAAAATCTAAAACAAATTCGTTCAATGCAAGATATAGATGTACCTACATGCCAAATTTGGTGTCTCTAGCTCTTATAGTCTCTGAGATCTAGGAACTCAAAAAAGGGACAGACGGACAGACAGACAGACAGACGGACATGGCTATAGCGACTCGGCTGTTAATGCTGATCAAGAATATATATACTTTATGGGGTCTGCAACGCCTCCTTCTGCCTGTTACGCACATTTGCACAAACGTAATAGACCCATTTGTACTTTTTTAAAGTACAGGGTCTAAAAATGCCAGTGGAATCGTTACGAATAATTGTAGTTTCAACTGTGTCTACGTTGCAGAAATTTGTTGTAGTGTGTGTGGCATAAGGTGGCAACAACAGCAACAGCAACAAGCTTATTAGCATGATGATTATTAATTAATTGAAAAGTGAATGAAGCATGAAATGCGCAATGAATAATAAAAGAAATAAAAATAATAAACAAGTGCAAAAAACACACAAAAAACACTGCGGTTAAAAGCAACAAGACAAATAAATGCAATCAACATATGTTTCACCAGAGAAATAATAAAATAAAATATTAAACGAAGAGATACCCTATACAGATAATTAGATTAAATTATTCTTCTGCCTGTTACAGAAGACAATATACCCAATTTTATTAGGAATAGTGTGAGCAATTTTAATTTATAAATTATATTGAGTAAGAGCTTAAAAAGAAAATTCAATTACAGCTCACGTAAATTGATGTAAACTTGCAATTGAATTAAATTCATCATACTAACAATGCAATGCTGAATAGTTAAATAATTTTATATAGTTTTCAACAATTGTAACTAAATATTGAGGGAATGCTTTAAGCCAAAGTTCTCAATTAGACTCAATAAATTCCTGTCGTTTCGATAATGTTATGTTAACATTTGAAGAGTATAAATAAAGTCATTTATATAAGTAATAATTGTTTGGTTTCAACTTCAATGTCTCAGTTCACATTAACCCATCTGTTTGCAGTAAGAAATGCAATTAAGTATGTAAATTATTAACTATTACATAACAGACTTAAACATCTTAAGACAATTTGCTAGAGTAAAGTCAGGTTAAGTTCAGGCACTTGCAGTTATAAATTTCAAAACAATTTCCACACAGTTTGTAACTCGTTCAGTAAATTTTCTAGAGAGTAGAGATAAAGTAATGGAGACCAGCACTTGGTACTGGTTACTGGTGGACTGTTTGGTCTGGCAAGCTGTGAAATTTATTAAGCGCAAAACTATAATTAAAGCAAAGTAAAAATTATTAAAGCAGCAGATGAGTGAGAAGACTGCAAAGCAGCAGCAGACTCTACATACAAGACAGACTGAAACTAGTTCTGTTTTGTAGTTATCAACCTGTTTGCTCTCGAAGTTCTCGCAAAACGTTTTAATTTTATGCAGAAATCATAAAAACGCGTCAGGTAACAAGATAGTTACTGCACACACGGTTAATTGTATGATGCAAAGTCGAATATTTTACAAATATTTCTTGGCTGCCAGCGCATGCGCAATTACGCTTTAGACTCAGACTCAGACTCACAAAACCAAAAGGGAGTTTTTTTTAAACTGGGAGTAGGTCTATGTATGAAAGTCGTAAATAAACCGACACGGGTATTGTTTATAGTTAACACCTAAAAATGGCTTAAACTTTAAAGAAGACTTCCTGTGTGCAGGTTCAATGCTCCAACTTGGCCAAGCTGCCAACTTGGTTCAATAATACCAAAAAAAGGTTCTCAGCTCTTTACTTCTTCTTGCTTGATTAATAGGTAGCTATGTGAAGTGTTATTAGAACAATTAATTAGCATTAACTGATCTCAAGCTTTGGCACACATTTCTCTCGAATTCTACGTGTCTCTGTCCATCTCTTCTCCGGGGCTACCTCAACAGAACCCGCATTGCCAGTCTTAATGGGAAACACTTGAATAAATGTTTCATAAAATGCTATAAACTGCGAGTGAACAGCAAAGCTCACAGTGTATTCAAAAATGTAGCTGATACGCTTTCAGATACTCTGCACATTATAATAATAATAATAATAATAATTAATAAGTACTAATTATTATTTTCATATTTTATTTGTATAACTATTTATTTAAAAGTCAAATAATAACTGTTAAAATTGTATTTATAACTGTTACGAGGTCCAAAAATGTATCTTATTTTTGTAGCGCATATGTTTTCAAACTTCATTAAATATATTGAATATTATCTCACTTTAAATACTCTCTCTCTCTTATATCTTCTTCAGCTTATAAAATCACACTCTCGTAACTTTTTGTAATCATGAGGCATAATGAATTGCTTTTATATATATACATAGTATTGTATATAGTATAGTATAGCATAGTACATTATGGAATACTGGTTGGTCTTGGTTTCTTCTGTGGTTCTCTTCGGCTTGCTGCGATCGCCCGCTGTGTGGTTGAGGCTGATGAAGTAGTTTCTGTGCTTGTGGCTGTGGTGTCTGCTTCAAGATTCGCGTGTCCAATTCCGATTCAAAGTCTGAGACCAAATCCAAATTCAAGTCCAAGTCCAAGGCGGCATGAGTAAGTGTTTTGCTTAATTGCCTATGGCTTATTAGGCACCACAAGAGAGAGAATAGTCAAATTAATTTTGATCGAAAAGGCAGCAATCGAAGGCGATCCGAGATTTTCAGTCCCCCCTAATGATGATGGCGTTACGAATTTCGACTGTCGAACACCAGACAACAACATTGACAACAACAAAAACAATATTAACAACACCAACAACAACTACAAACAATTACAATCGAAAAAAACACTTTTTTCAACTATTGTGTTGCCACAATAGAATTTTCAGCTGTGGTGGCAATCGAACGAACAATGCAGAATCATTAATTAAATTTCTTGCCAAAGCTGAACTATTTGACCGAACTATTAAGAAGAGGAAGAATGAATGGAGAGAGCAGAGAGTGGAGAAGGGTAGTGGAGAAGGAGAAGGTGCGGTGTCCAGCTGTAAGAAAAATGAAACCGCAAAGTGAAAGAGCCCGAAATTGTATTGCAATTGAAATCGGCTGTAGGAAATAAATGATCTCAATTATAAAAACAAAATCATTAGCTCTAATATTCAATCTGTAGAAACTAAACTTGATTTATTTTGGCTAAAACTCAAGCAACTTATTCTGCTTATAGATTGTTCAAAAGGTCAATACAATAACTATTTCGATTATAGAAAGTCAACAGCTCACATTCATATTGTTATTACTTAAATATAAATTACCTCAAAATCAACGGAAATATAAATATTTCTTATTGTTCACTTTCAATTTGGTTTATGTGATTAAAAGCTTAACAATTTAAATATTTACAATATTTGAAAAATATTTAGATAAAGAACAACTTAGTTAAGAAACAATTCAAATAAATATAAAATAAATATAAAATAAATATAAATATTCAATAAAATATTTAAATAAACAACATCTTACTTAAGAAACAATTCAAATAAATTTCTCATTGTTTACTTGAATTTTAGTTGATGTGATTCAATCAATTTGTAAGACAAAGCAATTTAAATACGTGTGTGCCTGAGAGATTCCCAAAGTAGCGTTTCAAGTTGTTGTTGTTGTTGTTGTTGTTGTTGTGTGGCAAGCAAATTGGCGGATTTGAAAGGCAGTTGTTGCCTTTCTATTGCCGCTCCACATATAGTAACTTCTGCCAAATTAGAAGAAATAACATGCTCATTTATGAAGCGTAGTTCCCATAGCATAACATAAGATACAAATGTATCTGTTGGGCCAAATGTTTTTCCGCTCCGGTTTTCAAGTTTTTTTGCTGCGTAATTCATACAAAAGCCGCATAAAAGTGCATGAAATTAGGCGGAAATTGAAGTTGGAATAGAAACGAAGCGAATAGCAGCGAATAGGAACTACACACAGTTCACAGTGGAGTTAAATTATGAATGGGGCCCAACGGGTGTGAGTGCTTTTAAAAACCAATTAATAAATTTTTAATGTATGCGCTGCAGGTTGCGCCACAGCCACAGCCGCCTACCGCGAGGTGTGGAAAAATGTTGTTGTTGCTTCTTATGTTTATTATGCAGTCAACGATGCAGTGCGGCACGCTGCATGTGGCATGGGGCTGGGGGCATGGGGTAGACAGAAAGAGGAGCAACAGATGAGAAAGAAGTTCCGCTCGGTTCGAACATACACCTCTTATTCTCTCTATCTGTCTCTGTCTCTCTCTCCCTCTCTCTGTCTCTCTTTCTCTTATCTCTCTTTGTCTCAGCACGAGTTGTCAGTGCATCATTTTTCTTAAGTCCGCTCGAGCATTGTTTTCGTGAAAAATGAAGTGTGAACAATTTATTGAGAAATTTGTACAGGTGGCACATTCGACAGCAACACAATAACAACAACAACAACAGAGACAGAGACATCAGCAACAGTCCAATTCCATGCAGAGTTGCATCCGATTGTTTAATGACTTCATTTGCTGCAGCTCAGAACCAGATCGTTTGGCTTAATGAGCCAAGCTTGGCACCCAACTGTCAGCTGAATTGGCCTTAAAGCTGTGCTTTAGAAAACTAAGAATGTTTCCAAAAAAATGTTCCTGTGAGGTACTATTCAATTCAGAATAATTTTATTAAGAAATTCAAACTAGAGAAAGATATTAGAATTTCATTTTATTGGAATTAAAAGTCCATTTAACTATAACAAGCCTTAAAAAATGTATCAATTTAAAAAATTTTCTAAGCACGAAAATGTTAATAAATATTACTATTGAAATTAAATGACAGAGAAAAAAATTAAAAGTATGTTTAATTAATTAAAAATTAATCAATTCTAAATATATGTACAAGGAAGAACTATTAGGAAATTAGAGAAAAGATATTCATATTTAAATTAAAACGTTCATGAGTCAAATAATAAACTGCAAAATAATATTGCCGATAATCTCATCAGCTAAATATAATAAAGTTAATTATTATGAATAAATATTTAAGCACACTTTAAACACTAAAAGTTTTGCTAGAGAAAATAAATTCAATAATATTTAAACAAATTCAAATTTTCCAGATTAGAGACAGATTGTTTGGAAAATATAATTTTCTGCCACACGGGCAAAGCTGGACAGTGCTTACTAGTTAGTTGCAGATTTACAGATATGAAATCAGACAATAATTGAAGCCTAAGCTTATAAGTGTCTGGATCATCTGAATGGAATGTGCTGCGAGAAGAAGAACTCGAGTTTATGGTTAAAACAGATGCAAGCAAGCGACTCAGATCGATGAGGGCCTCAACAAGACGGGCAACAAGAAGCACAACAACAACAACAACCACAACAACAAGGAGAAAAACAACAACTGTTTGCAATGTTTGCTGGCGTATGTGGAGCAGCACATTGGCTGTGATCATGTCACAAAAGTTGATAACGGCGATTACTTCATATGCCTGGCATATTGTCGAAGTTGCGATGGCACAGGTACCCAATGTATTAAGTGTATATATCCATGGTATCCAGTGTTTTCAGGGGCATGCCACGGATTGTGGGGGCATGGTCATGGACGCTGCAGCCGCTCCAGTCGCTCCACATGACACATGAGTAATGGCCACGCAGGCAAATTTATGACAAGTCACATTTCTGATGTGCTCGTTTATCAAAGGCCATAGACAGGCAGTGGCTCTCTTAGTAACTTTCTGTGTGTGTGTATGTGTGTGTGTGTGTGACAAGCGAACGCGTGACAAGCCTGGTTTCCCATGGACATGGAGCGGCTCTTGAGTTAATTATAAACGACGAGAATGAGAATGAGAATGGACTTTAGAGCAGGCCAAAAGGAAGCGCGCTAGTCAAAGCCGTTAACTAATCCTGTCTGACTGATCAAAAGGCAGCCGTGACGTGGCAGAGTTGCAGATCTCAGATGTTGCTGAGACTGAGACTGGGACTGAGGTTGGCTTTCCTTTCCTCTATTAAGTTGTAAGCAAGGTCAGACTGACCGCCTGGCATCAACACGAGTTGAACCTTGGGGCCACATAAATTGCACTGCTAGCAAATCACGTACAAATTTTTGCTTTTTGTCTAGCGCCAATCAGCAAAGCAATTCATTTTATATGCCTCCCCTTCACATTGCAGCGGGCAGCAGGAGGTTGCCCCGATCTTCACACATTATCGCTGAGACAGAGAAGGAGAGAGAGAGAAGATGGAGTTCGAGTTGAAGTTGAAGTTGATGTCTTGTCCGAATGGATGACAATTCGCGGTAATAAGAAATGCAAATGGCAGCTGAAAATGCTTAAAACCAATAATAATAAAAATACATGAGCGTGGGGGCAAAACAACAACTTGCAACGCGCAACATTCAGCATTCAGCATTCAACATTCGACTGCAACTTTGAAGAGACAAAACGATTAGATCACAATAAAAAAGAACGTTGGAAATTCTTTTCTGGTTTCGTTTTGCATAAACTGTAAGTGAGAAATAAGCTGGACTCCAAAGAGATATTATAGGCTGGACTCCAAGCTCAAGCTGGACAGCGCACAGTGGGCTGAAGGGAACAAACTTTCACATATTTGAATTAAAAATTATTAAGATTATGTTCAATGCTTGCAATTAATGTTACAACACTTGAATATATTTTGAGTGAGCCCATAATTTTATACTTCAAACTATTTAAGAATATTATAAGTTTGCCCCACTGTGCCGCGAGCCAGTTCCGTTGCGTTTTGAGATGCCATCGTTCTGGGTAAAGAAAGCAGCTTCGCTTGCCAGTTTGTCTGTCAGTCTGACAGTCTGTCTGGCGGTCTGTTATATATTGTGTATGGGTTGCTGGACACCTACGTGTGACAAAAGTTTTGCCACACTTTTGTTTGGCTTTTGGCCTTTTTTCTGTGGCTGTGACTGTGACTGTGGCTGTGGCATGTGGGTAACATTGTGGGCCATTAGCACGCACGGGCCGAAGACCAGGGCCAAGAAAATTTCGGACACGAAGTTGCAAGAGTCGCAACGTTGCAACAGTCGAATTGCTGCTGACTCTTGCCACACAATCATGATCAAGACTTGACAAATTCTGTTGTCTTGCTTTAGTTTTCCTTAGCCTTAATCCCGGACGCTTGAACGCTTGTCTGCCTGTGGCATGGTTTGTGTGGGGCAACAGGCAACATGCCACAGGCAATTGCAAGTAGAAAGCCACAGCAACTGATTAATCTTTAAGCAAAGCTTAACAAAAGTCCCTTCTAAGTTGTATATGAAATAAGAGCCTTATCCCTTGGCCTTGATTGTGCAATAAAAAAAAATGTCCTGTGAACTTGCAACTTTCGTACTTAACTCTCTCACGGTCTTGGGTCTGGGTCGCTTCACGTTGCACGCTTGTGTGGTTCTCATTTTAATATTGCCATTACCACACCACATTACATGGCAAGTCAATGGCAACATGTGGGGCACCACCTGATGGCGCCTCATCAAATATGCGGCATAAATGATATGAGAGAAAAACGCCGTGCAACTGACAACAGCTGCGAGTTTCACGCTTCACTGGCAAATTGAATTGACTGAGATTCATTCAAAAGTCAACGCCCACCACCCACCGCACACACACCATGCCACGCCTTCTCGGTCCTTGCAACAGCCGTGGAATTTCATAATTCAAATTGAGCGTGTCCGGGCTCTTGGACTGGCGGCGCATAATGAAATTCGCTTTGTTTTCTTTCTCACCCAATGCCATTTTCTTTTATTTTCATTTTAACTTTTTTTGGTATGTTTTTTTTCGTATTTTTTCCAAGTGCAAATTCCATTCAAGCAGAATAATGCAATATAAACTGTTGCAGCTTGAGCGAAGCTACTCAGCCGAGCATGGAAGCTGAAGCTGAGATGCTGAGGCTAAAGCAAAATCTAAAGCAGGAGCAGGCGTTGACAATCCAAGAAGCAATTGGCGGAATGGAAGGAACGAGGTTTGAGTAACATTCACTTGTGTCCCTGCTGCCTGCCTGAAGGCGTTTAGTAAAATCTGAAACCACAAAAGAGTTGGGCCAAGGAATCGTTCATGTCAATTATTCCAGTTAAGTGAGCAACAAACCAAAGGCGCAACTTTTCAATCCCTTCTTAAGCGTAAGGCAGTGCCGAAGTTGAAGACCCTGCCCTGGTCCACACTTTGAGATATAGTTATAAAAACTTGTCAGCATATTTATACATACTTGAAGCTTAGTTTTAAATGCAATTCACAGTTGCTATTCAATTATTTCTCCACTTTGACACAAGTATTACTTTGACTTTATTTGTAAGCATATTAATCAAATTATACTCTTTAGATTTGACACACTTTGTTTATATATTATAAGCTTAATATACCCAACATATAAATTCATGCAGGGCATCTCTTAGTCGATGACCTTTTTAAGTTTAAGTAAAGCAACTTGGCTGTTTTTTTAGTTGCACTTTGTGCAGTTTTAAAAGCTAAATGCTTAGGCTGGCAAAAAATGTAATTTAATATGCGAGTTTACTCAGAGAAGACGCTGCAGAAATTTAGGTTCTAGAGCTGCCTGCATAAATTGCAGCTCAGAAATCACACCGATTACGTAGAACTCGTAAAAAAATATAGAATCCATGGAGATAGGGAATGAGCGAGGGAAGGAACATCAACATCAACAGTGACACAATGAAGACGCCCAGGGACATAATAAAGCAATAAAGTGCCCTTAAGGATAACAAACAGATATACTAGTGTATACTACACACGTAAGAAGTACACAAAAACAACAAATACAAACTGTTGGATCGTCTCGCAGACAGATGCGACAGAGTCTCAGAGTCCCGCAGCCTCTCAAATTTCACATGCAATCGATGACAAATTTATGACTTTCAATGAGTTCAGTTCAGGGCCCTCGACTTGGGTCATATTTCTGTCAATTTGTTGCATACTCTCCACAACAAATTGAGTTATTGTATGAGGCACAAAATGCAATTCCTACGTTTCGCCCCCACATCCACATCCATATACATATCCATATCCTGCAGCTGTCCTGCCTGCTACAACTGCATTTAAGTATCTATTTCACGCATTTGCCAAAGATCAAATACGAGTAGAACATCAAGTGCTTAAATCCCACTTGAATTCGTTGTAAGAGGTGAACTCCTAATTGTTTCCGCTGCTCGAGTAGTATTTCCGCCAAATCTACAGATCCTTATAGGATCTTTATGGAGCCTTTACTTTCTCTTGGGAGCCATTTGAAAATTTAACAGTTACAAATTGTGAACAAATTACGAGCTCATTTTTGGTAAGACAACCATTAGAAACACTGATAGCCAATAGGTACAATTTACGAATTAATTTTAAATTAAATTTGAATAAAATACAGCTAATCAATAAAGTTATAAAAAATTCCAATTCCAAAACTTATATAATTCACTCAATTGAAAAGTTTTTAATTGTCTCTTTCTCAAATCTCAAATCAAAGATCAAATCTGTTTTGCATGTTCCTTTCGCTCTATCTCTTTCTATTTATTTTAGTTACTTTCTGTAAATAGTAAATAAAACTTTCACTCACCAATGCATCTCCTTCTTTCATTAACGTTGTTTTATTAAATACAAATTAAGCACAAAACAAAAAACCACACAAAAAAACTCACAAAAAAAATTTTACTTAAAACACTTGCACTTGTTTGGGCAGAAAAAGAGTGCTTTACACTCTTGCTCTTGCTCTCCTTTTTACTCTCACTCGGCACTAGCACACACTCAATATATTCACAAATACGCGCATTTTCATATGCAACGGTAAATCAAATGCAAAAAAAAAAAGATATAAGAACACGGAATAAATTTGATTTAAACACATTAACAACACCAATTAACTTGAAATATAAGCTACCGTATTTACGATAGCGTCACACTTGAAAAATATAAGAAAGAATAGATTAATATTGCAATTTGCAGCTGATTAAGAACAATTTTTACACACCGATCGGCCATAACCTCTCTTTTCACTTTTCACTTTTCTTCATATATTAATAGCACTTTTTGCAACTCTTTTTATGCCCTTTACACTCTGATGCTTTTTAGCTATGCACTTAAACAAAAATATATAAAACAAATGATTTATAGCGAACGAAAACCGATTAACAATTAGCAACTTTCCAGAAACGCGTCGCGACGTTGCTGACAAGGAGCAGCAATTGAATAATTCACCGCTCAATTCGCAGCCATCTTAAGGAAGCGCTCTCAGATCAAAGAGAGAGCATCAGTTGCAGCGAAAATTTACCGTTTAATAATTGAGCGCTTTCGTTGATATTTGAGCGTTTTCATTGCCCCTTTGAATATTGCAAGAGAGTATTGGGAAATAGTAAGAGAAGAGCGGAAATAACGCCAAGAGCGCGATAAAAGGTAAATTAGTACATTTTCTATAAGAATCCAAAAACAAATGACCAACAATTTTTACACTGAAAATTTGACTCTCTTTGATTTGGTTGAAATTTTGCACGACTTTTCTATGGATTTTCCTCAACAACGAAAATAAGAAGAAAGAGACATATTTTTAAAGAAGCAGCTTTAACTTATCTAATTTCAAATTATTTTACTTTGTTGATAAAATTATTTTCTTGAATACTTTTTAGCTTCAAAGCAACACTGTTGTTAGGAATTAAAAATAGCAGAATTTGAAAATGCAAATAATTAGTAAGCAGCATTAGAAGGAACAATTTTAAATAGGAAATCAAATTGAAACATAACATTTTCTCCGTTGGGCCCGACAGTAAAATACCCTGTGGAAGTAAAGGACTCCCAAAAGAAAAGCGTTTCCAAATTGAATATGTGTCGTTAAATATCTTTCGTGTTATTTATACGGTTGTGATCAAATTTGTATGGTGAAGTAACATCATCCCAAGTATCCTTCATACAAAAACTCAAATAATCAGCTTGATAAATGCTATAGTTATGAATTTTTAAGATTTGTGGACGCAATTGCCGATCGATCCTGACCCTCCCAAACACTTAAGAGCCAAATCACAGTTCTTTAATTCAAAATTCTGGACACATTCAAGCTGTAGAGTCTAGACTCGTTTAGTATATCACATTCAGTAAGGCACTTTGAACCCCATTGGAATTCCTTTGAAGTGAAACTGGCTGGCACTTGTTCCCACAAATTCGTAGATTAAATGGCATTTTAACTGCATATATGCCACGCCTTGTCAATTGTTGTAAGTAAGTCCGTGTCTTAAGGGCGCAATCAGTTGGGATCTAAGTGGAAATGCATTTGCACAATATTGTACCCTGTATATGAAAACAACAGCAATGCAGACTTAAAATATGCAACTGCCACATACAGGCATATTTATACAAACATACATATAGACACATGCAACACAAGGGCCTTCGTGGTGGCAACAACAAATGAAAACAAGTAGCAAATAGCTCAAGACGCCACAAAACGCTAACGAAGTTTTTGCCCCCAGACTTGGACTTGGACTGTTGCTGTTGTTGCTGTGGTTGCTGTTGCTGTGGATGTTGCTGCTGGACTGTTGCCATTGCTGGGGCTGATAAAGCAGCCTGATAAGCGACACGCGACCTGGTCGAGTCCGCGAGTCCGTGCCTCCAGACGTGGCACACGTAATAACGGAGTGGAAAAGAGCGAGAGACCGTCATTGGGACAGGTACCCGGGTATAGTTTGTTTTGTGCCCGCAAATTGGTTTCTGCTTTGGCTGCAACTTGTGGCAGGTGCCGTGTCCAGGGCAGCACTCCACTCCACACAAACAAATACACACACACTCATTTATACACTCCCCCACATACACAAAGAGCTGGCAGAGAAGCACAACGACTTGGCGTTGTCACTTAGACGCCACACATGGGATGTCTCAGACTGGAAACACGACCAAAAACCCAGAGACAATGTTGCTTAGTCTAGTCTATCTCCTACCTCCCACTTCCCACTACCCCCTTGGACAACAAAGAGACAACAACTGCTGCAAGAACAACAACAAGTGACCGTGTCTTAGGCCCCAAATGTCTGCAGTTCCGTTTTGTGTACCTTTGTCAACGTTACGTCCCGTGTCTTCCCTTCCCATCAGCTTAACCCGTTCCAGCTCCTGCTCCGGCGACAAGTCTTATATTAATTGTCACGCATATGTCTAACCCCCGACGACCCGAAAAACCAAGTGACGACCCCAAACCCCAAGCCAAGTGAAGCCACAGACCGAAGCCGACGCCGACAACGACGCCGACATCGCGCATATTTTTCGGGTCTATTGAAAAGCCAAAAAACCACAAGAATGTTACCAAAAGTGTTTGCAGCCAGACAAAGCATACGGCATAAGTAACAACTACTGTTGCTTGTACTATACTTTCAATACACTTTCTCAGCTTGGGTATATTGTAATTGTTAAAAACCTTGGTATAAGAGAACTTTTAGACTCTGCATGGATTTTGTATTTTAATTTGTTAATTTATATTTTATTAACTCATCATCATTTTACTTTTATCTTAATTCGTATTTAAATTTACTACATTACTTAATTAAACTTTATTTGTATTTTTATAATGCCTTTTTTGAGCATGCCAGTTAATATATTCTTCCTTTCTAGGCTAAACTCTATTCTAAAAGTAAAATATTTCCATCGAATTATAATTTAAATTTATAAACAAATATTATTTGAATTCTTTAACTATTCTAACTACTGTGAGCTCTCGATAATATTTACTCTCTTTCAAGTGTCAACTTTAATCTGAAAGTTTGTAATATAAAAAGAATTTATTTATTATCAAAAAATATCTTGCAAATATAATATAAAATAATAATATATATAATAAATATAATTGCTTAAATAATTGATTTAATTTACAGATTCTAATGTATATAAAATAAATTTTATTGTATTTTTAATTAATGTGAACCTGCTCTCACTTTTTTGAATGACCATTATGCTTCATAGTAAGTATCTTCTTGTCACTATTTTCACAATTTTATTAAGTTAGAGTATATACAATTCGTATCTCTCTAAAGAGTTTAAATATCTTTGTTTGTGTTACCATTTTTGTGTGTCATTTGTAGGTGGGGGCTGCAATGGGTTAATGTGTGCGCAGTAGCCGCAATACCGGACTCCAGACTCTGACTTGGATTCGTTGTTGGTGTTGTTGCTGGGTTGTTGTTGTTATACTGTTGTTGTTGTTGCCGCTGCAGTTCGTGCCACGTTTGTGGCTGTCTGTCTGCTCTACTTGACAATTACCTTTGGTACATATGTTGTTCTATAGTTCTCGTTGTTTTTCTTGTTGCTTCTTTCTTTACTTTCTAAATATTTTGTTTCTCCTGTTGTCTATTGTTTTTTTTTTTGTTGTATATTTTGGCTTTTTATGCATGAAGGCAAAGGCACAACTAAAACACTTTTGTGTACTTTAATTTTGTATTTCTGTTTTCGTATCTAATTGAATGACGAGATGTGAGTGTGTGTGTGGGTAGAGAGGAAGGAGGAGGAACAGTTCCTTCCCCCAATTAACACACTCCAGCATTTATTAATGCAATTAACATTTGCATTTCTGTTGCATATGCCACACATCCAAGAGATGCTACGGTCGCATTTTGTGGTAGCTTTAAGTGGCACACTGATTAGATTAGATCTTGTCTCCAGTCTTCTGTCTATTGTCAACCCATTTATATGACAATAATACAGCCCATGCTCCGGTTGGAGTTGCAATGGCCCAATCTGTTGACAGTCCCAAATATTGACATGGTATTTCAGATTAGTTTCTGTTTTTATTTGGGGTCCCAAGTTGAGCAACTAAAACTGTTGAAACATAACCCATTAACCAAGTTATGTTTAATCTTAACTCTTATTGCTCTTGTTCTTATTGTTTTTTCAGCTCTTTTGACTTTCACTTAATTTCGGTAATTTACTTGAAAGTGTTTTCCACGAAAACTTCAAACTATTTGCCAAGCAAACAGAGTTTGTTCTTGTTAGTACTTGATTTGCATGTTTACATTTCCCTGCCAACTGCTCACTACGTCTTTTCTCCTAGTGCACATCGAGTTAAATAGGTAAATTAGCGCAGTCAATTATCGTCCTGGTCAGGTGAATACATGCCCAGATACTGCCATACTCTTACGACTTGACTATATAGAGCAATGGCTAACTCTGATTATGCACTGCTTACACGCAAATAGCTAAAGAGCTCCTAAAAGATCTAGCGTTTATACGATGAAACTGTAAAAAGAACTATTGAATAGATTAATTGAAAAAAGGAGATATACTAAATTATTTTATTAAATGTTTAAAGTTCTTTTTTCAATATGTCAAAATAAATTATAAAACTTTAAACTCTCTTTTCAACAATTTGCTATGGATAAAAAAAATGTTAAAGATCTTCCACTTAGAAATAGTTTAAGGTTTAACAAAGTTATGCATGTTTAGAGTCTGGTAGAGGTTTGGAAAATGTTTAAAATATTTCTCGCAATATAATTTTCTTTCTTCCTTCACAAACTCTTAATTCAACTTCCTAAATTTTCCTCATTTTAAATAATATATTCCTTAAGTCAAATCACTTGACTATTACTTTTAAAAACTAGCTCTATAAAGAACATTTTAATCCTCTAAACGTAGTTTTGTTAGACGTGTAAACCCCTTTGTTGAAGTCATATATTACTTGTATTGCCTTTTGACAAAGTGCCAATAACTTTTGCCTTAAACCGTCGCTGGTTGCCCCACAACCTGCTGCCCAAGTACATATAACCCGTAACGGAACAAAAGAATAAGAAGTAGAAAAAAAACATCGAAATTTGCATGGCTTGGCCATAAGTTATGCCATGTTAGCAGTTGATTTTGAGGCGGACCATGAGAGGTGCACGACAGGCCCCGTTGTCGAGGACCGAGGACAGAGGACCGAGGACCAGGGTCCAAGTTGCGTGTCAAATGCGTTCAGGGCAAGGAAAATGCCGAGAAAATGTGTTGGCCACCTCAGGGCATCAGGCAAGGAGGTTGCACAAATCTGAGGCATGAAAAGTTGTTGAAAGATTAAAAAAAAAAATGAGGAAAATATAAAAGAAAATAGAAAGAAAACGGCGACAGCTTGTTAAGTTGGCTAAATAAATAACAAGGCTGCTTGTGAGTGTCCACAACTAACGGCATTATTGATATAAACTGTAAGCACTTCCTGTGGTCTCATAATTCCATAACTGCCATTCACATGGCTTTTCCAAAAGACCCAAGAAAATTATATTTGTAACGCCATGAGAGACCTTTTAGGCTCCATAAATATTAATGAGTCCACAATTATGGCGGCTTTCCTTTTTTGTCCGAAAGGGAAAATGGGCAGCTGAGATTTGCATTTGAAAATTGGATTAGTTATCAACGTTTTATCAAAAGGCCACCCCGACTAGGGACAGTACAAAGGAAGCCACGTCTAGAGTTACCCGAATGCTCCTATCAACTTCCGATAGGCTCCTGGACATTTCATGGCTAGTTGAACCTTCTTACAAAGCATAACAAACAAAAATCAAATGCTTCAGCTGTCTCGGCTGCGATTTTCTGCATCATTTACAAAAGATGAGCAGGTAATCAAGCAGGGTAGTCGACCAGCAAACACCCTGTAAGGAGAGAATACACAGTAGACTATAATAAAGTTTATTAGAATAAGTTATCAAATTTATTTCATATTCTCCCTTCGCTAAAAATCGTTCCTTTTGCAACTGAAATATTTCAATTAAAATATAGACAAATTATTAGTTTTTGATCTGTTTTATACACATAAGTAGATTTCTTAAAATGTATTTTTTAAATTTTAATTTCGATTTTCTTAAATTTAAGGATGATCTTGTATTGTACAAGATTTGTAGAGCATGTCTGTGTAAACAGTTTATATAAGTCAAGGAATAACTATTATTTAATGATTTTAATTATAAAAGTTATAACAATTACAGTCCCTGGCTTAGACATTTTCAATTCTGTTTTTTTTTCTTAATTAATCACAACGAAAGAAATAAGAAACCCATTTGACAATGTGATTAAATCCATTTCTTAACACTCCAAATAATCGATGACGCTCTACTATGTGTCCAACTATAGTATACCCACTCTACACGCACTCTACAGGGTATACATATCTCAAGTGGCTTACAGGATGCGCGTGTATTTGCTCTGACGGCGCCTGGCAAGCGATCTCGGCGACAGGCCGGATACATGTATGTTATGTGTCCCATGAAAATTCAAACAAGTGCAGCTGCAACAACTGGAGTGGCGTCTTGACTTGCCCCTGCACCACCACTCAAGTGGCACCGATAGGCGCGGCAAATTAAGATATCAGCGACGCTTTATGGTCCCTATTCCGTATTCCATATTCAGTACCCAGTTCCCTGTACAGTGGCACCTTTTGTCGGCGAAACCACAAAAAAAGAGGAGAAAAACAACTGAATGAAAAAAAATAGATGTATAAAATAAAAACGAGAAGAGAACAATTCCACAGCAGCCTTGCACATAAAAGGCATCATCTAATCGCTACTTTCTGTCACATTAATGATAAAATTTGGGTCAACTTTTAGTGGTAGCACCTTTTTCTCTTCTTCGTACCTCTTCCTATCTATTGGTATGCCTGTCTCTCTCTCTCTCTCTGTGTTATCCTTGGCATGCCAAGATAGTCGCCTGCACTTACCGTATTCCCCCCGTCTAATGGCCTAGGCTACCAGTTCCCTATTTGTATATATAGTAAGTGTATTCCGTTTGTTGTTGCTGTTGCCGTCTTGCCGGTTTTATGTGCCGTCCCTTAAGTTGTACGCCGACTTAGCTGGCGATAGTAAAAACAGGGCGTGGAATAGAACTACAAAGTTTAAAAGCAACCAACGGTAGCCACGGCATATCCTTTTTTATGTTGTGGTTATTGTAATGGCCACCATACACTGCAACACAATACCTCCACCTAGATACTTACTAAATGGATCAAAATTTAGATATGCAAATTATGCTCCGAGCGCCTGAGATGGAAAGTGCATTTTAATGCTTCAAATGCTTGCTAATGAGTTGACTTTAAAATACTTTTAAGTGTTCAGGAAGTCTTTTTTGAATTCCATTTAACTGAGTGTTTTATTTCTTAAATTCTCTATAATATTTCTGGTCATTCGTTACATGTAAGGCAAAACAAATAATTTATTTAGTTATTCCTCTAAAGATTATAGTTTAATATACTTTAATAAGATGACAATACTTTCTTTAATTATTTCATTACACATTTGAACATTTTCTTAAATAAGTATACCCTTTTATAAGTATAAGTATAAGTAAGTATAAGTATACCCTTTTTCTATTAGCTCTAATGTAAAATAAGTCTAATAGTCATGAACTGCATTTATGAGTGTATCATGAACTCCATTACTCTTAAAAATATCATAATTGTTAGTTGGCCGCCTTTAACCTTTGTTACTCTTGATACTAGCCTATAATTTTCTTTCAGTGCAGGTCGGCTGTCTCTTGCATATCCTCGAGCAGTCGTCTTTCCGTGTAACAGATAACTGCTACACTTTCTGCTCGGCGATGCATAAAAAAGGTCCAACAACAACAATTTCAAAACCACACAAAACTCTTTCACAAAGTGTTTTTTATGACAATAGCCAATTGCAATTGGCCTCAGCTGTAACTGCACCAAATGCAACTGCAACAGAGTGGGAGAGAGAGACAGAGGGAGTGGGAAAGGGGGAAAGAGAAGGCGTTAACGCTGTGGCTGTGGCAGGAAAATGGTTAAACTCACACGCAAGTTGCAGCTGTAAAATAAAATTTCATATCAATTGACATTTGTTGAATCGTAAAAGGCTAAAATTAAGCACTGTGCGTTGCTCATTTTTATGGGTTTCCAATGGCTACCCAAACAAAACAGAACCCATTGATAAAAACCCAAATGTAGCTACCAAATTCGGCACTTTTGAAGTGAAACTTTCTTGGCTTGAGATAGAGCCTTTCCTAACATCACAAATTAGTCTCTAGCGATAAAATGAAGAATATGTAAATTTCGTTCAATTTGTTATCACAACTTGAAAAGGCCATTCCTAAAATAGTAACTCTATATATATTTATAGCTGACAATGAGTACTATATCATTTTTGCGCCATGATGTGGCAAGAGTTTGCCTTGCCTATAAAGTACACTTGAAAATAAGATAGACAACAATAGCAAAAGCAACTCGTGATTGGCATAATTTTAAGTGGATTCAAGTTGAGGTGTGAAAATAATTTAAAATATGAGACGAGGCATCCAAATGATTGCTGAAACTCAAGGCTAAGTTTAATGAAACACCTACAGGCTAAACAAAATGTGAAAAAGTGAAACATACAGATTATTATACGAATATGCTTCGTCCAGCAACTGTTGAAATTAATTGCAATTTATGATGACGTTTCAACAGCAGCAGCAACAACAGCAACAACAACAAATAATCGTAAAACAAAAAGTGTAAGTTCAACAAAAACAAAAGCTAAATGTTGGAAAAAAAAGATCTGAAAGCTGAAAATAAAAACAAAACTACTCAGGTAAGCACAATAAACGTGCGTCTCTTAATTAAGTCATGGCCTGGTCCGCTGAATTTGTAGTGGGCTTCGAGTGGCTACAATGGCTCCATTGGCCACCATCATCACCATCACCATCACCACAATCATCAGACCAGTTAACAAAAAATAAATAAATAAATGAAACAAAAAAAAATCGAGTAAAAAAAGAATCGTTGAGGAATAATATTTATTATACAATATATATGCATGTGAAGTGCTCAGGATGGTTCCAAGCGGTAGCAATTGCTGCTGCTGATGATGATGATGATGCTGCCCTCAAGTGTAACGAAAATATTGAAATGAATTTGTCAAGTGAGTCAAACAGTTGAGAGAATCTTCGAGTGAAAGCCGTGTGTGGGTTGACGCCCAGCTTTTCATAGTTCATCTGCAATAAAAAAAGAAATAATTGAAGTTAATTAGGACTCGTTATATGCGCCAAAAATTTATTATAGAGTAGCGAACACATTATAGTTCTGGAAGCATAAGCTCCACTTGAAAATTTATGATTGAGTAATAATCAAATAGGATTTTCTAGAGATATAAGGAAACTAATTAGAGTTCCTTAAATAACTTTAACAAAGCTTAATCAAAAAGTTACAAGCTGCTCAAAGGACATTTTCTATAAAAAATAAATGAGTAAAATTAGTTAATAAAATTATTAAAGAGCGAATATATGTATTCTAGCTCGATTGGAATAAGATTCACTTTAGAACAAATTGCATGAGTAATAATAGTTATATGAAGATTTTCTAGAAGAAAATAATTTACTCAAAGCGTAATATGAAAGTTTACTTAGGAAATGCTTTTCAATGAATCAATAAATCTTTTGTAACTTATTTTAAAGAAGGTAATTTGCCATTTATTTTACAATGAAATACGAATTTCAATAGAAATAAGGTAGCTTAACAGTTTTTCTAAATAACTCAATTAAAGCGTATTTTATAGAGCTCGAAATTTTAAATTACAGCTGCAGTCTTTTTAATGCAGCCTTGAGAACTCAACCCATACTTTCCATAGTAAACTCATGGCTGTTGAATGACTTCCAAAAACTCGATCAGACGATTTTCATTACTCAAGTTAATTTACAGTTTAGTTTTTTCTTGCAGCCCACATATGAAGTTGCCACAAACACCTCTTCTTCTCCTCCTATCCACCTCTTCACTGACTCTCTTCTACACATTAAAAAATCAATCAGCGTCCAAAAGTTGCATGAAGAAAAAAGCTGTTGTTTTTTTTGCAGTTGTGGCGTCAATGCTTTTGCAGACTTCCTCCAAGACTTCCTCCTCGCCTCATGCAAGTGTGAAATTTGCTGTAAACCACAAGAGGCATAAAAAATATATGTATTAACAACAACAACAACAACAACTACAAGAACAAGAGCTTAAAGAAACGAAAATACCGCAAAGAGGTGCCGGCCATAACGGACAAACGAAGCTTGGAACACAACTTGATTACTGGCTCATTTAGTTTCATTTAAGCCAGGCCAACAACAGCAACAACGACAACAAAAAGTACATTGTAAAATGGAAAAAAAAAGGCTGGAGAAAAAAACTACGCAGAGTTGGCCAAATGAGAGCATTTTGTGTGTGTGGTAAAACAAGTTAAGCAGAACGGCGACAAAAGGCGACAAAGGTAACAAAATTCGCTATGACGCCGCAAGAGCTTGAGACTGGGACAGGGGTGTGAGCGAGGGGAGACTGAGGAGTAAATGTTCAACCTCAGCGAATCCATTCAGCGATCGAATTTCACATGCGTCGATTTTTTACGATATTGTCTCAATCAGCTACGGGATATTATTGTGCACAACAAATTCACACCATAAAAAAACGAGGAATATTTTTCTCTTCCAGTCTTTTGAATAAATTTTGTGAATATTATCGGTTTTATTCGGCTTTATTTTTGGGTATTCATTGAATATGCGCAGGCGCGACTATGAAAACAAATGCGAAAATGCTGTGAAAAATAAAATTGCAAGTGATAGCGTAAAATGTCAGGCATTTGAAGCTGGCAAAACAGCTACAGATACAGATACATCACACGATCCAACTACAGATACATTTGCCAGAGCGAGTTACAGATACAAGATACATAATTGCCTGGCAGCGCTGCAGACAAACCTGCTCTGCTGAGCGTGTCAATGACAGCGGAAGGAGCGAGCAGAACGAGTTGAGAGAGCAGTCTGCAGAGAGCGAGTCAGAGAGTGAGAGCGAGAGAGCGCAGCATTTCAATGTGTGCGTGAGAGCGACACCAACACATGCAAAGCAACGATCGCAAGAGCAAATTATGCGAGCAGATGGCAAGATACAAAAGCAGGCAGCAAAACAGAGAAGGCAAAACTGTCGGAGAGTGGGAGAGCGGCAGCTGTCAATGTATTGGTGAGAGAGTAAGACGCAGCTGTGTGCGTAAGACATTTCCCCTCCAACCAAAGAATGAGAGAGGGAGAGAGAGAGAGAGAGTGTGAGAGGCAGCGATCGTTTCAATCAGCTCAGCTACCTGCAAAAAAGTATCTGTATCTATCAGATGCAGCCAGCCCCAGAGATCTCTTCAGAAATTGTGGGCTTAGACAGAGGCTTAAGCCTGTCTACGCTAAACTGTTTACTGAAATAACAAGACAGAAGAAAACGAAGAGAACTAAAATATTATTTATTATTTTTCCCTTTTACTGCAAGTAATTTTCACTCATATTTGGCAATTAGTTGGCGGCTGCAAAAATATCTAGTGGCACTTTTAGGGCTAACTGAGGCTGAACAAATACGGTTTTTGGCCAAAAAGAAAATACTAATAACAATAATACGAAATGTACGTAGAGTTAAGCTGTATAAATATAAATTATAGACCAATTTATAAACATGAGTCGTCGGTTCTGCGCTTCGTTTACGTCTCGTTTCGTTTCGTGTGTTTAATGAAGGGTTCCGATAAATATGTTCGAAGCTCGAACCGTCTTTGAATATGTTTCTTATACGTCTTTCGCTTTGGCCAAGTGGGTATTAGCAAAATGCTGAAAAATTGCGATCAAATAAACCAAAATGAAACGGCAAGCTGACAATTAGAATTGTCTGGTTGGCTTTTTGTGCTTAGCCATGATTACGGGTTATGCTCACAACTTTACTCTTTTTTTCTCAGTTTTCTTTAACCATTTTGACTAAATTCGTATTCGTATATTTTTTCGATGATTTTTTACTAAATCGACAATTTCAACAATTATGAAAATATTTAAATTATAGGAAATGAATGATTATATTAAGGCCTGTGCATGCAAATTTAATTTAGCTCAGCAAGTTTTTTCTTTAGTTTAATGGATCACATTCGAATTTAGATCAGTCTGCAATAAGAAATAGTTAAGATTGTTGAATGTGTACCCAGCGGGTGGATCTGTATGTTCTGCAGTTTTATTGGCACTTATTTCCCGCTGGGTTTCTGTTCCAAACAATCTACATCCATGCTAGTAGCTGAACATAAGAGAACAAATTCCTTAATAAAGTTTATAGCATGCAGAACTATTCGAGAGGATAACAAGCAACCAATAATTGAATCATGTACACATAAAAACTGTAAGACAGGTGAAAGAATGGAAGATTAGACTGTGGAGTGAGCCATATAACTAGACCATAAAAGGAATACGTACAAAATACTTACACATTGGTTAATGTTAAAATTTATGGAAATGTAGAAAATGTTACATATTTTTTATACAATTTTTTATTATAAATTTATTAGATAAATTTTTTGTCTGAGTTTCTTGAAGGTTTTTATTTATATTAACGAGCTCCTCTGTTAAATAAACTTGTATTTCTTTTACGTTTAAAGTAGTTGCTGTAACCATTCTTGTTGTGTTATTTTCTTAAGACAAAGCTAGTAAACATTAAGCAGTGATGAAAAGAAAGTAACTCATGTAAAGTATGAGTCTACTCTCATATAAAGTTAGTCACAGCCTACACTAATCTGTGTGCTTGCCACACATGTTCCGCTCTTTAGTCACAGCAGGTAGCCCCAAAAAGGCTGTACATATCTCTTAAACGATTTGGCAGCCAGAGCCACCAAATTTTTGGGACTAGAGTGGAAGACACATAAATCAAAAGCGGCCAATAAATATTTTGCGTCTGGCCAAGATTCTCGGTGAGCGGCATAAACGCGTAATTAACCTCATTTTCCATTGGCAAGCTGGATGGGAAGCATATGAAAAGATATAGCACAAGAGTTAATGCACATTAAAGCTCATATATCAACCCCTATATATGTACATACATATATGCTTGGAGGAGTTATGCCAAGCACCACAAAAACACAATAGGCAACCACTTTCGATCCACTCAATGCCACACTCAACTTGCTGAGCGAACAATGCCGCAAAAAGTATCTTTAAGATGCACTTGAACGGTCGATGGCATCGCGCTCGTTACTCACTCAATATGCATGTTTCATCATGTCGCATAGTCGCATAGTTGCTCCTCCTACAGTACCTAAATCTATGTGTGTAATATAAAACAAGGAATATAATATATATATACATATATATATATATATGTATATATTATAAAAAAATGCCTCGCATTGTTTCACCAGCTTCGTGTGGGCGCATTGCTGAGCCCGCATATCAAATGAGCCTGATATAAACACAACAACAAACACATCAAAAGCAACGACAACAACAATGCAGCTCAATATCAAAATACACTATGCATCATAGGTATTTGCTCCTGAAAGGATATGCGACTGCAGTGTAAGAAGTTTTGAGAGAAGTAATAGAATGTATTCTATTTATTAGAGCCGAGAAACAGTTTAACAATTTAATTTTAAAGAATATTATTTTTAAATATAGATAAAAATAAGTATAAAATATATAAATATTATAATATACCATCAATTTTATTACCAGGGAAGTTTGGAATATCTATAAGCAACAATAATGCCATGAAATATATTCTTAAATTGCATCCTTAATTTGTTGTCATATCTAAACAATTTAAAATATATTTTAAAAATTAATTTGGTATTTTATTTAATATTTTGGTAATTTTTACACTTTGTTGACTCCTTTGTAGCATAGTGTAAGCGCAATGTAATGCAAGTACTCTCACGCTTGACAGCTGCCAGGGACTTTCCAAGGAGTTGCTCCTGTCACACGCACTTCTGCTGCTGCTGCTGCTGCTCCTTCCCCTTTTTGCATGTTGAGCGAATAAAAAGGCAATAACAAAAAGAAATGCAGCAACAACAATAACAACAACAACAACAGCGACAAATTCAATTCCAATATCCATTTGGATAGGCCACGTTCATATTCCATATCCATAAACCAAATCGAATGTGGATATCGTTGAAAATGTTGCTGTTGTTGCTGTTGTTGCTGTGGTTGCTGTTGTTGCTGTTGTTGTCTTTGGCATTGGCAGCATTTTCACTGGCAGCGGCCCCATTCATTAAAATCCATGCAATGATATTCATAATTTGTGCACGCCGCCAATGCAATTCTCCAGTTTGCCAAAAGATTATGAAAATTTTGGCCTGGAAATTTTTTGGAAGACAAAACGACAAAAAGCGGAGGAAAAGAAATGGTAGCTGTAGCTGAAATCAGTTTTCAGTCTGATGGTAAGAAAAGAAAACTTGAACTCAACATAGACATCTTAAGATACAAATACAAATTCAAATAAATTATGCATTACAAACGTGCTGCTGACCCATTGCCATTTTCTAATTCAATTAAAAAATGTTTGTTTTTCGCATTTGAATACAATTTCCCAAGCAGCTAAACGAAGTGGGAAAGTTTTGGTTTGTTTTTTTCTGTTTTTCTATTTTTCTATTTTGTGGACGCGACTGTAGCCTAAATACACTACTGGGAAAGCTTTTGAGAGTGCCACTGCCACATCCATTGGAGGCAGTTGCAGTTGCAGCGCATCCGCACAGAGTCAGACACTAATTTGACATAGTTATGCGCAACGAAATGAAAGCTGCGACTTGCAACGAGCAACTTGCAACTAGCAACTTGCAACTAGCTAGACTACAACTGGGATTGTGACCGTGGCAAACGCGGCGTATGAATAATATTTACGCCTTGCCTCGTTTTTTTATGTTGCTTACAACAAACATTTTTTGCCCATTCTCTTTGTTGTTATTGTGGTTGAAAATCCCTCCATTGGGGCGAGAACTGCCAACTTGGTTTCAACTTGACTTCTACTTGAATTGTGTGTGAAGCTTTTCGAGCAGTGGGTGATTTTACTGTTTGTTGCTGTGAGGTCTTCAGAGCTAAGATAAGTATATATTATGATATATTGTACTGCTATGGGGAAGCTTTAAAAGTCTTCATACAACACAGATAAGGGACTTAAGTAAATTGTATATTTTAGTATTGATTTTTAGAGTCTGAAAATTGGCATAACTTTGATTTTAATACTTAAATTACTTTTGAAGTATTTCTTTAAGGGTTGATCAAAAAGGGAACATAAATTTTCCTACTAGAAAATACTCTTAAAGAGTCTCTATTCATAAGAGCTATGGAGCTTAAATACATACATATATTGTATTATATATTTTAGTATTCATTTTTAGAGTGAAGAGTTTCATCACTTTAGCTTTGATTTTAATACTTAAGATAATATTTGGAGTATTTTTTTAGGGTTGATTAAAAGAATATATAAAAATTTCTACTTAAAATACATAAGTCATTCAATCAATATCAAATACAAAAATGTTAGTACCTTTAAGTTAACTTTAACTAAAGTAAAATTGAAACTATTTATTTAGTAAAAGTAAAATAAAGTCTTAAATGTACTTAAAATAGTAAGCAAATATCCAAGAAATAAATATCTCGTTATATTTATAAAGAAAACAAAACTTTAAAATACCATATTCGCATTCATTTGAAGTTATTTCGTTGGTGCCGCAATTTTGTGCCCAGAATTCGGGCTCAGAATTTTAGATTTCTAAGGCGAAGTGTGTTCTGTGTGTGTGTTGTTTGTGGGCTTTGTGCCTAATAGGCAAGCACTTTGACTGCAGGGGGTCGACGACTTGTGACTGCAACAACAGCCACTGCAAGAGCAACAAGCGCAAACACAACAACAACAACCGCAACGGCAACGGCAACAGCAACGGCAACGGCGACAATGTTGTCGGCACATGCCACAATAATGAAAATTAAAAATTCATAAAATATTCGCACCACTAAACAAACAACAAGTAACACTAGGAACAACAAAAGCCAACAGTAACAACAGCAACAACAACAACAACAACAGCCACGGCAATTGCAGTGCAAGTGTAACTCAATTAATTAATAACAATATAACAACAGCAACCACCAACAGCAGCAGCAGCAGCAGCAACAACATTAACAAGAACAACAAACAAAATAATTAAGTAACAAAAGTTTCATATTTGCAACGACGCAAAAAAGAAAAGGCAAAAAAAAAATATAAAATAAAATAAAGCAATAACAACAACAACAACCACAGAGCAAAAAGAAGAGCAGAAGAAGGCAGAGAAGTTGACTGAGGGAAGAGCAGCAGCAAAGTCCCAAAAGCTGTGCAAACTTTTGCACTTGCAATGAATAGAGAGAGAGACAGAGAGTGTGTGGGAGGAAGAGGAAGAGTGGGTTACTATATGGGAGCTATAGTGTTGCTGTTGCTGTTGCTGTTCGCCTGACAGAGGACAGAAGTTTTTTAATGTAATTTTAAGTGGCATAAGTCGACAGCCAAAAAACATAAGTACACACACACACACACACATGCTATGCACACATATGCATATATATATATGTAATCATGTATGACAGGTGGGCGTTGGGGGCGTGGCACTTACATGCACAGCAGCAACAACAACAGCAGCAACAACAACAACAGCACTGACAACATAACAAATTACAACACAAATCTGCATTTGCATTATGCCAAATGAAGTTTGGAATTTTAGTATTTTGTATTATTTGATATTTGGTATGTTAGTATATATTCGTTGTTATTGTTGTTTGTCTTTTAAGCAGCTTAAATATTACTTCTATATGAACAATGCAAATTCGTGCAGATAATGTAACTGAAATTGACATTAAATAGTTACCAAAAATATGTTTTATTAACAATGAATAGTGATCGACTAGAAAATTACCTATAAATTAGGTAACTTTTAAATAAAATTATAATAATATTAATATAAATATTACTTCTACATTAACAACGCAGATTAGTGCAGATAATGTAACTGAAATTGACATTAAATAGTTACCAAAAATATGTTGCATTAACAATGGACAGTGTTTGACTAGAAAATGACCTATATATTAAGTAACTTTTAAATTTTTCATTCAAAGAAATATGTTTCTTTATAAATTGCAATTAGCTTACTTTTTGTATAATCTTTATGTCAAATAATAATCTAGATTTTTAAATTAACTACATATCAAGTTTTGCAATTTTTTTTAGCAATTTTTTATTCACAAATAACAAAATAAAATGAATTAATTGCCATTTAATATACTCATTGTGATTGATTCTTTTACAGGGTATTATGATATATCTGCCAAGCAAAGCTGAGCACAAAAACGTGGCACACAAAGCTGCGCTGCAACTGCAACTGCGACGCAACGTCAACGTCAACGCTTGCCGCTTGTTGCGCGTGAATGTAAAAGGCATTAAAAATGGCATAATAATAGCATTCAAACTGTAATGTTGCCGACGACGACAACGATGTTGCTGCTGACGGTGGCAGCGTCGATGTTGCTGCTGCTCATTAATGTTTGTTGCTGGCGTCGCATGCAACATTCATATGCAATATTTTAAGCTTTGCAGTTATGGAAAGCGTAGAGAGTCCAATGAGCGTAAGCGGGGGGCGTGATGAGAGGCGTGGCGGGGCAAGTGAATATCTGAGAGATTGTTGTTGCTCTCGGTCCTCGGTAGTTGTTTGAATGACACAAATGGGCACGGTAGCAACTCGTAAATTTGTTGAGTACCACAAAGCGAACATATTTCTATAATTCTCGCGCCAGTCTAAGACCCGAAATGATGACCACATTGCTAATGCCTAATGCTACATGAATATTACCCGATAGCTAGTAGGTACTAGCTAACCAGAAGAAAGCAGCCACAAGAGGTAGTAAACATTATAAACTTGCAGATTAAAGAGAAGTGCAAAAGATTTCATTGCAATTTGTAAGCTACTATAAATGTTTAAGGACTTTGAGAGTGCAGGTCTAATCTTTCCATTTCTGTAAACAGTTGATACCTAAACCAATAGATACATTAGATTTGTAATCTATCGATATATAATATTTTAATTAATATAAACCTCACTTTTAAGGGGCAATATAGTTGGCAAACTCTCAAAGGAAACGCTCTAAGTAATCGAAGAGTTAACTAAGGAAATTATAGTAAATTAATAATATATATAATACATTAGAAAGTATTTCAAGTATCTAAAGTATTTTACCGTATTTTCCTGAGATCATTGAATTTACTTTTCAACAGCATTAACCCTTTAAAGCCCGTTTGTCCCCAAAGACTCACCCCAACTTCATTTCCTATATTATATTCCTTGTCAAAGCATATCCACTTTCAATTACACCACGCAATTTGCAAAATTGATGCTTAAAAATGTGTATATATAGGGTTCCCAGGCTGCCACAATGAAGTGAAAGAAATGTTGAAGGTCGCTGCCAAAGCTGCGGCACACATCAGAAATGTTGCCAAAGTATATAAGAATATTTGACATAGGACAATAGATTTCGAATTTAACGACTCGAACTCTAGCACAACTCCACTTGAGTGCTTCGAAAGTGCCCTGTGGCATGCAACATGGCAATGGCAACATACTCATTGTGGCCCACAACTCGTATGCAACACGACGCCTGCAACGATAGTGTTCGAGCTGTTGCCAAAAGGACACAAACAGAAGGGGATGTGGGGCAACAAAGAGTCCGACTAACATACGAAATGTTGCAAGACAGCCTGTTGACTACCGCCAGTTAGTGTAAGCCACAAGCAGCTTAACCCTGTGTTGCATAAAGGGGTCAGTTTGCCAGGAAATCGATATAGGCAGAGCGATAAAAATAAAGGATGTAGAAAAAAACGTGTAGCTTATGAAAAGAATAAGATATCTAGATTTTATATATAGATTGAGATTATATATATATATTGGTAAATTGGGAATTAAAATACTTTGATTCAAAATATTTTAAAATTAAAACTTTAATAATTACTTTGTATCAGATAAAAGACTTTTTTATACAGATGAAGCTTATTATAAAATTGATAAATAAATTTAGAACGAGTACCTCAACTTACATTACTTATAATACTATTAAAGCATTTTATTTTTATAGCTTTGAATCTAAAACTTGTTATTACGCTATCAGCTCTTGAAAATTTCATAAAAAGTCAAAATATTTTTGACGCCCGATAAAGAGTCATTAACATATCGTTTAATGGTTAGATATCTATAAAAGCATACCTTTAAATCTTGCGAATAGTAATAACTTGAAAAGAAAAGAATAAAGAGATAAGCCGAGGTATTACTGTAAAAGAAACGCTTGCTAATCTCAGCTTTATGTTTTTTTATAGCTCAACTAATTAATGTCAATCGTTTGGAAAAGAGCAGAAAAAATAAATTTGTTTTCATGACGATCGTTTTGCATTTGAATCTCAGCAGCAGCAACAACAAAGAAAGAAGAATAGAAACACCAACAACAACTAAACACATTGTGAGCAGAGTTTTTTGGGGGTTAAACCTGCCTGTGTGAGAGTGTGAAGTCTATAAGCATGTGTGTGCAACATTTCCCCTACTTTTGGTGAGAGCGAGAGCGAGTCACGTTCTCTCACTCGCGTATGTGTGTAACTAGGATGCATGTGTTTGTGCAAGAGAGCGCGCACATGCATGTTGCTGAACTGCATATGCTTTGCCTATGCAGAAACAGCAACAACAAGAACAGCATGCAAAGGAAATGCACTACGAAGCCGACGTTGACGTTGACGTTAACTGCAGCAGCGACTGTGACGTCGCTGCCTGTGTGTGGGAGCGCATGTGAGAGAGCGAGTGCATGTGCATGTGTGTTTAAACTCTACTGTCTCTATTTGTGTGAGTGCAGCAGCAGCGAACACGAACTGAGACACACACTCACTCACACTCACACAACACACACAGACGAACTAACAGAGTTTTGTCTGTCTGCCTTTTGCTGTTGGCCGTGTCGGTGTGTGTCTGTGTCGGTGTGTCTGTGTGCGTCGTTGCTGCCGTCGTCGGTCGTAAAAACATTTTCAACGAGCCAACGGAGTCGACTGCGTGCAACTTCAGCAATCAGTTTGAGTTGAAACGCGAGGCGGTTAACATGTTTTAAGAAAACGAGCTCCGGCAAAACAAAACGCAATCGCAAACGCAAACGTTAACGGAAAACACCAAACGTAAAACGATTTTAAAGTGCCAACAACAACCAAGCAACGAAATAGAAGAAGTAAAAGAGAAGCAAGAAATTATTACAAGTGCTGACCGTTTAAATCGCTAAGTGCACGCAACGTTAAATATACAACACAGCACTACAATTTTACACCAACAAAAACACGCACATACTTACACACACTCACACACAAGGATTACGGTTACGCGGCGCAAAGAGCAAAAGAAAAAAGCGATCAAATATGAAAACCAGAAAGTGAATTAGTTTGAACAAAACCAAAAATTCCCCTCCTCTCAGAAAAGTCCAATCCAGTTGGAAAAGCGCTTCAACGAAGGCTTTTTCCAAACAAATAAAGTTCTTAACTTAACGGAATAACAAAATCAACACAATGTCAACAACATCAACAACAACAAGAGCAACAGCAGCAGCAGCAGCAGTAACAACGAGGAGCCTGTTGCTGACTTTGCTGTTGCTGTTGGCAGCGACTGTGACGGCGACGCATGCGCAACAGTGCGCCTGGGAGTTTGTGCGCACCACAATGGACATCAAGTGCAACGTGCGTGCCTTAGATATGGGTGCTGCATTGGATTTGCAAGTGGCAGAGACGGCAAATCGCTTCGAGTTGCAGTGTAGCGCCGATTTGTTGCATGCCAGCGAAATCACAAATGGCCTATTTAAAAAGTTGCAAAAACTGTCCGAGTTGCGCATCGATGCCTGCAAGTTGCAACGTGTGCCGGCAAATGCCTTCGAGGGTCTCATGTCCCTCAAGCGCCTCCAAGTGGAGACACACAACGCTCTCTGGGGTCCAGGAAAGACGCTCGAGTTGCACGCTCAGTCGTTTCACGGTCTGCGCGAGTTGAACGAGTTGCATTTGGGTGACAACAATTTGAGGCAACTGCCAGAGGGAGTGTGGTGCAGCATGCCCGGATTGCAACTGTTGAATCTCACACAGAATCGCATCCGTGCCGCTGAGTATTTGGGATTCTCGGAGAAACTCTGCATGGGATCACCAAATGGCGCTGTTAGTGGCGGCTCCGAGTTGCAACTGCTCGATTTGTCGCACAACGAACTGCGCTCTTTGCCCGATGCTTGGGGCGCCTCTCGCTTGCGACGCCTTCAAACGCTGAGCTTGCAACACAACAACATTAGCTCCCTCTCACCAAATTCTCTGGCGGGTCTGAGTTCTCTGCGCGTCTTGAATCTGTCGCACAATCATCTGGAATCGTTGCCCGCAGATTCATTTGCCGGCAACAAGGAGTTGCGAGAGTTGCACTTGCACCACAATGATCTCTATGATCTGCCCAAGGGACTGTTGCATCGTCTGGAGCAGCTGCTCGTCTTGGATCTGAGTGCCAATCAGCTGACCAGCCATCATGTGGACAACAACACCTTTGCCGGCCTCATTCGTCTCATTGTGTTGAATCTGTCGAACAATGCATTGACTCGGATTGGCGCCAAGACGTTTAAGGAATTGTATTTCCTGCAGATTCTGGACATGCGCAACAATTCCATCGGTCACATCGAGGAGGGTGCCTTTTTGCCCCTCTACAATCTGCACACTCTTAATCTCGCCGAGAATCGTCTTCACACACTGGACAATCGGATCTTCAATGGATTGTATGTGCTCACCAAATTGACGCTCAACAACAATCTGATTAGCATTGTGGAATCGCAGGCATTCCGCAATTGTTCTGATCTTAAGGAGCTGGATTTAAGTTCCAATCAATTGCTGGAGGTGCCAGAAGCAGTGCAGGACTTGAGCATGCTCAAGACTCTTGATCTCGGAGAGAATCAAATCTCTGACTTTAAGAACGGCACTTTCAACAATCTAAATCAGTTGACTGGTCTCCGATTGATCGACAATCGCATTGGCAACATCACCGTGGGCATGTTCCAGCAGCTGCCTCGTCTGAGTGTTCTCAATCTGGCCAAGAATCGCATCCAGAGCATAGAGCGAGGTTCCTTCGATAGGAACACAGAGATTGAGGCCATTCGCTTGGATAAGAACTTTCTTACGGACATCAATGGAATCTTTGCCACACTCGCCTCGCTGCTCTGGTTAAATCTGTCGGAGAATCATCTAGTGTGGTTCGATTACGCCTTCATTCCCTCCAATCTCAAGTGGTTGGATATCCATGGCAACTACATCGAGGCCTTGGGCAACTACTACAAGTTGCAAGAGGAACTTAGAGTGAGCACCTTGGATGCAAGTCATAATCGCATCACAGAAATCTCCCCCAACTCCGTGCCCAACTCCATTGAGCTGCTGTTCATCAACAACAATATCATCAGTCAGATTCAACCGAATAGTTTTGTGGACAAGACGCGTCTGGCACGTGTCGATCTCTACGCAAATGTGTTGTCCAAGCTGACGTTGAATGCGCTACGTGTGGCACCTGTGGCACAGGAGAAACCCCTGCCCGAATTCTATCTCGGAGGCAATCCCTTTGAGTGCGATTGCTCCATGGAGTGGCTGCAACGCATCAACAACTTGACGACACGGCAACATCCTCGGGTTGTGGATCTGGGCAACATTGAGTGCCTCATGCCGCACAGTCGACAGGCGCCACTGCGTCAACTGTCGCATCTGACGGCCGCGGACTTTGTCTGCAAATACGATTCGCATTGCCCAGCCACGTGCCACTGTTGCGAGTACGAGAGCTGCGAGTGTGAGATGATCTGCCCCAACAACTGCAGTTGCTTCCACGATGCCAACTGGTCAAGCAACATTGTGGATTGTGGCAAACAGGATTTGATCAGTCTGCCCCCACGTCTGCCACAGGATGTCAATGTGCTCTATCTTGATGGCAACAACTTTCCCGTGTTGCATGCCGCACAGTTGGCTGGCCAACGCAACCTCCACACCCTGTATCTGAATGCCTCCAATCTGATCTCTCTGGAAAATGGAAGCCTCTCCCAGTTGCCCAATCTCCGTGTGCTGCATCTGGAACACAACAAACTCACCTCGCTGGAGACTGAAACATTCCGTTCCTTGACTTTGTTGCGTGAGTTGCATCTACAGGGAAATCAACTGACACAGATTGGCAATGCCACATTCGAGCCTTTGGTGTCTTTGCAACTGCTCCGCCTGGACAATAATCGATTGACAGTGTTGCCCCTGCAACAACTCTCGAATCTTCAATACCGCAACAACCTGCAGGGTTTGACTCTGGGTCGCAATACCTGGAGTTGTCGTTGCCTTCAGTTGCGTGAACTCGTCCAGTTTGTCGCAGACAACGCTCTGGTGGTGCGAGATGTGGCCGATATCTACTGTGTGGATGCGGGCATCAAGCGGGAACTGGAACTTATGGGTCTGGGACAAGAGAAGCTGCCAACTGGCGATTGCTCCGAGCTGCTTGATGCAAGTGCTAGCAACATTAGCTCCACCCAGGATCTCACCAATGGCTATCGTCTACCCCTGCTTGCCGCTGTCCTGGTCCTTATCTTCCTGGTGGTGGTGCTCATCATTGTCTTTGTCTTCCGGGAGAGTGTTCGCATGTGGCTCTTTGCCCATTACGGTGTCCGAGTCTGTGAGCCGAGGTTCGAGGATGCGGGAAAACTCTATGATGCCATTATTCTGCACTCCGAGAAGGATTACGAGTTTGTCTGCCGTAACATTGCCGCCGAATTGGAGCATGGTCGTCCCCCCTTCCGTCTCTGCATCCAGCAACGTGATCTGCCACCTCAGGCCAGCCATCTGCAGCTAGTTGAGGGTGCCAGGGCATCCCGTAAGATCATCTTGGTGCTAACACGCCATCTACTGGCTACGGAATGGCAACGCGTCGAATTCCGCAATGCATTCCACGAGGCTTTGCGCGGTCTTGCCCAAAAACTGGTCATCATCGAGGAGACGAGCGTGTCCAGCGAGGCGGAAGATGTTGCCGAGCTAGCGCCATATCTCAAGTCGGTGCCATCGAATCGTCTGCTCACCTGTGATCGCTACTTCTGGGAGAAGCTCCGTTATGCCATCCCCATTGAGCTGTCGCCACGTGGTAACAACTATACCCTAGATCATCATGAGCGATTCAAGCAGCCTGTCTCGCCGGGATTAATCTTCCGGCAGGCGCCACCTCCACCAGCCTACTACTGCACTGAGGACATGGAGGCGAACTATTCATCTGCCACAACTGCCACACCCTCGCCACGCCCCATGCGTCCAGTTGTCGAGGCCATGGCCATGCGTCCACCGTCGGAGCACATTTACCACAGCATCGAGTCGGAATACAGTGCGCATGATCAACACGAGGCACTCTCCATGATGCCCAGCGGTCTTCTGCATCATCCCCATCCTCATCCCCATCTGCAGCAGCAGCAGCAACATCAGCAGATGCAGGCTCATCAGCTGCAACAATTGGCACGCCAGCAACAGCAACAACGTCTGTTGCAGCCACAATTCCGTGCCCCAGCTTCATCATCCTCTGCGGCAGCGCAGTCGGCGGCGCCAGTGCATTTGCGCAGCGGCAGCGGACTCAGCCAGGCAAGCACAAGTACGCAGTCAACGGCTCAAGCTTCCACTTCCGCAGCTGCCGCACAACAACAGCAACAGCAGCAACAACTGCAACAACAACAGCAGCAACAACAAGCAGCTGCTGGCGGGGAAGCTGGCAGCACCAATAAGAACGGCGGACAAGCGTTCCTGGTGTAAAGCTCGCTCTCATTGCTTGCGCTCTCTCCTAAGCTCCCTCTCTCTCTCCCTCGCTCAACGGTTCCTGCGCAAGGGCGGCCATCTTGAAGCTGTTCGCTCGCTTGCGCGCCAGGCAAAGAATACAAAAACAAAACAAACACACAATACAATGCATATATATATAAACATACGTATTTATATATATAGTAAAAAAAGACTTTTTCGTAGGCATTTCTTTTCACATGCGCCTTCGGTGTTCAAGTGTCGTTGTTTTGTTGCTGTTGTTGTTGTTGCTGTTGATTTGCAGTTGTTTCGCACAACCAACCAACACACACAGACAGACAGGCACACGTACACACGCATATACATATACAAATACATATACATAAAACATATAGTTATAGGATTATTATTACACTATTATTATTATCATTATTATTATTATTATTATTGATACATAACAATTACTAGAAATGTTGCAAAAAACACTTTCAAATTCAATGTGATATATTAATTAAAAATATAAAAATATACATATATATAATATATATATACATATAAAAGGTCACGCCCCCTAACTGTAATTGTAGCTATTAGTTTCTAGCCAGGCAACACCTTAATCTAAATCTACACCATAGTAAACTAAATAGAAGAAGAAGAGGAAAACGGAGGAGAAGCAGAAAGAAACATTCGTAATCAATTCATCAAGCTAATAACTAAATAATTAATAAATATGTGTATATAGAAGCAAATAATGAGATCCGAATATATAGAAATTGAAAATTTATTTAGCACACTTAATGTATTTATGTATTATGATGATAAACTAAATTAATTAAATTAACTAAAAGAAATGTATTATTAAATTAATTACTACAATTACAAAACACAAGAAAAAACTATATATGAGAAAAATAAAAATCATTTCAAAATATAAACAAAAATTATACAAAAAAAAAATCAACCCCTGTGTTCTGATTTCGTTATGTTCATAACACCTACTTTCATTACAGCATTTTAAAGATACATTTCAAGATACAACTATATACTTATTATAAAAGGAAGTACTTAGGAAGTCATACAACTTGTTGATGAAGTTTCTTGAGTTACTCTTCCGAAAATACCAGCAAAATTGGTAAGTTACTATTAACGAAAAGTATCAAGTTTTCTGTTGGTTTGTAAACTGTATTTACTTTGTTATTTAAATTAATTGGCAATTTGTTTGTTATGTGCAAAACCTCAATTTTTAACTAAAACCTAAATACATAACTAACTAAATAACGTAATGAAAACTATGCACAAAGTTAATTGCTTGTAAATAATTATTTATAAATAAATTAATGCCAAATGCACTTGAACATGAAAATTTCACATGGATGTGTAAATTCATATTTGGCAAAATAAAATACAATAACAAAATTGCATTTTTCGCGTTTGTTTAATTCGCAATTTGCCAGCGCATAAATTTAACTTTTATGCTCCGAAAAACCGCAAAACTCAAAAGCCTCTGTAACTGCATCAACAAAACTGACATTGCAAAAGGACCAAATAAATGGGAAATGGGAAATAAACTAAAAACAAAATCCATTATTTAGCCGCATGAGTAATTTTATAAATTAATTACCAGCATTGCCGCCAATTGTTTAAATGTTGCATAACTTTTCGAGCGTAATTAGTTCGAATTTTTAGTCTATATTTAAACATAATTGAAATTATAAAGCAGGCAGTTTGATAAGTAGTTATTTATTTTATTTGTTTAATGTCGGAAACATTACATTATAAATTATACAAATTTAATGCTCAAAAATACTTAAAATATAGGAAAAGGAATAAAAAGATAAAATTATTGTATTTAAATGTTTCTACTATTACTATATGATTTTCTTCGACCTATGTTTAATTACTGAAATGTCATTAACTCTTCATTATTGTTACAATTTTATAATTTACTATATATTTACCATCCAGTTTAAGATTAATAGTTCCAAGTACCAATTGAAGTACCCTCGACTGCTGTCGTCAAGTGTAATTTAAAAATGTTAAAGCCGCTTTCAATATTGACCACTGAAATGGGCAGACAGTCGTTGAATTGAACCCTCGGATCCCCTTTTGCAATTCAGCGTGACTTCTGGCATGTTTATGGCCCCAGCATATTGGCATGTGTCTATTTCTGGTCTAACCCTGACACTTTTTGGCAATGCTTTCGACCAAGAGCTCTTGCCAAAGTCGAGCAGCAATCGTTGGCCAAATCGCTGGATGTGCTTTGGCAAAACAAACAGCAAATTGCATATTTTATGAGTACAAAACTTCTCCTCATGTAATTCACTAGCTTCAAAGCACACACACGCACACACACACACACACACACACACACTCACACATACACTCACGCACACACACATCGACATCGATGGCAAATTAAGTATGTCAATTTGTAGTGGAAAATGCGACAGAAAAAGACAAACAGCAAACGAAACAAAATCGCAATTGGAAAAGTCAGAAGGAGAACCAAAGCCAAAGCCAAATGCAGAAGCGTAAAATAAAACAAACTAATTGAAAATCAATAAATAGCCGCAAAACAACAACAACAAGACAATAAACAATAAAAAAACCAATGGCAGATTTAATGGCAAAATGGAAAACAGGTGTTTTCGCGATATACTCTTACCTCAATAGTCGTTACATCAGGTCATTGGCATATGTGTAGGATCTGTAACGTGTTGTCAAACTGCTGTAGCGATTTCTGAACAGATCAATCAAATATTAAATTATCTATAAACTGAGATTGGGAGAAATCGAATAGATTCAATTTAAAGTCTTGACCTTGACCAACTCTATAATCCATTGACTACATTTCTTGGTGCATACAATAAAATAACAATGAATTTCGATACTCTGTATTTGAAAACAATGCCAAATAACTATTAATAAGACATTGAGGGAATATTTATATGTCCTTAATTCGTTTAATTCATTAAAAACTGAGTAAGTGTAAATAATAATTGATACAATAAAAAGTAATGAATCCTTTATCGAATACATCCGGTGGCATAAGAAATAAGTAAAATTTAATGAAATGTTACTTAAGGAAGATCCTTAATGACCGAGCTGTAAGTAGAAAACATCAACAAATATTGTGAGATTATTAAAAATGCATTTATGCAAATTTAATTGACTGGGCCAAGCACTTGCATTAGACACTGTAAAGCGCTGACAGCCAACTGTGCACAGGGAGCAATAACAAAATGTTAAAACGTCTAAATGCCATTAAGCCGTCGTTTGGCTGGTTGGCAAATGTTGGCAAATTGATTTGTTTAATAATTAAAACATGCAAACTGCATATGTACGGCAAATCGCAGTGCCATAAAAGGTAACCACAGCTCCAATGGAAATCCACTTCAGTTCAGCTTTATATGGAACTGGAATTTGCAATTAATATCGGTTGACAGCATTAGATAAACGCCTCGTATAAACTGGCTATACGAGTACTCTCGTAATGAGACCCCGGGGGCCAACTAACTACTCTACTTTCCACACACTTTAAACATATGCAACTCTTACTCTAATAATGAAAGCTAATCATGCATTCAATTTATTTGAATATTGCCAAAGGGCCAGAAAGGGATTAAATTCTAGCTCTGCAACTTTTGATTTGGTAAACTTCAATAAAAACATGCCTTAGGGGGCAAAATCCTGCCCCGGGGAGGATCTAAAGCGCAAACACAAATATTTATGCTTTATTAAAAACCAAAATTAATACACTAAAACAACAACGATTATGCGTGCCACACAAATACATGCAACATAAACATCAAGAATCAAATCGGGGGTTGAGTTGAGTGTATGTGGCATAACCCATTGGCTTATCGCCGTGTTGTAAGCTTGTAAAGCGACCCCGCCCCCTTTTCACAAAAGGGGTTTTCATTTCTAGCAAATATTTTGCATAGCCCTTTTTTTGTTGTTGCTCTGTTTCTGTTGTTGTTTGGATTTTTGGTATTTCGGTTGTTTGTTAATAAAAAATGCAAACAAGGGGTTGGTTCTCTGGGTCGATAACAGAAACTGGTTCAGTGTGGCAGTGCACAGTGGTCAGTGGATAGTGGACAGTGGACAGCGGACAGCGGGCAGCGGGGCAGGAAGTACTGCAGCTTACTATTTGCATACTGAAAGGACTGAGGAGGAGGAGATGGAAGGGAACAGGGGACTTGCACTAAGCGCATAAATAGACAACTGCAAAAAAACAAGTTGGCCGGTCTGGGTTTGGTCTCTTGGTCAGCTCCGAAAGTTGCTTAAGCTGTATTGCCCAGTTGCACTTTGGTTTCAACTACTAATTTTTCGTCTGGCCCTGAAAATAAGTTACAAGCGGTTTTTACGTAAAACCCGTACACTTAAATCGTGGGCGATATTTGTTGCATTCAGTTGGAAAAGTTAGCCATAGTCAAAACTAAAAACCAGTTAGCATTCCATTCATAAATAATTTAAGGTTTTTTAAGACCGTTTTTATTTTACGGTTGCAAATAAATATAAATATTTCTTGTGTTTCAAATACTTAAAATAAAATTCAAACATTATTTACCTCTATTTTTGTTATTTTCAAAGCAATGCAAATAAAAATTTATGGGAAATTAAAACATATATAAAGAAGTGCACATTTGTGCTTATATTATTAAATTATTTGGAACTGTTAATATTTTATTAAAAATTTAAAATGTTTAAATAGGTTAAGATTTACTTTTTGACAACATTTTCTATAATTTTCATATAAAATATTATTGGATGTAACAGGAAGATAAAACTTTAAAGATTAAAAATGTTTAAATAGGCTTAGATTTGCTTTTTGACATCATGTCTTATAATTTTCATATAAATAAATTGACATATCTTTAAGAAATATACAAAAACTGACAGCACCTAGGGCAGCCACTTAAACTTAATAAAGTTATTTACATCATTTTGCGAAATAAACTTGTAAGCTTTTGTCAATATTCTTGCGCTCGAGTTGACAGATCTGTGAAATCGAAATAAGCTGACTCCGTTTGATGATGCTGATTGTCAAAGGAAAGACTTTTGCAGGTCGAGAGGATACAACAAATATCTTTGCACAATGTGCACGCGAAGGTTTTTCCTTCTTTTATTTTCTCTGATATTTCTTTTTTTTATATTCTTCTTAGCTTTGGCAATCTGCGTGAAATGATTTATTCATATTCATAGCTTTTGTTGCTATTGTTGTTGCCGTTGTTGTTGTAAGAGTAGTTCCATTCACTCGCTGACTGACTTGGCTGACAGAATGAGAGTCGTAGTTTTTCTTTTCCCCATCTACACTCTGCTCCGTTCTCCATTCTCCATTCTCCAACCAACACCCAAACAACGTTCCGTGTGGCGTTTTTCGCAACACATGCGGCAAGCATTTCCCACGGCATCAAATTGTTGTTGTTGGTGTTGTTGTTGTTGTTGTTGCTGTTGCAGCCTCACCTTGTTTTATGCAGAGAGAGAGAGAGAGAATGTGTGATTGGGGGCGGGGTAGGAGGGTTGGCTGAAAAGATGCGCACTTCCTTCATTTGCATTACAATGATAAACTCCAAAGTGTGTGCCAGAGAATTTCTTAATTTTTTTGTTTTCTTATGCTGATATATTTTTTATTTTTAGTTAAAATCTTCTGTAGACTTTTGCTTTTGCGCAAAAGGCAGCAGCTATAGAGAACTGGCTTTATGTTATTTATGGAGTAGCCCCCTCTTCTTTAGTTCTTGAAAATCAAAGATAGAAGAACTTTTGTATTTCAACATCAGGCAAACATCATGTGGAACAAATTTAGCCTCATTTTCAGTTTCTAGACATAATGAGTTATCAAACTGAGCGCTACGCTCATTAAGCATAAATTTGCTATCGATATAGACACTTACAATGTTGGGCTACCAAAAATGGATACTTATTTATGTCTGTATGTGTCATCAGCACATTCAGATACACAATACACACACACACTATAGTTAGCTTAGTTCCAGTTTCTACTTCCACATATGGCACACAAAAATGCCTAATGAAGCCATCGATTTTGAGTTTTTTTCGTGAATTATTATTTGTGACTCTTTTCGGTTGACTTTGTACAATGAACAATGGAAGAACAAGCAATTTCTTAGCTAATTGTTATGCAATGGATGTTGTACCCCAATCCGGCTTTGCTAACGGAAATACCAACACCAACAATACAGTCCATTGAACTTGCTGTGGCATCATCGACACATTTTTTGGCAGTCAAACAGTCAGTTGGACAACCCATCAGCAACCCATCATAACTGTGTAGAACTTGAGATTCTCAGCTATGATGTGACTGAATCTTCAAGTGCAGAGTACAGTGGGCAACCAGAAAGCGACTGAAGGGAATCAGATTCACAGGCAAGTTTGAAAAAGATATAACAAGTATTCAGATAATATTTAATAACAATTTTTAATTTTTATTAACATTTTTAAGATTCTTAATACTTATATTTAGCTTATCTTTAAGAACGGGAATTTATAAGAGATCAATTGAGCCAATTCCTTAATAGTCTATTTATGAACATTATCTTTTCTCAATTTTAGCATTAAGAGTTAATTTAGATAATTAGATAACGTAATATGTTTTCATCATTAGAAAACATTTAAGCCACTTAAGAGATATGAAGATATTTAGATAACATATCCTACCTATACTTAACATTAGTTTAGTAACATATTTTAGAGTGTCTTCTTTAGCTTCAAGTACTTATTCTTCTTAAACTAAAAGGCTTCTTAAAATCTCTGTATTAGTTTTTATCAATAAGAAAATTTAAACTGTTTCTGCTTCAAGTATTTTTAAGCATCAAGGCTTCATATAATCTATACATTCTACATGAACTACATTTTTTAATTGAAGTACTTGACTGATTCTGCGCTATTATTGAGTGCTCACTGTACTACACATAAAAACAGTGAGGCAACAGTGCAACGTACATACACACACACACTCACACATACACACAAAGAATGCTGAGCAGCAGCCACTTGTGTTTATCATTTCTCTCGTCTCCTTTTTTGTACAAATCATCAACTTAATTATGCTTATATTAAGGTTTTTTATCTGCACGGCGCTGAGTTTTCACATGGCCTCAGTCCGGCAAATGGGAAAGCCGTGAGAAGGGGCTGGGGAGAAGGATGGGACTAGTGGAGGCTAGAGGCAAGTGCCAGTAGCTCGAGTGCAACAACTTCACTTATTTGTAACCAGCAACTGGCACACTGTATCTGTATCTATGAATCTGCAGTTGTATCTGTATCTATAACTGTGGCCATTGCGTATTGAGTGAGTGTGTGCGAGTAAGTGTGTGCGAGTGTGTGTGTGTGCGTGTGTGTTTGTCAAGTGCACTTGTGGCTTATTTGCATATAGTAGGCACTTTGGTAATTGAATTCAGTTAGCCACCAGTTTGAACGCAAAAAGATGGAACGACTCACGCGCATGCTTGATTGGGTAGACCCTCTTGTCCCCTTCTGTCTTCCCTAGCACCCCGAAACGATCTACGACCCTTGGAGGGTCCAATCCGGTATGGGTTGCCTGTTTTATGATTAAGTTGAGTTGTGGCCACAATTAAGCAGAACCTTTCTAGGCACTCGAAATGAAAATACAGTTACGAAACAGAAACCAAACAGCCAAGTGCCTTGGCCAACAAAGCAATATGCAAATGTCCATTGCATGAATTCCAATTAGGCAAAAAGAATGAAATACCAACAACAACAACAACAACAACAACTGCAACAACAACAAACAGTAGAGCCAACAAAATAAGAATCAGCACTTAAGTGTGTGTGCGTGTGTTTGCATTTACAAATAGTCTAGAGTCATAAATAATTTTTTCCCAATCAAAAATTACTAACGAACCATCGTGCACTTTGGGCAATCAATGACTAAAATTGTAAGCAGTTGCAAAAGACAAAGTCAAATATGTAAAAAGTAAATACAAAATAGAACTTAACGACTATGTAATACCCTAACTTATAATTTTATTATTTCTATATTCAAATAAATAAATTAATTAGTTATATTCAGTTTATTGAATTGTCTGTACATATATCCATATATCCTGACTATTTTGAATTGAAAGCAATAATTAAATATGTAATGCATTTTTCTGTATTCAATTTAATATATATAAAGTTTACTGAATTGTTTAATGCAGTATTTAATCAATCAAGATCACTTTATTTTGCATAAACTTATAGTTTTTAAGTACATCACATAAGATCTTAACCAATTTCATTTATTGTTCATTGTCTTCCATTGTCACTTTGCTCAAATGTAAGTACATGTAAAGTTGTAAGAGGCACGTTGCACATTGCATAACAAAATCATTTTATCCAGTTGCCATACAATAGAATTATGATATAAATTATGCATGTAAGATATGCAGGGCTGTTGCAGGTGCCTCATTGTATATTGTATAAGAGACAGAGTCTCCAGGCACTAATTGTCCAAAAAGGACCACCAACACGTCTTTATGTCATTAGGAATGCCCCGCCTGAGCTGCCTTTGCCTCTGCCTCAATGTGTCCGTGTGTTTTTGCTTGTGGCATGTACAAAAGGATGACAAAAGTGCAACGTGACTGCAGTTATTGTTGCTGCACGTGGACAGACGTCTTTTGTGTGCCACATGAGGCAGAGCAACTATGCATTGGCTTAACAATTATTTGATAATATTTGACAAGGCAATTGTGTCGTGCGCATAATTACACTTGTCAATATAAAATGGGTTAAGATTTTATAACATCTAAATGGCTCTCTCTGTCTCTGTCTCTGTTTCTATCTCTGTCTCTGTCTCAAGCTGCCACTCACAGATAAATGTTGCATAGCTGCAGTCACTTCCTTCAACATGACAAGCTAATTGAAATTTCATTAGCGTTGTGTATTCAGTATCTTCAGATAGTTTCCCTTTCCTTATTTTTTCCCCACTCCCAACTCTGCCCCCGCAATAATTTGTAATTTATTATTAATAATTCATAACACTCCAAGTTAGTTTTTGGATTTTTCTTCTCTGATAAGATGGTTTGCTGCTGTTCATAAATGCATAAGAGTTGCTTACATATTTCTGTTTGTTTTGTTTTTCATTGGAAAAATAATCAACTCGTCTGATCAGCTACAGCAGACGGTTTTCATATAAATTAGAGATATGACCAATACAAAGTACAAGCTGGAAAATTAAAAGACCTATTGTTGATAGGAAGTACAAATGTTATGATGAGGAAGTGAGTTCCAATGAGGGTAGCAGGTATCAAGATTGAACTCCATTTAAGGCCACTGTAAATGATTCATTACTTACATATTGATTTACTATATTTAAATTCGATGCAGATTGATATGAATCCCATTGATATATTTAAGAAAAGTTGCGATACGTAATATTAAACGTACATATTAAATGTTAAATGAACAACTTGGGACTTTAAAGTATTAGATTAAATATCACAATCAAGGGTTACATCCATCATGCTGTCAATTAAATGTCTCTCTGATATTTTCCTATCCACCATGAGTTTAATAAACTCCTTTTTAGCTTATAGTTTGAATAGAATTTTCATATAATCGTCTGGCAGTCATTAAGAGGATAATCAAATTACATTCTTGCAAATTAGAAAGACACGTGAGGGCTGCCAAGGCGTAAGGTTAGTGTCATGACTCGCTGCAACATGCAACATGTAACAGAAAGGTGTACAGGACAAAAGGTGGCGAGGGGGAGGACGGGGGGGACAAGGTAGAGAAGAAGGCGAGACCCAAAGTCAAATCCAAATCCAAAACCAAAACCAAACCCAGTCATATTGAAAACCAAACCAAACACCCGCAATCTCACACAAGTCACCGAGCTATTCAATTATGGGTGTGCCTAGGGCACACACACTCACACACACTAACACTCAGTGGCAAAGGGAGTTGAGGGGAGGGGAAGAAGAAAGACAGGACCGACGGAAACGACAGATGTCATTTGGCTTTTGTGGCACAGTATTACGATTATTATTGTTGTTGTTCTTGATGGGGTTTTGTGTGCATTATATGAAAATACATTCTAAATTATCAATGCAGGTAATTGCAGCTTATCAGTTATGCTTATGGCTTAGAAACAACATACACACTTGAGTGGGAGTGAGTGTGAGTTTGAGAGTGAATGTGAGAGTGAGTGTGAGTGTGAGTGTGAATGTTGTGCGTATGTGTCTTTGCAGCCACACGCCCTTTTTATCAATAACAATAACAACAATTGTTATTATAATGTACTTAGGTGCTCGGCATATATGTATTGCATTATAAACGAGTAAAGTCGAGTCTCACTCCAAGCCTGATATCCTCCGAGACACCGAGACTCCCCTATGTAGCTGTCTGGAAATGCATTTTCAGTAATTGCATTTCATTGATTTTTAGACTAAAGCCGTTTGTCTACTCTTCTGGCCTGGCTAACAGGCCAGGCCCGGCCAGGCCAACTTCGTAGCCATTTCACAATTTTCATTTTGCTTTTCATTTTCTGTAAATAAATACGAAATCTTTGGCCATGAGTGAAAGAGTGTCAAATATGTCATAATATTTATCTAAATTGCACACAGACTCCTTGATATCTGACTACGCCCACGGCTCGACTAGACTGTGCTCTTTAAATATTTTATCGTTTAAGATTTTCAGCCAAAGACTTTAGTTTCAACGCCCACCCATCGACCACCCATGAAGCTGAAATCACCCAATAATCGAGCAATCCAGCAATCTATTCAAATGGCAATTTCATATCGTTTCAAGCCAACATTTAAGTCATTGATTTGCAATGCAGCGGGTTTTGCAGTTAACTGTTTTGCCTATTATTATTATGATTGCAAAACTATTCAAGACTTTGCATTTTGTTACAGTTTTGCATTCAAATCACAACAGCTCGTAATTGTCTGACGTTATTACAGTGTATTCTGAGACAATTGTCAGTTGCCAACTCATAAATGAACAGCTTAAGAAGTTAAAAGACTTAATTGGATTATTGCATGCTCTGTAAACTATTCAGATTTCTGTTGAAACTGGCGAGTAAAGATGCATCTAGATTTAAGTTACATTTTTTAACACATCAAAATTATTATTATTTTATTTATTTTATATTTTCCATCACAGCTTTTGTTTTAACGATTCTGTTTAAATAATTTACTGATAATATTGCGAAATTGTTAGTTTATTTACTACAGGATATCTGTTAGTCGTGATCTACAGTGGTTCATGTTATGTTTACTCCTTGACTTAGCGGCTCATAGATGAGGCACAGGGAAAATTATCGGTATGATCTGTGGCACGTACATGATAAGTGGAAATTGATAACAAAATAAATGCAGGTGATAATCTGGTAATACTCGAAAAATAAATATGGGTTGACATGTTGATAATGACTTAACTAGATTAACTGCCAGTTATTTATTACATACGAGTATTGTAATTGTATTTGTATTTTCTCTTATATATAAAATGAAAACATACATTATTTCTAATAATATTTTAAATATAAATAGCTACATATAACAATTTCATTTTGACAATAAGCTTAGCAACATAAATCCATTAAATTATGGCATTTGCTGTCATTAATTCTTAGAATGTGCCTGCTTCCCACTTCTTAAATTTATTGATTTATTTATGCGTCGAATATCCTTCTGCCTTAAGGGAATATTATGCCGTCAATTATGCAACGAAACTAAGTGCTTTTGGGACATCGAAAAACACCACATTAGAGAAATCTAAGCAGCACTTATAATGCTTATTTTAATGGCTGTATTTATATATAAGTATTTGTATTTTATAGATATTGATTATGCAGTTATTGAGATTTTGACCATTACATTTTTCAGTCTGGTCAAAATACTTGCATTAATAGAGAAATTGAAAAGTATTTTTAAAAAGGTTGCCGACCAATAAGTACCCTTTGAGAGAGTTTAAATTAATTAAAATCCTGGACAAGTTAAATCGTTACATGACGTTTATTTATTATACTAAACACTTTATCAAGTTTAAAATGTATTTTTCATCGCTCGTCATAATTTTTTATCAAAGCATAATACCTTTATGGAAGGGCATCAAATTGGTTGTGGACAAGTTCTTGACGTGGTCTTTCATATGACTTAATGCTTTCCGAGTAGAGCTACGTATACTCGTACGTATGTGCAATGCAATCAAAGTATTGTGTTTGTTTATTGAATGTGGTCCTCTCACTCTCTATCTGTTTGTTTATCTAATTTCGGTGTAAAATGGAGCTGTTGGAATTGACAGTTCCATGCCTAGTATAACTAGACACATACCCAGACTCAGATTTCAACCCAAAACCAGCAAATTCCGAATGCCTGACTGTCTGCATAATTGTGTGCTTAACGCGTGCGCTTGTATTTGTATATACATACATATATCTGTATATCAATATGTGTGTGTGTATTTGTTGTATCTATGTAACAACGTAAACAACTGCAATGTGAAATAATAACAACAGAAACAACAACAACAAAATCGAAGCGCGAGCCGCAGAATGCGTAGATTGCCACGATGTCAATGGGACGCCTCATATCGCATTGGACACGAATCATATTATCAGCAACCAGAGGACAGACAGCAACAATAACAACAACAACAACAACAAATCCCAAAATGCATCTGACAACAAGGGTAAAGTAAGCAAGAAAATTATAGGTACACTTTGCTAGCTATTGAATACTCTTTTAAGCGAGAATCTATGATTTTCACAGATATTAACTTTAAATATAAAATCAAAGTCAAAATGCATATCCATGAAGAAAACCTACACTTTTCAAACATGGCTCATGATTAAATAATAAGAATTAATGATTATAAGTAAACAATAATATTAAATTGTGAATAATATCCTCAGAAATTTTTAGCTATTTTAAATAGCAAAAATAAAAATGCATTTACTATAAGAATTCTTATATTTACTATTAGAGAATAGTATATTATAGTAAATAATAAATTGAAACAGTGTAAAATAAATAAAAAAATTATAAAAAATAAATATTAATAATATAATTCAATTAGAAATATATTTCGATATAATGTTAATAAATCAAATCTCTTAAACTTTCTTTAATGATATTTAAATTTTATTTCTCCATAGAATTTCGTTAATTTTGGATACACCTTTTAAATTCTGACAAGAGCAATAGTGCATTCAGTAAAGTCAGTCTCTGCTAAGTTGAACTAATTTTCAACACGTACCGCTCTCCTGTAGAGAGTCCCAATTGAAGTCATGGTATTCGTTGTCTTCTTTATCATATCACTTACTTTGTAATGAGTTATGTATTCGATCTTATCCAATGCACCGCAATGCAATGCAGGAAAATCAGTTATGAACACGGCAGTTTTTTCTTTCATTTACTTATATTTTTTTTTCATTTCTCCGTTAAGTTTATAGCCAGCAAAAGGGCAAAAGGGGAGGGGAGGGACTGTGGGCAGACGCTGAGGAAGCAACTGAAGCAGACATGAATGCGCCTGTAATCAATGCGTCGTCACATTGAACTGAAATGGTTGAAATGACGACAAATGGTTTGTTTAAGTTCAGTTCACTGCTGTTTATTTATACATCAGATTGCTGTTGTTGTTGTTACACACACACACACACACAGATCAGCGGAAATGCATTTAAACAAAAATTTATATGGCAATAAATGGTCGAGAGGAAAAGAAAAAGTGACTTGAGTAAGCGGAAAGTACTTAATTGGCCTGATTTTCATTAAAAACAAATATTTTGTTGGCTTCCATAAGCTCAGCTGAAATGATAGCTGAATTAAGTAGCCAGTAGGTTGGAAGTTGATGAGCTTTAACTTTTTGTAAGTTATATATATCGGTATTAATGTATCCTTTAGATACTGTCCGTATTCATAAAACTGATATAATATAGATAAATTCAGTAAATGTGTATCTTTCAGATATTTAATTAAAGTATCATTGAAATATTGACACTTGTAGTTTTGTATCTTTTGATATAAAAATTATACAGACTATAATAATACAATTTCCAGACAACTGTTACATAAATAATCATATGTAAATAATTTAGGCAGTTGAATTGTGGTTTAAAACAAAATAACAACTTTCTGTAACAAGTTATATATATTTTTAGATACTGTCCATATTACAGAAAACGTAAATGATATAGATAAGTTCAGGAAATGGGTATCTTTCAGATATTTATTTGTAGCATAACTCAAATATTGACACTTGCAGTTTTGTATCTTTCGATATAAAAGTTGGACATACAGACTGTAAATAATACAATTTGCAGACAACTGTTAAATAAATAATCATATGCAAATAATTTAATTTAAGCAGTTGAATTGTGGTTTCGATAGCAAGTGAAAAGTAAACAAAAGTATTATTAAAGAAACAGAGATCGTCCTTTTTAATCTTGGATAAACAACATTTTTATTTAATGTAGTCTAAATATTATTTGCAAAGAGGATACTAAATTGATCTCAAGTTGACTTTAACGGTACAACCTTAATTTAAAGCACTTCAAATAAAATCTGGTAAACGAAATACGCACGTACATATATTGACTCTTATATGAGTTGGGAAAACTTTTAAATATATTATCGTGTTTGTATTTAATGCTCCATATTTTTTGCATGCATATTGTATGTTGCACATGGCCATGTTTACTGTGGCAATTATTGACGCACATGCGAAATGCAACCCAAGAGATTTAAGCGAAAAAAAATAATAATAACAGAAGAAAAACAAATAATAAGAGTTGCCGTTGATATTGATGCCAAATAAGAGAAAACAGGGGACATTTTGTTGACTGTTGGGTGGGTCAATATGTCATAACTTCGTGTAGTTTTTGTTCGTGACAGAAGTAAAGTAACATATTTAATAAAAAAAATGCATTAAGGTACGGTGGAGCAAGCTCGACAGTAGGACAGTAGGAGACCCTGTACTTTTTGAGTGCAATGCGATCACTCCAGTTTGTTTCAGCTTCAAAAAATTTCCATAGATGACGCCACTACGAAGATATCAGTTAATTTTGCCCGTAACATTGTGATTTGAATAACTCCCGCGTTTATCATCCGATTTGGATAAAATGTGCAGGATAGGTTCAAACCATAGTCTGTATTTTACATACTAAAAATCAACCCGCTAGCATCTAAGGTGCTCTTGTAAATCGACTTGGAAATTTTGTATTTTAATTTGTGGGGGCGGAAGGGGGCGTGGCAAAAATATAAAACAAACTCGTTCAATGCAAGATATAGATGTACATACATGCCAAATTTGGTGTCTCTAGCTCTTATAGTCTCTGAGATCTAGTTACTCAAAAAAGGGACAGACAGACAGACAGACAGACAGACAGACGGACAGACGGACATGGCTATATCGACTCGGCTATTGATGCTGATCAAGAATATATATACTTTATGGGGTCTGCCAAGCCTCCTTCTGCCTGTTACGCACATTTTTTTTGCACAAACGTAATAGACCCTTTTGTACTTTTTTAAAGTACTGGGTCTAAAAACAGTGAAAAATCTTCTCACTTCTCAATTGCGAATTGCATTGCATTGAAATAACATATAAATATTTAAAAATCATTTTTTATGCGACCAAAGATTTGTGACAGTATTTTTCCCAGTCTGTTTGGTATTTTCGTTGGTATCTTTTGTTCGCAGTGATAACAGATTGGTTTTGGGCTTGGCCTGGAACGTGTGCACGGTGCCATCAAACTAGGGTGAGAAAAAAGTCGTATAAACAAACAGACAGGCAGGCCGACAGACAGACAGACAGATAGACAGACGGATGGATGAGCAGAGAGTGGGAGGGGGAGGGGAGGGAGGGCGACCTGTCAATTATATAGACAGACAGTTGGCCTAACCGACTTTTTGTTTTTGTTTTTTCCTGCTTTTATTGTCATCGTATAATAGAGGCAAAGTTAAAGGTAAAATGCCGCCTTTCCACGCAAGTAACTCACATGTCCAAAGTTGACACTTGTTGCGTGTTGCACTTCCAAAAGTTGATAGAGCATTCAGAAAGGGAGTCATAGATTTATTTAGTAGTAAAAATGATTTGCGCTTTCAACGAGTGTATTTCTTTTTTTCGCTGGTAGACGCCACCACAAATTGCGGAAGAGGAAAACCAAATCCAAAAGACAAATGTTGTAGCTAGTGTTGAATTTTATTGTGCCACACACATAACAAAACATCAAAAGGGCCACAGAATTGCAAAGACAACAAAGATCAAAGTCGCAGTTTTATTTAGTAGATCGGAGAGGGGGTCAAGTACCATGCAAATGAATCACATCACACGCCAGAGACAAACAAACCAAACTAACAAACAAATACAAAGTGACAAAAAAGTCAACTCAACTTTCGACTTAAGTGGAAAATGCAGCCAAAAAGAGCCAAATGGAAATGTGCAAAGCAATGGACAATCATCATAAGTAAATATCTAAAATTGTTCATAATGACGCTAATTAGCTGGGAAGATGGTTTTGGGCCATTGTTAGTTCAGATAAAGAAGGGGTACGGCCCAACAGGTACAACAGCGGAAATAAACAATAAAAGCAAATTTATGTGACAGAAATTATTTAATAGCTCAATTTTTATGACCAAACCTTAAAGCGCCACCTGGTGTGACGAAAATCTTAATGCACTGAGAGAAATGCGATGGAGACAGATTAAAAACTGACGGAGATTATTTTACTTAATAAACCTAGAGTACAAAAGTCACCAAAACTACGTTCATGGTCTTTCTAAAATGTCTGTTTTAATTTAAAATTTTTGTAAAGTGTTTAGAAATTTAGGTTTCAATACTTACTCAATTATCACCTATTTTTTCAGTGCACCAAACATACTCGTACGTGCTGCGGTTGTAACCACTCGCAAGTGGATTTTGTGACTGTGCTGTGTTCGGAAAGGCATCGATTTGAAATCCGTTTGAAAGAAAATGAAAAATTAAAAATGTATGAGCTGTATTGGGTCAGTTTGTGGCTGGCAAAGCTGCAGTTTCCGCCCAGAAAATGCCGAAGAACCAAGCCAAACCGGGAAAGCCGGAGAGCTTCATGTACAGCTCACTTCCGCTTGTCATTTTGTGGGTTTTGTGGCTTTTGTCGACTGACTTGAAACGTAAAATGGACTTGACATTAATTTTCATAAATACCCCGAGAGCAGGTCTTAAGAATTTCACTTTAAATTTAATTTCGTTAAGATTTTCTGTTTACAATTAACAGCGAATGCGATGCGATGCGATGCGGGCGGCCCAACAAGAATACAAGATTTTCGTTTTCATTTTCATTTACATTTCAATTTTTAATTCTCATTTTCATGGTCGTACCGGATGCATTCAATCGGATTTAATTGTTTATACATTAACACACAGACTGCTGGGCGACCGAGTGCCAAAATGAGCTAAAATTTAAAAAGAAGACTTGGGTTTTGTATAAAGCGTTAATTTTTATATGCTGATAAAAATACGAGCAATTTGTAGATACAATCTGTGAGATACTCGTAAATGGCACACGGATCGTGTAGCTGAGTGCTGCCACTTGAACAGGGTGTTCATTTGGTGTTTATCTTTCAAGTTACATTTGCTTATCACAGTGTGCACAATGTAGCAGCTAATTAGCCATGTCTTATCAGCAATTGCAGTCCGTCGTCTATTGCCTTACATTACTAATCAAGTGCATTGTTTACATTTCAAGCATTTCTTTCGACATCTTCTAATGAGTTTTCCCCATGATATGTGAACAGCAGCAGCAGCAGCTACTGGTTGAGTGTGTGTATCACTGCTGCTTTATGATTAAAGTGAAGCAGAATTAAAATGGAAAGCAAATGAATGAAGCATCATGAAGAGGCAAAAATAAAAGTAAAACAAGTTCTTGTAAAGTCTACAAAATTAAATTAAAATTAAGACTTGACTATCTCTGACTAGTGCGATAATTAATAACTTTAACTAGGATAAAATAAATAAGATAATATATATATAAAAAATAATATAAAATGAAAAATGTCCATTTGATGCAACAATTATTTATTTGACTTAAGAAAGAAATCCAAATCCATCACAACATATAAGTTTCTGAAACCACATCAATATTTATATTTACTGCATAAATTTATAGAAAAACTACAACCCCTTAAGCAGAATTTTAACATCTTGATGACTGCGAAATTGCTCAATTGCTGATTCATTCTTGCCATTAGAATTGAAAGGGCGAACAACAATTGAAAGTCTGTTGATCTTGGCTACTGTTTGCCAAGTCTAGCAAGTATCTGGGAGATATATCTATTACAATGTATCTCATAGCATGTTGCGGCTTTGTTTTGCTTGCAACTCTCGTAGCGGATGCTTAATTGTTGTGCAGACCGAAGCGGAGGCGTTTTCACTTGAGGCCTTTTTTTATAATTATTATGACAATGTTTTCGGGTCTGCAGTTGCCGCTGCTGCTGCTGCTGCTGCTGCTGCTGCCTTTGGTATGCAAACAAAACACCAGATCGGAATGGAAATAATGGAAATGCTTGAACACCAGCTGGTCACAAGTACAAGCAAAACAACAATCAAGTTCGTGCCACTCGATATACAAATGTAGCTGAGTGTGTGTGTGTGTGTGTGTGGTGGGCGTAGGGGCTGCCCCACCTCAATTACTGCAGTGCCGCTGCCGCTGCCGCTGACTCTGCCGATTGCCGCATGCCGCATGCAATCTGCATCTAAATTGATCGTAATAATTATTGTATATGTCGGTTGTTGTCTTGTTGCTGCCGTTAAAAGTAGCTCAAGTGGTTTTCTATTTTGCTGCTGCAACAGCAGCAACAACAATATCAAACAACAACAACAACAACAGCAGCAATAACGAGAACTGCCTGTTTGGCTTTTTGAAGTCGAAGAGAAAAGTGAAATTTTTTCATTAACGCTTCAATTGAACACTGCAGACACGGTGGCACGTACATGCATATGGATTTGCCCCAATGTATCTCACAGATACAAAAGTTGGATGGAAAAAAATTACATTTCGATTTGAGTTTTGATTTCAATTGAATTTGTAATTGTTGCCTTTTTACGTTTGTCTTTTATGTGTGTTTATCTTATTTCTTTTTCCCTAGCTTGATAATTGTTGTGCAAGTTATTTCAATCTTTTATAAATGTTTTTTTTTGCGTTTGTTCTTTGTTTAGATATTGTAGCTTCTGTTTGTGATGCTCGTAGCCGTTGTTGTTAATTTGTATTTTTTTTTCTTTTTATTTCCCATTGATGTGGAAAAATGAGGAAATTTTATTTGCCGCACGCCCTTTCATTGAAATTTTTGAAGTGTGTTTTTCCATTTAAGTAGACTCTTTGCCTAGTGACCCAAATTTGCTCTATCAGTTTTGTGATTTATGCGAATTATTTGCTTTGGATACAATAAATTCTCATTTTAAGTGCTGGCAAATGTTTTTCCCATATACAATTGGTAGTATAATAGATGATATCATACTTGAAACCGAAACGGAAACAGGATAAATTAAGTTCTTATGCACTTTAGAAACTCAATCAATTAGGAATTTAATTGGCCGACTTTTGATGGAAATGTCATATGAAATGGAGCTGCCAAAAACAATATTTAAACTGTTTTAAGTTAGCCAGTTGATTTCTTTTTTTTTAATATATTTATCTAAAGCTGAACGTAACAAAAAAGGCAAGTCTAAATGTAACTAGAATCACGCACCTATCGGCATCTGTAGGGTCTCATAAATGCAGTTAGAACGTAAAGTAATAGATACGCACACTGCAGATACATTTCAATCTCGTGCCCTGTCCATATCTATCTCAATCTGCGGCCGGTTGTCTAATCAGCCGTTAATCGCCGGCATGTACGCAACTATGGCAATCAAATGACGGCTTGGACATCAACAAGTCAGAGACTGAAACGACTTGAACATCTCAGCGACTCACTTCTAATAACGTGCAACGTGGCGCATAATTGCACGTGCTGCGTTTTCCTTTGAAGTGGAACTGCAACAGCAGCAGCATCTACAAGATACACTAAAGACATTTTTAAGATACATTTCCACTGCTTCGAATTGCAGTTAAACTTCACTAAGTAATAAACAACAATTTAATTTAATAAAAATATATACATAAATCAGAAAAAATAAAGTTTGTGGATATAATTAATTATCATTACTTTGAATTAATTGAAGCTCTTGTAATATATAGTATGTAACTTATAAAAGTAAATCAGGAATGAAAAAATACTAATATGCTATAATAAATAATATTAAATGAAATTATTTTAACAATTAAATATAAATAAATGTGAAACTGTCTGTCTTCAGAGCTTCTTAAGTTTATTTTCTCTTGCAATTAATTTATTTGGTTTCAGTTCAAGTTATCGAAGCTCTACTGTTGTTTACTAAGTTGTGCGTTGTACAGCAGCAACACCAATCGCTGTTTATTTATTTTTTTCGATTTAGTTAATTTTACTGTCCAGTTGGTGGAGGGCTGGTTCAGCAAAGGTCCAGGCTCTCAATGAGATCAATGTTCGATACGTGTGGAAATTACTATATAATTGGTGGTGCCACAGCGTGTTGCCACAGCACAGAATGAAAAGGAAACTCGAATTGTATGTCAGTAGTTGCGTTTGCGTTGCGTTTTTCGCGTTGAGTGAAAAGACAACGAGAAGGTATCACTGCAATTTGCAATTGCACAGGTGGAAATTTATTTCGATGCCAAGTGCGATAATACAAAACCATTTATTTTCACGAGGCCTTCAGGCCTCCTCGACTCGTCCGCTTGCCCCCCCCTCTTGAATTTATAGCTCAACTTTTCCTTTATGCCACTCCTGTCCGCAACTTGGCATTGGCATTGATGTTGGCCTGAACTGGCCAATGACATTGCGGATTCATTTTTAAAGCACTGCCCAAAAGTTTAAAGTTCAATCCTGTGAACATGCGACAAGAAGAAGGAGCGTACTGTAGTCACTGGACTGTGAATAGTGGACAAAGGACAGTGAACTGAGTACTATGGACATATGCTCTGACTTGGACTTGGGTTTTAAGCTGCATGTTCGCCGTTCTGTCTACACGCTGTCAATGCGCTTTGGTTTGATTAATTACAAAAGCGCCGCACAGTAACAAAAATGCAACCGAAGTTGGTAAGCAAACGAGGGAAGGAAGAATAGTTTCGGAACTGTATGACATTGTGTAGATATGGCTTTGATTTATAAAGGTAGTTCGCTTAAAGAGAGCAGTAATGTTAAAACTATAATTTTCTTACAAACGTATTAATTTGATTTTATTTTATTTCGCTTCAAAGAACTTTACAAAACATGCTATAAATAATAAATTGAATTCAAATCTATATAAATATGGCTTATATCAGTAATCAAACAATTCTTAACTCAATTTTATAGAGATACGGTTAACCATATATTTGTCTATACTCTAGTTTCCATCAACAGTTGTGGCATCTTACGATGTAACTTGCCATGTGTTGAGGGAGTAATCTTACAGCCCTGGCACGTTGCATGCTACAAGCTCCTTCTGCTGCCAGCTGCCACCGCCGCTGCTGTTGGCATCCGAGTCATGTTGTTTACGCCATTTTACACCGCTTGACAAATAAACTAAGCCAACTAAGACAACGTCAATGTGGCAGTTAAAGTTGCAGTTGGCTTCAAGGTAACTTGCATTGACATAATTAAATTAATTTACGTGGCAGCGGCAAATGGCGATGTCTAATTGGCAGCGCCAACATATGGACAACTGGCTGTAGCTGTGGTTGTGTGATGGGAACGGCCAATACTGACTCTGTTAATACGAAAACCAAAACCAAATGCTGCTCATATATCATGCGGGCAGCCGCAATTAAAATGTCAATCTCTTGGCAAACAATGCGAAACGCTGTGGCGTCTCTAACTAGCTTAGTCAATTGAGTTATGCAACACAGTTTCTTTTGAAGCTTTCCAGTTTTTTTCTACTTTTTGCATAATTGTGACATTTTGCAGCGTCTCGAGATATAAATCATACGCACTGTTGTACACGCTGAGGCGCTTGTCAGCGCACATCACAAAATGTGATGCATGTTGCAGTTGTTCCAGTTGTTATTGTTGTAGCTGTTGTTGTTGTTGTTGCGTGGGGCAGCTGCACACAGCTGCAAAATGTCAAAGTTATCGCACACCTTGCCAAACTGTCAACAGTCGTCGGGTGTTTGCTTTTGTTGCCCACGGGTTGCATGACCTAATTAATGCTCAAGCCAACCACCTTTCTCCCTCCACCTCTCCGCCGGCCACCCACCATCATTCATGCCACACACGCCAACCAATTGCTCCCTGAAACTCTTCAGTTGCGGCTAGAAAACTTTTTCTTTTCACTCTCTGAACTCTCCCGATGCTCGACTTTGACATGTGGCCAACACTACCCGTCGCCCCCTGTCGCCCCCTGCGTTGCCTGTCATCCAAATTCCGGTTGCAGATGAGTCACACGGTTGGGGAGTGCAGAAGGGTAAATGGGGCAGCGGAGCGAAAGTCGCGCAAATTTCATTTAAGCTGTGTAAAAGTGTAAAATGATGTTAAAGTGCGACCAAAAACAGCAAAGGTTAACATGCCCTTTGGCTAATTTTAAGTGGAATTTAGTAAACACAATTAAGCGTTTAGAGCAACTAAAACGAATTCGCCAAAAACGAGTCAATTTAAAGGCGAAAGTGGGTGACAGAGTGTCTAGGTGCGTGTGTGGAGCGGAATAAACTGTGAAGCAGCCGAAAATTATTAAACGTATTTAAATATGTATGTTAGACTTTTTAATTAAGAGCTTCTGTTGATATGAGCAAAAGTTTAATATTAAAATTCAAATAAACAATTTATCAAATTTTATATTGTTTAAAAACTTCAACAACAGCATATAAAATAAACATAACTTTGATTGTAGCCTCTTGTTAAAATAGTTCAAAATATAGAAACAATTTCAAATAAATTATAAACAATTTTTAAAATTCACCACACATTTTTTATAGTCACATACATTTTATTGTGAATACTTAATTCGACTTTAAAGATTTTAGTTTACTATTATGAATAAATTGCTCCATTTAAATGAAAACAATTTTGAGCCAAAAAAATATTACCTCTTAAATCTTCATTTTTATTTAAAAATATTCTGAATAAGTCAGATTGAAAGATATTCGAATAAACGTGAGTCAGCTTCTGCCTGTGTGTTGTGGCTAAAATTGTTTGCATTGTGTAAATAGCCGGCACGACAAGTGCGACAAACGACTGTCAGTCAATTGTAGCATTAAAGTTCACATTTAGCATTGCTCAAAGCACTTTTTGGCCAATCCCCAGAGAGCTGAGTGTTTGCTATTTTGGCCAACTTGCCACGTTGCCACGTTGCCACCTGGTGCACTAACTGTGAGTAATGCCCAACGACTTTCATTGAGAAAGTGGCAAAACTGAAAAAAAACAAAAAGTGTTACAGGTCAAGTTGGAGTTGTAGTTGGAGTTGTTGTATATTGAGGTGATTAATACAGTTTAGAAGTTCAATGGAGTTGACCCAGTTAAGATACTTGACACCTGGCCAAGGTACGAATTCAAATTAGTCGCAACTAGTTGCAGTAACCTTGTCGAATTTAATTGAAAAATGCATTGAGCAACTGATTTTATAGTTTATTGCAACTCCGGCTTAGACACGCACATGCAATGCAATCTGCCATCGACCGACATGCAACGTGCGGCTTTTTGTATCTGCAAGATACACATATTTCAAGTGTCTCGCCGACAGCTGCCTTATTATAGATGCTGTTGCCGATTATTGCCTGGCCCCAAAAACAAAAAAAAACGTTAAAAACAAAAACAAAAATACAACAAGTAACAACAACTGTGGCAACTGAGGCAACTTCATAAATCTACGCGGCAATTTTGACACATGCCACAGCAACTGTTGACTGCCGCCTGATGATCAACTTTATGGATTCGACATATGGTGGGTGGCTTTTTGACAGGCATTTTGACACTTGCGGCTGAGCTGTCAGCGGGTATTTATGAGCTCCTGATAACAGCAGCAGCGGCAGCGGCAGCAGCAACTTAAACTTACTTAGAGCGTACTTTAATTGCAACAAGTTTGCAGCAAACTGCTAACTGCAACTTTAAGTGCCTCATGATCGACAATCGTTTGGCAAAATGACTGCCGCACGTTTAGCACATCAGCATCAGCAAAGTTGCAACTTCCAACTGCAACTGCAACTGCAATTGAAAGTTGAAAGGATCGTGATATAGCAAGCAGGCCAGGTCGCTCTATGTTGTTGCAAGTTGGTTCGGTTGCATGATATACACGCATGATACAAACGCCTGCAACAGACACCGCTCAAAAGTAATTAAAAAACGCCGTTCAACGACGTGGAAAGCTTTCCCAGATAATGGCTGCAATAATAGAAATGGTAATAGCACTAAGCCAAAGTCATTGAAAGAAAGCAAAGCACCAAAAAATGAAAAAACCAAAGATAAAAGAAGAAAAATAGCACAAAACTAACAGGAAGACAACGAAGACGTTTATACACTACCATATCTCGAGTTATATTTCAATTATTCACAAATAGTTACCAATGTTATCAAAGGCTGGTAAAAATAAAATATAATTATAATTTTCTCTGATTTAAATAGAAAGTTTTACTTTCCAACAATTAATTTACGTTTTAAATATCCGCAAAATGTTACAAATATGAAATGAAATTAGAAGAAAATAAATATACTTAATTTAACAACAGTTTTCTATAATTTATATATAAGATTCATTCAAATTATTTTCACTCAAATATTTTTTCGATATTCGATTGCTGGGAAAGTCAAGAGACTCGCGAAAAGCATCGTTATGGAGAAAAATTACAATATTAGCTGCAGTTGGCTCGTTGCGGCTGTTAAAACTACTTGAAATTGGCAGATAGGCCAGAAAAGCATGCAGGAAGACAGAGAGAGAAAGAGAGAGAGAGAAAGAGAGGGAGAAGCAGGTAGAGCTAGGTAAAATGATAGACGAAACTAGGCAGAGGAAATCCAAGCAGCTGGTCATGCTGGAAGCCAAATGGCAATGGCATTGCCGGCAGCTTGTATGACTGTGTGTCGATTTGTTGGTGCCGCCAACTGCCAACTGCCACACCCCTCGCCCCTCGCCCCCCGCCCTACCGCCAACAACCTTCATCCAAGTTGGCTGATGGACAACTCCGTTTGAGCAACGCGCACAGTTTGAAATTCATTTATCATTTTATTGTGGGGCAAATAGATGCAGTCATTCTGAAATACTTACTCTCCAGTTACACACTCACACACACACACTTGGGTACTTGGCATATGTAAATGGTTACGGAAGGTAGCAAAAAAAATCTCAGACTTGCCCCTGCTGGTCATTTTCTCTAACGATTTTTAACAGTTTGCTGCCACAAGTTGGAGTTGCATTTAATTTGGCATATTAATTTGCCACTGAACTGAGCTGGAGGCTAGTCCAAGTCTTTACAAGTCGTTCCAGTAATGTGATAATATTATAACTGAAACGAGAGTAGTTCTTAAAGATATTTCAGAAATTACAGTAATGTGTGGACTGCGACTGAAGACTGCAATAAATAAAGACTGTTAGAATATTCAAATTAAAAACCTGAATAACTATACTTCCGTATTCCTATTTTTTATTGAATACCTTAAATACGAATTTTAATCAACTCCTAGACTTCTTTTTTTTGTTAATTTCAAACTCCAGTTTCTAGCTCTTCTTCTCGTATTATATTTATTTCTCCCTGAAGTCCCTTATTTTCGTTGGAAACTACACTTCATTGGGTTATTCGCCTTGACCTCAATTGCTTTTGAAATAATCTTCATCTATTTTGGTCTCTTTTGTTTTCAAAAAGGCGTATCCCCGGCAATTGAGTCTTGAGATCCACACATGCTTCTCAAAATTTATATTCAACATAATCACAACTTCCTCAGAAGTTTTGCAAAAAGCTAAACTCCTAGCTGTGAGCTGTGAGCTGTGAGAGCTGCACCACATGGGGCCACCCACATGAATGCAAATGCCTGACCTTTATTCCATCTTTTAGCTGGAGCTGTCCGCGGGCAAAAGTTGCCTGGGTAAATCAGTTCAAGGTTTCCAGACAAACTGCTAACCGAATCGTAACTCACAAGCTCGAAGACTCGAGAGATGAGTTAAAACTTCTTTTGTAGGATTCGTTCGGTTCAAGTTGTTTGCTCTTTTGTTAAGTTTGCGTTTTGTGTCTTTTTTCTGTTTTCTGTTTTCATTTTTCAGCTTTGAGTTTTATTTTTTTTTTTTCGGGTGGCCGCCGCTCTTAAGTAATTTATTGTGTATCGGAAATTTTGAATTTGCATGCCAAAGCCATAATTCTTAATTTACTCATTCTTCAGCTTTTATTATGAATGCTGTTGCTGTTTGCTGTTGCTGTTGCTGTTGCTATTGGGGCTGTTCCGACGGCTGCGTGTGACCACAAGACAGCCCCCCAATTAACTGCCACAACCGCAGCTCGGAACCTCAAGCTTACGGCTTGCTTGCGGCCAAAGCGACGTCATGCAGCTGCAACTGCAACTGCAACATTTCAAAAATGTCGGCAGCTTTTAGCTACGCTCAGACTGTAGGCTGTAGGCTTCAACTTGAGAACACTTTCAGTTTTTAGACACAAAGAAGAAGAAAATCAAACTCACACTAATTGCTATGATCAGACACAGTTATAAATTTTTAAGTTGTTATTGTTGCGTATTCAATTTCTTCTACACAGCAGCAACAGTTGCTGGCTTCTTGCTTATCATATCATTCCAATGCAATCGTCCATATTTCTTTAAAAATTTGTTTAACTGCCACAAGTTGCACATGGAACTGAACTGAACTGAGTGCTTCGTACGGCAATAAACTACAAATTGGTCTGTCTTTTTATTGCCTTTTTGGCAGTCCACTTGACTCTCTGTAATTATGGGCAATTTAAATAAATTAAGCGCACTTTTTAAGATTTCTTAAATATATAGCTAAGTTTTTATGAGAGTTCTTTTGTTAAAATTTACTAAATTATTTAAAATTTCGAAAATCGCAGATGTGAAAAGAATCCAAGTATTTTGCTAGACTTCCGACTTCAGTATTTATTACAGATCCTGCAAAGTTCAGATAAAACTATTTGAAATGATAGATTTATAGCTTTGGCTTATGAAAATTCTACATTTCACTTTGTTATCGTTATATGTATTGTTGACTACTAATAAATTAAATATCTATCGATAAAATGCTATCTCAATAAATAGCTAACTAAAGTCAGCTTAAAGAGTCAGTCGTTAATAAAAAGTATTTAATCGAGTTTTAATTGCATATTGAACTTTAATATGAACCGAATGGCACATGCAATATGCAAATTGAAATTGAAATCGAAGTAGAAATCAAAGGGGCACCCACAATAAATCAATTTAATTAACGACGTATTTAACATTTAAATGAAATGCTGTTAGCGCAGCAAGCTAAATTCACATAAATAATACAATTTGCAATACACGACGCCGACAAGGGAACTATGCGAATTTAAAGTCAATGCAAATAGACAAAAGTGTCAAATAAATATCGAGTATTATATTGATCAATCGTAAGATAAACAAACGACATGGCCAGACAGTTATCGACTGACCAAATGTGCGGCAAGTTTTGTTTGACATTAGAAACTGTCATTTGTTTATTAATTTAAATGTGGTCGAGACGGGTATGATGTATATTAGAGGGAGCATGAGACATCAGTTTTTTAGTCAGTCAGTCCGTCAGTCCCTTAAAATACCTAGTTATAAGTTTAGCAGAGGAACAAAATGTGTGTCCTTGATACATAATAGCTTCGAATGCATTTAAATATTCTTTAGTCTTCAGTACAACTCATATTGACTTGTAATCATACTTAAAATTTCAAACACGGTATCCAGTTGGTCAAACACTTTTCGATTCTCAGTTCATTTCGAAAATCAAAAGTAAAATTTACGAGTATGCATTGTCGAAAACTTGCCGAGCTCGGAAGGGGGCGCTGCCTTATCGCTGTTATTTAAATAAAAATCTAATTGAAATATATATTTGTTGTTCAGTCATAGCAATAACATGATAAATGCTTGTACGCAATTTGTTACCTCATCGCCACTGCGAAGAGGCAGCACAAATTTTATGCTAATTTGGACAAAACTAGATGTCGATATTGTTTAATTGAGCCAAAGTCAAAGCCAAAGCCAAAGCCAAGCAGCGCTCGTCATTCAACTGAACGGCATCCCAAATAACACACAAATTTTAATTAGCATATTATGAGAATCAACACAAATGCTCAGGTTAAAGAAGATCTTGGACCAAAGATAAACCTGCAAATTTATGGGACTTTGAACGGCCAGAGCGACACAGAAAATGGCAAAGTCAACACACAATTAAAACAGTAAGAAATATCGATTGGTTTCTGAAATTAAACGAATTTTGAATGCCCTTTAAAACTAAATAGCATTAATTATTATTTGAATAAAATAGATTGTAAGCCCATCATCAGATCAAGATAGCTTTATTACCATTTATACTTTAAGCAATTATTGTTAAATTCAACGGCATCTTAATTAAATTTTTCAGTTTGTAGATATTTTATCCTTTTTCGATCAGAAGCTTAAGTTCTTCTAACCTTCATATACCCTTTCAAATATGTTATTCTGGCAAGGCAAGCGGGTAGGGAGTATTTTGTAGAAGATCCACATAAATTACGCAACTCATGTTAATGAAATGGACGGAAACATGTGTTCGCTGTCGCGTATATATTGTTTTTTTGGCATTGCTGCGAAGACGCTACAAATTGTTTTATCAAAATTATGGGAAAATGCTAATTAGACAAATAAATTGGGCATCAAAATTAATAAACAATTTCGAGTGGAGCTAAAATAAAGAAAAAAAAATTAATTCAATAAAATCTGGTCGCACACTGATTAAATTTCACACTCAAATGGTGAATAAGCCCAACAAAAAGTTGTCCAAACAAATAGCTTGTGAATTAATTGGGACCTTTGATTTGCCGCAGACTTTTTTTCATTTGCCACAAGTTGGAATTCGCTGCAAAAACTCGACAATTCTATGCTAATTAAGTCATTAAAAGAGATGTTGTTGTTGTATTTTTTTTTAGATACTTCATGCGTACTAAAGTGTACAGGGAATCTAAAGGCGGCACCTAAAGGAAAAGATCTGTTGTTGTTGTTGTTGTTGTTGTTAGTAAATGTTTTGCCACTGCTGTAAGCAGCAGCAACAATAATAACGAATCCATCAAAATAGCACGTTTATTGTGTTTATTCGAATACAATGGCTAGTTAACAGTAGTTTTCAGTTAATTAATTGGAAAATAAATGTCGAAAAAGAGAAAGAGATTTAAATTTTAAGCACTACAAATCATGTTTTAATTTTTTAACAACGACACGACGACTTAACGTCTATTTGGATGCCAAAAAAGTTTAACAAGCAGCTATAATTAAATTGTCAGCTCCAAACACGCATTTAGTTGCGGAAATAAGAGCCTTTTATGTAAATGAAATATATAGTATATAAATATCTCTCAATTGAAACAAATGCTGCTGTCTGATTTGAACAATCTCTGTGTGAATCTGTGACCTAAAAGTCTCTTGAGCTAATCAATAAGTTATGCCCGACAGCTGAAAAGATCAAGTGCATGAATCTATTTAAATATACTGTCAGCTCTATACAAAATTGTAGTTGCCAATGATCGATCTAATTTTAATTTAATTAAAATGCTAAAACTCAATGAAAACTAGTTACAAACTAATAAAATAATCTTTGATTGTGTTTAAATTAAAGATACAAAATCCAAATAAAAGTATAATTTAAACTCTTTTTAAACCTTTAAGAAATCAATAAAAATAAAATAATGTTGTTTAGCTACTTGCAATCGAGTTATTATCTTGTTTGTCTGCGAATACATTGTATCCATCTAACCAATTAACTGCCATCGAAATTAGATAATTCTTAAAGCCGTAATGGATAGCTTTAAGTTGAGAACAAGCCATCGACACGAATCACATTCATATACATACATATATCCATGCCTATATTCACTTATGGCATATATATTTGTATAGTGATTCAACTTTTATTAGCTGACTGACGGAGGCCAATGCTGACTGTGGACTTGGATGTGGCTGTGGATGTGGATGTGGATGTGGCTGTGGATCTGGCCATGCTTTAGCCATTTGTTTTTATTGCTTATCAGCAATTGTCGGTTGCTGAAGCTTCCTCTGCCCGCGAAGCGTAACAATGTTGTTGTTGCCACTTGAGGCGCCTCGCTATGCGATGCGTCAGTTCGTTAGCTGCTCAGCAAAGAGCAGCATGAGGAACACATATGAACATGTGTATAAAGTGAGCATAGAGAAAGACGTAGAGAGATACAGAGAGAGAGGTAGAGAGAGAGAAAGAGACAGCGACAACAGCTGATCAGCGAGCAGTCAGAGAAGAGGAGAGAATGGAGCAAGTTCGCACTATACAATGGGCGAATTTAGTAATTTAATTAATTTTAAGTACAGTTTTAATTCAGATTAAGCATTTTAACTAATAACTATTGTTAAACACTTATATGTAGCATATGCATTCAATTCTAAATCTAAAGTTTGATAATTCTTAAAAATCTACTGGAATTTTATCACCAACAACTCTGGAGTATGGAGTCTAAAAACAAGGAAATTTTAGTGTTTAGCCCACTGTGCGCCAGATACAACATCAGCTGAAACTTGAAGTTGATGCTGAAGTTGGAAAGACGCGACGTCAACGTCATGTTTGGTATGATTATGCCCGGAAGCACTAATTACCTTATTTACACTTTTATAACTTGGCAGCAACGTTGCGCATGCGCAGATCGCATATCACATATCGCAGATCTCTAACAGTTGTTTATGACTTGTGGAAGCTGCGGTTGCCCGTCAGTCCATCAGTCTGTTAGTCCATCAGTCAATCAGTCGGAGAGTTAGACAACCACCTTTGACGGATGTTAGCTGTTTTTTTTACTGTGTGTCCAAAACAAAAGTGAAAATTTGCCTAAATATTATATTTGATATTTGGGTTGTGGAATATGGAGTTTGGGCAAAAAGCGAGTCCAGTCTTAATCAAGTCCTGCAGTTATAGAGCAAACAATCAATTGCCATGCCACGTACAGCTCAGATCAAAAGTAACCAAGTGGTTCGTTTGCTGTCTAAATGCCTCTAGCCACAAGCCACTCACTCGACTTGTTGACTCGACGCGACTCAACTCGACTTGGTTGATAAAGCCGTTTTTCTTTTTTTTGGGTGCAGTCAGTATGTTGGCCGGGCTTTAAGACGCTGCTACCGATTGCCGGTGATTAAGTCATGAATCAGTTGCAGCTACACGAGTAACGGTTAAAGCGGCTCTAACTATGAATTTTGGTGGGCGTGTGCCTTGCAGCATAAAGCCCAAATCGAACCACAAAACCGAACCAAACCGAACTACTAAAACAGTCGACTAGTCGAGTGATTGTCATGCTTTAGTAAAATCAATTTTCCACCAATTTCTTGTCTTTTCCTTCGATTTTGTTATTGTGTGTGTGTGCGATCCTGAAATACAAATTTCATTTCATTGGTAAATTGCAATGTCAAGTAAATTTTCTATAAATTGCCTGCAAATCAGCAGCGAAAGCTGACAGTGAAAATTAACATGTCCAGACAGACGCACACTGGTTCAAAGTACTTTCAAAACTTTTAGTACAAAATTTAAAAGCTTAAAGTACAAAATATGAATTATTTATTATTTCTATCAATATGCTTATACACATTTCAAAATCCTAAGGATGTTCTAGTTCTAATACAAGCTAATTATAAAAAAGAAATGTAATGAAATTATGATTTTGATATACAGATATAAAAAATGAGACTATATTCTGTATACTCTATAAAATGAAAACAAATTTATAAGTACTTGTAAAAAATGCCTGAGCACAAGAATGTTTTATATCTAGTAGTTATACAAATTATAAACAATACAGCACTATCTATTTAGCTAGATACAAAATTGAAGCCAATGTGCTCTATAAGACTTTAACTTGCTAGGTGTTTTTGTTATGAGAAGAACTCCAAAGGAAAGGGAAATGATCGCTGATAATCGTGATAATAACACAAAGCACTCGCACCACTGTGCAGACAAAATCGAAGCCTGAACCGCCTCCTGGGCACATGCAGGTGCCCAGTTTGAAATCTGAAGTTGCATTCCTCTGCGTCGCCAACAGCAACAGTGGCAGTTTCGCCCCCCTCTGTTGCAGATACTTTGCGGTCTGATTGAGAGTTTGGATTCTTATTTTGGGGGCTTTTCAATTATTAGCAACGCCTAACGAATGCCAATTTCCAAGTTGTGTTTGCATAAAAATATATTTTTACCACAGAGCATGGAAGTATATGCGGTTTGTCTCTGCCTCTGAGGTATCCGATGGATTTGTATTCGTTTTCGAACGTTGCAAATCCATTCTAGATTTTGGCAAAGTCTCTGCATTGTTTGCTCTGGACAGGGTCAACAAGTTAATCACATTGTGTGGCATGGAATATAATAGAATTCTTATTTAGCTGCTGCTCAAATTGCGGCATAATGTTGTTCTTGTTCTTACTCCTGTTGTTGCTGTTGTTGTTGTTGTTACTGTGGGGAATGGGGCACGCGTTGGGGCCTTAATAAGACAACGGTCATACTGTCTGTTGCCGTTGCTGTTGTTGGCACGGAAATTGACGTTTAAAGCGATCGGCGGAACCGGCCAGCTGTCTGGCCTTTTTTGGCCAAGAAGCAAGTACGCTTTTAGCCTTTGGCGTTCAAATTGGCAAATTAAGTCATACGCCTGCAACGGCGTTGTAATTTATCTTTGTTTTTTTTTGCAGCTCTTATTCTCTGCAATTTTCTGTCCTTTATTTTGCAATAATTATTGATTTATTGTCTTGTTTGCTGTCAGCCACATACGAAAAATTATTCAAAAATAAAATAAACGAATTAGTAAATAAATACTTATAGCTGAAATCAAAGTACCGCCGAATTCATTATCACATGAATGCGAAATGTATTTCGGGTTCAAATACAAGAAAAAAAATGGGAAGGCAAAGTAAAGTTCTCAGCGCCCAATTTCCCGAGTTGTAGCGCAAAATGATCATTAGTAAATGTAGCTAATGATGGGCAGATCTCAGACCTCAACTTGAAGTTCGATTTTGAGTTCGGTAATTGGAAAGGCACGCACATTAGGGCGTAGGCATTTTGATAGCTAGAAAGTAAAGGGTAGAGAACGCGGCAACCAATTAATTTAAAGAGCATTTGGAACCAAAACCTTTCCCTTTTTGACCGAGCTACCAGGCGTGTTCAGGGCATTAATATTTCACGCCTATTAATCGAATGGTAAACTAGTGCAGAAAATGGCTTAGAGGCATTTCTATGACTAGATAATGACGAAAGTGGAATTGGGTTGAACGATAATGGGCCAATAAAGTTGAATATTTAATATCGTAATAGAGTAACTGGAGCTCTGTTAAAATGCTTTGGCATTCTATTTGGGTAACAGTAAAAGATGTTTAAGAGAATATATTAAATGATGTAGAAAACTTAATAATGGAAGCCTCTATAAGGTTTTTCTGCAGAAGAGATGACTAATAACAAGTAGACATCTTTGAGCAAAAATTGCATCATGTTGTAAACTTGTTGAAAATTCATAACGTTCTCAGATTAAATGACTAACCATACACCTGACTTTCCAAAGTGAAACACTAGGCTTTGCAAATTTCCACTCAACTCTTTGAAGATTTAAAGGAGCAACTAGTTTAACTAGTTTTCCCACTCGCAAAGAGTCTATATGGTAATTTAGTCAAGAGTGTGCACAATCTAGCGAAATAAATTAAATTGCAAAATATTTTTAACGCCTGATTATAGAAAATGTGCTACACATTTGTTAGCCTGTTGTTCGATGGAAAAACAATTTCCATTTCCTGACAGGCCGGCCACAAGCTATCAGCTACCAGCTACCAGCTCTCAACTCTCTGCTCTCTGCTCTCTTCTGTCGGCTCGAAGCTGGTTGTTTGGAACAATTGTTGGTTTCGCTTGTTGCGCTTTCTTGTAGTTCACGGTTTGAGGCATGAAACCCACTTATCTAATTGCGATTCCGGGAACTGGTTTTCCTTGATACATTTTTCTCAACTCATTAGAACTCAATCATAACTTGGACCATATGAGTGTGTCTGTGTGTGTAGATGCTCGTTTGCCTAAGCATTGCATCTGTTTACTATACTCTATCTCTGTCTCTTTCTCCCTCTTTCTCTGCCTCCCCATATCCCTCACTCTCTCTCTCTTTTTCTCTCTCTATCTGTGTCCATGCAATAGGCAAATGTAATCGTTGGCTACATATTTTTCAGACAAGGCGCGCAATTGTTGCCGTGAGCAATTTTTAACCAACCCAACAAGCCAACAATAACAACAACAACAACAACAGCAACAGCAACAGCAACAGCAACAGCAACAACAACAACAAAATAGAATAAAAACACGCCGGACGTGTTCCATAAACAACACTTTGATTACGACGACGTGGGCGCACAAACGCAAATCGATGTTTTCATATGGAAATTGAATCAAAGTCAAGTCAACTCGCTGCCCACTACAGATGTAAGCGTGTCGTGACACGGACAGGCACGACACAAGTGAAGCACAATTAAACTTTGTTCGACTTTTAGCAGGAATATCCATTTGGGTCAAAATTAAAGTAGAAATAGTATTTGAAAGATTCATTTGATAATACAGAATCATTTTATAGGATAATTCAAGATCAATGAGATGTTCCGCGCAAATATCGGTTCGGCTATGACTAAGTTAGGCAAGTTTGAAATCGGGTAAACCTTTGTCTGGCAACTTTACAAGTCCCAATTTGATTGAATCTCAAACAAAACTATTATCTTTTAGTCAATCATATATATTTTTTAAATTTGAATATCCTGCTTATATCCAGATAGCATTGTATAGTAAGTGCTTTTGGGGAACAATTCCAAATATTTCAACCAAAATTTATGGCCTCAAAATGCAAGTTCGAAAATCGTGTTCGTGCTCGTGTTATTTCTGACAAGAAGATGTGTTCATCTCCAGCAACTCAGCACCATAACATGACTGGATACAGTTCGCCAGTCGACAGAGAATGTGGAGCACAGCAGCAGCGGCAACAACAGCAACAGCAACAGCAGCAACAGCAACAGGCTTACAATTGTGGCACAACCAACGCCAACCAATTGGCCTTGATGGAGCTGGAACTGGAGTTGGAGTTGGAGTTGGAGAGACCCATGGCGTCAGCGCTTTTGTGACCAGCTTTTCGGCCAGTAGCCCCCAGACTCAAGTCTCAGTCTCAGTCAGAGCTGGAGTCTCAGTCTCAGTCTCAGTCTCAGGTCTCTGTCATTCATTGGGGCAACTCTTTTGTGGTTTTCGCTATGATTATTAATCAATTCTTTCATATCATTTGGTTTGAATTGAATTCTTTATTTTTGACCAAGTCGTTTATTAAATCTGCGGTTGCGCTCGATGTCTGTCCGACTGTCCGAGTGTCTGCCCATCTGTCTGGTTGCCTTTTTTACTCTAATTAATTCAACAAAGGTTTCTGGGCCATCTATTATGAACGGTTTTCCGTTTGGCTGCTGTGAAAGGTAGCGCTCATTATTTGCATGTTTATGTTTATTAAATTCCATTTAATTACCGCAATGAACTACACACACACATACACACACACACACATACACATAAACAGAGGCAAACATATTTCAAATCAAACAGAAAATGTGAATAAAAAAATATTGTATTATTAATTGTAAATTAATGAAAAAATATTTTTTCATTTGTTACTTTGTAAAAGGGCAAAATTATTCGAATGGAACTATTTCTGTATGTATTCAAATAGTATTATTGCCATTGAATGTTGATTATTTAAATTGGATTTTTTAGAATGTTTGTCAACAGTTGAAGCTATTTAAATTACAAATAAAATAGTCAAGTTAAATTCAAATACCAATTTAAAACAAAATTATTTATTGATCTAAATTTACACTGGAGAATTGAATGAATCTCAGTCATTAGACAGGAAAGAAAACTGATTTTTTCAATTAAGAACAAATTACTTAAATACGAGCTTTTAAAATTAATTTTCAGTTGGAACTCTTAATAAAACTATCATGATTAATCGCGAAATGGACGGCAAGATGTTGCCGCTGTAATTATAAAGCTAAGATAGAAAGTATAATGATATTCCTGCCCTTAAATAGCCATATTAAAACCATTTGCACGATACACTCACAGCTCAAGCTGACAGACTCTTGGCTCAAAGCGAGATCAGGGACACGGCAAGTCGCACCCCACAGGAAGTGGACGAAAGGTACTGACAACTCGCCGTCCTGTCTGTGGCAGGTGTCGAAATTGACAGATGAACAAAATGCGACCAAGTTGCAAATAGCAATACCTGTGGCAAGCGGAAGTTTCGAGGAGACGGCGAAACAGGGCGTGTTGACTGTAAGAAAAATGACTCAAAGAGGGGCAACATTCAAGCTGCGACTGTGGACGAGAATGAGGATGAGGATGAGAATGATGCTGGGGATGTGGTTGCTCGACTTCAATTTAAATTTTAATCGCATGCCTAATAGACAAACTTAGAGTAAATGTCAGAATAAAGAGACTAAGAGCTGGCTTAAATCATGTCCACATTTACAAAGTACTTTGCCAGTCAAGCAACAACAACAACATACTCACACTCACACACACACATACACTCACACTACACTCTAGAGTTGAAGTCACGGACACGTCGTCGATGTTGGCCAAGACAAACTTCCGATCACGTTGTAAGTCAGGCAGCGAAATTGCAAAAGGCAGATACAACAACCAGAGCCTAAGCAAAGGGTCTCCAAGGAGGAAAAGAGATAGCAGTGCCAAGCGAGAGGGAGAGAAAAAAACTTAATGGAGGCAAATGCATCAAAATGGTTAATTGGATCTGGAACAGCAAATGACGAACACTTTCAGTGTTTATGGCAGTAGCCACCTAGAGAAGAGGCTTGCAGCATGGGGTATGCGGCATGTGGCAACAACGGTCACAGTAGATGGGCCGGCCGATACCCAAGTGTTTGAGTGTGCAAGAGTGTGTGTGTGTACGTGTTGTTGCAGTTTACAGCAAAAGGAACTTTGACGCAAGTCCAAGCAGCTCAAGTGGCAAGCGTGTTGTACACGACACGCATTAGCGTGAATGAAGTAGTTGCTGCATGTGGCCTGTTGCAACTCTTTCTTTAATCGAATCCAGACGTTACATTTGCCTTCTCTCTCTCACTCTCGTTGCTATTATACATACTTCTCCTCTCTCTTCTTCTCTCACGCATTGCTGTAATTTCCATTTAAGTGCACAGAGCACCAAAACCTAATGTTGCACTTGTTGCAGGCTCTATGAGCTGACTATTATGGTTATGGCATGGTTAAGGTTATTTCCGTGTTCAAGAACACGGTAAAGTTAGGTTCATTTGGGAGATAATATTTGTAAGATTATTTTGTAGTTGTTAAAAATACTAGAGAATCCCTTTTACTTGTCCTTAGCAACAAGTTTCTCCTTTTTACTTAAGTGTCGCCTAGCAACATTGCTTTTATTTATTATTCTCACTCAACTATTGATCCAACAAGCCGAATTTCAAAATTGGTTTAAGATTGACAATAAGCTTTCATTTCTCGAATTGCAATCAATGGATCTTGACTGTAAGATAAAGTACTTCAAACGAATGCCATATCTACATATTAATTCTTAAACTTACTATTAGTTAATAACGATTTGGAGAAGCGCATTTCGGATGCCTTTTGTGTTTTCGACCATCATGGTGACAAATTGATTGATGTCCGTGAAGTGGGAACAGTGCTGCGTCTATTGGGCTGTGTTCCCACTGAAGAAGAGGTCAATGAGGTTATCTCAGCTACCGAGACGGAGGAAACAAGTGGTGTGGTGCATTTAACCAAATTTCTGCCCCACGTTTCACAGCTGCTCATGGAACGCAAGTAAGTTCTTGCTTTTTGAGACACATAAATCGATTAAATCAATTTTTTTTTTCATATATGTAGAATGGAACCAGCAGCGCCTGAAAAAATTCTTGAAGCTTTTAAAATATTGGATTTCGAAAACAAGGGATATCTGACTAAAGAGAGCTTTGGCAAACTTATGATGGAGGAGGGCGAGCCGTTTACACAAGAGGAAATGGATGAAATGTGGCCTGTTGCGATTGATCCAATCAGCGGACATATTCCCTATGAATTGTATTTAAATCAATTGATGGTGAGCATATCTTTAAAGTCTCGAAAAAACTCTTATATATTAAATCATTTTCTTACAGGTTTATCTTTAAATAAATTTACATTTCGAATTTTAAGTTACTATAACAAAATAATATACAATTGTATCTTGAAAAATATAATTTAAAGTTAATTGGTGGAACTATGTAAAGTTTTTAACATCCCAAAATTTTGAATAATTTTTTAACAAGTTGCAAATGGTTTCTTTAAGTTTAGTGAAAATTGTTTTAAATAAATATAAAGTATGCTCAGGAAAAGAAAAATGAAGATAAAAAAAGTTTTACATGCTTTATTGTTAGTTCTCGATTTTCTTTATTAAGAATATTAAGTATACGCTACTACTAAATACAGATTTTTTCTCATTACTTAATTCTTCATCTTTCATAAATTTTGAATTAAACGTTAATTTTATAAGAACTACAATAATTCTATTTTAATTATATTCATATATTATGTATACGTACTTAATATATTAGTGAATAAAGTATGGCAATATTTATTCCAATTAATTATTTATGCATTATTTATATATTAATTTATTGAATTTAATTTTTTAAATGATCATTTAATTATGTATACTATGTTAGCATACCAGGCACTGTTTTGTCTCAGTGTACATTTTAGTTGGTGTGCTATTCTGTGCGTCTGTCGTTCTTTTAGTTACTTTGGCTTTGCATTAGCCACACACTCATAAACACACACAAACAAGTCAAAGCTATTGCTAAAGCTAACTAACCAGCGAGGCAAATGCGTTTCAAAATAGCAAACTTAATCCACACGCCCAGCATCAGGATAGTACGTTCTACATATAGTAAGAGTACAGGACACTCGGCACTCTGAGAGCCAAGTTAAGAAGATGCTGGAGAAGATGAGGATGAAGAGAGAGTTGAAACGAAAGAAGGTGCTGGCTGGTGTGGAACGCAGCAAAGTGGGTTGCGCATCATTAGCACAACTAATGGATGTTCACTTTTCTTGGCCAAAGTTGTTTCAGGCTCTGCCTCAAAGTCGTGTGCGCCTGGCCAGTTGAGAGCCGACCAAAAGGCTGTCTCTCCATCCGTCTGGATGTCTGTAAATTGCTGTTGGTAATATGAGCAGCTAGAAATTTAAATAAATTAAAATACCTCTTTGGAGTTGGATGTTAGTATGGATATCTATTGGGACTAGGGACTGTTTGCAGTGCGTCAAAGCCAATGGCAACAGCAACAGCAATAGCAATGGCAATGGTTAAAAGTCGTGTTCGAGTCGTGTTCTCGCTTCCGTATTTATTAAATACTAAATACACGCTGATGGATGCACTTAACTGCATCTTTTGGATTAAAATATTTCATGTAATTCTACCATTCGTGCGGTTGCCATCTGCACGTTCCGGCGCTTTGGCCAATTTGAGTGATTGCATTGCGCGCATTTAAATGGATGCTGCCATGTTCGAGATTTTGTGGATGCCGCATGTTGCATTCAACTCTCCTCCCTCCTCCCACCTCCTTCACTCTTTTCTCTCTCTCTCTTTATCTATATACATATCTGTATCTCTCTGTCTCTAAACAAGTTCTACGTGCGGCTGCTGCCGGCACGCCTAATGGACTTTTAATCTTTACAACTTGTAAAAATTTTTTCATTTTGAATTGCCGCGTACAAAGTTGATTGCAAATTGTCAGCGCCATAAAAAATAAAGCCAATTGCACTGAACTTTTTGACATCAAATGTCTGCCAATTGGACCAGCTAAGACAAAAGCTGATGACTTAACCCATTACAAGCCATCTAGTTGGTCAGATCTTCGAGATTGAATGTGATAAGATATGATACTCTTCAACGAACTGTCCTTTTATTAATTAATATCAAAAATAAAACGCTTTGTTGAATATATCTAATAAGTCGCAAGACTTGAAATAATGTAGAATTTCTTAACTAACTTTCTTAGGTTTTTTACTCGTACTTCTTTTCTAATGATTCTCGTAATGTTCTTTGCTTATTTGTTATTCATGTGTACATTTCCAGTTTCTTATTTGATTTACTATCTACTATTATCTGTCATAAAACCAGATGAAAAGAGGAATGTTTTCAATGAGACCAACTATAAAATATCTCTGCCTCGTGATGGGTTAAGCATTCTGAAAGCCGAAGTCGTCACAATGTCTGGGGGTCATAAAAATATGCAATGAATAAAATACTATAAGAATGCCGCCAAATTGTCAAAGTTACTTAACTAAAGATGAATTCTTCAAGAGTTTCTGCTGAAATTGCTGAGCATGAATCAATTTTGCCTGCGACTCTGTGGCTGATGATGATTTACGCTCGACGAAGCGTAATTAAGATTTATGCGCCATACTTGCTTGCAAATATCTGAATATCTTATATATATATATATATACATATATGCATATATCAAGACATTTACACACATATGTATTTTGCGGTTTACTTTCGTCTGAGCTATATGAGCTTAATTGTTAGTTATGCTCTTTTGTATGTGGGACATTCAAACTAATTAAGTAGAAAGAATTCCTATAAGATTTATATGCTTCAATAACTGTATTATAATTGCATTTGCATTTGTTTTCTGCAAATTAAGGCAATTAGTTGCACTTAATGACAACGAACGCCAAATTACATAATGTCTCCAAATTGCAACAATAGATGGAAAATATTTTCAAACCTCCCCCCACCTGCCCCACAGACTGCCCTAGGGAGATGCTTAATGAGTGGACTCTGTCGCTTGATTGATAAAATTCTTCAGTTCTGTTATTAATTGCATAAATTTTGAGAAGATTGCAACTGTGTATGTGTGCTTGTGTGTATCGGAAAAGTAATTAACATATTTCAAATGTGGTTTGAAAACAGTTGACAATTTACGAGAAATTCCTCAAGGCAATTTCTCAAATAATTGTCTTTTGATATTTATAATAATAAATGTAGCATAATTTCTGGAGCTTCAATATGCTTGTAAACCAAAATCTAATTTAAATTGCGAATTGATCATTAGTACACATATAGGAGTTTAGTGTAGTAAAAAAAATTAAATTAATTTCTTTACATTAAATTAGTTATCATATTTTCAAGTAAGAGTATTTCTATCTTCTCATAAAAGTCTTTGTTATTCATATTAAATAATAAATTGTGTTTATTTTAAGAGCAATTTAAATTCTGTACAAATATTGAAAAAATGTTTAAAAATATGCAAATAATTTTTAGGACATTGATTTAATAAAATTTCAATTTAAACTTGAATTTCTTTTCGTAAAAAGACTTTTTTACTTATTAGCTTCAAGATTTTTATAACCAGTTTGTCTTTTAGTTTATTAGGCCCCACTCAATGACAGCCTTGGCCTATACACATCCTACACATCTTACTCTCGTTTCTCATGTTTCAGTACTTTGGTTTCATTTTCGCATCTGCACTTTGCTGAAACTTTCAATCAACTTTCTGTTTACCTACCTCGCCAGGCGGCTACTTGTTTGTTGATTGCTCGCCTTGCATTCAGTTTGAGATGAGTTGAGTTGAGTTGAGTTGAGTGAAGTTAATGGCCAACTTTTGGCTTTAGCCAGGGCTCAGATGTAGTTGCAGATGCAGTTGCAGTTGCAAGTTGCAGTTGCAGATGAGAATGAAAGCGCAACGTGCACTCGTTATTTTTGTTGTTACTTTTCTTTTTTGGATATTAAACACGAGTGCTTCGCATCTCCTGGCCTTACTGTTAATTGAATTTAAGCAATGAAATGTAATTTGGAATTTTGCATGTGCCCAAGTCGCGTAGCACGCCAGAAATCATCATAAAAACCAGACAACAGACACTGGCAATGGTATGAAATGAAATTGCAAAAGGTGAACAACCAATGGATACCAACATGTCCAGCAAACAACAAAAGCAGCATTAAAAAGGAACCAAAAAGCAAAAAGTAACGAAAAGAAGAAAAAAAGTGGAGGTGCTGAGCGTGGCCAGTGGCATGCAGCCTGTGCTTGCGTCTTTATTGTTGCAGCCAGTTGCCGTCTTGTACAACACCCAAAGGTATCAGCAGACAAAATGCTAAAAATGTATTTACCACAAAAGAGACGCGACGTAACTGCAACAGCTACAACTACAGCAACAGCAACAGCAACTGCAACTGCAACAGCGACGCCAACTGCGACTGCGTGGCGGCGTCGACGGCTGCTCTCTGCTCATTTCTGGTGCCCTTAATGGATCTGCAGCACTTTGAGTGATTTATTTCACACGTTGATGAAATGGACAGCAATGGGCCGCATTTTGACGTTTATTGCAGCAGTGGCAAAGCCGGCAACCAGCAACCAGCAACCAGCAACCAACAACAGCAACTGCCCACGGCATGTGTTGTGCGCATGCGCAGCCCAGCAACAATAACAACAACAATAACAATAACAACAACGACAGTGAAGAAGAGATCCAGAAGGACGCTGCATTTATACGAGTATACATACATATATGTATGTAGTAATAAAGGGAGAACATTAACTACATTATTCAGTTTGCGTCTAATAAATAATTCATCTTATTAACATTATTCTTTGTGTTCTAAATATAAATATGCTTTTTCTTAACTAATAGAATTGCTTCAAATGCTGTGTAAATTACAGTCAGCTTCCATACAAACCTATTCTGAGTATATATGTTTCAGAATTAAGGCAAACATCGGCAGTCTTTTTATTTATTTTTATTATTACACCAATACTGAATAACAGAAAATATCTTTCATATTAAAGGATGAAAATTGGGAAATAATAATAATTAATATGTAAATACTTACATCCATATATAATAAATAAATTACTAAAATAATTTTGAGTTAATTTAAATATGTTCTCTTTTATATTGGTAGTTATAATTCTCAACTGCATAAGAGCATTGAAGTATTCGGTTGGTTGTTTTGTGTCAAGTTGCCATGTTTTTAAATGTAAAAAAAGTTGTTTCCCAATTTTGTTTTTGTATTTTTGCAATTGCTCTGAGAGTCTGCTGAACCTCTTTTGGTAATAGCCCCACAGACCGTGCGCGCTTTAATGAGGCGCGTTCCTCATTTGGACGCCACGCATTTTGTACTTTTATACCTGGTAGGAAAAGCCTTTATCGACAGACTGGAGAAAAGGTGGACACAGAATGGCTTGGCTATTAAAATATTTAATTGCAGGTTAATTAGTAAATGCACTGACACAGTCGCTTCACACGAAATGCAACTGCAACAACTCAAGCAACAAACAATTGCAAAACGCGACCTCATCAAATGCCAAACTCAAACTAAAGTCAGGACAACAAATGATCCATTCACGAAAATGCAACGATGTGGTGCAGGAGATTGTCAAAACCACCCGAGAGAAAAGTCAATTTAACACATTTACTACGCCTCTTAAAATGTTGATATTTTAATTAGCAACGCTCTAAAGGATTTTCAACAGGCCAACCTAAGGTTTCACCCACTCCCCAATGCCAGTCAATCCAATGAGAAGGGGAAGCGAGGGGGAGAGATGCCAGGACGGGCTCCAAACCATCATCAACAAAGACGTGGCAATGTAGCTAAAGAAAAAAGTGCCAAAGGGCACAAGGCATTGAGTGCGACTTGGTTTTTTGTGCCTTTTGTTCCAAGTCATAAGCATGTAAGAAACAGAGACGTATGGCAAACAAGAGCTAAGGGGATGCTATAGAATTGGTAAAGAAATCCTATATATACAACTATAGATCAATGATAGACAATTAGATGTTGAAACTGAGTAAATTTAACTTATGAGATATTCCTATTTACGGGAACAATGTAAGTTATTCAAAAAAGAAAATTTTAATTGAGTTGATATTTAAAAAGAATAAAATTACTAAAATCAGATTGATTTCAAAACAGATCTTTTCTTAAACATTGCAAGAAATTAATGGTAGCTTAAGACTTTATAAACTATATGTTATCTGGTATTCTCATATTTTGAGTAGTATCCCCTCTTAAGTGATTCTTCAACACCTCTGATTCTTAAACAAAACGTTACCCATATGCCAAACTGTAGTTTTGGTGCCAACCTACAGAGTTTTCCTGGCTGCTTTTATGACAGCGTGCCCAACTGTGGCAATAAGTTCAAATGCCAGACCAGGCCAGTAAGACTGAAAGACTAAAAGCCAAGCTTAATGTGCCACAGAGAGTACAACAACAACAACAACAACAGCGACTTCGACTTTGACTCTGACTCTGACAATTGGAAGAGTGCGGCTGGGATTGTATTGTAAGAGTACAAAAGGTTCCCTTGGCCAAAAAGTGGGTGTAGCGGCACCAAATGCCATTGCCAACATTGCCTTAGCGCTTTATAATTTTTTTGAGGATCGGGCCAACGCCAACTGGCAACTGGTAACCGCCAACGCACTGACACTGACTTCTCGTGAGGCTCCACTCCTCCACCTTTGTATAGGATATAGATAGGCCCAATGGTTCACTCTCTAGTGCTGATTTCTACTAATTTGATTAAACAGATTGAGATTGAGTTTAATAAGGTTTTTATGCAGAAGAAAGAAAGCCAACCACTTGCCACTTGGGCAGTGCCGCAACCTGAACAAATGTTGCCTAATTCAAGTGCCGCATTTATTTTGTAAACATTTCACATGCAACACTCGACACTTAACACACGACACTAGCTCGTACTTTAGCCATACCCTCACGATTTGTTGTGATACAAAATATGCCGGCTGAGCAGTGATAGCACTCAACTATTTGCCCACACAAAAGGCCACAGTCACCACAATCCCGGAGCAGGAACAACCCAATCAATGGCCACCAGCCCCATCCCCAGCCCCAGCCCCAACCCCAGTCTCATTCTCAGTTCCATTCCCATTCTCAGTCTGAACTGCAATGTGCGTTTTGTGTGCACTTATGCGATCATTTGTTAAGTGTCATCGCGCCGGCATATGGGCAAGAAAACAACTCAAGAACAACCACAACAAACAACAGAATGGAATTTACTACTGTCACATCGGAGCTTGAATACCCTGCCATTGATATAACATCACTTTTAGGACTTTGACAACCTTACAAAAAATTAATTGCTATTTCAAGGTTTTGCAAAACTTGTATTATTACAAAGAAATTCGATGAGGAAATGATTAAAAACCTAGGAATCCAAGTAAATCAATTTTAATGGCAGATACTAAAGAGAAAGATATCAAGTTTAAAATTTATCTTAAATGCATAAGATGAAATAATCGAATTATTTAAAATTCTGCTATCTTATAATAATTAGAATAAGAATTAATTTAATTAATTTTATAAGAATCAATACTCATATCAGAATTTTATCTAAATTGTATTCTCACATTTAAGATTTTATATGAAATGTAATTTAAAATTCAACTTACCAGATATCAAATGGAATAAAAACATTATTTAAAATTATTTAATTAAAATTACTAAGTTAAAACTGTATTTTGGCTAAGATTTTATTTGAATTATTCTTAGAAAAGAAAATAAATCAATTTTAGAAAAAATAATAACTTCGAACTTGTTGGATATTTAAAATATCAAGTAATTTACTACTATTATATAACTTTAACTCAATTGTGGCACTCTCATTAGAAAAACGTGGTGACAAATTATGCAGACTCTTAGCTCAAAGTGTATAACAACAAAGTGCAGCTCGTAAACAAGCGAAATGTTGTTGTTACTGGTTGTTGTTGTTGTCGTTGCTGTTGTCCATGGTCATGGTAAATTTATGCACAATTTTTCGCGCTTTCAAAAAATATTTGCATCATTAATCGTTGCACAGTCTTCGGCTCATGGCGGCATCGTATTGTTGTTCTTGTTGTTGTTTAGTTCGAGGCGTTGTCTGCGCCTAAAACTTCAGTTGTTGCCTCTGCCTCTGCCTCTGCTTCTGCTACAAACAACTGCAACATCAACAACATTGGCATGCGGGCGCTGGCGTCGTTACAACGTTGTTGAAATGTTTTGTCAAGTTCGCAACGCGTTGCAACAACAATGTGGCATTTGCCCTCTGAGATACGAAGAGCGAGATAGAGGGAGAGTGAGGGAGAGAGATAGAGATAGAGAAAGATTGGGGGTAATAGTTTACCTATTTACTCTTTAACCACAATGGAAAGTTCGATGGTAAGAGCGTGCCATAATAAACTTTGAAATTCGCTAAAATCATAACACCGTGCAACGCATTTTGAAACCACAAAAGTCGTAAGTCAAACAGCAGACAAAATACATAGTTACAACCGCAGTTGGCCACCAAACACCACCCACCAACCACCACCCACTTTGGTTGCCGCGAGTGCTGTTGCACGGTTGCACTGTTGCAGCTGCCACAGTTCAACTCAAATAGAATAAGTTTTAGCTGGAAGAGAAGCATTGGCAAAAGCGAAAGAACCGAATGAAATTATCAAATGTTTAATAGACTCAACAAGCTGAGGTTACAGCGCTTAAAACCCCTTCCCTCCTCCGTCCACCAACGTCTTCGGTCTTCCGTCTCTCTGCCTTTATTACAAATGATGATAGATGAAGTTGCAGCTTGCAGTTGCAGCCAGAACTCCAGAAGTCCAGCAGAGTTCAAGTTGCGGCTCAGCTCCGCTTAGCTCAGCTCAGTCCACAAAATGAACTTGGAAAATTTCAGTTGTTTTTGCGGTTTGTGTCGAAAAGTTTTTCGGGTTTAACCAATGCGAGGGTAGAAACTTTTAAATTTACAACTTCCACCTAACAGTGGCAAGCTAAAAGTCACAATTTAAAACCATGCAACAAGTAAAGTTTTCCCAGAAAATTTACAAGTTTTACAGCTGGAATATGCGCCATATTCATTTCAATTAAAATATACTTACTTGAACACTAGAGAGTAAAGTTTTGCTTAAATTTACAAGTTGATACCGAATTTGTCATATCCTTGTAAGTTATGGGACTTTAATAGCAATCCCAATAGATAAATAACTTGCTTAGTAGATTGATTATACATAAAATAAAATTGATGTCTTCTTTATATTTTATTATTTTCTTAGGCTTACAATATTATTTATTATCTTATTATTAAATATTCTTATTCAAGTTAATACCAATTATGTTAAATGATGAAACTATGACAAATTATTAACCACTTCAGTATAAATATAACTTACTTAATAAAATTGTTAATTAATGTCTTTATGTTAATTCTCACTGACTAAACTCATGCACTACAAAGTTATTTGTATATATATTTTGCAACAATCAATAAATTTTATAGCTAATAGATCACTTTCCAAACTGTAAAGCTTAATAATTACCTATTAAAGCATTTTAAAAATTGGCAACATTTCCTGTAAGCAGAACGCACAATGAACTCATAAATTGACGCACCCTCCAAAACCGACAACATAATCGGCCACGCCGCCGGCAATGGCAGCGACAACAACAACAACAACAACAGCCACAGCGACAACGACAACGATAGCAATGACTCTGACGACAACAGCAACAACAAGAACGAGCAGAGAGACTCCACCGACTACAAACTTGATATTGCAACGCTGTGGCGCGCACTTGTAAATGGCATGTTGCAACATGCCTAAATATGCGCCACACACACAAGCACACACACCACTAACGGCATATGAGGCCACTGAGAAGCAGCCGCAGCCACAATTGAAGCCAAAGCCAAAGCCAAAGCTGAAGCTGAGGCTGAAAATGATGCTGATACTGATGCTGATGTTGATGCTGAGACCAAGTAAGTTGAGCGCGGGCGGTGGCAGCAACTCCTACGCACCATCTAGCGACATTGGAGAGACGCCAGATTGCAAGCCAACCTCTATTTAGCTACGCCAAAGCCTTGACAATGATCGTCATTAATTGAGAGGCAGACGACGCTCCTCGCACGTTGCACGTTGCACGTTGCATACTGCAACGACGCAACGGTCGATGTTGGCGTTGTTCGATGAGTTCGAGTTCCATTGGACGCTGCTTTGCGGTTTTCCACATATTGCAATGAGTTCAACTATTTATTCATGTAGTTTGTCAAGCTAATGATTTTATTTATTTTATTGTTAGTTATGTTTTAAGATTTATTTTAAGTTCATCAGTTCTCAGCTTAAATTTTAATTATTTCCAACTTGATAACTTCACAATTATTTTGATCTGAAATAAACTTAAATATTAATAGCGTTGGCTAATTACTGGATCTTTCCTATATAAATATTAATACAAAATAATATATACCAAATCAAAATAGACATAACTTAGTTAATTTAAATTGAATTTGAAATTTAATCTTATTGTTAGATAAATAAAATAAATAATATGAATCAATTTCGAGTTAGATATTAATTTAAATTTACACATTGTGACTAGTGCATTAATTTATAAGGGATACCTTGTACCACTAGGATGTTAAATTATATATAAAAATAATAATTATAATCACATAATAATATTGATATTAACCCTTTTACGAAGGAGAATTTAAAATTAATATAAAGCTGTAACCTCTTCTAGTACATATTTTTCTGTTTTATATAATCACATAATAATATTAATATTAAAATTAATATAAAGCTGTAACCTCTTCTAGTACATATTTTTCTGTTTTAAGAAAATATATGTGAGTCATAATTTTTTTTTGAAATTCGAAATTTGAGTTAGTTTGTCTACCATTTGAAAACCATTTAGATAATTTTTACTTCACCTACTTGCTCCTTTTTTTCCTCATATTTTTATTTTAGTTGAGATGTAACAATTTTTATAATTAAAACTTATTAATTAAAACTGTCATTGACAGGTTAGAGTATACCATCTTCCTGATAACAAAGATGGTTTCATTTTTCTGATTGTTTGAATCTTTTTGGCCATGCGAATTATGAAAATGTGGGCTTGGTGCTAGCAACGGCAACAACAACAACAACGACAGCTTTACAAATATTGTCATCGTCCAGAGTCAGCCAGCCAGAGGAGAACAGGGACCTAAAGCATGAGACTTGAGACTAAGTTTGGAGATTTGGGCGCTGGCATGCGATGCATCTGGGATGAGTTTTTGCTGCTTTCTAAATGCGTAGCATATGCCACAACCATGCCCCAAACTCCATGTGTGTGTGTGTGCGAAAATGTTGACCTTTAGCCCAGAAAGCCATGGAAAGAAAACTGTGCGTCTAATGCGAAAATCTAAGCAAAAATCTACGCAGATTTATCTTTGGGGACAGTTTCAACAAGCGCTGAAATTTAAGCTAAGAAAAACGCATTTGAAAGTTGCTAGGTTATCTGGAAAATTGCCATGAGTAATGAGTAAATTATAGTGAATATGAAAATCCACTTAACCATAAAGACGAAATAAATATAAAAATATTATTAAATAAAATGTATATGGTATATCTGTGATTTTGATTTGCTAAATCAGAGTGCAAATTGCATCGTTTAAGTTGAACTCAAAACTGACGCCAATTTTGACCTCAAAAATGTAAAGAACATAATGATGACAGCTACCGATATGCAGTCTCGCTCTCCTCACGCTCATAAATTACAGAGCCATAAGGCACAAACAAGATCGAGAACAGCAAAACCATCAGTGAAGGACTTGGACTTGGGACTTGGGTGTGATTGGGGAGGTGGGACGGTACAGTGCAGTGGAGGGAAGCTTAAGAAATTATGCCGCGAAATTCTTAGCATGCCACATCAATAATTTGTTGGTAGCTGGGCATTTTGTTATTGCTTCCAGCGTGCCACACGAAAAAGAAATCACAATCTCATTATGGCATACACCTTTTGGCAAAGTTCTCCCTTCCTGCTCCTGCTCCTGTCCCCTCCCTCTGCAGTGGAACCACACATACCGACACCATAATTATAAAGAGCCCTTAAGTACTTGTTAACAAGTTCGATATCTTAGCGATTTACATGCTGTTTCTTATGCAGCCCCCAAAAAGAAAGTGCAAAGCCGGCATCCAACGGCACATTTTGTCTGATCTGTGGTAAATGATAAAACCCGAAGGAACTGTGAACGCACTGTGGATACTCCTAAAAAAATATACATAAATAATACGCTTTTGAATACTATATAAAACAATATTTAGAATATTATTAAATAAATAACTAACAATCAATTAAATAAATATATAAATGAAAGAAAGATTTACAAGTAACTGTAAAATTTCCTATTGTCTACCAATTGCTATTATGACTAGTACCACAATTATTGTTTAGTCTTAATAGATTAAAAAAAATTAGAAAAATATATTGTTTATCTGGCGCCTGAGTAGAAACATTTCCCTTATTATACACTTACCTAACCTCAGGCTCAAGGAAATCTATAAAAGAATTTATAGCTTATTTAATATTTTTTCCTGATGATCAGATGTCTTACCATTTATTAGTTTGTAAGAATGACTCTTAACCACTGTGCAACTTGAGGCATTTTTTGGCAGGTAACCTGACCAAATTGAATGGTTATGCTTTATGACTTATGGAAACCGGCAGCTGATTTGCGCGCTGCGATTTGCCGCTTAAATCGTTTGCCATAAAAATCGAATGCAGCACTAATTAAAGGCAGACAGCCCATGGGACAGAGAGAAAGAGAGAGAGAGAGAGAGAGCGAGAGGGGAAGTAAGAGATAGACGATGGAGATGGAGTATGTGTAAGATAAGCCGACCGTTAAGACATGGGCCCCGAAAACGGCATTAACCATTAGCCCCTTACCATAGTCAATGCTGTGGCTAACCATTAGCAATTAATTAAAAAATTAGAATATATTACCAAAAAAAGAAAAAAAATAACTGATAGGGAACGATCAGATGTCTTATCTGTGGCCACATCGCCATTGACATCCAAACGAATTAAATAAATTGAATATTGTCTGAAATATGTGTGTGCCGTGCTTCTCATCTCCCATGAATTTCAATGAAAATTTGTTCTCATATGAATAGATTCGTAGCTATTCATATTACGATGCGAGTCAAAAGCCAACGCCAAAGCAAAAGGCAAAGCAAAAGAGAAGCAGCTCAAGCAAATGTTGCATATTTACGAGCTATTTATGCATATTAAAAAATTCTCCAAGCGCTCAAATCAAAAACTAGATAACAGTAGCTGGTCCTCTCCCCAGTCCCCAGTCCCCAGTTCCCCACAGTCCACAGACCCTACAGTCATCCCTCGCCAGCGTGATTCGGGTTTACCTGGACTTGGTATTTTACAAATATTTTGTATTTCTATTTCTCTTGTTTTGTTCTCTATTTCTTGTTTAATACAGTATATAAAACCCAGTTTGAACCAATGCATGGCATTTGCTGGAGAATCTTTTCTTCTTATATATTTTTCTTTCTTCCTCTTTACATCTTTGCCTCGTCGAACTCCCTGGCGATGCATTTACTGATAAAGATTTGTCTGTTTTGATTTTTATGACGCCACAAAAGGTTGCTGCCTTCAATCTACCAAATTGGTAGCAAGCATTCAATTCTGGACCCACTGCAATTCGAGTGCGCACATAAAACTCACATTTAATCTATAGAAAATGCCATAAAAAATACATACATACATACATACATATACTGGTAACATCAAATTCGCAAATATGCATAACCAATTATACATGTTTTCTTTTTTGGCATTGCACTGAGTCAGTTTGGATTTGGTAAATGGAAAATGAAAAGAATTCCTTGAGAATTATAGTACATATATCGAGGAGTGCTTTGAACGTATGCTTAAAGTTTATAGCTCAACTTACAGTTCATATTTGAGTTGCTTAAGTGCTAAATTATTGCCTTGGGATTGTAGTATCTCACTTTATAAGGCGTTTCTGACAAGCCAAGTTGTTTCCTTGTTCGACAAGAAATATCATAAAGATTGCGTTTTAATTAGTGTTAAAGGAAAGGGTAATAAAATTTCTAATGCCTGATAGACAGCATTACTAGAGATGCTTTCTACATTTTATTCCTTACTATGATTTTTAAAAGATTTTTAAGGTATTTTTTGATTAGTTTTTCTTAGTTTCTTAAATATGACATTCTATTCTCACATTCAGACTTTGCTTCCTGCTCGATTATCTTGAGCAACTTGTGCGCCCACTACCAATCGCTTTTGTCTTTAATTTAGATCCTGATTTATGAATATTACCATAACAGACGCCGCCACCGAGTCATCCATTTGGATGTGCGATTCGGCATCATTACTCATAACGAAAATCAATTAGTGCAACCCACCCAATGAAGAGTCGGTAATAATGCACTCGGAGTCGGAGTCGAAGTCGGAGTCGGAACAGAGTCATCGTCAAGTCAGCGAGTTGATGAATTGGTTTTAAATCAAAGATAATGCAATAAGAGACCAAGTCATAGAGTCATACGATAGATATTTACTTGTGCTTTGAGTCTCAAGACTTGTGTTGGCCAAGTTATAAATTCAAATCACACAACCACGCAAAAAGGAATTCATTGAGATCCGCATGTGGGTTGCTAGCTCCAACCAAGAGTCCGACACGAGTTGCTTGTTCTTATCTGGGTAACTTTGTGGAAACTGGCAACATGTTGCTCTAACTCTTGCTGTTGCTTTTGCTGTAGCTGTTGATGTTGCTGTTGCTGTTCACCGTTGCACATGTTGCCCCCTCTTGTCCAGAAAACACGAAACAAAAATATCAATTATGAGGCAAAAGAAGGACGCCAAGGAGAACTAGCTCGTATCATATTTGTCGGACAAGGCATTGCAGTAGCAGCAACTGGAGGAGTTCAGCTAAAGTTGCTGCTGCTGTTGCTGCTGCAAGTACACATGTTGCTACCGTGTTGTGTTGTGTTGTGTTGCCTTTGTTGCTGGCGGGTTGTGAGCGCTATTGTAGCGAGTATGACATTTGTTTTAGCCGCTTATCGCATTGCAGCCAAACCCAGTCAACTCTTGTTGCAACCCCCTCTTTCTCCCTCTTACTCTCTCGCTCAATATCTATCTCTGCCTCTCTCTCTTTCTCTTTTGGCCTAGCCCAACTCTGTCTGATTATGCGCTAAATTCCAATAGCAGCTCATTTATTATGTTTGTATGAACGATTCGTGTGCGGAACAGAACGTAACGTTATGTCTGGCCTTATAATTTGTTGGATTTGCAATATAATTGATGCATTGGGGTTATGACATAGTTCCCCGATAATGCCAATGTGAATTTCACAGTCGAATCCAATACAAGCCAACCAATTTGCAATATGCTTGAGCATACTGACAAACCATCTGCCACTTAACCAGACCCCGGACTGACTTTGTTTGTCTGCACGCAACCGTTTGTGGTAGTTGCAACTTGATGACTATTTCAAAGCCTGTAAGTACTGTAAGTACTTATTATTGTAATGTCAATGGCTTAGTTATATGGTAGTTTCTGCGAGGGTTTCAATTGCTTTGGTGCGGTCAATATATTATAATGATACAATTACAGTCCTAAAATTTATTTATATTTTTACCCAGTGAAGTTACCTCGTAAGTACATAATATTCTTCTAATTTATTTGTATAGGTGCACTCCCTATTTGGTGCTTACAAAGCTGTTCGAGTTATGCCCCATTTGGTGTGGTTGCAATATCAAATCTTGTGTCAACCTGCTGCAATTGTGACAGCTGGAGGAGCTTAGGCTTAAGCTCTGGACTGTGTGTGGACTGAGTGTGTGTGTGGAACACGCCTTTAAACTCAATCCAATTTGGGTCAGAACTGTAAGCACAAGGCACTCGACTCGTTATCCATGGCAGAGACTGTTTGACCCACAGACACAGCAACAAATACAGTGAACTTCATGGCTTTGACTGCGTCTCGACAATTTCCCTTTCAATTTCAACAGTAATCAAAACTGTCCACTTTGTGTCATGTCACACGCGACAACAGCAACAACATCAACAGCAACATCAACATCAACGGCAACGTCAACTGCAGATACTTCAACTAAACAAAAGCAAAGCCCAACAAGCAACTGTCCAGCTGTCACACACAGACACACACTCTTACACACACACACAGACACACACTCTTACACACACATATGATATTCAATCAACTTTACAACTTGGGCACAGCGACAGTGCGTTCAATTGTACAAACGGCTTGTGGCGGATTATGATTTTGTGTAAGCTACAGATACACCACAGTGCGCGTATCTTATAGATACTTAGGCTTACACACAACGTTTGGGGCGTGTCTAATTGCGCGCACATGTCTTACGCCCCATGGGCCTGCCAATGATCCCCCCTCCCCTCCCCTTTCAGTCTACCCCCTTTGAGAATGGCATTGCCATCGAACATTCAGCATCAGACACAATAACTGAAATGCGGCCCATTGTTTCGATCTAGCCCATAAATACATGTCGACCCGTACAGTAGGCATCGCTTGAATGCCACATTTTGAGTGATTTAACGCAATTTATCGCAGCATTTCTCTATCAAATTAATGGTTATTAAATGTAATATCGCTTATAAGTAGCTAACCATGTACATTTATTGTGCCACTGTCATAAGATGAGTCTGCGATAATGTGAATTAAGTAATGTTTAAGTTATTTATATACTCTTTAATCAAGCTGAGCGTTTATTTCTCTTTGCGCCATATGTGACAAAGCAAAAGAATTTAAGAAATTCAATTGAAATGTTAATCCAATATATTAAATTATTTATTAATTATACCCAAATATACAAAAAAATTTAACATAACATCTGTTCTGTCAGAAATAAATCAAATATATATTTACAAATATAAATATTACTATATTTAATATTCTCAAAAGGCTGCACAAGATTTATCAATATTTATGTTAATGCACAATGTTTGATTCAAGTATCTTATATTAATACATAATAAACACGTTTTATTTATATGTATGAGGCAAATATTTATTGGAGTATTATCTGATTGCATGGATTGTAAAATAAATGCTTTTGGCCATTTTTTATGTATTTTATAATAGCAATAGGGTTTATTAGCCATACCAACGCCTTGGAAGACACTTCAAAAAAGCTTTTAAGTAATTTCGTTGCCATAAAAATAAATGTTGCGTATGGTAATGGAATGGAAGGGCTCGATAAAAAAATGCGTGTAAAGTGGCTTAGAGCAATCTTTAAACCCATAAGCAATAACCACTGTAAAGTCCCTCAATTTATTATATTTATTTTTATATTTTCTTATTTTTGGCATTTGCCTTCATCTGGCATGCAAAGGGGCGTCCAGTCGGCAGTCGGAGTGACGCCAGGTCGATCGATAGCCAGCCGATCCTGTCCAGCTCGAGCTCGAGCTCGAGCTGCAATAATTACGCATGCAGGCGGCGCACTCCATTGAATAATGCGAGTGCATAAATTAATTAAATTACGTTATAAAGTTGCGAATGGCGAGAGGCAAAGTCTTGCGACTGCCTCACGCATTTGTCGCATAATTACGGGGCGCGAATTGCGATTTCTTCACGCAGACTCGACTCTGACTCTGACTCTGACTTCAACTCCAACTCCAACTCCTGCAACAGCTTGGACATGGACTCCAATTCGAGGCGTTGCCTTGCCAAGTTGTTGCTTTGATTGGAAATCGTTGTTTGGTTTTAATTTTTGTCGCACGGCCACCCAGCAAGTGGCAAGAGGCAGGCAACTGGCAACTGGCAACAGGCTACAGCCAACCTGCCACGGCAAATCATTTGCATAGTCGATGGAGCCCACAGGCTGTGCTGTTGCCAGTCGAAGGTAGTTTGAATCGGCCAGCTATCGTTCCTATACTCTGCTCCCTTTTTCGTTTTTGGCCAACATGTCGTCCAATTACTCGTTTATTCAATGGCGTTTGCATTAAGTGGACGCGTTAATTACGGTCGACGTTCGGCGTTCCCTGGCGATGGCGAAAAATGTTAATTAAGTGATATTTTCGGCACCCAGCCGAACACACACACACACCCATAGAGAGAGAGAGAGAGGAAGAGAGAACCAGGCAATGTGGCGCCTCCTTTTGGAAGTCACTGTAATTAAGTTGTACTACGAACTACGATGCTTTGGTTTCGACTTTAGCTTCAGCTCCATCTCCAGCTTCAGTTATAGCTTTTTTCTGTCTTTTTGTGCGTGCGTAGTACAAAAGTTTTTTTTTGGCTTTCAACTTGTGGCAACACAAAAGTTGCAACACAAACAAAAAACTTTTCAAGGTCATTGCAATTCGAGGAAATCAAAAAGAGAGAGAGAAAAGGAGAGAGAGTGATAGAAGTGAAGTTATATGGAAGTTGGTGAAAGTTCTCTGTCATACGAGCGCCATAACTTATAAACTGTTTTTAGCCTTAAAGTTAACTCTGAGGTGTTACACTTATATCTGAAAATTTATGCAAAAAGAGACCAAAAATTTGAATTTTAAAGTTGTCAGTCGCCAGGGTCAACAGATTTCAAACTCGTGTAACTTTGTCAAATCTTCCGATTTTTATGCGGAATGTCATTTTAGTCATGATTTGATCTATAAATTTATTCTACATTTAAAGATAGTTACTTTTCAAAAATCAAATTTTTCGGTTTTGTTGGAATTTTAGATAAGGGTACCCCCTTTACATTTTCAGAAAAAAAAATTTTTCAAAATTTTAAATCTTGATTTTTTACTTTTAATCAACTCCTGGTGCCTAAATTAGTATAAGAGAACACTTTAAAGTTGATTCTGAGGAGTTTTATTTTTTTGTAAAAAATCATGCCAAAAGTGACCAAAAATTTGACTTGTAAAGTTGCCAGTCCCCAGGGTCACCAGATTTCAAACTCGCGTAACTTTGTCAAATCTTACCCGATTTTTATGCGGAATGTCATTTTAGTCATGATTTGATCTATAAATTTGTTCTACATTTAAAGATACTTATTTTTCAGAAATCTATTTTTTCGATTTTGTTGGAATTTTAGGTAAGGGTACCCCTTTACTTTTTCAGAAAAAAAAAATTTTCAAAATTTTAAATCTTGATTTTGTACTTTTAATCAACTCCTGGTGCCAAAATTAGTATAAAAGAACACTTTAAAGTTGATTCTGAGGAGTTTCATTTTTTTTGTAAAAAATCATGCCAAAAATGACCAAAAATTTGACTTGTAAAGTTGCCAGTCCCCAGGGTCAACAGATTTCAAATTCGTGTAACTTTGTCAAATCTTACCCGATTTTTATGCGGAATGTCATTTTAGTCATGATTTGATATATTAATTTATTCTACATTTAAAGATAGTTACTTTTCAAAAATCAAATTTTTCGGTTTTGTTGGATTTTTAGATAAGGGTACCCCCTTTACATTTTCAGAAAAAAAAATTTTTCAAAATTTTAAATCTTGATTTTTTACTTTTAATCAACTCCTGGTGCCTAAATTAGTATAAGAGAACACTTTAAAGTTTATTCTGAGGAGTTTTATTTTTTTGTAAAAAATCGTGCCAAAAGTGACCAAAAATTTGACTTGTAAAGTTGCCAGTCCCCAGGGTCAACAGATTTCAAACTCGTGTAACTTTGTCAAATCTTACCTGATTTTTATGCGGAATGTCATTTTAGTCATGATTTGATCTATAAATTTATTCTACATTTAAAGATAGTTACTTTTCAAAAATCAAATTTTTCGGTTTTGTTGGATTTTTAGATAAGGGTACCCCCTTTACATTTTCAGAAAAAAAAATTTTTCAAAATTTTAAATCTTGATTTTTTACTTTTAATCAACTCCTGGTGCCTAAATTAGTATAAGAGAACACTTTAAAGTTTATTCTGAGGAGTTTTATTTTTTTGTAAAAAATCGTGCCAAAAGTGACCAAAAATTTGACTTGTAAAGTTGCCAGTCCCCAGGGTCAACAGATTTCAAACTCGTGTAACTTTGTCAAATCTTACCCGATTTTTATGCGGAATGTCATTTTAGTCATGATTTGATCTATAAATTTATTCTACATTTAAAGATAGTTACTTTTCAAAAATCAAATTTTTCGGTTTTGTTGGATTTTTAGATAAGGGTACCCCCTTTACATTTTCAGAAAAAAAATTTTTCAAAATTTTAAATCTTGATTTTTTACTTTTAATCAACTCCTGGTGCCTAAATTAGTATAAGAGAACACTTTAAAGTTTATTCTGAGGAGTTTTATTTTTTTGTAAAAAATCGTGCCAAAAGTGACCAAAAATTTGACTTGTAAAGTTGCCAGTCCCCAGGGTCAACAGATTTCAAACTCGTGTAACTTTGTCAAATCTTACCCGATTTTTATGCGGAATGTCATTTTAGTCATGATTTGATCTATAAATTTATTCTACATTTAAAGATAGTTACTTTTCAAAAATCAAATTTTTCGGTTTTGTTGGATTTTTAGATAAGGGTACCCCCTTTACATTTTCAGAAAAAAAAATTTTTCAAAATTTTAAATCTTGATTTTTTACTTTTAATCAACTCCTGGTGCCTAAATTAGTATAAGAGAACACTTTAAAGTTTATTCTGAGGAGTTTTATTTTTTTGTAAAAAATCGTGCCAAAAGTGACCAAAAATTTGACTTGTAAAGTTGCCAGTCCCCAGGGTCAACAGATTTCAAACTCGTGTAACTTTGTCAAATCTTACCCGATTTTTATGCGGAATGTCATTTTAGTCATGATTTGATCTATAAATTTATTCTACATTTAAAGATAGTTACTTTTCAAAAATCAAATTTTTCGGTTTTGTTGGATTTTTAGATAAGGGTACCCCCTTTACATTTTCAGAAAAAAAAATTTTTCAAAATTTTAAATCTTGATTTTTTACTTTTAATCAACTCCTGGTGCCTAAATTAGTATAAGAGAACACTTTAAAGTTTATTCTGAGGAGTTTTATTTTTTTGTAAAAAATCGTGCCAAAAGTGACCAAAAATTTGACTTGTAAAGTTGCCAGTCCCCAGGGTCAACAGATTTCAAACTCGTGTAACTTTGTCAAATCTTACCCGATTTTTATGCGGAATGTCATTTTAGTCATGATTTGATCTATAAATTTATTCTACATTTAAAGATAGTTACTTTTCAAAAATCAAATTTTTCGGTTTTGTTGGAATTTTAGATAAGGGTACCCCCTTTACATTTTCAGAAAAAAAATTTTCAAAATTTTAAATCTTGATTTTTTACTTTTAATCAACTCCTGGTGCCTAAATTAGTATAAGAGAACACTTTAAAGTTTATTCTGAGGAGTTTTATTTTTTTGTAAAAAATCATGCCAAAAGTGACCAAAAATTTGACTTGTAAAGTTGCCAGTCCCCAGGGTCAACAGATTTCAAACTCGTGTAACTTTGTCAAATCTTACCCGATTTTTATGCGGAATGTCATTTTAGTCATGATTTGATCTATAAATTTATTCTACATTTAAAGATAGTTACTTTTCAAAAATAAATTGTTTCGTTTTCGGAACTATTTTTAGACAGTCGTACTCAACCCAAAATTCAACATGAATAATCTTTAAATAATAAATGTAATGTGTAAGAAAATAGATTTAAGTAATTGTAACTTAAAACCGTATTAAAAGTATTCTTTTTAAAAGAATACAAATGATTCCAATAATACTTATAGATTTTGTTTTTATTATTTAAGAACACATATTGTTGGGGCTACGTTAGAAAACAATTTTGGCCAAGTCTTAACTAGAAGACCTTAAATGCATCATTAATGTGCATTTGTTGCTTTAGATTTTGCGGTCGGATAACACACGCATGAGATTCCCGAAACATTAGAGAGCCAACTTGGCCATTCACTGGCATTCAACTTGGCTTAAAAGCAAAACAAATAAAAATGATTTATAACGCAATGCGTTGAGGTTGCCAGACGCCGCCAAAAGCGCCAAGTGGCGGCCCTCGAGGCAAAAGAGCTAGCCAAATGGACATTGAGATGGTTGCCTCTAACTCCGACTCCAACTCCAACCTGAACTGAAAGTCCAGCTCGATCATTGTGTTGGTCTTGGTCTTGGTCTTGGTCTCATTCTGGTTCTGGGTCGGGGTCTGGTTCTGGTTCTGGTTCTGGTTTGGGTTCCCGGACTATCTTGGCTCACAAGCTAAAAGTCTATGTTAACTTTGATAAATCGCTGCACTACTAAAATGCGATAAGCGTGCGAGCCACATCGCTGATGAGGATGGGACTGCGACTGCAACTGCGGCAGACAGGCCATAACCAGGTCCAGTCCAGTCCCAGTATACCTCTTCCCCCTTCTCCCCCGCTCGACCTGGCCAACAGCTACTGTGAAAGGGACGACGATCGCCCGTTGTAAACGCATGCGCTGATTGCAATGAGATAGGCAACTCTGGACGACGTACTTATTTATATATGTAAGTATATTTATATGTATAGAAGCAGATATATGTATGTATGTACTCTGCTAGTGTCCAGCAAGTACTTGCCACAATGATATCTGCATGTCTATCTTAGATGCTCACACACACTCACGCATACACATACGAGCACTGTTGCAAAAGGCGTTGAGTGGTGTACGCCTGCGTGGCAGTTGCAGTGGCAGTGGCAGTAGTGGCTATCTGGTCTGCCAAGCCTCCTTAGTCGGCCCATTGCGTGTTGTGGCAAGTCAAGTGCAGCAGCAGCAGCAACAACAACAACAGCAACAGTACCACCAGCAGCAGCAGTTGCACCACTGCAAGTGTCACACACACAGACACCACAATACAAAGTGTAGACAACCCAACACACAATAATTGTGGAGCGAATTTAAAAAACAAATAAATATTTTGTATAAGAAGTTTATTCAAAATTAAACAAAATTAAAATATGACTAATAAATATTAAAAGTAATAAATATAAAGAATAATAATATTATATTAATAATAATTAAAAATTATCAATACTTCAGTATATATCTAATTAACCTAGGTATTATATCTAAGGAACTAAAGTATAACTAATCATTAAATAATTGATATGTATGATATGTAGAAATTCGCATTTTCTTTACAAATAAAATAGTGTAATTATTTGACTTAATAATTATGTAATATTGCTACCTATTTATTTAATTTAAGCATTTCTCATTAGAATAAAAGTATTACTAGTAAGAAAGTAAAGTCAAATAAGCTTAAGCATTTATAATTAAAATATTAAATGTATTATAATAATAATGAAATGTTACTGTTGAGGAAAAATTAAATATGATAATAATATATAATTTAAATAATCTCTTAACAATCATACAATAATTTGTAATAAATTCAGTGAACTCCGCTCATTTGTTTATTATTATTTTAATAATTTAAAATAATGTTGCTTTTATAAAAATGTAATTTCTTTGACTTCACAACATATTTAAAACAGTTTAAAGAGTTGTCTAGTAAAATAAATACAATTAAGATTGTCTCTTGGGTTGTGTGCTGCAATGTTGTCGTCTTTGGTGAAGTTCTCCCTTTACTCGTTGCCTCCGCTGCCCAATACTTTGTACGTATTCTTATCTAGCGCCTTGAACTTGTAATGTTGGTTATTTTGTGCAAATATTGCGTTAATTAAAATATTTTAGTTGCGCCTCGTTGATAATGGACATCGTTGACGGCCTCGCCGCACCCTTGGGGCAGCTTGCAACAACAACAAAAATAACAATAACAACAACAGCAGCTTGCAACAACAGCAAAACAACAACATTTGCTGAGTTGGTCTCTTTGGTTTTGGTGTTGACGGCGCTGGACTTTTGCCACCGACACCTTTGGCTCTTTAATGTGGCAGCGGCCACTGGTCACCGTGGTAAGTGGCAAGTGGCAAGTAGCAGTAGTAACTGGTAAGTGGTAAGCAGCAAGTGCATTGCGTTTAGGTCTGACTTTTTGCGGCAAGTTGCATCTTCCGTTGCATTGATTAGATTAACAAGTGCCACGCACTGCCCCATGTGGCAGTGGCAGTGGCTGTGGCAGTTGCACAGCCAAATACCAAATGGCCATCTATAAAAAGTTATTGAAGCCCAGCGCAAATACGCGTCAAATATTTGCATTAAGATGCCAGATAAGAGAAAGAAAAAAAAAGAAAATTCTGCTAAACATTTATAATTACTTAACGCATCTTATCGAAACTGCGCTACTTGCAAAGCGCAAACGAAAATAACTCTGATAAAATAAACTGCACTTCAAAGAGCTCCCACTCTACCCATTTCCATAATACCTCTCTTCTCCATTCCCTTTGCCCTTCCAAATGATCCTGGCACGCTATGGAACGCCCCTGGGCCAAGTCAACGAACCCAAATCGAGCGTAACAATATTCAAAGTGCCATTGAAGCCGCATTCACATGTCTTGCTCTCGGGTCCAGTTCGTGCAAAGTTCAATTCGAGGGTGGATTCGAAAATTCGAAACTAAGCTTGATAATTGAATTCGTGAATTGATAGTGATGAGAAATATTGAAATGAGTCATCTGAGATTTATGTAAAAACACAGTATCACAATAAACTTGTGATCTGCTGCAAATCTATAGCAAATTTTAGGCAATTTATGCTTTGGATATTGCTGCAACTGAGTGAATAATACTTTACTAGGTATTACTATACTATGTAAGTATCTACTAATTATAAAAAAATAAATGAAAAGGAAGCTTTGGGCAATCTCAGTCAGGATCACTAGGGACGCAGACTACACACAAATCACATATGACGAAAGTGTCGACTTGAAAGAAAATTGCATACCTTAGACAAATTTTGTTAACTGATCTCGTTTATTGCAGCTAAGGAAGTCGCTGGCTCTTTTATTTTAAAATCAAAATTTGGTATTAGAAATTTGGCATTCTTTTGGCAGTTTATTTTTTTTTGTCTCTTAATTTCAATCTCTTTTATTAAATAAAACATTAAACTTTAATGGCAACCATTGGAGCTGCAATACATATGTTGTTCAGGCAACTCTCGCTGCATATGTTAGAAGCGCATTTCGAATTGCACCCACGCATTAGTTGTAACAAATTTGTAGCGCGTTCTTTGTGGCACGTGACGCTGCAAGCTTCGATAGCCAATCCCCCGCTCCCCTCTCTTACCAACACTGTGAATTTTTCCAAACGCCAGGGCGGAAGTGTGAGCACATTTGCCTGGCCTGTCCTGGCCTGCCCTGCCCTCAACTATCCTGGACCTGATCCCCCGTCCGGCTTGTAGCGAAAGTAATTGATTTCTTTTATAGTTGAGACAGTTTGAAACTGAAATGGCTCTGCAGCAACTACGTTAGCAATGCCATTGGCGTTGCAACTCACACGTTTCCTGTCTGCTGTTGACCTCTTGCCCCCACCTCATCCCCTTTTAAATTCATCGCTCCATCGCACCTAGTTTACTGGCTCACATTCGGCATTGATCCCTGTCCGTTCTATTCCATTTCGGGCTTAGCTTTGCCGCACGTGTAAATGCTTCAAACATGTTGCGGTTTTGGCTTCTACACAAGCCCAACAACTACAACAACAACATCGACAACACTTGGAACAACAACGGCAATGGCAACACTTTTCGGTGTTTTATTGTTGCTGCCGTGAAATGTTTTAAATAAAGATTTTTTATTGTCAATGGGGAAATAGTGTTGCGGCTTTTGGCTTTATATCACCGAACCCAAAACACCTTTGCAAACAACAGAGTGTCGGCGTTCACTTTAATGTGCTGCGGTCGTTTTGTAAGTGTCAAGGGATCTACAAAAAGGGGTTACAATTTGGCAGGAAACATTTAGACAACCAGACGCCACATTAGGGGGCAACTGCAACTCCACACGGACTCGACGACAGCAAGGAAACAATTACCAGCTGCAGGAAGATAAATAGATTAAGTAATTAGGATCGAAATCAGTGAGCGGGTCTGGAATTGAAATTGATAAGCAGAATTGCAACCAAATGGATATTGAGGGATTAACTGAGAATAGATAATCTATAAGATTTATACCTTGTCTAGCTAAAAGATAAATATTTAAACTTTAATCTTTCGCATAAATCTAAATTTACATTTAATTATTTTCTTATCTTTAACAACTTTCACGCACATTAAGTTTTATTGAGCTACTGATTAATATTACAAGCTCACAAGTTTTTGGCCAAGTCATTGGCTTTTGCTTATTCGTTGGATCTTTATGTACCAACCCCTTACTTTCATTTGTAATTCATTCAGAATTCACAAACCGATTTCAAAGAGCTCCGACAACTTTAGCAAGTTGATATACGAGACCTATAAAACAAAACTCGATTTTGTTTTTCGTTGTTATATGGAGGTTGAACCCAGGCGCCTGTCATTTTAAACTTGAGGCGTTTTAAACGTCGCCATCAATCTAAGCTACAAGTGCGAGATGAGACAGATGGCAGACAGAGAGAAAGAGAGAGAGATTGAGAGATTAAAAGAGAAATAGAGAGAAAAATAAAATAATATTATAAGCATAATAGTATGTAAATCAGGAGGAACGCATGCCAAAGGTCTTGTTGGTGTGACTTTTGATGATGTTTAACATCAATCGAACTTTTTATAAATTTGATAGATATCGTTTTCCAAAAGTTTAATTGATTAATGAGGGTACCTAAATGTCGAAAATACCCAAATTCAAAATAGTTTGGGTGAAAACAGCACGAGCCTATTAATGAGACCATAATTTGAAGGCATATTATATAGATTCCTATATAGAATAAACTCTCTAGCAATGTGTAAAAATGCAAACAAACTGCCGACAAAAAATGATTTATTAGATGCTGCACTTGACAGCGTGATGGAAGATGAGAAGAGAGGGTAGAAAGTGAAGAGGGAGACATATGATTTTCTCAAGTTGAAGCCTGATGGCAACCAGAGTTGCTGCTGTTACTCACATAATAATGATCATCATTATCACAGTCATCATCACGATATGTTGTTGATTTTGATGATGAGCAGAGACTGAGACTGAGACTGAGGCTGAGACTAAGGCTGGAGCTGTGGCAGTGTGGCAATGTCTGTGATTTGATTTGCTTATACAGCAGACAGTGTTGCACATGTGGCAGTCAACATTTATATGCAACATGCGGCCTGCAAACGTGTGTTTTGCGGCTGCTGATGAATGCCAATGTTGTTGTTCTTTTTGTTGGGGTTTCACAAGTGCCAAATGTCTCTTCTAGCCCTGCCTGCAACACTGCTACGCTGACTCTGTCTCTGACTCTGACTATGTGCGTCATGCCGACTCGTAGGCGTGGCAAGCACTCAGCAACGCGACTTGACTCCCACTTAAATTTGCATTACAAAGGCAACACAAATTGCGGGCTGCTCTTTGTGCTGCTCGGCAGCTGCAGCTTCTCACAAGTTCTTGGCTGAGTTCTTCCAAAGCGAGGTGTACTTCAAAAGTTATACTCATTAATCAGACACTCTTGAAACAAAACATAAAATTGAATTCAAATTTTAGATAAGCTACTGATTAGTAGAATATTTTATTTAATAAATTCATTTATTTAAAATATTAAGAGAATAACATATTTTCATTTAATAATGAATTAACTTTATTTTATCGAATATACATAAGATACAAAATAGATTATACATTTAAACTATTAAATCTTTTCGTTAAAATGCCAATCGAATTATTAAACGGCTTAGGCGATCGCATTATTTTGAAAACTCTTTAAGTGCACCTCGCATGGCCCTAGCAGATTTGTTTGCAGTAACGTAATTGAATATTGAAATGCATTTTTCATTAGAGCTTCGCAGGGCTTGGGCCAACAGGCCCAACAACAATATCAACAACAGCAACTCAAACAACAACAACAACTTTGTTGAAGGCTAGAAAAATTGCGTATAATGAAAATTCAATTAAACTTTATTACCTTTGGTTGCACTTGCTTAACCTCAGCTTTCACAACTTTAACCGCGATGGGATTTGTGGCCCATTTGTTGCATTAATTCTAAAGCAGCTGCTTGCGGGCCAAGTTCCTTAGCTTGTTACTAACACCAACCCCCAACACCAACACCAACACCAATAGCAACAGCAACAGCAACAACATCGCCCAAAACCCGACACCAACATCAACTTTAGATTCCCCAATCCAACCCAGACTCCTTTCATTCCTAGTATTTCCATTCTATCCAGGCAACACTTTGTAAATTGCATGCTTTTGTTCACATTTTCCGCAGAAAGTTTTTCTTTTAAACATTTTTCCACTCCCAATGCTGCTGTTGTTGTTGTTGTTTGTTGTTCATTGTTGGCTGCTGCCAAGACGACAGCCAAACACCTTCATATCTTTTAATGAGAATAAATTGATGTTTTGGGCATTTTGTAAAGCTGCCGCTTGTTGCACAGCATTTTGTATAGAGTATAAACTTTGTTGAAAGCTCTAAAGCAACTTTAGCTTTCCGCAACAACATTGCTGTTGTTGTTGTTGTTATTACTGTTGTTGCTGTTGCATATTGACAGCTACTAAGATCCTTCGGCTGGAAAATTTGCTGTTAATCATTGTGTAGACGCTTGGGGGCATTAAATAGCGTTGCAACTGGCACAAGGAGTCCTCAAGTAGCTGAGTAATAAAGGACAGTGTTAGTTGGTACTAAAAGATAAATTTAATATGAATAAGAAGTGAAGCGAAAACTATTGGTATGTATTATCAAAAGACAATTATAGGTTAATTGTTAAAGAAAAAACTTTAAAGATAAGCTGACAAATCGCTTTTTACTCAGTCTCTATCTCTCATTGACTTTCACTCTTACCATCCTTAAAGTTCCTTAACAGATGGCATATTTAGGTCTCAACCCTTTTTAGATAATTGCAGCAATATCAATAATTTATTAGATTACCCACTTTGAAATTCTCGCTCATCAGACGTTAATAGATGGCTTTTACTTAGTTAGTTACCTACTTAGTGAGTCCGCCTATGAACAAAGTAGGCAAATTGCAGCAGCAGCAGCAAAGTCTCTTGCAACGACCCTTTTAGCCATTACAAGTGCTATTAAATGTGTGGGAAATGCGAAAGAGAAGAGAGTAAGAGACTATTAAGAATGCACTGAAATGAATATATTTCTGGCATTTCAAACATTAAATAAATGACAGGCTGACTGACTTGCTCCACTTTCAGCCACAGACACAGTTCAGAGATAACGCAATGATATTGACCCAAAGAACTCAACTCAAATCAAGTCGACCCGCCGCGATGTGAGTGGCGAGAAGCCGTGGCAGAGGCAGAGGGAGAGAGAGAGAGAGAGAGGAAGAGAGAGACAGAGAAAGAGGAAGAAGTGGGAGAGTCAGTTGAACTGAAAACTGAAAGCTGAAAGCAAAAATCTCTGAAATGTGAACAGTGGAAACAGAAATGGCTGGCAGCAGCATTCAACTGGGCGCAACTGCAATGCAAAAGTTGAAACTTATTATAATTTTAATGCAAAACATTATGCGAAAGTATAAAATTATATATCTTTGCAACGCCAGTTGCCAGTTGCCAGTTGCTAGTTGCTCGTTGCCAACTCCAACTGCAGCGCGGTGGCCATAATTTTAAATGGCCAGCAACAACAGCAACAATTGCTGCTGCAACAGCAGCAGCCGCAAAGAATCAACTGTCATAATGACAGTTCTCTGTTTACGCCATCAGCCACTTGGACTTGGACTTGTTGCCGCATACAACTTCCCCTCAACCACATCCCCCTGACACCACTCTAGCTGATCCGCTTCTGACTTCTAATGGAAATTATAATGTGCATTGCATTTGCTGACGTCGCTTCAGTTGCTGTTGTTGCTGTTGTCGCTGTTGTTGCTGTTGTTGCTGTTGTTGCTGTTGCTGTTCCTGCTGTCTGACTGCGCGCCAAAAATTTGCTGTTGTTTATCAGTTGTAACTACTTGGGAATAGACCAGAGGGTCCATTAGTTACAGCGTTATTTAGCAACAGTTTCAATGGAATATACAGAGTTGTAGAAATATGTGATAAAAGATTCGATGTGAAATCAGTTAATAAATATGGTTTAGACAGATATTATTGATTGAGATATTATCTGATTTGGAGACATCGAACCTTAACACAGATAATAGAGTTTATGCTAATACAGAACTATCACTAAAATGATTTGTTTTGTCAGATTCAATATAATTTTAATTATTAAATTTAAAGATTTATATAAAATTAGTATAATTTCTCATAGTTTATCTCTTTGTATTCTCCATTCAGAATAAAATTTTCGTATTAGTTTAGAATGGAATAATATAGAAATGTATCTATACAAGTTATCACTGTGTCAAATTCAAAATTTCTTCCTTATTTTTAAATATTTCTCTTAGTTTCTCTTTGTGTATTCCCTAGAGTATTCTCTATTCGTTAACTGCTCTAATCCCAGTTAGTTTTTCTTTGTTGTCCAACTACGTATACACTCGTATATAGTTGCATACCATAGCAGTCAGTCAGTTGAACCAGTTGACTTGATTAGGGGCCTGTCCAGCTGACTGCCTGTCGCTCTGACTGCTTCTCTCCCTATCTATATCTCTCTCTCTCTCCACTGACTGGCGCTCTTCAAGTTGACTCCTTTTGTTGGCCAGCGCGATAACGTGCCGAAATGTCAATAAAAACTATAGCCACACGGGCATCGCCTTGACTCTCGAGTGCCGAGCAATGGCCTCAAATTTCAGAAAATAAATGTATATATATAAAAAAATCAAACTCTAGTCAAAAACTCTAAACCCAAACTCCAAAAGAAACCTCGTTGCCTGTGCGGAGCCAGCATTTGAGTGACGTTGCGCTACTTGGCTGACTGCCTGACTGACAACAGCAACAGCAACAACAACCACAACAACAACAATCTTGTTTAGCCTTGCCATTGTTAGCTGGTTTCCATTTTTGCTTTTTTTTTAATTTTGTTAATATTTATTTTGATGTGCGATAGATTCGTTTAGACAGGTGAAAGGCTAAATTGTCAATTTGCAAGCGCAGACCCAAAAACCAAAACCAAAATCATGCCAACCTTTGAAACATGTTTAAGTAAACTCTAAGATACTCTGTAAAATTCAAAATAAATTCCTTGTATGCAATAGAATAGCTTTTGAATATACGACATTTTGAAAATTTAAATATTTTTTCCCAATTTCTGTAACTTTATGATACAGGATATAATAATTGGAACTGAATGGTAAACTGACCACATAAAGTATCTTGTTCGTTTTTCCAACGGCAGACTTACTTTTGATTGGACAAACATTTCCATTTCACTATATTGTTATTTTTGGGCTTCAACTGTGTTTGTACAGAGCCTTTTGTTTAGGGCAACTACATGGACACATCATCTATCTGGTTTGTTTATTTTACTCAGGTAACTCGATGAGTGACTTCTTGACTGAATTGGAGAGTGGCAGGAAAGCAATTGCATCTGAAGTTGTTGCTGTGTATCTGTTAATGATTGACCGACTTTCATATGACCCTCTCGAACTATTTGGGCATTTGTTGAATAGACCTGCCGTTTTGCCTGGTTATGTTTGCCAATTGAAAATTTATGAAAATTCTCTGAGCCAAATGAGTTTGCTGTGTTCAATCAAGTTGAGTGAAAAGTCGCCTGTCAAATGCAGCTTTCCTATTTAGAACATATAAGTATAAAGAATAAAACGTTTTGTCAATTTGCAATTTCTGTAGAATGCCTAATTACCTTTATTTACAAATATATTCTCCTACAGATATCTGCATACAGTGGTTGACATTTTGAATTCATTTTTGGAGTATATTTAATCCATACAGTAATTATATTTCATTTAAATAATGTATATTTGAAAATCATATTAATTCTACTCTATCAAACCAAGTTATTTTCAAATAATGTATACAATAAATCGCTGAAGTCCATCTATCTCTATTCCTTTAACATTTAACCCAGAAAACAAATCTGCACAAACTGGAGTTGACTTTTTGAATTTATATTGTGTACATTTTATACGCTGCTTATGGAGCGCTTATAGGGATATGTGTATTTGTGTATTTGAGTATGTATGTATGTGGTACTTTGTACACATACGATTAACGACCTTATAAACAAGTGCAGAGTACCATCCGCTCGACCCACAAATGCGAGCCGAGTGCATTTTGTGCCCTTTTTGCTAGCCACGTTTGTTAGTTTTGCGATGCATCGTTTAATTTTAACGCTCAATTTAAAATGTTTTATGCAGCAGCGCGAACTCGAACAACACACACACCCACACCCACACACACACACACACACACTCACACCCCCATACACACAATGAGATACAAGTGGTAGCAAACACAGTCAGTTACTAGCACCCACATCTACATTCTTATACACATATATGAGTGCAGCCTGGGAGTCGCCACCGAAGCGCAGCGCAGCGCAGCATAAGAACAACAGCAAAAACAACAAGGACAAGGACCAGGACCAGGACCAGGACGAAGTCCTAGCAGTCTGGTTGTCGTCCTTGTTCTGCATGCAATTATCTCAGCATTGGCTTTTTCTGCAGCCGTTGTCCTGCATCTTTTTGCCTTGCAATAAATTAAGCTATCAAGTGTCCTTAATGTACAGTACACAAGCAGCGGCCGTGGGAGCCTGACTTAATTTATAAGCAACCCCACTGCCAACCCATAACCATACTCATACCGATACAACGGGCAGACATTATAATGTAAAGTATCTCACAGTCAGTCGGCAATTATAAAGTTTTTATTTATATAAGTATTTCAACCATAAAGAGATCGCCAAGTGCCAGACAAACTGCAGCAGGTGTTGCATATGAAAATTATACGCTTCATAAATTTCGCTAGCCACAAATTGAAACTGCCCCAGACCCTGTCACAGATTCTTTCTGGCTCAAACTGAGAACCCAACCCAGCCTGGGTCCAGACAACGTCTTCTGGGTCGGTAATTTAAGAAGTTTGTCAACCTTTTTCAAAACCATGTCATGTGATACTTTTATTCAACATCTTTATAATAATGGCTAAGCGGTCCCAGTGCCGAGGGCTACCTGCGCCCAAATTAGTTTGACAATCTATTGAGAGAAACAGAGATATCAGAGGAATATCGGCAATCTCTTTTGCTGCTCAGATTTTGTGGGAATAAAATGCGCTGATGTCAAATTATTTTGAAGTGTTTAGACAGATTTTTGCCCTCATTTTTTTTTTTGGTATTTTGCAAATAATTTGATATCAGCTCTTTTCTTTCTGGAGAGGGAGCGAGTTGCTTGCCCAGATTTTTATTGCAAGGCGTCTACTTCCGTGGCAACAGCTGCCTGGGAATAAGTGAAAGGGTGGGCACAAGAGTAATCCGAATCAAACGAAATCATCCTCCAACTATTCAAAAGAAATTGCATATTGCGATCGAAATTGTTTTCTTGCCAAAAAACTAAGAGCAAAGAGAAAAGTAATAACTAATAATTAAATTAAACTTACCCAAATAAACTAAATTTAGGTAAAAGTTTAGTTTAGATAAAAGTTATTTCAAGCTTGACAAAATTACACAAGTTTATTGATCAGTTAAACTTGAATCTACCCTCGTGACTCGGCAGGCATAACTACTCGAATTTCAAAGAGTTAACAGGTTGACTCAGAGCCAAAGTTATACGCAAATCATTGACCAAAAAAATTATTTGAAAGCCCTACTAGTTGGTTTTGTTTTTCTCATTTTTGTGGCGTGAAATGAAGACATTCATATGGATGATTCTGGGACCCTTCTGTGAATGTCTGTATCAGTTTTCAAGTTTTCGTGTTCCAAATTGGTGCTAAATGCGCTGGCGTTTCAATTTCCAACAATTGAGATAAATCGGAAGTTGCCAGCATGCCATGCCCAGCTTTTTGATGCCGTATACCAATAACATAAAGATAAAAGTCATTATAATGTAGATGAGGGGCGTCATCGAGTTAGAAACCAATCCGTACAACAAATCCCACTGCGTGCACCTTGCGGCGCCTCGCATTATCACTCAAGTCATAAATTTCTTGGGGCTTTACTTGTTCTAGAACTTGGAGCTGAAAGCCAGATCGGGGCAGGGACAGGAATTGGGACCGGACGGTCTTAAGTGCCGTAATTTCAGTTCGATTTTAACATGTTTTGATCGCGTTGCTGACAAACTTTAAGTGCTTTTATTTCTACGCTTTATGGCGGCAGCAAATATTTTTTTTCTGTATTTTATAAAAGCAAAATATGCCGCTTCAATAATGTTTTTTTTGTTTTCTTATTTCTTACCTTTTTTTCTGGTCATTCATTTATTGGCATTTGGTTTGTTGCCTTTTAAAGCGTTTTTTTTTTAGTGCTTGGCTAGCGTTCAAGTTCATTTTGATTTGTGGCGACCTTTTTGTATAGTTGTTATTGTCATTCTTGCTGCCTCCTGCCACGTTGTGTGGCATTCTTAAATTATAAAAAATATTTGTATATATATATTAAGAAATATCGAAGGGACAACAAGAACAAACAATATTGCCGCTACCAGACATCAGCAAATTTATGGAATTCAAGTTCATACTGCGCGAATTATTTCACAATTTCAGTGGAGCTTATTTAAAATTCCTATAAAAGCGAAAGGCAGCATATGATAAATAATTGTATATTTATAAACATAATTGTCTATTAAGCAACAGATATTCAATACATAATAATACTACTTAATATGATTAATGTACAATACATAAGTACTCGTAATCCTATTAAATTTGAAGAATGATTAAGCTTCATCAGTTTCAGTTTCATATAACTACCCCATAGTTGAATGGCTTTTTATAGGTCTCAATTGGATTGGCCATTGATTATACGTATGCCAATTTTTATTAAAATCCCCATACCATACCGTTAATGAAAAACGATAGTTGAGGGAGTCCAATTCCAATTCCAATTCCATTTTCATTTCGCATAAAGTTAAATATTCAGGCGTGCCCACAAGTCAAGCTCCGACGGCTATACACCGATTTTAATTTCATTTAAATCTCAGAGCGGACCATAAAAAATACTCAATATATGTATGTACATATATACATTTAAATACATATAGCCAACTGCATAGCCCTTTGCTGCTGTAGTCCCTCCACCTGGGGAAAGTCTCATGGCCTATCCGCAGTTCAAACTGGGTTAATGACAAGCTTAACGGCACTGGCGGAAAATTAAAAAATGGCAACAGAAAAATGAAAAAAAGGGGAAAAGAATTACAGAAGGAGGAGGGGGAAAAATGTCAGGCTAAACTCAGCTAAAAGTTTCAATAGAAACCGCCGCCACACAGAAAAGTATGAAATATTGAACAGAGAAAAGCCAGTGAAAAGCGAAAATATTGTTTACCATTGTGGTTCTTTTGCCCTTTCCGTTCTCTATAGCCTTATTGTCATACCTGCTGCTAGGGAAAATGCCAAAAATTTAATTTAACAAACATTTTCCAAGCACACACAAACACTCACACACCCACACACCCACACACACACACTCACACGCTCACAATAAATAAATAGAAGCCAAAGCAAGTCAATTTTTAATCAAAAAATGTTCTCATAAACCCCTAAAAATGTTAACTCCATTCGCATACGAGAGTATACAAAAATACATCCAAATAAATATAGATGGAAATAAATAAAAATGTCAGAATTGTGTTGAATATTGATTTGGACAGAAAATATTAGTCTTGGTGAGCTATAAAATATAGAAGTTAAAACACAAGTAAATAAATTTTGCACCAAAAAAACTATTTGAAAGCTCTTGAATAATTATAAATACTTGATGTGAAATCTAGGTTACAAAATCTTACAGAGTCTTATTTTCAAGCTCATCCGAAGTTTATGATGCAGTATTAAAAAGAATTAAAAATATTTTAAAACAAGGACGAATAACATGAGCATATTAATTTTTACTCTTTTTGCCTTGTTTAATGACAAAGTTATTAAGACATAAATATTTCCAATGAAGGGCAGTGTCAAGGGCAGGGGATAGAGGAGGTATAACATTGCTGAACTGACAGTCAGCCGGCACCTCGATGACGGGCACCGAACATCTTCTCAATATGTCACGCGCCTGCGCCCAGGACTGAGACTGGGACTGGGTCTGGGATGGGATGGGATGGGAATGGAAGTGGGACCACAGCAATATTCCTGAATTGCCGGTGTGCATCAAAGTGATTAATTAAAGCATTTTTGCATATTACAAGCATTTCGACTTTGAACTTGATGGCGGACCAAGAACCAGGACAGGCCAGACCCATGCAGTCGCAATCGCATTACCAACACCAGCGACTGCAACAGCAACCGCAACAGCAACAGCAACAGCAACAACAACAATATCATAAACAACAACAGCAACACCTCACGCAACATGTTGTTGACGTTGCACAGTGGTTCAGAATAAAGCTAATTTGAATAATTAGTTGGCATATTATTGTGATTACTTGAAATATTTATTTGACATATCATTTTAGATATGAGCTTTCCTCTTGATTTACCTTTCACTATTGTTTATATTATATATTATATATATTGCAACAATGATAAATTTATTTTTGCTATTGGGAATCTCGAACAAATTTTTTATAAGCTTAAAAGTTAAATAAAAAGCATTTTCTTTTCAAACTATATATCTTTGCTGTAGTTTCTTTAATTAAATATAACTATAATATTGGTTTATTAATTAAAGGCAGTAATTTGTAAAGCAAATGAAAGGACGATAAATACCTATATTTCTAGTGCCTTGAGATTTTCATTTAACCTATTTTATACCTTCATATATCTTAAGTACACATTCTGGAATGACTTTAACCCACTGTGGGCTGCTTGGGACCAAAGACTGTTGTCACTCAGGCCAAGTCATGGATGCGGTCTACACATGTTGAAGAGACGCCGCCGCTGCTTAAAAGTAAAATTGTGTCGATTTCAATAATGCAAGGGGCCCATTACAACACACACAGATACACACACACACACACACACACACACTGGTAACACACATGTGCGTGCTAGCGTTGGCATTTTGAGCGAGCATTCCATCAAAGCGTTTCGACCGCAAACGCCAGGGAGAGCAGGAGCAGGAAGGGAACAAGTGGAGAAGGGATCAGGGAACACTGAGGGAAAGGAAGAGAATGGAAGGAAAGAGAAGAGAAGGGTGTAGGGCTGTAGAGGCGACAGTCCTGAAGCTGCCAACATTGTCAAACATTTCATTAATTAAACATGCGAATGTAGCAAATTTTAATTTCGCACAGGAGGCTTTTGTAGTATCAGTCCTTGTACCTCCATAAAGTCTGGCTCTGACTACCCTTTGCTAAGTTTTTACCCTAAGGCCATGGGGCTGCGTGTCAAAAGACATACATAATTTGCAACATGACCAGACCAGAGTGTCTGGTCGTACCACTCAGCTCAATTTGATCGAAACACTCATAAAACTGATGGTTTACCAAAAAATCTACATACATAAGAGCTCAAACAAATGATACATGAGCTTGGGTGTTGGACACCTCGACTAAACGACCGAGTGACCATTTTCAGTTATTATAGGGTATTCAAAACTTATGTGAATGACAGCAAACTTGTCTCATAGGGCTGCTGCAAGAGTATGAGCAGACTAGGTGCGATAATGACCAGTGAATAGGTCAGTTATTAATAAAGAATGTTTATATTACAAAATGTTTGCCAAAACACGGGATGTTATTAGGGCTTAACACTATTAATAATAATTCTAGAAAAGCTTCCACAAATATGCCTATTTACATATGAAAGAAAAGTGTTCTTTAGCTGAAAAGCCCATTCATAAAATTTACTTATATTTATGTTATATTTAGTAAACAAGTGTGTAACTTGATCTTATATTTTTACACATACTAGACGATATATTAAACCATTATAAATTATGCCTTAATAAACAAATGAATAATAATAATATGTTAAGCTTTATCAGCGTAAGTCATTAGTAATTATTATTAAAAAAAATATATTTAAATAAATAGTCCTCAAACCGATTTGGTTTGAACTAAGAGAAACTTTTCTAATAATAATAAATCTTTTATTTTGACAAAATACACAAGGGAGGAAATATAGAGAATATTCTTTATGTTTCTTTTCGCAGCCCTGGTTTACTGTATGTGTTTATTTTTGTAGTCTGTTCTTCATTTTAGCTACCTTTAAATAAATTAAATAAAAATTATACAAGTGGTGCAGCATAATGAGCGCTGGAAGCGCTTTTGCTGTTACTTTTACCTCAATAGCCAAGCGGCCGCAACGGTGGGCAGGGCAGGGCAGGGCAGGGATATGGATTCCTGAGAGGGACGGATGGGATACTGATGATGGTAACGGGCAACGGGCAACGGGCAACGGGCAACGGGCAACGGGCAACGGGTAACGGGTAAAATCAGCCAGTGTGGCCACTGGGGCAACGGTGCATGTGGCACGGCTGACTGAGTGCGGCTGCACATGTGTCTGTGTGTGTCAGGGTAAAATTAATGTGTTGTAAAAATTAATTAATTTTGCAAATTATATATTTTATGCATTATCAACTTTTTTTTCACAGCCAAGTCGCATGTAAGCATGCAAAGGATGCTTTAAATGGACACAGGACAATGCTTAAAATAACAGCAACAGCTGCGTATCATTTTTTATCTATACAAACTATAGATATACTTATATGTATACCTGTATATACCTTTCAGATTTTCTGTGGAGTCTTGCACTCAATTAACTATACACGCGAGTTTATATTTAGTATATCACGCGACTTAAATTTCATTAAGATTCTTTTGCTCATACCATAACCAGTGTTGTAAAGTGGCAGTGTGCGAGGTCATATGGTAGGGCTTTAAGCTAAATTTAACTGATATTTAAGTGGAATGCATTAAGTTTAACTTAAACCAGGGACAATAAACGTTTCACAGCAATTAGCTTGAAATTGGATAAGCTTAATAGTTTTAAATGTTCGTTTCCTTTATAAAATACATTCATTTCGCAAAAGCGGAGTTCCTAATGAACTCTTCCTTAACTGATACTTTACTATATGAATTTTATAAGATTCGCATGATTAATATCAATGTTATTCATGAACGTATTTATTTGTTAATCATTCGAATTTGGCAGAGAACGACAAAGTAAACAAATTATTAATTGAAATATTGTCTGCATTATAGCTTTATTTTAATTTTGTATTTTTTAATTTCAGATTAATCTCATACAAATTACACGAATGTATATCATTCAAATGTGCAATCCATCGTTGCCATTCGCATATGAATGAGTAAAAACTCATTAAGCTCAACTTAAGCTTGTTATAAAAATGTTTATAGTCTCATTGTTATGGATGCTGTTCGTATTGTTGAATTTGATATTGTGTTCAGTGCATATGGCATGATAATAAATATAATTAAAATTGTTTATAGCCATTGCAATTTATAATAAACTGCCTGCTGGCTTATCCCTTTGGCCATGCTCAGCGGCTTATTATTAGATGGGGCAAATGGCCAAAAAAAAAAAGGAAAAACCCAAAGAAAAAAATTAACTTTTGTCGGAGCCAAAACAATTTTAAATTTTGACCAATTCCAATGTCAATGGCCATTCGATGCGAACTCAATTCGGAACGGTTTAGTTCCAGGGTCCGAGAGATTTGTTTTAATTGCCTGGCCCGACTGTCGGACTATCTGACTGGACGCCGGATTGGCTGCCAGGAATGCCAAGCCAAACCAAACCAAACCAAACCAAAGCATCCAAAATCTGGCAACTTACTCACGCTCTTAAATCCAAAATTCGTCTGAAATGAATTTGTATCTTACTTGTGGCAGGCAGGCAGGCCAATCACACTCGAAATGCAAAAGCAGAAGCTCTTTGAGCAACACTTTTCAGCTTGTATTCAGAGGCTGTTCTAAATAAATTATAATTTCTCGTCTGCGAATTCGCCGAATAACTCAGCACAAATCAACTGCTTAAGTTTGAAATCTGCTTTCAGCTTTCCGCTTTCCGCTTAACTTCACTTTACTTTACTTTTCGCCTTTGTGTGTGTTGTAGTCGTCGTCATCTCACGGAATGAGTCCATTTCAATTTCGGCACATCAAAGTTTTCGAAATAAATATACTGCTACCTTTTCTTGTTGTGGATTTTTGCGGTGGCGGAGTGATTAAAGGTGTGGCCATATATCAAATGTGCAGCTCAGTCACAAAGTCTGACAGCAAGGCTGCTGATAATTTCGATAAATAAAATAAAAGAACCCTTGGGAATTCCACTTAAAAAGAAATCAGCAAGCAACAAAACTAAAAGTTCGGTTATTATTTAAACAAGCTGCTAAATACGTGTATTATAGAAATAAAATGCTTCTAACACGTATTTAAGCAATTCTAGATGTAATCTTAAGTAGCTCAGACAGATCAATCATTAACTGCGGACTCAATGTTGACATTGACTAACTGTAGACATCTACAGAATCAGCGGGGTGTACTTAAGAGAAGATATATTGTGAGTCTACTTTTCTCTAACAAAATGAAACGAAATATAATAATAATAGTTTGAAACTAGTTCAGTTATAGTAACGTATTAATTTTATTAAAAGATCAACAACAAGTTTCAATTATTTATTTAATTGATTCACAAATTTAATTAACGATTTATTTATTATTTCAACAACATACTTATTTAATTTAAGTTAAAAAAATAGTTCTCTGTTATATGAAACATTCTAAATAAATTATTGGTAATGTTAATCGACAATGTAAAGTAAAAAGTCAATTTTAAAATGAACAATATGTAATATTAATTGTATACTTTAATAGTTAATTTTATTAAAACTCTTTCTAAAAACAAAGTTTCTATATAGCAAACTTATCGATTTAGATTTTGGATATAAGCATGTGCGTTTAGAAATTCGCTTGCAAATGAAAAGACAATCTGTCATAAGTGATAACCTCGACTTCATATTAAAGATTTGCAGTCAAAAGAGCTTTCCATTTACATTTGACTGTCAGACACAAAGTCCAAATGTCAGACACTTGACACTAAAATGTGCTGTGGCACGGGACGAAGATGGGATTTTCCTCGATGTCAAGAAAATTTATTAACCAACATTTGGTGTCAATGTCGCGACAATGTCAAAAGCTCTTGCTGCTTCTAACTGTAGAAAGACAGCAGCTACTCTGTTTAAATACATACACACGATTATATGCTGACTGTATGTGCGACTGAGTGTGTGTGTGTGTGACTTAGTTACTGGTTGGCTGGCTTTTTGTTGCAGTTGCAAGAGCCAGCCATAATTATAATGAAGTGCTGCAGCGCGTTGATTTTGTTGCTGCTGTCGGTGGCACCTGCAACGCAACTTTGAATTTGCAGTTTTTTGTTTCTTTTTATTTGTCGCTTTTTTTCATCTGTTCCATGTTCTTGTTGCACCCCTAAGCTCTACATACACTGTGTTGAATGCCACGCTCGAATTGTCATAAAATGTTGGACGCTAATTGGCGTCTATGTGCGCGTCGGGAGTCGAAGTCGAAGTCAACGTCGACGTCGACGTTGAACAGCCCTCCACATGCCGCAAAAACCACATACATACTCCACCTTGCAACACCCTTCTTCTTCACTTTTCAACTCCTTAACCAGCGGCGATGCTTTGTGCGTGAGGAGGTTGCAAGAGTGTAAGAAAGGCGCCGCTGCCGCTCAGTATGTGGCGCCTTAGTTGCCACATCTTTTGTTGCACGCTGTTTGGCAATGTTTTAGCTGCCGTTGCTAACAAGTCTGATCGCAGTGAGACCTTTCTATGGCCACCTTTACAAATTAATATTTCTATTTATACTTTCTATGGCACTCGAGGCAAACTCTAAACATAATACTCTAAGAATATGAATATGAATACGAATATGAATACGAATATGAATATGAGCCGGCCACCCCAATCTTTTTTATTTTGTGTGCATATGTCTTTCGTTTAGCAAATTGCAGTTCATGTCTTTGACTTTGTTCTATTTATTTGTTAAGTTGTTGCTCTTTAAATGGAGCATGAAGATTTTTAAAGGGTTGCAAAAATCAATTTGTAGACAGGCAAAGTACAAGTTGCTTTTGTTGTTGGATTAATTACAATTTACATATATATATATCTGAATTTGCACACAAGAATACATATTTATGAGTGGAACTCTATTCTTGGAAAGTACAGAAAACTGTAAACTGAGACGCATTGCAATTGATTAAAGATGGGAATATTTTGATAATAATTAATGTAATTGTTGAGGAACGAGGTCAATAGAATATACTTGTAAATTGTCAAACGAAAACTATTATATTGAAAGAGTAAATGTAATTAATAAGTATACACATACAGAATTTAATGTCACTTAACAAACTTTAAAGTTCATTCTTAGCTCTTTACTAATAATTGTTATTAAATTAAATTAAACAATCATTTTAACTATCTCATATTATGAATTCATGTATTTTGAACTCCATTTTAATGCAACATTAACTGTAATAATTTTATCTACATGCACATTTGATCTAATAGTTGGGCAAATGGGTTCATCTAATATGGCTAAAATGTCATCAAAGCACACAAAACAATAAGGTACTTCAGAGTCCAATTGGGCCAACTGTGCAAGTAATAACAAATATTATATTGTGTGTATTTAGTACATATCTAACTAGTTAGTTACCGTATCTATAGATCAACGCGAACGAAGATTCGTGCTCATACTCGGAATATGTGTTATAATAATCCTTATGAAAATCCAATTTGCAAAGAAAATAACAATTAGTTAGTTTTGTGTGCTAATATGAAAACCATATGTGGTAAATGCATTAACTTGCATATATATTCAACACACAAACAACAAACAGATAGCAGAACAACTACAATTGAGTCCAATTTTGGCCTTTGCCTGGTCAACTGCATTTTGTTGGCCGTAAATTTTGGACAATTTTGTGAATCATTAAGCCAAACATTTTGTAGCTTGTTTAATTATGCATACATGTGTAGTAGTAGTACAACAAAGATACAAAGATACATAGATACATTCTCCTGCCGGTCGGGGAGCTCTTTATAATGGCCGTGCAAAGTAATTGCAGCCGCAGCATGGGCGCATTACACGCTCGACAAACATGCGATTAACAACTACAACAACAATTCAAAGACATTGCCACAAAATTTATAACATGACATCCATTTATCTACAGACAAATGTGTGAGCGTGTGTGCGTGCGTGTGTGTGTCTAACAAACTTAGATACATATGTATCTGATTTTATGAAAAGCCAGCTGCCGCTTTTTCCATTGCCCCCCTTCATTGCCTTGCCAGTTGATTTAAAATTAAGTGTTAATTAGTTAGAAAGCTGCAGGGCGTCTACAGAGCCTTGTGATTTACATAGTAGCCTGCATCGGAGGCTGCACATTACCTTGCAGGAATATCTCATTTCGATTACCGCCCAATCAATATTTTATCTCTGCTGAGGGCACATCTCGTTAAGAGAAGTTAAAGCCAAGAAATTACCTACAAATAATAGTTGGGAATTGCATAAGTACTTAAGGCAATGTTTTTAGAAATATTATACTAAAAACTAACCGTTGGTTTTTATAGAAATTTTTTAATCAATTTATAGTAATTTTAATATATTGAAATAAAGTCGATACCATTTTCTTTTTCACACCAAATTCATAAAAACTCATCTAGCTTAATTGCTCAACGCTGTTGATTTTTTTCCCTCACTTGACTCTCTATTTTTCTTATCTTCTATGAATGTTCTCTTTCTCACACAAGCACATCCTTAAACATCAATCAATCTAATGATCTTTGTATGATCTTGGCGTTTTGAGGCGTTTTGATTGTATACTTTTGTTTTGTTGCCGCACCATAATCAATATCAAATTTGTTTTGTAATCGTTAGAGAGTTTTTCTTGTTCGAGCCCTTTTGATCCTGCGCTGTCATGTTGAAAGGATCGCAGCTGCCTAATGATTGCGCATCTTTAGCGTGTTAGAAATCACACTCTCTTTTGTTGGCGTAACCCTCTCTCTATCTCACACAGTCTTAAAATGACCACCATCATATCATTAATCAATGTAAGGCCTACAAATTGTTTAGGAAAACGGTTACATTGTTTACCTGTCCAGATCACGCGATGAATATGTGTATATATACTCATATACACATATGGTATGTAAAGTGATGCTCCTTTTTGACGTCTTCGCACCGCACATAAAATCAATCAAATTAACTATAAATTTCTGTTGGCTTTTGCATTTTTCGATATGAAGTATGCGAAATAATTTATGTTTAAGATGCCATAAATATTCATTAGTCCAAACCTCTCAGCCACCACTAAAAATTGCGTACATAGTTTTATGACCCACCCAGCTGGTCCTGTTAATGAGTCGGCTGCTCTAAAACTTGAAGCACGGTCTCCTACTCCCCAAACATACATACAAACATACATACATTCATACGAGTAGTACCATCTATCTCACATTATCTTTATCTCTGGTCAGGGCTGCGGGTCTTAAGTCTGCCTGAGTTTGAGTTTGAGTCTGAGTTTGACTCGATATATGGGTACACGGTAGCCACAGAAACATGTCTGTAAAATCGCCAATAATGACAAACATAAAACAAGTTAATACATTGAAACTTCCGATTCTTATGCAAATATGTATCTGAACAACGCTTAGTAACTGGTTTCTCTTATACTTATTTTTTTTGTATTTTCATTCGTTTTCTTATTATGGCTTATAATTACGAATTGACTTTTCGCTCCAACAAAAGGGCGATGTCTTATGAGTTATCTGATTTTGGGCATATATCATTATTAACTGCACAGCAGCCGGACATATTTGCATGACAATGCCTAAGAAATATATCTACAGATCCATTGCTGAAAACGTTGAGAACAAACAATCAAATAGCTTCATTGACTTGTGTGTTAATTATACCCTGCACATATTTCCAAGGGGTATAGTAAATATGAGTGAATTTTAGTTAGAACGTAACTTTGATTCTTTAGGATACATTATGCTTCTCCTGAAAAGCTCCCTAATAATAAACAACGAAAACAAAAATATTTGAAAACACTTTTTCCAAAACTTAAAGTAATAGGGTATTTCCAAGTTGGCTTTTTGTTTTATTTTATTTTTTGGTAACATGTTGCGTATTAAATAATTATTGATGGACTTTACGCCTTTAAAAAGAATTCAAAAAAATTGTTATTTAATTGGTTGTCACATCAGCTTTGCCTTAAACACTCGCAGCTGGGCACAACTTGAATTTTTGGTGTTGATGCGCAGAGATCACGCTGTGAGTTGTTGCCACAAACTTACAGGTTGAGCATACATATGTATGTTAAATGAATATGCTTTGAATTATAAATATACTCACATTAATAGGTAGCTGCAGTTCAAAACTCCAGTTCATTGGGTTACTTTAAATTATTCCATACATTCATGGAATTTAACTTTTTTGCTTTAACAAATCAATGCAAGACCTTTGAGAAGTATCAAATAATTCGATTGTATTTTCGAGCAATTATTTTCGGTAAACTGCCACAAGTGTTGCACAAGCATAAACCAAATAAAAGCTGAAAGCATTCCCAAAAGGCACATTTTTATTTTAGATTTACTTATATAAAAAAGTTTTTTGGACAAGCTGCAGGCGACAAACAAGAAGCTCAACTCGAAATAAAAATTCAAAAAGAAAAAAAAATCGAAAAACAAAAAAAAATAGCGAACATTGTATAAAGATGGTAAAGTCATAAAACTGTTGAATTGCACGTAAATCTCCAGGGCTTTGGATACTACAGTGGCCATAGGCAGAGTGGCAGAGGCACTCAAGCCTGGGGCAGCTTGGGACATGTGGCACGTTGTCGTTGTTCAGCATTTCTATTCTGTGTGTGCAGATTTATTTTTATGCAACGCGTCTACAGTTGTTGCCCCGTTCAGCGTTGCACAAGTGGCAGCAAAAACAAAAACCAAAACCAAAAAATGTATAAGAAGAAAAAAAAACACAGCTAAATAAAAACTGAAGGCAACTCTTCGTGTAAAGAGCAGAAAAATCATATAATCGTCAAAAGTCACAGGAAACATATGCAAATGCTGGACGAGACGGGCACTGCCAGTGGATATATGTTTGTATACATGTATATATCTGACGGGTTCAGGTCCAGGTCCAGGTCCAGGTTTGGCCCCTGCCCAGTTTTGTCTTTTGTTGTGAGCTGCTTTCGTTCTCGGCATGCAACAATAGCCACACGTTTGTCCAATGGTAACAGAGGTAGCGATTTATACTCCTTTATATATGCAGATATAAATATATATTCTCTTTAAGAAGGGTATAACAAAGTGCTTATGAAGCTGGCACACACTACTACAATTTAATGCATTTACCTGAATTTTAGATTTTGTATAGCAGGTAAAAATAATATGAAACTTTAAAGCCATAAAGTTCATATAATCTGGGTATTCAAGATATAAGTTAAAGAAATATGTTAGTAATTGTGTAATGTCATCTCATTACAGTTTAAGATTGGAAGTTGTTTAAACCATTAGCTATTCATATTTGGATTACTTATTATCTCTAAGCAATTTCTCTGCATCTAATTGACTTGAAAATATATTCGCCTTTCCGTTAATAGATACACAGATATGCATCATTTTATTCAGTCTCATCATCAGATGAGAATTATGTTAATCTAATAAGCTTTACAACTACTGCATATTTTATGCTCATATCTTACGCAAGTTTCTTAGGGTATAACAGCTGCGGCACATTTGAAGTTGCATGCCACTTCTTGCTGCAGCTGTTGTTGTTGCTGTTGCTATTGCTGTTGATGTTGTTGTTGTTCTTGCTGCTGCATTCATTCATATTCGTACAAATTTTGCGCGCTTGACAAAGCTGAACAATGATGTACTTCATGTAAATTTCACTCGTCGGCTGAGTGACTCTCCAGCCCTTGTCCTCTCTCCCCTCTCTCTCTCAGGCACTCTATACCCTCTCCCTTACTCAATCACTGACGAACTGAGGTCGTTGATATGAAAAAAACCTAAAATGTTGCATATGTAAAATGGATTGGCAGCGAGTGGTTGTGTGTGTGTGAGTGTGTGTTTACATAACTTTATTGATGGCAACAATAAATGCTGCTAGCGGCTGTGCCACCAGCGGTGGCAGGAGGCGGGTGGCATGCCACAGCAGCTGAACTTAGCTCAGTGGAGTGGATTGCATATTTGTATAAATTTAAGTTTTAGATACGCGACTCGCGGCGTCGGCGTCGGCGGCGGCAACAACGGCAGATGTTGCATAATACAATTGAATTTGTTTAAAACAAAAGAGGCAACATTGCAACAATACAAAATTGACAACCACAACAAGAACTACAGCAACAACAAAAACAGTGCTGTCGGAAATCTGCGCACGCGAACTAAATAAAAAACAATAAGAAAATCAAATTGCATTTCAGAATTTTTCATTTTTTAACAACGGCCGCCATTTTTGTAGGCAGGCAACTCACCCTCTGTCGTTATGCTGTAGGACTGTAGGGTTGTAGGGCTGTAGGGTTGCTCTAGTCCAGAGCATGAAGCTTTTTCCACTATATAAAAGCGTCGAAAGGCCATTCTGATGAGATTGGCCTGAAGTCAATGTGGATAGCACTCCAAACATCTCGAAACCCGAAATTGGGCTAAGTGTATGGAACGAAGGTAAAAGAAAAGCAGACAAATTGGCGCTTTAAGAAGACAAACCATGGGAATTAGAATATTAAAGCTTGCATTGAAAAAAGGGTTAATAAAAAGAAATGTCAATAATCATTAACCATTTTGGAAGCTGGATAAGGAAAATATTAAATTATACCTCACATTGAATCTTAAAGTTTAAATAAAAAATTATTCTGCTAAAATGTAATATAAAATATAATATAATATAAAATGTAATTTAAAATCAAATTAAATAATTGTATATCATTAATAATATGCATATTCTACATATGTAATTATTATACATTTAATGGTAGAATAAGCTTGATATCTATAGTACTTAGTACTTTTTATTTTACGGCAGCTTATAATTCGGATAATTAATTGAGACCATTGTAAAAATGGGTCTTAATGTTGTTACTAATTAGTAATTATAGTCTACTTAAGATTTATTAATTGGTAACTACAATAGTAGTACAAATTTTAAACTCATTTATTTTTAAAGAATTTTGTTCTCCATAAAAGTCAATGATTTAACAATTATAGCTACACTATTATAATAAGCTCATTCTACATAATTGCTACACATTTGTTATTTCTTTATTAATCCTAGCAAACTTTAGACAACTCAAAATTGAATAATTGTTGACAAACATTTCGAATGACCCTCGTTCGCTCTCATATGCATATGTTAATAGCCAGAACTTCAGGCTGCTGCCGCTGCCGCTGTTGCTACTGCTGCAGTTTCCCTTTGACCAATGTCCAGTGGCTATAGCTTTCTCCCTCCACCACCCACGTCCCCCCGGCTAACCTAGAAACAACTTACACATGAACGACCTAAAACGAGTGACCAGCCAGGCAAACAAACAAAGCCGAACACCAGAGGCCTTCTGTCTCCTCTGGATCGGACTTTATACATAATGGGTGTGTGTGTGTGTTGAAAATGTGTGTTATTGTTGTTGTTCTTGTGTGTGCCGTTTAGAATGTCACTTGATTTTTGATTGATTGTTGTGGGAAAAATTGTAAAAATATTTTTGCATAAATTCGTTGTTGCACGAGTTGCACGTTGCAAGTATGAGGTAGATAGTTGCTGCATGGTTTCACCATTCTGTACGCTGTGTTAACATTGTTTATGTTTTTATTAAAACATGAGCGCCATCGAGGCGGAAACATTTCATATGCCATTTGTGGCATACCGTATGAAAAAGCAACAGCAACATCGACAACAACTGCAAAAAATTAGTTTGCCTCACCGCCGAATATTAAAATGTGCATTATTTAGTGGCAAGCCAACATTGTAAAAAAAAAGAATAACAGGAACAACAACGTAAAGGAAAAAAAAACTGAACAGAGATCGTAAAACTTGGCCATGGCTAAAAGAAAGCATAACTCCCAGGCTAGCAAAGACAGTTGGAACCGAGCTAAAGACGGAGACGGAGTCGAATAACGAGCCAAGAAACTTGCACTCGCTGAGCATTAAAAAATCAAATTATAATAAAATTGCAGATTAACTGTTGACTGGCTGGCGAGACGGAACGCAGGGGGGTAGGGATCGGGTTAAGCAGCCACCACACAAAATAAGAGAAGGAAACGCGATTGGTAATGGGCTCAGACCCCCACTCCTAACAGCTCCCTCTCCAAAGTAGGCAACCCAACTGTGTCCACCGACAACTGCTGCAACTTGTGAGTTGCACAGCTGCTGCTGCTACTTGATGCTGCTGCTGCTGCTGCTGCTAGTCCCGACTGCCAAGATTAAGTCATCATCAACATTTTGCAGTTGTCAACTGCTGTAAGGCAAGGCTACTTAAACAGCACTTTGTGTGCGGCCTGTGTGTGACTCCAGAACAACAAGAACTTAGGGATGCATGAATCGTTGACTCTTCAATCTTAATGATCATCGTTATTACGTTCTCTCTCTTTGAGCCAACTCAACCAGTCAACCTAACATATACATTTAAAAACTTTTTCAGTACTTTTTAATTGTTAATCTGTTACTGAGTATAAGATTAAATAGTGTACATAGATTGAACAATTCTACTTTCATATTTGCAACATGACCTTTTGTGATATCTTTGAAAATGTCCTTAAAAATCATTTGCCTACTCTTAGCAGAGTTTAAATGATTTAATAATTTGTAGTTTCAAATTAATTTATTAAATTGATATTAAAATATATTGAGCAATTCATATATTATGAATATTATAATTAAAAATCATATGTTATCTCTTAGATCAGTATACACGTATTAATTTAAATAAGTAAGTATAATTTTTGACTGACAATTAATATTATATTTGCATAAAAATATTCATCTCTTTTAAAGGATAGTTTTCCTTCATTTAATTTATTTTTCTTTTAACTATCAACTTTTGAATAAACTTAAAAATTTGTTTACACCAATTTCCTAAGCATTCATTGATTTTTTTAAATATGCCCTTATACAAGTATTTATATAAGCAATTATATTAATAAATTTAACAAGTATTTAAATTCTGTAGCCCTGGCACCACAAATAGCAGCTGTCATATAGATTAGTTTCAACTTTACCTCTGGACAAATCCCATTTTCAAATTGGAATCTTTACCCATCCTTAACTTGTTGTCTTATAGAGCCATTCCAATTCCAGACTACCCATTAACGAGCACAACAAAATTTATATGGATGGAATGGACATTGTAAGGCGCTTATAAGTAAGTAGTATGCATACTTAGTTGACAATTTGTGGATCCATCTCGACAAACACTCGAAAGCTACTGCTAGACTAAAGTTAAGAGTTGGCCAAGTTGGACTGAGGCTTATCTAAGTGCCCAAGGCACGACAAAGAAGACATCGACAACTTCGGCTGCTGATGATGACACATGCAACATGTCGCTGCCTCTGATTCTTCCTCTCTATCATCTGAAGTTCCAAGTGTTTATTGCATTCACACTCAAACTCAAACTCAAGGGAATGGCATCGACTTTGAGCTTGGCTTTGGCTACGGCACACTTTCAAATCATAAATTTTGAGTTTGTCACTTGTGTGCTGATAGCAGTCTGTAAAACAAAGCGAGTGTCCGGTCAGAGATATACCCCTTGCCCCCCCCCCCACACTCTTTTCCCTTTAACTGTAACCCTTTTGAACGAAAATGCAAATGAATGATGCTCCACGGCCGTTGAAAATATAATTGGAGCAGCAGAGATGCAACCAAAATAAAAAATACACATATTTTTTAATTTTTAATGGTGTCAACGCTTATCGCAAAACCAAAAAAAAAAAAAGAAATACCACAAAAAAATACAGAAAGGCAATGCAAATGCCGCTAAGTGCCGAACAAAACGTTTTGTCGAGATGAAGTCATTAGGGAGGCTACGAAAAAAGTGGGGGAAGTGAACGGAAATCGTTATCAGCACTTTGCCTCGATTTCGATTTCGTACATATTGTAAAATTATATATAGTTTTGTAAACGAAATATTTTTGTATGCCCTGTAAATATTGAATATTATCAGAAGGAGATATATTAACTTAAGGCATTAAGCAATTAATAAACAGTTAGTATAATTAAGGCCAACTCATAACGTCTATCTTACTCTCTATTATTATATTATTATAAGTACGGTCACGATTTCTGCCTATCTTAGTTTTGAATACTGTTTTATATATTTCAAATTCCATGAAGATTAAATAACAATGCGAAAAGTTGTGCCAGGATCTATATAAGTAACTCCTTACCTACAGAAATAAGTACTTACTTTCAATTCACAGATTTTAAGACATTATTACAGAGTATCTGCCTTTAAGTACTTCCATTTGACTTCTGTTGTTGCTGCAACACTTTCCACTACGTTGCTGTAATTACAGCATCATCGCCTTTAAAACTTGACATTTTGAACTCGGCGCTTGTGCAACACATTAATAACAACAACATCCATAAAAAAATCGACTCAATAAAATGTTTCTTATCTCTCGTAAAAGCAAAAGGAAAACATCATCATTTCGTTGTAGTTCTCTAGGAAAAACACATTGCATTTGGACGCCCATAAAATGGGGGGGAGGGACCGCCCCTTTGCCTTCGATGGATGGCAACTCTTTGGAGACTTGTGCCACATTCTGTGGAAATTTGAAAATTTGTTTCTGTTTTTATTACAATTCGCCATTTGTTAGTGTCATAAGCAGCAGTTGCACCAACAACAATAATTTTTCCTTTATTGATTTATAGTTTCAAATTGTTTTGCTTTTTATTGTGGTCAAAAATTTTAACACAATCGCTAATGATTTTTGTGGCTTTACAAGTTAACCAAATATCTTTTTATTTTATTACATATAATAGCAGACATGGATACACATTATAAGTAAATATAAAAAAGAAATTTTTCGTATTAATGCTGATTATTGTGGTTGGAACTAATGATGTGAGAAGTCTTAAGGTACGGTTTTTATTGATGGTTTTGTCTTTACATTGAAAGTTGTCTTACCGCAAATTACCAGCAGTTTATAACAAATATATATATATATATATTATTAAATTTAATTGCTGTAGAATTCTTATCAATAATACTTAAATCCATCCATTGATCAGTTTAAACATTTTAACAATAAATTAAATATGGAAACTTGTCTGCCTCATGAATTCAAATAAATCTTCTTTCTTGAGCATGAGAAATGAGTTAAGTGTAGTTTAATAAATTGCTTCATAAAGTATTTAAACACAGTATAGACCACTTTTGAAGTACATCATAGTGAAGAGCTAGTCAGGTTGAACTACTTATAAGAGGAAAGCTTGATATATATACATACAGCTTATAAAAGTATTTCCCGTAGGCATATATATTGCAAACTTGAGCAAGTGCTTGACAAGAACTCCTCCTCAATCTCAGCAGCCAAATCACAATAACAACAGCAAGTTGCAAGTTGCAAACAATGTTGTCGACGTTCACAACGAGCACTAAGCAGCTCAGACACAGAACCGTTGTGTAGTCAAGACACCCACCATTCATGGATAGATACAGGGACAGGGATACAGGGGGACAAATAGACAGACAGTCTGACTGACTGACTGACTGACTGACAAACTGGCAAAAGTCAGTCATTGCTGTTTTCTGTGGCATAAGAAAGGCAGCCACTGTTTTTCTGTCTCTCTGTTGTTTGTTTGCTGAGCTGCGTGTTGCAAGTGAAAATTAGAAAGTACGCACTTGAAAAGTGTCTGTGTTTATGTCTAGCAAGCAGCTTGCACAAAGGCTGGGCTGACTGCTTGGCTTGCCTCGTGCAACCAAGCTTGCCACTGCCAATGCCACAGTATGTTTTCAGGACGCCCCCAAAAAACAGACGCATGAATAGTTTAATTAAAATTTGCCTTTAAGCTGCTCACAAAAATATCACAAAAGAAAAGCTACAGACATCAACAACGGCAACGGCAACGGCAAAGACAACGACAACAACAACGGTAACTTCCTGGCAACAACCGACTGAAAAAACGTACAACTTTTTAAAGTTTTCTAATTTTTGTTGCTGACGACAAGTGTTTGGCCTTTAGTGTTAGTTAGTTAGTTACCATTTTTTAGCTGCCTGTAAAACCCTTAAATCTTTCAACCTTTCATTTCTAAACTAGACATTAGAAAGTCTCATTTCGCTTTAGTTTTTTTCATACTCTTTTTATTTTTACCAAATGTCGGCTAAATCAAAGTTAAATCTTTAGAGAATTTATTAAAAATTATGTTATTTGGCTTTCGGTAGCCAAATCAAATATCTTTAAATTGTTGAATATGGGTGTGCCACAATCACAAGTTGATATCTTGTTTGTTGCCTAAAAAAGAGAGATAATAATAACTTGTAATAAAGTTTGATTTGGTAGCGTGTTGCTAACGACAATAAGCCAAACCGATGCCATATTAGCCGCATTTGCTGAAAATGCTAAATAATGTGATTATTCTAGTAGTTTGCAAATCGATTCTATTATATTTTAAAAGCTTTTGAACTAAGAATATTAAATATATACATTAATAATAGAGGGGTCTAGAATCTTGATAAAGAAGAAGCCAGATATTGACATAAAGAAAATTATACTGAATTAATTTAAGTCTGACATGTAATATTTGATAAGCTACAGATAATACTTATTGACTTATGATATTGCTTATAAACCAGGTGTTGTTTAAAGGTTAAAGCTTGAGATGTACAATTTTAAAACATTTCCTTTTAGTTTAAAATAATGTTTGAAAACGAACTATTTTTAAATGTAAAGCCGAATTACAAATATATGTAAGTTTAAAGTCAGGATTTCCTTATCTACCATTTATTTCCAATTATGTTGTGAACAAATAATTTTTGAAAACAAAATTTTCTTATATAGAAAATCAATTTAAAGATCAAATAATGATAAAGTTAAATATACCGCATAATTATCGGATAAGCTTTGACAAATTCATGGCAGTTTGGAGTTTACTTATTCAGATATTAAAACTTAAAATATAATAAGGATTTTTTAATAAACAAAAGACTTTTTCCACTTGAAAACAATGTTTTTTTGTAATCATACTGAACTCTTTTCGCAATTTCGTTTGCTCTTCATGCAACAGGTTTACTACAAAGAAGTTCACAGAAAACTTATGCCCAACATTTTGGATACAAAGAAAGAAAAGATAAAACTAAAGTTAAAATCCCAGACAGACCAAAAGTTCAAAGACTAAAGAAAAAAGCAAAGAATATGCGAAATTGGAGTATTGTCTGGGGAATGTTAAAAAGGGACTTGTTGCGGTATTGTTGTTATTGTTTTTGTTGATGTTGTTGCAGGCTTTAGTTCAACGTGCGGTTATGTGCAAGCAATTAAAAGTCACAAAGTAGTCATAAACATCGCTCCCCCTCGCCACTTCCCCCCCCCTTCGCAACATACTAAGTTACGAGCTGTTGATAATAAAGGGAGGACTATGGTAACAGAAACGGTGGAGGGCGGAAGACGGAGGGGTAAAGTTATTTGTTTGTCTGTGGCGGCTGCCGTTTTATGACTTAATTAGAAACAACAACATCGCAGGTTGTCCAAATCAGCGTGAACCATAACGGCATATGGCAGGGGGGAGTGAGGAGACAGGAAGGGGAAATGGGGGCCAGCAGTAGAATGGCAGATAACCTCGCCAACACCTTTTGCCAATGCGTCCGATCGCCTGGTAATTATACACGCGACACATGTTGCAAGCACACTTGACGCCGCTCAAGAGATCAGAAAGGGAGAGCGGCATAGAGAGGGAGGAAGAGAGAGAGATTGGCATAGGTGAGTCCACTTGTCTCATTATCATTACAATAATCACTTGGCGGCAACGCAATGTTGCTGACGTTGGCGGCGTCTCTTGATAGCGATCAGTGCAATGAAGAGGACAACAACAACAACAGCAGCAGCAACATCTGCAACAACAACCAGCAAAACAACATGATTATCAGCAATGACTATCATCATTATCATCGTCACCGTCACCGTCATGTGCAAAAATATGAGTCTCTTCTTCGAGCCATTGCCACGCCCACTGACGCATACGCGTCATGCAACAAGGGCAGAGTCGTAGCCAAGCCTTAGCTTTGGTGTTGTAATTGATCGTGTACTTCAGATTGTATATCAACTTTGTGTGTGGAATGTGCCCTCCCAGCAAGGAATAATGCGTTTTAGCCGTTTTTGAACTGAAAACTGCCTCAAAATAGAGAAAATATAAATGTTATAACAAATACCATACATTAATCTTCAATTGCATAAATCTTTTCCAACTAACCCTACAAATGTGTTATATTGTATCTAAATTTGCTGTTACTTTACATTTTACAGGAATGGTGATATAGATATAAATACCAAATTGAATCAAGTGTCACAGAAGACAATTATTTAAGTTGTTTCGTTTAAGAATTTGGACCTCTTTTTAGGGACCTATACATAATTACGATAAATATTTATTAATATTAATGAAAATTTCAATTTTAATTTTTCTTAACAGGTATATTTTACTTCAAATTAACTTTAATACATTTGTTGTTGATTTGTATATCTTTCGGATAGTTATTTGAGAGATTGAAGAAGTTAAATTTTATTTGAATGATATATTCAAGTTTGGAATTAATTCCTTTAAACTTTAAGTCTAAATATTATGTAATTAAACTTTAAAAAGTGGACCTAAGAAAAACATCCAACTTTACTACATTTGAAATTCCTAAGATCTAAGTCTCCATTAATATTTGATGCTTTGCTCCAACAGACATTTGACGAACGTTTGGAATAAGTGTTAAAGGTTTTAATTGATTATGCAGACCGTAGAGTGTTTCTCATCTCAAGATGTGAGTGCAGAACATAAAATATTAAAAAGGAAAGACGCAGCAATAATGGCTAAGCAAACCCCCACCCTCCCCTCCTCCTCCTTCTCCCGCACACACTCACACACTCATACAGACACTCGTAACACAAAAAAACAACACTTGATGCTAAAGCTTAACGACAAGTCATTAGGCAAGCTACCCAATACACATGTCCCTGTCCATGTTAAAGCCATATTCATATACTGGTAGATACCCAATGTAGTTAACTCTAGAACAGAAGACCACAAGAACCGGCGCAATGCCAATGACTTCTTGCAATGAGATTGTCTGGGAAATCGGGATGAAGAGGGAGGTGAGAGCAGGAAACTGGAGACAGGAGATAGGAGACAGGGAGGCAAAAGAAAAAGAAAAAAAAATAAAAAGAGGCAACGTTGAATGCAATAAAACTTTCATAACTCTGCAGCTAATGGAGTTCGAAATGCTGGCTCGTAAAATATTTGTTGTTGTTCTGGTATAATTGCTAGGACTCGGTTACAGTTTGGGTTTGCCAGCACAAAAAGGCAACGGAAGCGCCAACTTGCACCACAGAGTCAAGACCGGGCCGAGCCGAGCCGAGCCGAGCCGAGCCGGGTTGGACCGGGCCTACACCGTTAAAATGAAGAAATTGTCATAAAAACAACATAACTGCATAGTTGTTGCTGTTATACACTCTATTCTTATACCCTGTAGTCTAGCGAAGTGGGTAGCTTCAATCGATGTCAAGGTATTTATGAGGAATATACAACAATTTCTGATCCTAAACGGATTATTGAAATCCAAAGAAATTCGATTATTTTAAATTTATTGCGAAATCTTAGGGCAGTTGTCTCGTCTTGCCGACAACCTTCTATTTACAGGCTTCATATATATATTAATTTAAAAGTTATCTAGACTGTAAGCATCATTTTCATTATCTATATATGTATTTTTTCCTCAAAGTTTTGTTACTATTGAATCGCTCGCAGGGTATTTAACAGTCTAAAACGCATCTAACGCGCACTCCTACTTGTTTTTAATATAATTTTCTAGAGTTAACATCAAGGTAAAGTAGTGTATCTATAGTGCATAATATACAGGTACTCCTCTAGCTGGAAGCTGAGAGTTTTCTGGACTGGGAACTTGGCATTCTGTTCGCTTTTTATGCGCATTTTCTGGGCATTTTAATTGAAATCACAGACAGGCAAGTGCGAGAGTTATAAATAATGGACGAAACATTTTCAGCTGCAATTATAAGTATTTGGGGGCCCCATCTTTGGCCAAGTTATGGAACAGGCTGCCAATACGTTGGCCAACTTAATCACCAGCTCTCAACTTCAACAAATGCCAAAAAGTAACAACTATAGTACTTAGGAATATACCCAAGGTACACGGACTTAACCAACTTTAGTCCACTTTTTGTTGCTACCTTTTTGTAACGTTCTTTTATTATGTTTTGTTTTGTTCTGTTTTTTGTTTTTTTTTTGTTTTTTGTAGGCGTCAACCTGCTCTTTAAGCCACATTATTTATGCGGCTGTGCAGCGATAACGCGCTTGCAAAAAAGACTCCACGACTTTGCGAGTCCAAGACCAAGAGCTGAGCTGAGCTGTACTGAGAATCTACCTGTAGCTGGCCAACAACCTGCACTACTTTTAAGGGCTCACTTGCTGCACTTACGAGTAAACGCGGCAAGAGAAGCAACTGCCCAACTTGGCAACTTGGCAACTGGGCGAACAAAAATATGAGATATTTCTTATCAGCTGGTATGCATCTGTGCACCTCAAGCAATTCTCCTCCCTTCACCATCTACAGCTTCAGCTTCAGCTTCTGCTCCAGCTTCAAGTTCTTCTCCTACTCCTCCCTCTTCCATCGCTTTCAAACATTTTCATTTGCCGCTGAAAAGAAGCTGCTGCAGATTTATTGTCTTTGCCTTGTTTTGGTTTCTTTTTTTATTATTTTCTTATTCCTCTGAATTTGCAGTCCCCTCCTCCTACTCTACCACCCCTTACTTGACTATAATAATAATCATAATATCAGTCCTAAGTACATTTGTTGCTCCCGCAGTCGCAGTCGCAGTCGCAGTTGCTGCATGCTACATGCAGCATGTTGCCTGCTGCACTAAATACCAAGGAATTGGCTTATTGTAGTGGCCGGTTTCAGTGCCTCCTCTAGTGCATCCTCGTCCTCGTCCTCATTCTGCATCTTTTATGGCCGCAAGCGTCTCTTAGTTGTTTTCCATTGCTATGCACTGATTTTTCTTCATATTTTATTGTTGTCCGGTTTCGATTTCTTTACTTAGAAGTGGCCAATGTCCGTCTGCTTGTCTATCTCTATATGGTGGCTACTTCCATGGAATAAGACAGTACTGTGGGGCAAGATATGTGAAATGAATTCACAAGTTTCTGTATAAATAATTAAAAATAAATATTATATAAAATTTTGCAGTCGGTATGAATTCGAGTCCCTCTTTTTGATGTTGGTACGTCAAAGTAAAATAAAGCAAATTTAGTTCCACAGAAAAAGTTGAATTAAATTTTTATACACAACAAGAAATCAAATTTACAGATTTTCCAAAATCATAAAAATTATTAATTCAATTTAATTTGAAATAAAGAGAATTCAACATTCAACAATGGACTCAGTTAATTTGGTTTGTCAGAGTTCTTTTAGTCACAATTATAAAAACAATAATATCAATTTTTCTCAACTCTTGCATGCTGTAATATTATATTATTACAAATTTTATTTTGTGAAATTGTAACTTAAAAGCGAACTTAAATACATATGTATAAAAATGTTCCCATCTAAAATGGTACACTTTTGTTATAAGCTTTGCCTCACTGTGCTGTGTGTGGCGCAAACAGCAGCTAAATTTTATATGCTGCCAAGGTTACATCCCAGTTACACAAATCCATAACAAAACTAGTGCAATATTTGTATAATACGCACACATATTTGTATATACAACAAGATTGCAACATTGCAATAGTCAGAGTGGCAATAGTCACGAGTCCAAGTCGGAGTGGAGTCTAAGTCCAAAACTGAATCCGAATCCGTGTCCGAGTATACCATAAGTATTAGTCAGTATGAGAATGAGTATGAGTCCGGGTCTCGAGCCTCATTTAAATGCTTATCACTGAGATCTGGATGAACAAAAGCGGCTGCTGCTCGACTGCTAACCAAACTACTCACTCAACTGTGAGGATGCTCTGACTAGTGGGGGCCATGCCTCAAGTATGCTGCAAATGGGGCAGAGGAAGGGTCGAAGTCGGTTCGAGGTAAGGCGGGAGAATGCTTAGTTTGGATAGAAGAAAAATGAGAAACCACTGAGATAAAGTGGCAGAGATTTGCAACATTCAAAAGCTGCTGTTGCTGCTGTTGTTGCTGCTGCTGTTGTTGTTGCTGCTGCCTAGAAATTCCAGCAATGCAACATGCTCGTTGTATTTGCAAATTTTGGATTATTCATAGTTGTGATGAAGAAGAACAACAACAGCAACAATAAGGACGTATTTGCTCAACATAAGTAGAGTGCAATGCTGCCACATTTTCTTACGCAGTTGCCACAGTTGCTGCCACAACAGCAGCAGCAAAAGCAGAAGCAGACGCAGCAGCCCTTATGCAGGCAGCAGTTTCCTTGAAATTGGTAAAACTAACTATGAAATGGTTTCCATCTTTCTGCCACAATTCTTCCACTAGCTTTTTGCCCATCTCCTTCTTATCTAACATCTGCGGTTACACCGAGCCCACGGTGCGCATATTTAACTCGCGCTGCGTGTGTCTAAGTCTCCCTTTGGATTCCCCCTTTTAGTATCTCATTGCCTGCCCACTGATTGTGGTGCAACTATGTGTGTGTGTGTTTTTGTGTGTGATGCATCATTTTGGCCTAATCAGGCCGCAAATCGTTGGCATTAAAGCCTGGCCCAAAGCAATGTTAGCTTTTGAAATGCTGGCTGCCCACTTGTGGCCAACTCTACAATATTTACTCAAATGCATCGCTCGCATTTGGTTTCTAAATTTTAGCCAGCATTATCTTAAGAGTACTTTTAGTACTCTTTTGCCCAAGGCATAACATACTCAGATAATCTGTTATACACAAACACTTGAGCACTTGAAAATAATTCGTTTGCCAAAGCAACTAAATTAATCGCCCAAAATGCAAACAATATCACTATTAATACCCCCAGTAGGCGTTCCAACCGCTTAACTAAATTATTACTTGATTTAAATGAATTAAATAATATTTACACTATTTCAATCTTTACAAAAGTTGCAAATGTTAAGGAAGTAATTGCCCGTTACTTTTGTAGAAACTTGCAAATTTTAAAAAAAAACTATTTTTTAGCGAATAAAAGCATTCTCACAAACTTCAACTGTTAGTTTAATTGTTAAACAAACATCTTTTGTTATTGCTTAAAATTTATTGCTTTTGTATATATCTTCACAAATATCATAGATACTTTTTACAGCTTAACCAGTTGAATGATGTATTTATTTGTTATATAGATCAGTTAACTAGCTGCATTTATTTCTTTTGTTATTACCTAAAACCTCTAATTTCGGTATATAACTTTACAAATATAATAGATGCTTATATATATTTATACTAAAGAGCTTCTTTTGTTAGTTAATTCGATAGCGAAAGTAAGCCACAGAATCTCCACTGCCAACACACAATGTATCACTTGTCAAAAATTGTGTTTATAAATAGAGAAGAACGAATGAAAACCAATCAAACAGAAAGGCAAACGGCAGAAACAGATGCCCAAACACTCGACTCTTTTTGGCCGGCTTTTGAAATGGCTTTACTTAGCGTCAAGTATTAATACGCTTTCATTAAAAAATTGAATGCTCGATTAGTCAGGCAGTGGTCCAAGTTGAAGGCGCACCTTTGACACGTGTGACCCACACACAAAGGAAAGAAAAGAAAATATAGTAGAAGGAAAAAGTATACGAATCGAATAACGAAAAAGTCAAGAGACGTGTGCCGTCAAGTGTGGAAAATTCGCCTTTTGACAAATGTCGACTTACACAGAAATCCAAAAAATAAACTATACATTGATGAATACTCTTATAAGAAGAAAACATGCCTCTAGATACAAACAAACATTTGTAAGTCATCTGTTTGCTCAGTGGACAATTCAATTGACGGTGCGTAAAAGCCAAGAAAACTGAACATATAAAGTATTTGTTTAAAAGAAAGAAAGTATCTTGTGCCTTTGAGCTATATTTGTGTTTGTATTTGTGTTTGTTGTTGCTTTTGTTTTTGCTGTAAAGCTGCAACATGTTAGAAATTTATAACCGCAAGCGTTGCTCTTTAATTACAAATGACACAGAATTCATTTCGAGTGTCTCAATTTTGACATTATTAATGTTTGCCATGCCACCCAATATGCAATCCAGCACTGTCTATAAAGAGACAGCAAGAGTAAAGCGGACAGGAGACAAGGGACAGGGGACAAGGGACAAGGTACATATGTAAGTCAGGAGACTGAAGGGGGGCAATGAAAATGTATGGCTTGCAGCTTGAGTCGAGATCCTAAGCCGGTTTGTTGCACGCTTTGGCCATACAAATCACAGTTTGGCCATATGCGCAATGCCAGCCACGCCTGATGTACGATTTTGGCTTAATCTTTGTGGAGCATGTGCGTCGTAAGTGTGTGCGAGTATGTGTATTTGTGTGTGTGTGTGGGGCACGTTCAAGATTTGCAGTTATAGATACGACTGCGCCACGCACTGCACAAGTGCACAAGGGAGTCTCGATTTGCCTCAGAAATGCAAAAGAAAAAGAAACCAAAAAAAATGGCGATACAAAAATCAAATCAAGTTTAGCCTAGACTGTGAATAGGCCCCGCCTGGCGCGTTACTAAAAACCATAAACCGTTTCAATATTGAACGAGCAGCGGGGCAGCTAAAAGATACAAAGATACATCGCATCACATCGCCTAGTGCCTAGTGCCAATGCCAGTGCAAAGCTGCATGGCCAAGTAACTGGAACACAGCAGGATGACATTTCCATTGAGCCTCAGCCACAACGACACTGGGATACAGAGGGGAGCAGAGGAGATCAGTGGGGAAAGGCAAGAGGGATTTCGACATTGAGTTAACGTCAGCAGCGTGGCAAAGACAAAAAGAAACAAAATCAAAATGTATTATACGTAAACGGAAAGCAATCGAAAGGTTTTGAATGCCAGGATACCCAGTATTCAGTGAGATTGGATGATTGGGGTTACGAATATTTTATAATTTTATTATTTAATATTACAACTTATTTGACACATATTTTAAACATCCCAAGTTCTCTTGAGATAAATGTAATTGTGAGCAGGAATAATCATACAGTACTAAGAATCCGTTAGTAACTTGGACTTTACATACTTTATAATTGTTATTTTATATCAGATATAATTTTCTTAACAATATTATTAATATTTTCAGATATATTCTTATTATAATTGATGGCTGCAAAAATGAGAAGTACTTACTTCTAAGAGGTAAAAATAAAACATATTTCACATGAGAAAAATATGTAAAACTCTTTTTTTAAGTCCCCTTCATAACTTATTATAATCACACCTAGGTACATGGTCTGCTAAAGAAACTCTACACAATGGTATATAATCCAAACTTTCTGCCCTCGTTGGGAGTCGCCCTGCAATGTTGAAAATCGCTTTAGGAGTACTCTTTGTTCCTTTACTCGCTGCATATTTATGTGCCTGCAGTCGGAGTTAAATTTATGTCTTAGAAGTGCAAAATATATAACACAAAACACGCGGCTTAAAGGCCTTTCCTCTCCACAAAAAAAATAGCATACAAAACGAATAAAGAACCAGAAAAACATGGCTATGAATGGAGCATTTAGTCGAACGACAAATGGCCAAGTTTGCATAGAAGGAAATTAAGACTTCCCCCTGAATGCAGCATTCAGCTCTTGAACACTCGATTTTTGTAGTCTTTAAGCACATATTCAATATATGCGTATATGCGTTTTTGAGTGTGCTGTGTGTGTGTGTCTGTGTGTGTGTGTCGTTTATCGTGTGTGGTGTGTGGTGTGTGTTGTGGGCCAAAAAAGCGTTTGATCATAGCCGGCAACCCAACGCCACACACACAGATATTTCAATGCAGTTGGACAAGTAATTTTTCTCAAGTAATTGATACTCTGCCGCGTCGAGAGACGCGTCGCATCCCATTGACTTACTCTAGCAGTCCAGTCAGTCAGTTAGTCAGCCAGTCAGCGAGTCAGTCGAGTCAGTTACAGCCACAGCTGTCTGTTTGTCTGTCCCATTGGCTCAGGGTCCGTTACCGCCTGACAGTCTGCTGCTGCATATTAATGACTTTCTTTAATGCCTTTTCCTCATTTATTTCACACACGGACACTTTTTCAACGCCCTCCTTGGGTATCATCACTAGCAGAGGAGGTTAAGAACGGTGAGATTCTAAAAACAACATATCCATATATATTTAAAAAAAATTATCTTAAAAAGTTTATTATATTTATTACATCAAAAGTTTAGGACATTGTACTTAAGAAAACTTAATAAATAATTATAATTCTATTTATATATTAATTTATAAATAAATAAACTTATCTTAAACTGCAAGCTATCTAAAAATACTATATCAATTTATCTGTTTATTAAAAAATTAATCAAATATAGTTAGGATTATTGTATTAGAGATATTACCTCAACATAAAGATTTCATACTTTGGACGAACAAAATATAAAATTTTAAAAAACGTATTTTATAACCTGCGAACATAAATTATATTTTTAAATTTTTTTAATTAATGTGTAAATAAACTTACTATAAATAACAAATAAGTTGAACAAAATATAAGCTTCTATTTCACTAAGATTCAAGAAATATTAATTGCAGCAAATAATATCTTGGCTTTCTTTTAATTAATGTGCAAATAAAATTTTTATAAATAGTAAATAATAGTAATAATAGTAATGCGTAATATTATCAATCGTTAACGCAATCAAAGCTTTCGGTAAGTGTAGTAATTGTTTCGGTGTTTTAATTCATTAATTTTGTTGTATAAATTTTGTTGTTTTACTTATTTTTAAGCAATTCTGTGTCGGCAATTTGCCGTTTGGCTTTTGAAATGGGCGTTCAACGGGGCCACCCAGAGCCAAATCCGAACTCGAACCCGGAGACAGGGCAGAGACAGAGACAGAGAAAGAGACAGAACCAGTTGAGGTGGGCACAGAATTTCCTCCAGTTTCGAGTACAGGGCAATTGCACTTAAACTTTACGCCACCGCCGCACGGTTACAGCAAATTGAGTTAGTATAATTAAATATGACATTGGCAAGCGTATATCCGGCAGTCTCTCCATCTCTCTGGTGTGTGTGCTGTGTGTGTGCTGTGTGTGGGTTGCCTGCCCTGACAATTGAAATGAAGTGTTGATGCTCCATGTGGATCCAAGACAGTCGCTCATTGAGGCGACAAATGTTCGTATCATATGCATATCATGTCAGAATGTTGGAGGAAGCACCACGTAATGAGCGGGTGGCCATTGCCAGCCTCTACATCCATCACATACTCATAAACGCTTCGCTACCAACATCAGCCAGTTTTCAATTAATGCATCCATCCAGGGCCTGCCTTTCACTCATACAGCTATATGTAAATCCATACTTCATATACCATATAACATCGTATACCATATAAACATTCTTCATTGTAGGATTCCAAATTCATGCGTAACTAAATCAAAATTCAACGACAACAGCAGCAACAGCAACAACAACAGCAACAGCAACAAGAACGGCAACAACAGGAGCCACTGAAACTGGCAAATGCATGAGGAAAATGCTTATGAAATTGGCGTACAATTTGTGTGTGGCATATGCCACAAGTACATACTCACTATATTGGAATAACATTAGGGGTACTCACTGTAGATATGAAAATTTCAACTATAAAATCACAAAGTTTTGAAACATACCTAAATAAATTCAGATAAACTTGATCAAATAAATTTCGGAATAATAAGAATACAAACTGTAGATTTCGATAAAATAAAATTGTAACATGCTATGAAAGTTTTACCAAATTAAATAACATCTATATTGCTAATATACAAAGTAAAGAACAGTTACATCCAAAGTGTGGCCAATGGCAACTAATATAAAAAAACTAAACTTCAAATCTACTGGATACCCCTATTGGTCGTGGAACGACAACCAATTGCATGAACTGTATCAGCAGCAGGAGCAACAGTCAGACTAACGGCAACAACAGCCCTGCAGCAACATGTCCATAGCCAGAGTAAAAGCAATACCCTTACAATTTGCACGCATTTTTCAGCGAGAATTTCGACGTTGCAGTTGCCGCTAATGCAGCGCGTTGCATATGCTTCATTGCAGCAAAGCGCCAAAAGGGAGTGTCAACGCCACAGCAACAACAAGAAGATTGCGTAGAGAATAGAGAATGGAGAATGGAGAATGAAGAATGGAGAATGGAGCGAAAACGATGGATGTTGACTGTTGGAGGTTGGACGCTGGATATTGGGCGATGACGACAACAACGATGACGCCGGCAGCAGTGAAAACTTTTGCTCGCCGGGGCGACAGCTGTGAAATATGCCGTCAGGCATTTGAATTTCGCATAATGCACGCCTGCCTGCCAAGTGGCCACAGCACAGTGGGACAAAGTGTTTGGAATATGGTAAAGATGTTGCCAACAAATACAGGATTGTAAAATTGGACACGAGAGCTGTATAAATCTAAAAATTAATTATAATTCTTTTCTAAATTCTCATAATACATGATTCAATCATTAAATAATAAACTCATAATCAGTTTTCATAATCCGCAATATATGAATTCCTTTAGAGTAAATATTGGATATAAAGATTATAATTACTTAAAATTAAATTACTAGCTAAGCTAAGACACAAATGCAAAGTAGTTAGAATATGTAATAAGTATCTTACAATACCTCCTACAGAATTCACTTAATTAATAACAGGTTTTTTAACCACTGTGCCGGGATATTGTCGCCACCGCCAACGACGTTGTTGCCTGATTTGTATGCAATCATATTTTTGGGTGCCAGTGTCTGGGCCATGCTTCCTCGCTCGACTTGATGATACTGTTGGATTACATTTAGGATTGTTTATGTTGTCATCTCCTCCGCAATTGTTGCTCCGGCGAATATGCGCGCTACAATTGTGCATGATATACGATGGCGACAACGGCAACGGCGACAATGATGCTGATGCTGCTGACGATGATGATGATGATGATTATGATGAAAACATGGAAGTAGTAGTTGCTGTTTATGCTGTTGTTGCTGTTGCTGGTATACCCTGGTGATTGCAACATGAAATTCGAGTACAACAACACCATTTAGGCAATTGCTGACGCTGTTGATGTTGCTGTTGCTGTTGCTGCTGCTGTTGCTACCCACATGAAGAGCTGGTCACAAGAAAGCCACCGCATTTGGAAAATGGACCAATTTGCTGCCTACTGTGCAACGCTACCGTCTACAGCAATCACATTCACGTGGGCGCCATTGCAGTTGCAATTGCTGTCGTTGAAGCTGCAATTGCTGTTGTTGCCAATTGTTATTCATAAATGCAATTCAATTTGAAAATTGCTTTAATTTAACTGAGCTTTCGTCACCTTTGCACAGCTTCAACAACATATAGATTCAGCATCAATTAACATTATTTACGAAAGTTGCCTCATAAAGTCGAACTTCTCTCTCTTATTTTCAGTTTTCACCCATACACTCATACAGACAGCGGAAGAAATACAGTTAACCATCCGGAAGGGAAACATTTTAAAATCAATTTTGTTGGCAAATCCACTAAAAAACGGAACAGCAGCTGTTCGGATAAACAATACAATTGAGCTATAATTTTTTAGTACCCTACAAATTGACTTTAATATTAATAAAATACAAAGCCAAATAATCGGGGTAAAAAGGGTGTCATGGATTTAATACTCTTTTTGGAAAGAAATTAATTTATAAAAGAGATGATGAAGGTTAACTTGATTCTTTTAGAAATAGAAATAAGTTAAAATCAAAAACATTTTTAGAAGTAAGCTGCAGATATTGAATAATTTAATTAAATCTTAACAAATCTAAATACTTTTTAAAACACAAAAGTTTTGTTTCATTTTTAAACCACTTTATGAGTGATCCAAGACTTGCTAAAAAATATAACAAAACTTTGAAGCCAATTAAGATACAATTCAATTCATGATACCCTTTTGCGAACAGAGTAAAATAATAAATTTGAATTGAATTGCAGCAGTGTAAAAATGTTCACATTGTTTTCGGAGCGTAAAAAAGAATGGTATGCAATTTTTTTTTATTTAAATGAAATGCGTTAGTTTGTGTTAAAATTAACGGAAACATTCTCCCGGCATTGGTCAATGGCCAGCGGCGTCATTTTCATCGCTTTTCTTTTCACTTACTTCATTTACACAAAAAAAAAAAACATTTTAACGCATTCGTAACTGTAGTTATTGTATCTGTATCTGTATCTGTAACTGAATCAGTATCCGTAAACGTGGCTGTATCTGGCCACTTACAGCTGAGCGCATTTGAGTAAATCTGCATAAACGCACAAAAAATAGAGACACAGACATAAAAATAGGTGGAAAAATAAAAATTTGTTTTCAATTTCACGCTTCAAATAATTTACTAATTAGATTTGCATTTAATTTTTTGGCAAAACGTATGAGAAATTCGTAGCGAGAAAAAGTTGAAAATTTCCCAAAACGCCCACTTCGCTGACTTGGCAACAATTTGCAGTAGTAAAATTGTTGGTTGAAAGTTTACTAAATGCTTGCAACATTGTTGAACAGTTAGTTGGCCTCCATTTGAGGCAGCAACAACAGCAGAACAACAAGTCATTTGACCCAACTAATTATTCAACAATTTAGCAAAGCTCATCATAATTTGCATTCGGATTCGAACTAAATTTAAAGGGAAGCGATAGCAAACCAGGGATGAGCACACACGGTTTATTAAGTAGGATAACAAAAGATTATGTGTTACATTTGAGATTATAATATTATAAGCTGCGTTATTTCATAAGATCAATTGAATCCCAATTTGGTAATAGTTTCTTGCATTATTCTAAATTAAAAGATTATAAAGATTATTAAACAAACCATATATTTTTACAACTTATAAAACAATTTTTATTTTCTTGTCTAGGCAATTTTGTCAACTGCAATATTTAGTCTGCAGCCCTGGCACTTAACCGCCTTAACAACATTTTGAGCCAATTTAATCAAAACCAAATGACAGGCCGTGCCAGAAAGAAAGGCAGTCTGAACAGACATATAGACAAACGGACGGTCAGATAGAGAGATAGGGATAGGGATGGTGAGGAGTAAAAAGAATTCATTGGATCCATTGCTCGCATTTGCATATTGAGAATCTTGACAAGCTACGTACGCTGCTCCTTTTGGGCAACTGGCAAGACAATGATGCGACTGTGACTCTGATATCAATGCGCAACTGGCAACTGGCAACTTGCAACTGGCAACTGGCAACTTGCAACAACTGCAACAAAGTCGATGACGATGACTGCGAATGGTTGAAATTCATTTGGCTTTTTGTCTTGGCAATCGATCTTTCAATCAATGCCCAAGAGCTAAAAGCGTGCAACCCAACTGCAGGCGCTGGCTGAGTCAGATTCAGAGTTAGAGAGTCAACCACTTGGGGCAGAGGCAGAGGCAGAGACAGTGGAAGAAGTCGCATCGATTCTGGATCGCATCGGATGCAAATTGCCAGCCGCCTGTTGAATGCATCAAAATGCAATCAAAATTAACAAAAAACGAAAACGAAAAGTTGCATGATTCATGGCGGTCTGTCTGTCTGTCTGTCGATCTGTCGATCGTGTCTCTCCATCTGTCTCCAGTGGATTTCTTGTTGTGGGGGATTTTTCCAGTCATTATTTTAATTAATATGGCAAGAGCGTTGCACAAATGCAAATGTGACTCAATTAGTTGGGAGTTGGCTGAAAGAAATGTCAGAGACAGAAAGCTGACATTTAAGCAATTTCAAACGTTTTTGCCAACAAATTGTACTAAACAAAGACAGCAGCAGCAGCAACAGCAGCAGTTGAAATTCACAACAAAAATATCAGCAATGACCTTTTGACATATGACTGTCTCTCTATCGCTCCCTCTGTCTACCCCTCTCTTTCTTTCTTTCTACACTGACTTCTCAACTTTGTCGTGCCTCATATAGGACACAGTCAAGAGTCAGAGACACACAGCGAGACATTTTACAAATGTTTTCAATTGAATTGCTCTGATTTTGGCCAAGTTGCATTGCAGCAGCAACAGCAACAGCAACAGCAGCTTTTGTATTGCATTTTGGCCCGCTGGCAGCCCCGTTAAAGCCAACGCCGCCAGCGGCAGCCGAAAATGTCGTGATGATGGCAAATTGTAAATAGCTTAAATGGTCTAAATGGTTTAAATGATTTCAATAGCTCTCCTCTTGGTGGAGGCGGCTCGTTTGCCGCGTCTCGTCGCTCCCACTGCAGTGGCAGCAACAATGTAGACAACAACAGCAGCAACAGCAATAGCAAAAGCGTCTACAACGACAACAACGATGACTACGAGGAGCTGCTCTGTTGGCTCGTTTTCAATGGTAACAGTTATCACACAAACTAATGACATGAAATTAGGTATTGGCCTGCCTGGCTTGCTGACTGTCTGACTGTCTTACTGTCTTACTGTCTTACTGTCTGACTGCCTGACTCGTTGGCTGCCAGCTCCAGAGTCTTTTGGCTGACTCTGCACTCCGCTTTTTGCCAGTTGAAACAAAGCACAAAAGGTAACACAGCTAACTACAACAACGACAACAACAAAATCTCTATACACGTTGCTGTGATATTTGCCATAGCTACCTTTGAAGTTAAAGTTGAATTGGGTAAATCCACTTTAAGAAAAACCAATGCACTTGCTACCAATTCACTGAATTTAAAAAAGATCAATTACAACTTTATATAAATTAATTCATAGAAATATTAAGGAAAAATATTTAACTCATTATAAATAGCAAACAATTTCAACTAAATTAATTTAGCAAATTCAGACCAAACTTCAATTTTTCACACTGCATTCTGGCCAAAAATCCATAACGCCCACAGCGATCCCCTGAACACTCCACAATTCAGCTAAACAATGTGGCATGGAAATCCCGCTATAGACCTTAGAGAAACCGTTACAATATGAACTACAAGCTACTAAATAAATAAATAAAAAAAAACAAATACCAACAAAACAAACCGCAAAAAAAATAAAAACGTTTTGTGTTACAAGTACTGCAATATTTTCTCTTAGCCACATTAAACTATTCCTATTGGTTTATTGATTTGTGCTACCAAAATTATCAGCAGACAAAAGGCTCGAGTTCATGATCTTCCAACAAAAACAAAGAAAAATTAAAAAAAAAAACAGTAATAGAAAAGAAAATCCATAATAAAACAAATTCAAATCTCAGACAGTTGCCATTGTTAAACATTTCCTGGTGAAATTTTCGATGGCGCAAAACAAATTTTCACAATTTTTTACAGTCAGGCGGCGTCGGTGGCATTCAAATTTGGTCTGGCATTGAATTATAGTGGCTCATTAGGCCCTTTTACTTCAATCACGGCCAATGAACAGAAAACAGGCCAAATACAAAAACAAAAAGAAAACATTTAACAATTGGCCATAAAAGGGGCTAAAAGAACTGTGAACTGAGAATTGAGAACTGAGAACTGAGAACTGAGAACTAAGAACCCAGAATCTAATACAACCAGAGAAGAACGAAATAATTTAGATCACGAATTTGTTGTCGTATGCAAATTAATCAAATGTCGCCAGGTAATTCAATAATGTCAAAACAGGCTAACGAAATCAATTATTTAATCGCTGGAAATTGTAAACGCTCGACAGGCTTGAACTTTTCGTATTAATTACTAAAAAAAAAAAATAAAACAAAAATTTAATATCAATATGTAAGATAAGATTTCTAAAAAAAAAGAAAGAAAGAGAGAAAAAGTATAAGAAAAATGCAGCTCAGGGTGGTCGTTAAATATTGTTGAATCGGAGACAGCTTGTTTGGGTAATCCAAGACGGCATTTAACCAATTTAATATTATTATCTATGATCTTGTAGTACAACAGCGTTTTTAGACCCAACAAAACAGCCTCCTCGTCGTCGTCGTCTCCCTCTCTCATCGTCTGTCTCCGACTCTCTCCGTGTCTCTGTCGAAATCCCAGTCTTAGTCTCAAGTCTGATTCTAAATGTCGCAGGCTGTAATCAGAGAACTACAAACTGAGAAGGGTACAGGGTATTGGGTATTGGGTATTGGGCAGCCTGAAAACCAGTTGAATAAACGAAAATGAGTGAAATATTTTTGTGCCTAGCTTGTTGGCTATTGGGGCCGGAGTTCTAATTGGCGCTTGTAGCTGCTTGTTGGAAAATCTGAGGCAAAAATCTACAGCTGTCTTATCTTACCAGAAATGAGCATTGAACATTGAACAGAGAACACAGAACAGAGAACAGACTACAGACTACAGAGAACAAACATTCAACATTGTGCAGAGAGCATTCCATGATTGTCAGAGATGGCGACGACATTGATGCATGTTTATGTAACAGCAAATTGATTTTACAACAATTCTATCAAATTATCCTACAGTTGTACTCGTAATGTCTGTCTGTCTGTCAGTCAGTCAGTCAGTCAGTCTCATGACAACATTTTACTGTAATTAACGAAAAGTATCTCAGTTGCTCACAGCTTCTCTTCAGCTTGAGCTTCAGCTTCAGCTTCAGTCACTGCCGCAGTTCATAAATCTTGATGCGATTTGATAAATTTTACCTTAATTAATTACTCTGTTGCGGTTTATCAACAAATCTAGCCAATATACTTCTCGAACTCGTTTATATACATAGTTTACCTCTCAGTAGTCAGCAGTCAGTATGTGTGTTTTGGTTGATATCTGTGCCTATTTGCTTTATGGTTTAATTGATTTCAGGCCGCCCGCTGTGCCTTTTACTGCTCATCGGTCTCTATTCCAAACTAGGTCAGTCTGTTATCACTGCCGGAAAATTAAATCAGAAATTTGTATTACTGTTAAACAATACTTACTTGCCATGCTGTGCTATGCTATGCTGTGATTTGCTGTCTCTTTGCTTTTGCAATATTTTGTTGTGGCTTTTGCGTTTTGGTTTTTGCCAAAAACTTAAATTGATTTTTAACCCGACCTTGCCACCAGTTCAGCTTTTTGTGGGCTCAGTTTGGTTCAGCTCGTTTGGGTTTTCTGACATTTGAAATGTAGCTACATGCAATCAAAATTCAGCTTGGCCACAACGTTGAATTATTCAATACAAATTGCTGATGTTGGTAATTTATAATATTTGCGCAAGTATTTCTCGATTTTAAATAACCATTTTTATCTTCCAAATAAATGTAGAAATCACTTTAAATATTTGCACAATATAAATTCGAAAAGACAAATATGTAAGTAATGTAATTGTAAACGAAAAAATTGTAAATAGTTTTTTAGAATAAATTTAACACATATATTCTCCGACATCACTATGAAGAAATACTACTAAAGCATTATTTATAAGTTTCAGTATTATCAAATTGATTGTTGTTATTATTATTATAATTAACCTAATAGCATCTACAGTATGTTTAATTTCACATTTATCTAAGTATCTAAGAGGCAATCACGATGAAGATATAAATTAATTATTTTATTTTAAATTCGTTCTGTTAAGTATTCGCAATACAATTGTTGTTATTTTTTAAGTAATTACTCAATCCTAACAGCATCTGCAGTCAGTATAATTAAACATGTCTTGTTTGGTTAAATTAATTTAGTTTGTAAATAGTATAGATACTTATAAGAGTAAATTTTACACATAGTCTAGTAAACACGATAAAGAAATACTACTAATTAAATTCAAATTAATTAACTAATTTGATTGAAATTGATTTCCTTTAGTATTATCAATATAATTGTTATTATTATCTTCACTGAACTACTCAATCTATTTAGCATTTACAGTCAGTATAATTGAACATGTCTTGTTTTGTTGAATTAAGTTTAACACAAATTAAAATTCCTATATTCCCACATCTGTTGAGAACTGCATGGAGAGGAGAAGGACATATCGTGCCGTTGCCAAAATGGCCCAACCCAAGCTCGAGATTCGTGACATTCAATCAGACCCAAAAATGGGCCCTTAGCTAAACAGGCATTTGCAAGGTTTTGGGGTGCACCACAGCACTTACGTCATCGTCATCGTCATCCACTCAGCAGCTTAGTTACCCATTCCCATTTCGGAATACTCGTAAATATCACAAACAGGGAATTTAAATTGATGTAAAAATGTGTACAAATATTTAAACATGCGTTCGCCCATGAAAGTAAAGTTGAACTGAAACTGTGTTGCGTTCAATTAAAAGGATTTTCGATTTTACAAAGTGCGTTTTGTCCGTACCCCACCCCAGACAAGGTATGGGTGATTCGAATCAAACCAAACTTAATCGAATTGAACTGAACTGAACTGAACTCAACTGAACTGCAGCGGGCAGGTAAATAAAAGTAGGCATGTTAAACGTTTTGTACACGACAACTGACAAGCAAGAAAGACAGCAATTTTGTTTCGCCCAGCAAAAGTCTATAAGTGCAGGTATTTTAAAATAGAGTACGGCAAAAGAGACAAAAAATTACTTTAGACAATAGCCAAGCAAATCCAACCGAGGAGATTCGCACAGGATATTCCAAGTATCAGTGATGATATTTTTACTACTTAAATATATTATAAAAGTATATTTAGTTTTAAAGAACAAATGGAATTTCCAATTGTAAAGTGGCATATTTTATTTGTTTTAAATCAAGAATATTAGCAGACTCAATATCAATAGAATTACATTGAAAAGTTTAACTCTAATAAATTTAATTGTAATTGCAATTGTTATGTATACTTATATACAGATAGGGAAAACATTAATTTTATTATAATAATGTTTGTTTATTTGCTATCATACCCATTTTTAGTTATATGCAGTATATAGGATACTTCAACCAACAAAAACAAAACAAAGCAAAAAATTTGAACAAAAATTGAAAAGTTGTATTGCGCAAAAATTTACCATTTCAAAAATTGATTAGAAGCTTTAGCAACATTTGCTTTGAAATGAAAGCTACTTGGTGGAAAGGAAAGGAAAGGAAAGGAAGGGACAGTAGAAGGTGAAACTAGGAAAATTTGGAGGAAAAGTCGCAGTTGCAATCGTTGTGGTAGAATGCAGTCAACCATTGGTAGCTGACAGTTGCTTGAAGGCTGGCTTTACAGCAATGTCGATGTTGATGTCGATGCTAAGTCGCATCGAGTTTGATGCTCTCAAGGATATGCGGGAGCGCTTGCTGTCGGCAGAATGTCCTGTGTGTGTCTGTGTGCGCCTGTCTGTGTGTGTGTGTGTATTGTGTCCTGTGTAAACGTGTTGCGGACAGGCCCGAGCTTAAGTTGCAAGGATATTTCTGTTTGTATGGCAAGTTTTGTATGTGTTTGTACCGCAGCTTTGTTGCTCAATATCGACTCGGCGCACACAGTACACAGCACACAGCACACAAACTGGGTCAACTATTGTCCCTCCCAACTACACTACGTATACGTCCTGTTGGCCCAAGATATAGTAGAGCTTCGAGTACTGTAAGGATAGAAGAACACGTAGTGGCAACTATCTGAGAATGACGCCAAATTACCAATGCAAAATATCCTGGTACCATTTACCGAGCGTAAATATAAAAACAAATAGAAAAAAAGAACACAGAAAATAGAAAAAAGAAAAAGAAAAGAGAAAATGAAAATTCAAACATTACCTGACGCTCTAAAAGAAAATTTGCAGCCATTTGGTTCTTTCTGTTAGGCAGCCAACAGCTGCTGGTTGGCACTTTGGCACAATTTTTCCAACTCCTCCCCATTCTGCTTGGTGTCTTGAATTTGGCTCACATTGTCACACAGTAAGTACTCGTTGGCCAAGTCAGTTTGCAACAACAGTTGCACAGCATACTGTTGCACAGGTGTTGGCGTCTTTGAGTATGATGAAGTGGATTGCAACGGCTCAGAAACTGAGAGCTGAATGTGTTGGCTAAAAAGGCATTGCTGAGCCAGGATAATATGAGAGTCGAACAAGCAGGACTCTCAAGTATGTGAGAATGTTGCCAAGTATCACAAAGAGGGGATTGCATAGCATATAGGATAGATATGTAGTTGATACCTGAGAAAACTGCATATGAAGGAGCTTAAGCTATGTCTACAAATAGAACAGCATACTAAATATTAAGGCAAGGCAAACAAAGTGCCATCTCAACAAATAAAGTAAACTAAACTGAAATAGTTGCCAAAATTCAATTAAATTCACACTGTCACACCTTGTCAACTCTATATGAAATTTCTTATCCGAGCCATGTCTTAATATATCTTCTTAAATGATTAATTTAAATACTCTTCATTTTGTGTAATTTTTAGATTTATTTTTCGCCCGTATTTCTCATTCTCAGCTTAATTAGACCGAATTAAAAGTGTACAAAGCAACAGCAGCAATGTCAATGAGCTCCAACGAGCACCCACAAAAGACAGCAGAGACTAAAAAGAATAGAAATGGGAAGGCAACCGAATGACTTAATCGCATTTGGGGTAGACTTTGTTGCACTCGCTCCAGACATTTACCATAAAAATGCAAATGAAACATTGAAACAGCGCCAGAACTGAAGTCGAAGGTAAAGACAAAGTCCAAAATGAAGACACAGACAAAAACGAAGACGAAGACGAAGACGAAGAAGTGCAACTTAAATTCAAGTCGAGGGAAGTGATGAAGTGCAAGAGTTACGCCATATCACGATGTTGGCTGTTGGTTAATGCCATGGCTAATCCGCGCCCGTTACGTTAATCCCCAACAATTTTGTTAACAAACGAACATCAAAGGAAATAAAATGTGCAATAAATTTAATTTGCACGGCGTTTCGAGCCAAATAAAAATCACACCTCATGAAGGGTATGAATGAGTTTTGGCTTTCCTTCTGTCTGTCTGTCTGTCTGTCTGTCTGTCTGTCTCTCTGTCTGTGTTTTTTTTTCAACGCTTTGCGAACACGGGAACTCCACTCTCAATACTATGTAGAACGAAAAGAAAAATTCAACTGGTTACGATTTTATCGCTTGCTTTTATCGCCAAAACTTCAAGTTGCCAAAAAGACAAAAATGAAAAAGAATACTCAATCTGTGAACGAAATGAAAATACCCTGTATTAATAATGGAATAGCAAATTGTATAGCAAAAAGAAAAATATCTCATTACGTATACGCAATATGTTCCAGTTAAGGGCCAACTCTTTCGAGACCCCAATGTTACCTACGACTCACTCACTCCACACACAGGGTATGAAGATAAAAAGTAAAGCCAGTTCTCTGTGGCTTAACCTAAAGAACAAGAGCGAGAGAGCGAGACCTCGTGAACTGGCGACTGACTGCAAAGCGAACTCAACACTTGATCAAAATGCCACAAAGCGATTTGCATATTTTAATTAAATTCGCGCTTTTGCCGGAACCCAACTACATAGAAGAAAAGCGCAACAAAGACTCAGAGAGAGAATGAGAGAAACATACACCAAATAGACCACCAGCACGAGGGGAGTGACACAAAATTGTATGTGGCTGTCTTTGCTATTTTAAAAAATATGTAAAAAAGTGCACAACACATGTGACCACAAGCGTATTAAATTTTGTGCGCACTCAAAACAAAACAGAATGAAGAAAAAATGTAGCGGGAAAACTTGGCACTGCCACTGGGCCCTGAATGGTAGCTAAGTGGGCTGGCTTAAAAAGACAGAAGCAGGTAGAAGGAGGAGATGCAGGAGGAATGGAGATGGAAGCGCTTTCCGGGATTTGTACTGGGCAAAGGTAGCCAACTAACAGAGTCGCAAAGTGACTGTGACTGTGACTGAAAAGGTCGCCCCCAATGCACTGAACGAAATGTGCTTAGGGAAAAAAAGAAACTGACACTGAGTGAAGTGCTGAAATGAATATCAGATGAGCGTTGTGGGAATATGTGGCGTATACGTAATATGTAATATTGAATTTCAAGCAAATACAAACTAAGAAAACCGAGCACCACAAATGATTAATTGGCATGAGATTTAAATAAGATTTTAAAAAGTAATGACTGAACCCAAATGAAAGCGTATCTTAAACATACTGAAATAACAATTGAGAAAAAAAGATGGAATACAAAAATATGATTCACAGAATCAAGAGATAGTAACTTTTTAATGACGTTTCTTTTAGAAACAAGATTTTAATAAAGAGAATTTCTTTTTACTGTTATATTTGTATTTATTCAATATTTATTATTTGAGTTAATGAATTTAGTTCCGATTAAATAAATTATTATAATTTGCATATTTACTATAGGTGAGGGAAATAAAATAATGAAAACATAAACAATCCCGAATATTGAATTTGATATAGCTCAATGAGGAAAGTAGTTGAATTTAGTCGCATACTTTTTTTTGTGGTGTAACAGTATTAGCCAAGCATTACGGCCATATTACTGGCTAGCTGACTGCTGCCGCCTGCAACATGGTCAAAGCGCAGTGCAGCATAAAGTGTTAAATTGGATTAATCCACAAGATTTACGCTGCGGGTGATATCAACATGCTAACATGGCAACCAGCTACTACAACTGCAACTACAACTACTGCAGCAACAACAACAACAACAAGCAAAGCACGTAGGAAGTTTAACGTGAGCGCTGCAACATGTCGCTGTGTTGCTTTTGTTGTAGCAGCAACACTTGAGCAGCATCAGAAATTTTATTAAAACCGGACGCGTAGCTCAACACCACCGGAAATACAATAACAACAACAGCAACAGCAACAGCAGCACCAACAACAATAAGCAGAGAAGTGTGTCAACTTGTGTTGGAGTTGTAGTTGTTGGAGGTCTTGTTGTTGCTGCTGCTGCTGCCAGACGTCAACGACCATGCAAATTTCAATGCGAATTTGGGATTAACGACGGCCACAACTCAACAGCCTGGACCAGCCACAATGTGAGCTAGTTGTAGAACAACAGCAACAGCAACAACAACTACAACAGCAACAGCAACAAGCGACGGTAATAATGCCTTGACAGCAGCAACAACAGCAACAACTCGGCAAACGCGTTGATTATCCCAATCAGCAACACTTTACCAGCGTAAATCTATTTAATTTGCCATTGGGCTCCATTTCAATGCCTCCACCACCCTCCTTGTCTATGTTCCTCTTTTCCTCTCCTCTGAATGCAACTACAAATCAGCTGTTTGCAACTCTTGTTAAATGTAATTGAACCTGTTCTTTGAGTTTTGTTTTGTAATTTATTATTGGCGCATGAGTTCTGGAACCGAACCGAACTGAACTGAACTGAAAGGAAAATATGTAGCTACAAAGATTGGATAGAATGAATAAAATCGTAGCTCATGATGCGGATCGGAGTGGCATGGCATGCGAGGATCGCGTCAAGATCGTGCCTGACGCGTAATTGATTATTACGAGCAACAGGCAACAGGCAACAGCAAAAGGCAACAGCAACAGCAATAGCAACAAGCAACAACTACTTGCAACAGCAACATGCCAGCATAATGATGTATTAGTTAAAGTTGGCCAACCGGTTCGCATTTCGGCCATGAAAAACGGTTTAGAATTAGGCGCTGTGATTACATGGCCAAGTGCGTTGAAATTGAAAAGAAGTGAGCAACTTGAGCAACAGTTGAGTTGAGTTGATGATACAACGAGAGTACAAAACTTAAGAACTGGTCGGCAACTTTGTGGATACGTGAGGAATGTTGCAAAGCTGCCATTCGAGGCAAATGTGTGCGCAAAACTTTAAAACAGAGCAACAAAACATTGGCATGCAACTTAAGTATAAGCCAAAACAATAAAGTGTCGGATAATTGAATTAAACTTTGTGTTTTCAAAATGAATAGGAAATGCGAATGCGAAATGGCATTACCGTGGCAAGAAACTTGTAGAATCTATGAGATCTGTTCTACAAAATTAAATGCATATAAAACGAATATAAATATAACTGTCAATTTAGATAAATTAATGGATAAATGACAAGGGACAACATATGGTGAAAAAATCTACGACAGGGATGGGTATAGAAATTTAAAGATTTATTTTTATGTTTATTTATTATTATTTAAAACTAAAATATTATATTATTGATTTCGATATTGAAATAATAAATAATATAAAAAAAACTATATAACATTAAATTCAATATGAAATTATCACTTAATTGTTTTCAACAATTTTCCAATCGTGGTCGCAGACTCCAAAGCCTCTAATATAAATATAATATAAATATAAATATAAATATAAATATAAATATAAATATAAATATAAATATAAATATAAATATAAATATAAATATAAATATAAATATAAATATAAATATAAATATAAATATAAATATAAATATAAATATAAATATAAATTAATTAATATGATATAAATATAAATATATAAAGCAGAGTTGCAAACAAAATTGATTATGAAAATCTTACTTAAAATTAATATTTCATTTTGAATTATTATAATTTCTTCTTTAATTAAAGAATTAACTTAAACTTAACATAACTTTTCTAATGATAATCTGTTATTCCTCTTCTACAGCTACTATGACACGTTCCTGCCGAAGGATAGCAATTGGATTTACAGTTGGCCGAGCTAAAACCTCGTTGGGGAGTCCCAAGGATAAGGTTCTCCGTTGCCAAGTTGATAACTCTTGGATCAATGGAAGAATGTACCTAACTGTAAGTAAAACATTGATTAAAATTATCATATCTGATATATAAAATACATATTGATTAAATAAATTCACTTTTTCTTGCAGTTCTGCTCGAGGAATATCGGAATCTACTTTAAGATGTTGGTCTTAGGAAACTGACGCCAATCAAAGTTGCCAAAACTGGAGAATAGCTTGTAACCTGTTGAACAAATAATTATAAGAATAAATATAACAAAAACTATATTTTAATACATATGTGTTAATCTATCGAAGCTATTAAATAAGGTTTATATTTAAAATTACTGTATATTAGTACATTTTTTGCTATCTCAATGTTATTCGTAAGACTAGGATTTAAGAATAAAAGAAACTACATTTTGAAAAATATAATGATACTATGTTATGTACATTTAACTTTATTTTAAGATAATACTATTATTAAACTGTAAACTTTAGCTTAAAGTTAGCATACATGAATTGTTAATTATACTTTACTATGAACATTTAACTTTGTTTTAATATAATACTATTATTAAACTGTAAAATTTAGTTAAAATTTAGCATAGATGAATTGTTAATTATACTATACTATGCACATTTACCTTTATTTTAAGATAATACTATTATTAAACTGTAAACTTTAGCTTAAAGTTAGCATACATGAATTGTTAATTATACTTTACTATGAACATTTAACTTTGTTTTAATATAATACCATTATTAAACTGTCAAATTTAGTTTAAATTTAGCATAAACAAATTGTTATTCATTAAGGATAGGATTTTAAGAATAAAAAAACTGAATTTTTAAAATTAAAACATGTTTTTTCATTAATTGGGTAGCAAAGTTCCAATTCAAATTTAACGATAATTTTTAAATTCAACGGTCGCTAAAATTTTTACTCTCGGGGAAATATGACGTCACGCTAGAAAAACTGAAGGGAAATTTCGACCTGCTGTGATTTCTGTTCGCCTGGTATTTCTGCGCTCATTTTCGGTTTTTCGGGTCGGTTGGGGCATGCAACCTCGCACACTCACCCGCACACAAACCCACGGGTACGTGCTGCTTACTTGGCAGCCGCGACGGCTGACGTGACAGCTGGCGTGACGTCACTAAAGGGGAAATTTTTTTAGCAAAAGGGAAATTTCGACCTGCTACTGATTTCTGTTCGCCTGGTATTTCTGCGCTCATTTTAGGTTTTTGGCAGCTGTTGCGGCTGCCACGTACCCGTGGGTGTGTGTGCGAGGTTGCAATCCCAACCGACCCGAAAAACCGAAAATGAGCGCAGAAATACCAGGCGAACAGAAATCACAGCAGGACGAAATTTCCTTTCAGTTTTTCTAGCGTGACGTCATATTTCCCCGAGAGTAAAAATTTTAGCGTCCGTTGAATTTAAAAATTATCGTTAAATTTGAATTGGAATTTTGCTACCCAACCAATGAAAAAACATGTTTTAATTTTAAAAATTCAGTTTTTTTATTCTTAAAATCCTATCCTTAATGAATAACAATTTGTTTGTGCTAAATTTAAACTAAATTTGACAGTTTAATAATAGTATTATATTAAAACAAAGTTAAATGTTCATACTAAAGTATAATTAACAATTCATCTATGCTAACTTTAAACTAAGTTTTACAGTTTAATAATAGTGTTATCTTAAAATAAAGGTAAATATACATAGTATAGTATAATTAACAATTTATCTATAATAAATTTAAGCTAAAGTTTACAGTTTAATAATAGTATTATCTTAAAATAAAGTTAAATGTACATAGCATGGTATAATTATATTTTTCAAAATGTAGTTTCTTTTATTCTTAAATCCTAGTCTTACGAATAACATTGAAGTAACAAAAAATATACTAATATACAGTAATTTTAAGTAGAAATCTAATTTAATAGCTTTGATAGATTAACACATAGGTATTACAATTTAGAGATTGTTATATTTATTCTTATAATTAGTTGTCCAACAGGTTACAAGCTATTCTCCAGTTTTGGCAGCTTTGATTGGCGTCAGTTTCCTAAGTCCAACATCGTAGAGCAGATTCCGATATTCCTCGAGCAGAACTGCAAGAAAAAGTGAATTTATTTAATTAATATGTATTTTATATATCAGATATGATAATTTTAATCAATGTTTTACTTACAGTTAGGTACATTCTTCTATTGATCCAAGAGTGATCAACTTGGCAGCGGAGAACCTTATCCTTGGGACTCCCCAACGAGGTTTTAGCTCGGCCAACTGTAAATCCAATTGCTATCCTTCGGCAGGAACGTGTCATAGTAGCTGTAGAAGAGGAATAACAGATTATCATTAGAAAAGTTATGTTAAGTTTAAGTTTATTCTTTGATTAAAGAAGAAATTATAATAATTCAAAATGAAATATTAATTTTAAGTTCGATTTTCATAATCAATTTTGTTTGCAACTCTGCTTTATATATTTATATTTATATCATATTAATTAATTTATATTTATATTACAGGCTTTGGAGTCTGCGACCACGCTTGGAAAATTGTGTGAAACAATTCATAAGAAACATGACTACTAGATTAATTTTTATTTTGCGGTACACAGTTATTAATAATTTAATTATATTAATAAAAAAATCAATCAAATTACCACTTCAGAAATTTTGGAAAAGGAACAAAGTTTAATACAATATTGATTTGTATTTAAATGAAGGTTCAATGTCGCAGAATCAAGAACATTATTATAAGTATAATATAGGTAAACAATATTAATAGTATTATTTAATTAATAATTAATTTAATAGCATAGAAATGATCTTGATACATACTTGAGTTACAGAGCTATAAGAAGAGAGGGAGAGAGAGAAAAACGTGCATATATTTTAGCCTAATAATTCGTATAGATAACTTGTAAGCCTAGTATTCTTTCAAGAATTCCGGAAATTCTGCTTAGTATTTTCTCGTGTCAATTGTTCCGAAAGCCCTTAAATTTGTGTAGTATTTTGTACACATTTATTTCACACACATCGCCAGAAATTTCAATGACAACAATTGACTGCAGCTGCGGCACTATGAACTCTTCCGAAAGATAAAAGGGTTAAGGGAAGCCAGGGGGAAGTGTTGGGTCTGTCAGCAAAGACCCATAACTCATAAAAGGCAACACATACCAAACACTAGAAAACTCCAATTTTAATTGCCCGACATTAAACGATCGACCACGACAACGACAACGACAGCGACAGCGAGCAAAGTCAGAAATCGAATAGCTTTAGCTCTAGTTGAAACTCTAGAAATAGGAATACCAATAGAAATAGCAATAGCAATAGGAATAGCAATAGGAATAGGAATACCAATAGCAAGAGCAATATCAATACCATTACCATTACCAATACCAACACAAATGGGATTTGCAGCGCCATAAAATATGCGCACGTTTGGTTTGTTTGCCGTTTGTTTGGTTTGCATATGCGAAACTGAAGGCAACATCTAAAAGAATGAAAGAACTAGCAGAGCGAGGGAACGAATGAGCGAATGAACGAGCATATGGACTGGTCTGGTCCTCCTCTGTCTGTCCACATGACCAGATCCGTCCTGTTCTGTCCTGCTTTTGGTCTGGTCTGGTCTGGTCTGGCCAGACAGCATTTAGCGTACGATTTGGCGGCGCGAAAAAGATAAACTCATAAATTATGGCATTGAATGTCACTTCGACGACGACGGCAGCAGCAGTCGCCACCGACAATGGTTGTCGGTTGCTGCCGCCAGGACAACCGTCGTCGACTGGGAGCAACAGCAACAGCAACAGCAATAGCAACAACAACAGCAACAGCATCGGAATCGGCGATAATGAAGCCCATTTTAAAGTCACTACCATTCAATGCGATTTGATTTACAATCCCATTTCGATTATAATCGATGATGATGTGTGTGCGCGCTTCGACCATGCCATGAACTTGCATATAAATACCAATCTGTGTCTCCTACATCCACATCCTCATCCCTATCCTATCCTCTCCTCTCTGCTCTTCTCTTCTCTTTCTTTTCACATTCAAATGCTAAGCAGTCAGTTGTGATCGGGTCGCTCGCCAAGTCTCTAGCGGTTTTCCAAGGAAATCGAAACGCCGAAACTAAAACTTCTTCTACTCCCCTGATCACTGTCCAGTTGTCTTCTGCTCGTATTACCTGTTGGTGCTGCAATTGCAACGTGCTTTGGTTATACCACCAACTTGTCAGACAAACGAACAAACGTGGCCAACAAAACTACCGCCAATGCCAACTCCTTCATCTCCCACACCTTTTTTTCGCCATCTCGTCGATGGTGGCAATTGTTTTGATGTCCGTTGATAACTGCAGCAGCAGGGGAGGTATGTTGATTCCACCAGGGACTGATGAGCCAGACTCAAAGAACCATATAAAAAAAATAAAAGATAAATAAAAATACAATAACAATGGCCTTTATACTTTGTCACGTGTTTCGTCGGCGCAGCTTGAAGCAATTTTTATAGCGTTTTAATTGACGATGAAACGATATAAACTTGTATTTCCTCGACGCGTCGATACAACTGAGAGTAAATTCAGCCCACGCAGTGTTCAAATTTATTACAACTTAATTGTTAATGTTGTTTTCGATATTATTGTTGCTGTTGCTGGATCTCTTTAACGCCCTTTATACGATATGTCTTCATTTTAGCTCGACGCCCGCTCAAATGATGTTGAAGATAGACTCGCCCTGACCGGATGTGTGATTCCATTCCAGATAATCTAGCAGATTTTAAGAAAAAGTTTACTTAGTGTTAACAGCAATTTAAAATTCTTAAATATATTTTTTAAACAACACAGTGATGAAGACTTTAAGTCCGATAAAGTCAAATTAAGTCGAGGCCACTTCAAATTTCGCTTGGTGAGAATTTCCCATAGGCGACTATTTAGCATGTTCGTGCCCGTCAGATTGTGGGTAACAATTAGTTCAAAATGGTCACATTGTCGCCCACTTAAACACCCAGCATTGGACAGAAAAGCCGAAGGGAACTAAAAGCCCAGACATAAATGGCCTAAAATATGGCACATTGCACTCACATTCATAATTTTATGAACGATTTTGGGATGCAACCAACTGCCTAACGAGGCAACAGTGTAGTCCCAGATTCCATATTCCATATTCCATACTCCATACTCCATATTCCATATTGCGTATGGCATATACCATAACCAAGAGCTCCAGACTCGTTGCTCGACAAAGTGCAGTGATAAATCAAATTGTCACTTTTGTATATTTTGCGGCAAGCGACGACAGCTTCGCCCAGTGCATACAAAAGGCAAGGCTTTTAATATTTTGGAATGCCACTTCGGCATGCAAGTTGCAAGCAACCAGTTGCCACTTGTATCAACAGCAACAGCAGCCATCTGAAACATTGAGATTGACGCTTGCGGTGCATTTCATATACAAGTCCCCATAATTATTATTATTTTGATTATTGCACGTGAAAGATGACATTATTAACATCATTAATGTGCTTGCAACCGAATGTAGTGTGTAGAGTGGCGTAAAGTAGAGACTCCAATACAAAAGCAGGTTGCCACAAAGATACATATGCATTTCGATGTGCACTGAGAGAAAGTAAGATTGCTGCCAAATAACTAACTAATAACACTACAGCCAAACTGTACACATTGGCTGTATTAAACAGCATTTTGCTTTTTAATTATTTCGTCTATTATTTAATTATTCTGTTATTATATTCAACAATTTAAATTAAAGTTGTGCGAGAACTTATAAAAAAACGTTGGCAAAGGCTAGGTAATGATAATTATCAATGGAAGAAAGTACCTAACTGTAAGTACCACATTGATTTCAATTATCATATCTGATATATAAAAAATATAATTTGATTAAATAAGACAACTCTTTCTTGCAGTTCTGCTCAAAGAATATCGGAATCTACTCTATGATGTAGATGTGATATTTATTATATTATAAATATATATTCAAATACATTATATTATAAATATATATTCAAATACATACTTATAATTAATATGCATACGTATGCATTTAAATGCGTTACCAATTTAACAAGCATTTATGCATATAAAACGTAATTAAGTGGCCATTAATTAGTTAATTCCAAACTTTTTATTGTCCTTTAATTATACCAAAAATACAACAAAATTTATTTATTTGATTTCGGCATGAAATTAGAGGGCATAAAAATTTGTTCAGTTTTCACTTATTTGTGGCAGACGGAAAAGTTCCACAAATTCTCAATTTTTCAAATTTGAATTTGGGATCAATCTAGTTGAATATTTAACATGAAAAAGAAGTTGGCTTGGAAACTGGATCTGAAAAACCTCATTTTCAATTACAAATTATTTTTATAATAGGCAATTAGATGAAAATTGCGTTAAATGAATACATCAAGTAACCAATAAAAATATCGATTTTTTTCAAAATTTCCATTGACATTTCACATTTTATTAAAGTAAACTTTACAGTTTTAACTTTTATATCTATTCGTAATATCTATTCGTAAAAACCAATAAAAATGGGAAGAGCAGGAATTTCTCTAATACATAAGATTAAATTTAAATGGCCAAGGAGTAATTTTTTATTTTTGCAGACTTCCAAATAACTTTGTTAATTCAAATTGCTGCGAATCGGATTGGACCTTTGTGTTGATGCTTCCTGTCGTAGCTGCTGTTCAGATTCAATACGTGCAACACAAACTGAAGGTGGTGAGGATTGGAGCGATAGGGAATACCAACTGCTGCTTTTGAGACGCTCCATTGCTGCCTGATGCACCTTAGATTGATAGGGCTTAAAGACGATGTAGTGGGGATCCTTGATAGGTGGCTTATCGAACATATGCTTTAAACTCCATGCAATGTTTTCCTTTGCCCGGAGGGCATATTCTAGGCGGCTTTTGAATAAAAGACGCAAAGCGTCCAGGTTGTTAACATCGTCTAGAGGAATTGGTTCTCCATTTGGTGCCAGGCCCATGCAAACACTACCTTCAGGATCGGCAAATATCAGCTGAATATATTTAAGTATATGCCAAATGTGATGATCATCCTTGTTCCAAAATTCAAAGACAGGTGACAAATCAAGACTATGTGACAATGGACAGATGTGTGGGTGGAAAATATTCTTTTGGAAGATTACCGTGGGCAGGCTGACTGCATCAGGAAAATTATCCGGCAACAATATTGAAAAGCGGAACACTCCGTCTGCGTATAAGCCACTGTGTATAAAGATCACACCAAACCAAAGCAAGGCGCTGGAATAACTGGGAAGGACATAGATACCCTTCAGTTTCATCTGCTCACTCAGACGATACTCGGCAAGTACCCTGTAACCTTGACTGATCAGAGCCAACGTCTTGTTTTTAGTTGATGTGGATTCCAGACACATGGTTCGGGCTATTGAAATAACTTTTAAATTCACTTTAAATATAATACTCTATAAAACTTACCCTATTATTGCAAAAATGAGGATAAATTTGGTGGAATTCTGTGATGTGTGTATGTGTTGTGATGTGATGTGTTGTGTCTCTGGTAATATGTTGAGAATTTCAAAATACATATTGACAACAAATTCTAAAATATTTAATTATTGTGAAACTTTTAGGAAACAAATGTATGTATATATTCATTTAATTCTATCAGAAGAAATATGTGAGCAATTTAAAGTAAGTAATAAGCTTAAATAAAATGAATAATTAATTAGAAGGCCAAGCAACGAGTTAGGAATATTTCATTAAAATTTGTTGAGTTTCAACAGAGTTATGAGACTAGAAAGCTTTTTAAGAACACTATTATATTAAAATAAAAACGTAGAATACAAAAATAGACCAAATATTGACTTTTAAAATCGGTTAACTCTTGAAAATGAAAATGTAGAATTCAATAATAGGCCAAATATTGCTTTATAAAATCAGTTAAATCTTGAAAAAGTTACATTGGAACATTTTTCTTAAATTGTATATTTTGTGTTTTTAACTAAAAGAGTAAATTACATATATTCCGTTAACATTCGTTGGGAAAATGTATTTCATATGGCTGTAGCTAGATTTAGTCGACTTATCGAAGTCAAAAAGATGACCACCGCTCAATTATTCGATTTTACAGATTTTCATTAAAAATTACTTACAGTGTACTGATCACTAAACAGCACTTACATTTATGTGGCATGTCAACTTACTTTATACAGCGGAAAAACGGGAATTGCCCACTGGGACAAGCAAAAAAAAACAAAAAAAACTATGTCCAACATCAGCAACAGCTGTAGGAGGTGAGCGGACACTTGGAGGGCATGGACACATTGACTGGACACTGGACAGTGGACACTGGACACTGGACTAGTCGCGACTGGTACCTCGAATAGTATGTAATTCACGGACACACATATCTGAGTATGTGCATGTTTGTATGTATGGGGTATTAAGACTTGTAGTCAGCGGTATATTCAATCATGTCAAGTGTAATAATTTTGCGAATACTTGCTGCAGATACAAACAAGCTGCACACACGCAGCAGCAGCAGCAACGCATAGACAAGGTTGCATGTGTTTGTGGATTTTTGATTTATGACTGCTATGTTCTGATGTACGGTTCTTTCACGCACTTGCAACATAATGTGGCATTATAATGTCGCTTGTCACATAAACACACACACACACACACATTGATAGAAGTACCACATTGAGATAGCTAACAGAGTATGTATGTATGTATGTATGTATGATTTGTTATGAATTTATTATGTGACGGAAGTCGGGGACCCACTTGAACTCTTCAACTTTATAAATACGAGGAGTATCATAAATATTTGCATGCCAATGACTGCAGCTGCTAATTGGCAGTCACGTAGAAGCTACAGACAGCATTTCATATCTTTTGGCACTTTCATTATTTGGTCAAACATATCATAAATACTCTGACAGACAGTGAAGCTTCTTTGATAAGTTCCCAAAAGGCTTAAAGATAAGAAATCCCCGAAAAAAACGAAAATAAAAATAAAGAAATAATGAACGGAAATACAATTTTGTAACGTAGGGGAGTTGCTGTTGCTGTTGCTGTTGTCGTTGTCGATGTTGTTGTTGCACGTTTGCTGAAATGCAACTCATTAAAATTTATACTCTTGATATGATATGATACGTTATGATTTGTGACTGTAGCTGACTTTCTTTCTGGCTTGGTTAACGCCAGTTGTCAGTGCATTGACATGGGTGCAACACCCAGGCGCAGAAAGGGTCAGGCGGCAATCCGATGGGATTTCGACTCGACTCGTTTCGACTCATTTTCACCTCACCTACCCACATTTTGTGGGCTGGCAAAACTAACCCATGTCAAAATGTTTGGCTTGTTTTTATAGCGCTAAGGGCAATTGCTAATATGTTGGCCAGAGCTGGATGCCGTTACTCTTGGCCAGCACCTGTGGGGAATTGCTTGTCACCTGGGCCCGCCACGCAACACGAATCGCAACATTCAATTTCTGTTTTATTTTATTATTATTATTTTTGTGGTTGTTGCTGTTGCTCTTTCTGTTGCCTTTGCTGTTGCTCTTTCTGTTGCCTTTGCTGTTGCTGTTGCTGTAGCTGTTGTTGTCTTCTTCCTTTTATGCGGGCAGCAATTTTTCGTGCCTCCTTTTTAAGTTGCTTTTTGTTGTTACTTTTCCTTATCAGCTTTCTTCATTTATGCTACGTTGCATTTTGGGTTCGGGTTCGCTGTGAGCGCGGTTCGGGACCAGTTGTAATACGGTGGCATATAACACTTAAGTGCTTGTTGTTGTTTTATAAGATAAACTTTTGCGAGGCCCACATGTCTGTCCAAAGTATACGCAACAAAGAACGAAAAGAATAATAACGTGATGCCAATTTCATTTACAGCCACTTTCATTAACCAAAAAGCTGCAAAAAACAGAAGAAAAAAATAAGTATGTGGCATGCTTTATCTGCCCTCAGAATGTTGAAGTTAGGATGTGTTTCAAAAGTGTGTGTGCAGATACTTTAAAGAAATTGGAGAATATTACTTAAAAACCCTTTAAAGAAACGATATAAAATTCAAATGATCAAAGAGCAATCAAATTTCAAAAAGTTACAACTTATGGCAACAACAGCAATAGCTATCAAAGTATTTAGTTTAAAATTTAAATTCTTGATAGCTTAAGAATTTCGTACACAGTAAAATCAGAAGTGATTAAAAATCTTTTAATTGTACAAAATATTTAGCCGAAGTCTTTAATAATCTACATATTTATTTCTCAAGATGAAATTTTCAAATTGTAAAATTTTATCTGCAGACAACTTTTTAATGAATTATTCAGCACATACTTTCAGGCAGTTGCCAAAAAATGCGCCTGCATTGAAACTTGTTAGAGATTTGAATTTCAAGAAAGAATACGAGAAAAGGTGGAATTACAATATTATTATGTGTATATTTAGCTTGCATTGATTTATGTGAAATTTGTGTATAGCAATCGAATCGCATTGTGTGTGGCATATTTAAATTGGATAATATGCAAAAACTACCAACGGACTCTTTCACTTGCCGTTCATTTCGGGTACTCGCACTCATACTCAAAGCTGTAGTCGTAGTCATAGTCGTAGTCGTATTATTATCCAAAGTATTTGGAATGGAGTAGGACAACAACAAGAACAAATAATAATATTTGCATAATCGCTGCCAGAGCAAAGGCAGAGCAATTATTTCTTTAAAAATAAATTGCATGCACAATTGATAGCAATAGGAGAAAAAAGCCATGGCCAGGAGTGGACCACCAAAGAAAATTCTCAGCAAAGCTCAGTTTAGTTTTGGTTTTGTTGAGGCAGCAGCAGCAGCAGCAGCAGCAACAGCCAACAGCCAACAGGCAACCGAGGCATACACTAGAGGAGTTGTTATAGCCACACAGTTAGCCGTCTTCAGGTAAAACAGATCCAGCGACGAATTTGGTCAAAACGGCTTTGCGGTGCTATGCGAAAAGAGGGGACTCCAATAGAGGGGGGCGTGGCATCTCAAACTGAGCTCAGCTCGTTTTCCGATTTGTGTGTACGCCTCATTCGTCGTATTTGCATATCGATTTGGAGTTTTTAGACTGGCAGAACACGCTGCTGCCTTGCTTTGGTTCGGTTCGGTTCGGTTTAGTTTTTGTTGCTGTTGCTGTCGCCGTTGCCTTGCATCCTGCTTGCCAAAAGTATTTGCATCCATCGGATACACTTGGCTTCATTTTATTTGCAGCACAAACAATTGCATAATTGCTATGTGGCCATAGAATTTGAATTTATTGGCCAAGCATTTAGCCCAATGGCCACGAACAGCAAACAGCAAACAGTAAACAGCAAATAGCAAACAAAACGCATTTAAAACTCATAAATTTTAATTCACACCAATTTCACACCAACTGCAAGTAATTCCAATAAAATTCTATTTACTTTTATTATAATAATTTTCGTACGTTCTCATTTTATTTCACTTTGTTTTCATTTTTCTTTTTTTAAGGACACTTATCGTCTCCTCATTGAGAAGGCAATTCACTGAATGGTGACAAAATGCTTGAGCTGCTGCTGATATTCTTGATAAGCACGTGCCATTAGCTCATGATGTTCTGCAAACTGGGTGGAACTAAGGAGGGAGGGGAGAACTGTGGCCAGCACTTTGAACAATTTTAATTTGCCGCTAGAACAAAACTTGTCTCAAAGTTTGTATATTTCTTACCATTTTTTGGGGCAGTCACGTAGCCATAAGTTGACCCGTATTGTTGTTGCAAGAAAATTGAAAACTTTGTGTGCTCAAGTGTCTATAACACTTGGCTTAAAAGGGTTCGATCAGTTACGAACAAAATTGTTGTTTCAAAATATGATGGAAATGAAAATACCTATTGTGGTTACAATATACTTAGATAGTATTTGGTTATTATTACTTTATTAATCTAAAACTTAAAATAATGCAAATACAACTATTATTATTTATTGATTGGAATTTTCTGGAGTTTCCTTAATTCCAACAAAAGTTGGATAAACTATATATTTAATATATATGTATCAATTCAATTTCTATAGATAAATTGCTAGTTTATTTTTAAATTTCAAATTACTTTGGGTCAAGTTAGTTAAGTTAAGTTAGTTTAGTTAAGTTAATTTTCCAAAGTAGTTACTGTAGCTAGCAAGCCTTACAACATAAGGTATCAACAAGTTAATCATACAAATTGTGAGACTTATTAAACGTTGCTGGATGTAATTAAAAATGTGAAAATTTCTTTGGCATTTCCAGTGTTTCATGGCAGTTGATTTTTAAACCACTTGAAATACTGACAATGGATAGTCCTATAAGTCACTCATTATGTCCGCTTTCGGTCTCGGTTTATCATGTTCGTGGTTGACATTCGAGCAGACACAAATGAAGCAATTTTCTTGACATGCAAAACGTGCAACAGTTGCAAGAGTTGAGAGCACCGAATTGGAGCAACACGGCAACTGTTGCTGCACTTAATTTTCGTATATTTAATTCGCCTTAAATTATTGTAAGACTCAAACTCAAGCTCAAACCCAGACCCAGAAAAAAAAGACCTGGCCGCGCTTTGATGTGCACTCCATTAGCCGGGGCTGAGGTAAGTCGAATCAACTGAAGCTGAGACGTCAAAGGTAAAATCGGAGCTTCATGGAGCAGCATTTCCGTTGATTTGCAAGGCAAATCAAAGGCTTAATGAATTCATTTCAATTAAATATAAAAAAAAGCAAAAAAAGCAAAAAGCAAATCCCCAACAACAGCAGCCGTGATAGACGAATGCCAAAGACCCGCCAGCCAGCCAGTTAGCCTTTAGCATTAATAAATAGTTTAGTTGCCGTTTAGATTAGCTTTGAACTGACTCGCTGGGGGAGCATATGAGAAGAAGACTTGGCATTTGAATTGAAGCAGCTTCTACTAATTGATAGTGATCTGTTGTGGACGGATAGAACTAAATAGATACGAATACTCCAGCAATACAGTTGACAACTGAGAAAGAGACTTGGTATGCAAGCGTTTCAATGTTGTCAGTTTGCCACAAAAGAGAAATAGCTTAAATGCTGATGTTTTTCTGGTGTATACAAATTTTACTGTATTGCAATTTATATTCTATTTGCATCATTTCTAATTTACATGGTACTAAGTTGACCTACTGGCAACTATATATTTATAATTCCAGTGTTCTTTTAATATATCAAAAAATAAGATTCCTTGAGAGCTACTTAAGTTCCAATAAGGTCAATCACCCAACGCCAACTTATTGCTCCCCTTATTTATTTTTGGGCAGACAGCCGGATAACCGATAAGCCTTAAGCTGCTTAATCGATGACCAGAGAGTTGTCAAAAAATAATTCCCAAGCCGCCTGAAAGGTAAATACGAAGACAGCTTGGCGTATACGTAATGTTATCAGCTGTGCAAATCTACCCTGTTGCGATTTCTTCTTCTTCTTGGTTTTTTTTTTATTTTACACAACGGAACCTGCCGGCCTGCAGCAGCGCTAAATCAGCGTCGGGCCCTTAACATGAGAAATATTTTAGCGGCCCATGCAAAAATGGTAGCAACTTGCAGCGTTCGCTTATCAGACACTGACGTATACAGTCCAAAAATACAAGAAAGAAAAAACCTCAAAAAAAAATAAGTAAGTAAAATAAAGAAAGAATAGCAACTGAGATAACGCCACAATGAAGACAGCAGAACGCGCCGCAGTTGAAAAATCGCAACAGCCACCGAGGATTCCGCAACAACAGCGACGCATCAAGATAAATGAACGTGCGTCCTGTTTTCCAATACCCTGTATCCATAGCCAAAATAAAGGTATTATATGCTAAACGTTATTTTACAACATGAAAGTTAAACTTATTATCCAAAACAGAGAGTACACTGAGAAATAACTTTATAATTGTTATATTTATGTGCACAATAGTTGTAATTGATTACTGGGTGTATTCCAGTCGATAAGTCTCACTTGTTTCTTGCTTCTTGTTACTTGTTATTGACTTCTTCATGCTGTTCGGCAACCAAAATCAAAGTTATAATAATGCATAAGTAATTTGCAGCAGCGGCAATCGAACAAAGCCATCAGTAGGAGAGGGAATTTGGAGGAGCAAGGAGCAGATCAGCATCTGGTGATGTTGCAGCTCGTGCCATGGGGCCCTGCTCTTGACAACAGTTAATCAAAGCATAAACCGATTGACTACAGTAAGTGACCCATCCCATCCAATCCAATCCCATCCCATACCAAGCCATTCCATAACAACCCATCAGCTCTCCATAAAGCTATCGCCTCTTTAGGCAGTTATTTATTAACTGAAAATCATATTATCGGCATATCGCTTACGGCTTACGGCTTACGACTCGGCTCTGGCTTTTTTAGGCTCACCAAATTGAAGAGTGTGCAGTAGCGACTTTAAGTTGATCGCCCTAATACCCTACAATTGGGCTTTTATCACTTAACAAACGCTTGAACAGTGGCTCATTTGATTTAATTGGAAATACATATATTTATTTTATATTATTGATTTTGAATAAATATTATAGTAATACCTGTAATTTATCTGTAATTTATAGAAATTTATATTATAAAAAAGTTAATCTAAAAACTTTAAGCACAATAAATTCACTTATTTTGTATACAAATTTTTTATAACATTACAAAAAACGGTTTTTTTGTTGGTTCGCTACCCAACTACAATATTATTATATATACTCAAATATTATTTAATTTAAGCTTTTTTTATTAAATATTTCGGCTTCTACTTTATTCCACTTAGTGGTTAAACAAATTATTTTAGCCTTACTTTTTAGTCACCATCTGCTCGACTTTCTTTTGAGCCGTCGAACCGCATTCAGGTAACTCAACTAGCTGCACCTCTTGTCAATTTTCGCATCCTTCCGACAATATTTGCTTGCCTTTTAAGTTTAGCAAACGGCAGCACAATGGACTGACTGGCCAAGACCTCAAACCTTAGGGCCGCTAAACAATGCCGCGGCATGTAAAGACAAATGCCTGGACGAAACTGACGGCCAAAAGCTTGTTGCCTGTACCATTGTGAACTAGATATTGTATGGTGGAAAAAAAAATAAAGTTGAAATCAGGAAGTGTATTATATAATTTTATAGATACTAAACTCAACTTTGACACAAATCGACTGAGTGCGGTCTGTAAACATGACATTTGCTGTACACGAGCATCGAGTAGTAGAGTAGTGGCAACAGATGGAGCGGAGCTGCTGCAATATTGCTGAGAGTCGCCTCGTTTAGGCCACAGCTCAGTTTGGCCTGGCCCGCAGCATCTTTAGACGCTCCACTGTATTGTGATGCTTATCGCAAAACGTTCAATTATTTTATTTGGTGCAGATGTGGCTAGCGATAAAAGTGCCTGATAGCAACTTGGCTGTGGCTCTCCACTGCCGATTGCTGCTGTTGCTGTTGCTGCTGCTGTTGCTGTTGCTGCCGCTACTGCCACGGCCAACAATGCAACGGGCCAAGTTAATGCTGCGCCTGTAACTCGGCCTGTGACTTTGCTTGGTAGCACAATACATACGAACGACTGCAGCTCTCTTGAGATCGCGTATGTTTGCCCTACTCGCTACAGCTCATTGCTGCTACAGCTTCTACTTTGTATATGAGATTCAATTAAAATCAGCACAACAACAGCAACAACAAAAAGTACAAAGAAAAAAATCCAAATAATTGACACAAGAAAGCAAAGCCGCAAACTTGCCCCGTCCAGGCAGCCAGCTCCCAGCCAGAGAGCAAAAAAAAACGAAGAATAAAAACTTAAAAATAATGTCATGCTATAAATGTTTGTGTTGACGTCCAGGCTCATAAAGTTCCAAGCTCTGTTTTTACAAGAGAAATTCCCATAAAACTGCCGTTAAGTCAAGAATTGTTCTAACATTTTTTGGCTTGAACTATAAAAAAGCTTGTGTAGTGATAATAAATATAATTACTCAAACATTACGAGCTAAACAAAATTTCCACAATTTTATTTAAAATCTTTATTATTATTGCACTAAATGTTTATGTATTTTTCTATTACAACTAAAAGAATTAAATCATTATTAATTTAGAATATATCAAGTTTTTAAATTTTTGCAAATCAATGCACTTTTCAAACCATAAACTAAGTGTGAAAAGTTTCAAAACTGCTGCTCAAGCCGCAAGTACAAGCTGCAAAAGTTCTGTACTGTGGATACTAAAAGTTAGTACAAAGTCGCAATTAAAACAATCCAATTGCCAAATCCAACGTCCAACTGTTAACGGAAATTGTGGGAAATGATGCCAACGATGCTTTCTCTATATTTTGCCCACTGTATCTGACCTCACTCTCTCTCTCTCTCTCTCTCGCTTTCTCGCTTTCTCGCTTTATCTGTCTCTATGGCAATTTGTTTGCTATTGTTTGTTGTTTTTGCAATTAAAATTATTGTGTTTTAGTTAGGAGGGTTAAATTGGAAGGGGTGTCTATTGATCGAGTGGCCGTTACTGAAAGTTACCAGCGCCATTTTGTCGGTCTAACGGAAACGGAAAGTGTGCCATTATGTGAGTGTGCAAGCGGATGTGGGGTCAATACAGCTGCAGCTGCAACTGCAAGTGCAACTTGATTTAGTTTATCTGGCATTGGCACTGGCACTGGTACTGGCTAAAACCGCACTTTGTGGCCAGAACTTTGGAACGCATTGTCGAACTGAAAGTTGAAGTCCTTTGGTTGCTCTGCGGCAGCCACAATAAAACAGACCAACGCCAAAAAGACCACAGAAAGTTATACACCCTCCATTCAAATTCAATTCTTTCTTTTTTGTATCCTTTTCCCCTTCAAGCCTTACTTTTTTTATCGCGTTGTTAAAACTTTCGACGCGTAACGCGTTCGCTCCATCCATTCGCTAAGGGTTTTTGCAAATCAAATCAGAATCGCAATCAAATGCAAATTGGTATTAGATTAGTTTGTTTGCGGACGCTCAAAAGGTGCAGTTCCATCAGCTGGCTTCAACTTTATATTAGACAGACAGCCAGAAAGACACACTGACAGAGAGACAGACAGACAAAGTTCTCCCTGCTTTCAAGGTACGCATCTGTTGTGAAACCTGTGACAGATTTTTTTTCCCCAACTGAAAGTGAATTATATTTGCGCTGTAAGACAAGCAGCGGTAAAAATAAAGATGACAACAATCGCACATTGCCGAACTCTAAATACCCTTTCACGTAGAAAGGAACAGCTTTCAATTACAAATAGTCAGATTACTCTTTAATTTCTTTTGACTATAAATATATCAGTAAATTAATTAATTTTCTTCAATATCTTTCATTGCATTTAATATCCGCACTGTCATTGAGCTGAGTATCATTCTATCAATTTAGCGGCTCTGTTCCGAATTCCACTTTTAAATCAATTAGAAAGATTAACTTAAAATTCGTAATACTTTAATAAAGCTAAGAACAACAACTACAAAAATACTTTGTATTTGTTACACATTTCTCATCACAATTGTAATACCCTTTAAAGTTGTATAAAAAGGGCATTGCAGTTAATAACAAAGTGATGGAATATACGACAGCAGCTGTCGCGATTTCAAACAGCTTTCAAATGCCAAAAGGTACGACATACCCAGAGTCATGTCACTGCCAGGTACTGTCTGCCAAGTCAGTCAGTCAGTCACAGTCACAGTAGCATCAGCATCAGTAGCCAGTGAGTTCGGGATTCAGTCTGGCACTTGGTGAAGTGATTCACTACACTGCCACACATAAATTGAGTTTGATCAAATTAGTTTGTGTGCGCTGAAGTGTTGAGCACCGTGTACTGTTTTATGTTGTCTTAAAATTGTTTGTCGAATGAAAATGGATCTGGGATATGTGTAAAATAGTATCACAAGCGTTTAGGTTGCCCTTTAAAAATATAAAGTCAGTTACATTTTATCTAGCTCACCTTTAACTGATGACAGTGAAAGTATCTATTAAAATCAAGTATATTTTTGGATCATTAAAATCTGTAAGGCTCTTTTATACTCCAAGAATAGTACCCTCGCTTTTATAAGAAATACAAAAATAAATAAATAAACTATCTGCTTGAATAAATCAATAATAAATAAAGCATGATCAGTGAATTTTAGCTAAGTCGTTTAAATATTTCAACCTCTGGGTCCTTACCATTTCAACAGTCAGTGACAACATTTTTACGAATATGGATGAGAATAATATTTTTCTACTTTTAGTTAGTTAAATAAAATAGGAACCGGTAGGGATTCTTTTGCGGTCACACTGTTAACACACACACACACACACACACACATACAACCGAAGACCATGATCTATCGTTGCTTTTGTTGCCTTTTCGGGCACATTTTAGCCACATTTGTGTAGAGTTCAGAGGCAGCTGCCAGTTGCCATTTTGCTCTATTTGCCTGTGTGTTGTGTTTTACTTTTGCATGGATGCACAAGAAAGGCTCTGAAATACTGTCATTGACAAAATCAAAACAATAAGTTTGTTATTTTTGAGCACAGCCAACGAACCGTATATGAATCCACCTCACTACCTCCCTCTGATGACACACTATCATATCCTCAGTTGGTTATGCCAAAAACACATACATTCATACAACTTTAGTTGACACATCACAAACTTTGGGTCGACAGTTTTTATAACAGGGTTGCAGAAAACTTAATTGATTTCAGAGTTACGATTTGGGGACAGATACTTGTTATTTAACTAATATTTATATGCAATTGTTTGCCTAACGGTCACTAATTGTTGCACATTCTACGGCATGTCAATGTCACAAATATCCAACAGAACACAAGCCACAACCAATAACAAACAATTACAAACACACACAAACACAAACACACAGACACACACATTTATATACAACTCGTATTCATTGTGGAACCTTGAAAGCTTCAAAGCTTGCAATTGAAATTTGCATATTTGACAGGCCCCCATCAGGCATAATTCTGCATTTTTGCATAGTTTTTGCTTTTTGTGACATTTAACCCACAACTTCTGGCTAACATTTTGACATTTTCCATTGTCAGTTGGCCTAAACAAAGTTAAACGACTTTAATTCAGAACAATTTAACAGGTCTGCAATTCATTGAACCTGGGTTTTTAATACAATTGCCAAAATAAAGTGTCATTTGATTAACCTTAGAATTTTTTGAGTTTTCTGAAATTTAAAGATAATATGTTGAATTTTGAAGCCTAAAGTTACATAAGTAAATAGTTTTTCTAATTTTCTTCGCTTCTCTTCATAGAATACTTGGTTTTTATTTTATTCACTCAAATTTTTTCCAATTCCGTTCATATCCTTTAACTTTTTAAAGAGAACAGGAATACAAAAAAACATGTGCTAGCACTATAAAAGAGCGTCTAAAGTGTTGTAGCTGTGAGACTTTGCATTCATCACTATCATGAATGCTCTTCCCTTCTGAATAGGCATTTTAAGATAGCTCCTTCTACCTTTCATTCGCTTATATTTAGCTGTATCGTTTACCTTCTCGCATAGATTGTTTAGTTTTTAAAGCGCCCTTAAATGGGAAGCGACTTAAATTCACTTACCATCTTTTGGAGAGAGCTATTGACCTAGCTATTTGACCTGAACCTGGTTCTCTAAATTGCTTTTTTTGCATTTGACAACTACGATGCTTTTATTGAGGCAGCGCACAAAATTTATGCAACTGTACGATGGCAAATTATGTTCAGTTCATTTCATGTGCGATAGAAAAAAACACACCATATATTTCGCACCCCACATTAGATGGTATACATCAGGTACAGCTCTTGAGCTGTTGAGCTCACATTGACTGGACGGGGGTCAGTTTATTGTTTACCTAAAGCTGTAGACGTGCAAACGACTAGTTTTGGGGGAGTATGTTGAATGTGTCGGATGGGTGGGTTGGGTTTTTTCTCCTGTCTAGTAAACTCGACAAATTCGACACAAATGCGAAAATGCGACAAGATTTATGCTAAAGTAATAAATATAAATGTGGTTTTGAGTAGAAAATAGAATTATAGCAATACATGTCGAATACAAACACACATCCACACATACGCAAAGGTGCGTATACGTAATATAGCATAGTGCTACTGGTGCTGTTGCTGTTGCTGTTGCTGCTCTTGCGGTGGCTGCTGCTTACTGCAGTAAATCATTGTGGTTGGCCTGGCAATTTATTGTAACGCCCATCCCGGTCCTGTTCCTGTTCCGCCCCTCTCACATTTGGCCATATGTTACATGAGCGTAAATATTAAAATAACTTAAAGAAGTGGCAAATTCTTTGGCTGGACCTGGCGTTAGTCGTTGTCGTTGTCGTGGACATTGAGGCGCCTCAATAAATCACACACAAAATAAAAAAGCGAGCAACAGAGCGTATACGTAATCTATTTAAAAACCAGCATTTTTGCCAAAATATACATTCAATATATTTGATACGTATACGCATACATATATATATATATGTATGTATTTTTGTCTATGTTGAATTTCCCAATCACAGTGAGAAAAACTCCACCCACTTCATTTCTACAATCGAGCAAGAGCAAACGACAGCTACCAAAAATATGCAAAATTTGCAGCTTTTACCGAATTTATGGTTATTTGTGTTGCACTCTTAATGCTATTGAACTTGCACTTAACAAATGGCATCCAGAATGCTCCATCCTCTCCTACTTTTCCGCCTCTTTTCTATACGAACTCCATTTAGACGATGAAATAAACGTTCGGCGTTTCCACTTCCTTTTTACTCCAACAATCCCTTTCCCTCTCTCTCTCTCACTCTATTTCTCTTTCTGTCTCCTCTTTCTCTATATCTTTCTATCATTTTGCGCCCTGTGTATTTTGACTATCTTTCAACACATTTTCAGTTACATTTTGTGTATTGCATTTGAATATGCGTTTTTGATGATGATACCGAGTCTGTAAATTGAAAAACCAAACCAACAATGCAACTCATAAAGTGCTTGCAGAAATGTAAACAGATTGGATATTACAATTACATTTACCATAGTCTCGCTCAATTCAGAGTATAAATACCTTTGTATAGTCAGTAAGTACCATCTACGAACATGCATTCAAATGAATTTTTGGTTTAATGATTTCTCTGGCAGAAGAAAGAGATGGAATTTACTTACTGAATTAATGCATATATGCTACTTTCTGCTTAATCATATATGAATTAAACTCCATATATAAAAAATAATACATCACATATAAGATTAATATTATGAAGTACCACTTTACTAAAGTGCTGTCTTCTTTGTAACTTTCTTGATCCCATTTATTTTGATATTATTAGATGATTACATTAGGTAGGCAAATATCTTGTATTTGCGTTGAAAGCCAATTAATAATACGTCATTATTAGACCAAAACCAAAATCATTAAAAATACAAACGTTGCCATTATTTTCAGTCCCCCTACCCCCGAAGTCAAAGCGGAGCGCTAATTAAAACCTAACTGACAATAATTAGCACACAAACTCGTACAAACAAACACACAATTAAAACTGCATAAATATGCAAGAATGTGCATGTCAGCTGCAGTTGAGCAAAGGTCGTACATTTTGCGTGAGTATCGAGTTCTCTCTCTCTCTCTTACTCTCTCGTCACATTTCTCTATCTCCCTCTATGCGTGACTGTATTTGCATAGGTTTGTAAGCAAGTTCGACTAAAATATACCCCTATTTAATTTAAGATCTCAGTATTAATAAAGGTTTACTTATTCTCTAAAGTTAAAGTTAGTATTTACTGATCGTAAATATAAAGTGATATTCATTTTGCATGCTCAAACTTCCAAACTTCTGATATACATTTCTGATATAAATATCCACCGCTGTATTTGCTGACTTCTAACATGTTAAAAAATATAAAGGTAGCAATTTTACTTGTAACCTTATCTATTATGAAAATAAAAACCCCATTGAAATCTGGCCTAACCCTTGTGTGGACTCATTTGTATGCTGTTTGGTGAGGGTATGAAAACTAAAGGTATTATAATGTCAGCAGGAGAGCGGCTTTCATGCCCCAGTCAGACTAAGGCTAAACGCTAGCGCAAACACATAGATACACAAATACATACATACATACATATATACGCACACAGCAAATAAAGTGAAACCATAATTGTTGTACTTGCCAAGTCGACTTTTCTCATTTTTGTGTCCTGGGGTCGTTTTGTGTTGCAGTCAGCAGCCGTTAGGGTTATAAAATATGAATAATGTCGAGTCGAGTTGAGTCGAGTTGAGTCGAGTCGAGTCGAGTCGACATCGAGTGTGACCGAAAGGAAGAAAGGGTGATGGTGATTCTAGTAATTTGATGTGCGTATTTGCTAAACCCGTTTAATGTAACCTCTCTCCACCTCCTTCTCTCTCACTAATTTTGTTTAATTCGCTGCCTGTGGGTGGTATCCAGGTTAGATTTGACGATGGCGAGGGTAGTTTGTCTTTGAGAATGTTGGGTATTATTTTTAATGAAAAGTTGCGTATAGTCGTAACTGCAAATTGGCGTCAGTTTCAGTGCTCAAGTGACAATCCATGGAAATGGGAATGCGACTCTCTCCTCCCATCTAGTTCTGTATCTTTATTTGCATTTTACTTTGGCAAAAAGTGTGTTGGCCTGGCCGAAAGGCCGTTAAACGTTTGTCACGCCACGTGGGAGTAATTAACCACTAAAAGTTGATATACAGCAAAGGAGTTTTGTCAACTTGTTTGTCTGTTTTGTGGCTGATAAAAAGATTTGCCAACTGAGCGACACTCATCAAAATCTAATTGAAGTTTTATAGCCAAGCTTAAGGTGAGGCTCAGAGACTTTATGCATACAGTAAATTACAAATACCTCATGCTGCGGCGTCTATTAAGAGGTATTTCATACATGTCATAGTATGCCTTTTAAAATGTTTATAAGTAAAATATGGATATAAAATAAAAAGAGGAAGCTATTTCTGACAAAAATAAACAATTTAAAATTTTTTGTTCTATTTTGAAAACTTATTTCTTGAAAATCCTTAAAGGATTGTCATTTAACTCGTGTTATTGTCGAGTATCCTTTTTAAATGATATTATTTAAAAATACCATAAATATGAATTGAAACAAAGTAGAATCAATGACAGCGACCTACAATTGCAATTACATCCACATTTACAACTGGCAAATTGCTCAACCTTAATTACTTAATGGCTTAAAAATGAGCTTATTGAAGGTCCTGTCAGTTTAACTTGTCTGAGTTCCGTTCCAACTCAATGACCACATCCCACAACCCACGTTCACCTCTCTTGCAATTTTCTCTTGTAAGCAAACGCACAACAGCTGCCAAAATGCATGTTCTGAACAGAATTTAATTTTTAATTTACATGCTCTTCCGAGTCTGTGTATGTATGCAAATCGACTGAGAGAAGATGGCACTATGCGACTTGAAAATACCCTGTTAATAGTTGACAAACATAACAGAAATGATCAAGCAAAAATATTCAGCAAAAACCGTATTTTATTATAGAAAAACTGGCTAGAGTTTAATGAAATTCTTAACAACTCTGATTTTATTATTTTTAGTAATAGAACTACTATTTATTCCAATACTGTTCACCTTTTTACTAATACGCTTTTAATTTAGACTTATAGTGCATAATGGCTATTAAACAAAAGAATTTAAATATGCGCAGTACAAATGAATGCTGTTGAATGCTTCTGCATTCATACATACACACATGTGTACAATGTACATCCATTCAAGCATTTATATATTTCTCTTATATGTATGCATGTATGTTGTAATGAAATCCCTTTAAATGTTTATGAAAAATTCATGACGCGTGCAAATGGCGCGAAAACAAGTTGTCTGCTTCTATGTGTGTGTGTGTGTGTTGTGTAATTGTGTGTTGTGTGTGTGAATGGCCATTGGTCACCCAGTTTCCAATGCATTCACTTGGCTGCAAAACGTTGGCGCCAAGTTCGCCAGACACGCAGCATTGCATGCAAAATATGTTATGAAAAGAATGCAGCCAATGAATAGTATTGTTGTTGTTGGCTGTTGGCTGTTGGTTGTTGTGAGTTGCACGTGCAACATCAGGCTGTGCCCGATAAATGACCAAGTATATACACTTTGCCCCGACTCGGCGGCTGCACGTGATCACAAAAATTAATCCATTTGTTTGTTTGTTAACTCATTTTACTTCAATTATGCCACAAACAAAAATTGTTCAAATTGCAAATGAAAAATTGTTTAAAAAACCTCGCTTGCACAAAAATGGCGTCAAGTGGAATACGTGTTGCATACTTATAAGCGAGCGCGTTAAAGCGAGAAAGTTACCGTTACCGTGAGGAGCGAAGTTTAAAAAGGGAGCAGCAGCATTTCAATACTAATGAGGTTGTCAAGTGTTTTGCGTAAAAAACAGCAATGGAAAGTATTTAAAAGAAAACTTCTTAAAGGCTACAATGGGGCATGCTACACTCTGGCAGAACCTATACTTTCACTACAACTTTCTTTATATATACTTTCTCTATATATAAACAGACAGACAGGCAGTCATGGCTAAATTGACTCGGCTATAGACTCTGATCAACAAATTAAACTTGTACTCTTTTAATGTACAGAGTCTAAAAAAAAATCAAGTGAAAGCTGCGTTTTTTATGCTAATGGACACATCACACGCAACACCCGCAGATAGAGAGAGAAATATAGCGAGCGAGAGAGAGAGAGAGAGGGCGCTATATATGAACGGCACGCACACACACAGTAAATGAAACTAGGCGTTGTTTGTAGTGCAAGTCAATTTTTCGATAATTTGAAAAGTTTATTTAATACAAAACGTGATTCAATTACAAAACTGACCGAAAAATACACACGCAGCCAACAGTGAGGGAGGTGGAGAGAATAGGGGCGATATTGTGCCATCTGGATGCCCTTTTACCATGCCCTTGCCCTTGCCCAGCTCAGCCCAGCCCTGTTGCTGACTATATAACATAATGACCGTTGTTGTCGTTGTCCTGTTTGTCCTGCTTGTTGTTGTCCTTGTTTGGGGTCCCCAAAAATCCAAACTAGTTTTTACTTGTAAAGCGCAGCGTGTGCGCCATTTTTGTTGTTACTCTTTGCTCTTGTTGTTGCCTTTGTTTGGTGTTGTTCGTGCCGTTCAATAGCGCTTTGTTAATGTAACGGAAATGTAACAGCAGCAGACAGAGAGAGAGAGAGAGAGAGAGACAGCATGCGGATGTAGCGCACTCTGTGATTGTGGTTAGCGCCATCTTTTATTGAGAGTTGACTTTTTTCAGGCTCACTAACCACAACACCTGACCTTTCTCCTCCCCCAATGTTCTTCTCCCTTAACTGTGCATCGATGGCTCTTTTTTAGAGTTTCATAATTGAAAACTGATATTGACCAATAAGCAAAGTGGTATATGGTAAGTTCTGCAAACTTAATTAGTTGTTGGCGCTGTTAAAGCCAAGCTGCTAAAGATTTCAAAAATAACAAGGAAAAGGTTGTCAGATTTGTTAGAATTTTAAATGTATTGAATGTGACTTAAATAAATTTAAAATTAACATAACTGCATTATATATTTTAGATGTGTCTGTTAGTCTTAAAAAATATAACATTTTTTTAAAAATAAATTCCATACATTTAAATTTTTGACTAGGAATACTATACTACGATACTATACACCGACAAAGGAGTTTCCCTTCAATTTGTTTTAGAAACAGCAAAAGTATGCTATAGAATTTTCTTATTACAAGTGCAATTCAAAAAATGTAGTAACTAAACACCCTTTGTTAGCTGAATGTAAAAATTGTATAATTGGAAAAGTAGTAATAAGAATCTTCGATTTGTCCTTATCAGAAGCGAGGAAAGTACCCATTTACCATGAAAAATTATTCAAGTATCCACTCAAACCAGCTTAGTGTGGCAGGTAGCCTGTTGGCTGCTGCGTGTTGTCAACTTGCCGCATAACCAATGAATTTTTATGCAAATTGCAATCGCCTTGCAGCTGACAACGTGCCACTTTCAACTTTTTGCGGCATCTTCTAGCAGTTGGTGGAGCATTGTGCCTCAGGCAGTGGCCATAAATCTTTGAGCAGCATTTGCAGGTTGTCGGAGAAGTGTGGAGTTGTTTACCTTGTTAGCTTCTCTCTTCAAAAGGGGAAGTTGAGAAGATTGCGAGGGGGATGTTGAAAAGTACTTGGCAATCAGGAGGCATTTGCATAATTTGACAATTGTTTTCAAATTGCAATAACAATTTTAGCTTAATTGTTTTGCACACGCCAACAAATATTCGCAGTGCTTTAATTTCCATTCATTTTATTAGTGTCCCAAAAAGTTGTTCCTCTTGTATGTTTTTTTTTTGTGTTGGTTCTCAGCTTTTTATTGCGGGGCAACTGCCACACACAGAAACTTTTTCAATTCAATTGTAATATAAATATTTTACAAATAATTGCTGTCATTCCCCACAAAAAGCAAAAAATAATACAATACATAAAAAAAGCGGGGAAAATGTAAAAAGTTTATATTTTATGTGCTATTTTTTTAATGGTCACAATTTGCTGCGTTTAGTGGGCGGTTAAGGGGTGTAACTGGGGGCTAGATGAACCGCAGCTGCTGCTCAATTAAAATGCATGACTATTGTCAAGGCAAATTACTAGGGGTGGCAACTGACCCCACCAGGGCTGGGCACTGAAGTGACAACGTCAGGACAATTGCAATTGAGTTCTTGTTGGTTTGTGGGTGTGTTTGTGCTGTGATTGAGATTTAGCCTTATATGCGAGTTTATATAAAATTTAGGGATTTTAAGTTATCCACTCAACACAAGAACTTTGGATAAGTAACAGCTGTGCATTCAAATTCATAGCCGGCAGTTCCAACTGTCAGAAAGTTTTCGTAAAACCAAACTGAAAATGGGGAAAGAGATGGAGATGGAGTATAAAAAGATAATATTGAGCAGAGCATTTGAAAATTTGGTGCAGGTGTGTTCCAAATTTCGTCATATAACTAAAATCATAGGGTTGAAATCGTAATTATTTATTTGTTAATCAATTGGATGAAGACTTAAGGAGACCTTTAGAACATAGTATACAAAACGTTCGTTTAATTAATCGTAAACACATTATAGAACATAAAATATTAATAATAAAATCTGCTAGAACAAAAGAGATTTTCAGAACACACCTTTAACCTAGCAACTGCATTAATTTCAGCTGCATATATCACATTTACCCAACCGAAAGAACCGCTCTGTACTCCATCTGCATTGTTAAGAGCTCTTAAGCCGCTTGGTTAAGACGCCGTAAGTTATGCTACGAAAAGACAACAACATCGAAAATTAAATGACTTGCCAAAACAACAACTGGCAAAATGATTTGCATTTAAACTGTTCAACACAAATGCATTTTGAATACGAACAAAAATCAAAGTCATGCGACGTCTTAACCATTGCCATAAGCCACCAATTTGCATAACCTCATGTCAGAGTTAACTATGGTAAGAAAGAAGTGGGAGAGAGAAGGAAGGGCAAGTAATTAAAATGCTGCAAAATTATACATTAAATGCCAGAACTTGGCAACATCCGACGGCTAAACAATGGCCCAAAACAGCTGCCAACGCGATGCACCTTAGCAAGGCCAACAGCAACAACAACCGAAACAACAGCAACAGCAACAACAACAACAATATCTACAACAACACAACAATTGGCAGCCAGGAAGACAGCGTCGAGTACTTGGCCGGGCTTGGCTAACCAAGCCAACGAGCAACTTCCTGTTTTACAGTTTTAAGCTGCCGGTACACACACACACACACACACACACAAACACGCACTCAACATACTTACTCACATACTTATAAGACTGTAAATATGCATATGCATGTCAGTGACGAAAGTTTGACGAAATATCGCAACAATTTCCATTTGAATATATTTCTTTAAAGAGAACTGTCTTTTAATGAACAAATCAAATAAAATATTGATGAAAATCATTATGAATAAATTTTAATTCAACTATTTAAATTCCATATTCAAGCGAATACCACAAAAAATAATAACTAAGTCTCAAATGTAATTTATATTTTTAATGGACCAATTTCAAAACAATTCCACATTATTTTTAGGACCATCTAAGATTTATAAAACGTGTGGAATTAAGATGGAAGATGAAATGTTTAGATTCTAAAAGAAAATTAGCTAGTTCACTATTATTAACTCTATTTTTGATATTCCATTTTAAAGCGTATACCGAAATAAATTTTTACACTGTCTGAAAATTACAAAAACATGTGAAATTCATTCTCAAACGAAATTCACACAAACTGCTTAACTAAGTTGTGTATTTAAATTATATGTTAAGATTCGAAAGACTTCTTCACTTCTTCAATTATACTAAAAACAATTTACAGCTATTTTGACATCTTGTTTGGCACATCACGCACACATCTCTAATAAGTATGCACACACATTTACGGAAAGATTGCATAAATTTGGCGCAATGCGCTTCGTGCTGCCAAGCTCTGGAGCTGGAGTCGAAAGCATTTGGTAAACGTTACGAAATTGTTGCCAGAAGCGGCAAATGGCAAACGACGCCACAAAATAAGGTTTTTGGGTTAAACTGCAAGTTTTTTGTTGACATTCAAATTTGCATAGTCAAATTTTGTGGCAGCGAAAACGGTTGCTGTCATATTTGATGTGTTCAAACCGAATGCGGAAGTGCTGCCAGCTTAAACACACACACACACAAACACACACATACACAAAAATATTACTTGTAAGCCGCGTAATGCACACATGTGTATTTAGAGTATGTTAACTGCTTTTAAATTTGTTTTAATTACGAGGGAATTGCACATTGTTTCAGTTCGCAGCTCGCAGCTCGCAACTTATAAAATATTCAACATATTTTTAAGTGCTGGGGCGCGAAATATGCGCTGATCCTAAGAGTATTCAATGGAAATTTTTATACGCCAACAGCAACAGAAACACAGACACAAACTACAACCACAACTACAAGTACAAGAAAAAAATGTGGAACAGGTCCAAAGTCGCTTTTGGTCACTTTGCTCAACTTCTGGTATCCAAAAGAAAATTGCAAAATGCCTTTGCACATTTTTCCTTCACTGACCTCTCCTCTCCCCCTCTGTACCACTGTTCGCCTACGCCAAACAACAATATAAACAGCTGTTTCCGCTAAGTGTACCTGGTACAGTGCCGGAAATGACAATGGCCTGTGTGTAGTTGCTTCCTTGTGAAGCTCCTTGATGGTGATGGCATGCAGACATTGAACGCAGGACATTGGACAATGGAAAATGGAGAATGGACAGCACTTGGTGGCATCGTCAACGGCAACGACAACAACAACCACATCAACAACAACAGCAACAACATAGGAAACCGAATATGGCATTACATTGCTCTGGCGTTGCAAAGTGGTGTCAAATGTCAAAGGAAGCCACAAGGATTGTTAAGTCCAATTTTTCACGCATTTTTGTCTTTTTTTTGGTATCCTAAAGTAAAAACATTACATTGTCCGAGCAAATTAAAACTTTTTATCAACAAAGTAGATTAATTGAAAACTTAAAACAATATTTTTTAACTAGTAGAACAAAAAGAATCTGACTATTAATATAAGAGATTCTAATTCCAGCACTGAAATTACGCTCCCTCATATTTATCATGTGGCCAGCTGAGCTTTATCAGTGCTATGAGAGGAAAGTTATCGGTATTACTTGAAACTCAACTGGTGTGGCAATTAGTCTTCGATCGTATTGCGTGTTGCAGACAGAGCAAAGCGTTTATTTATAATAAACACCTCAATGAAACAGCCAGTGGCAACATCAACAAGTTGCCCCAGTTTGATGCCACATTGAGCCCTATGCTCATGCCATGCCGGCATCTAATTATAACAACAACATCAAGATCAGTTTGTGTTTCTACAAAAGTATCAGAATCGGAAACAATCAAGAATATTAAGCAAAATAAATAATAAGAAAATTCGAACAAATGCGCTAGCTTTTGGGCTTTTAACAATTTCGAAACTTAACGAAACGTTAAAGAATAGAAAATGTTCGTTTGTTTCGTTCCCATTTTCGAAAATAGCATAATATTGAAGGAATTTGTTTGAAGACTGTCAGTCGTTTCCCAAACGCGACGCAACGCGACGCACCACGTCGAGAGCGATCGGACCGAACCAACTATATAAAAATAAATCTCATCTAAGCAGAAAAAAAAATGAAACAAAAATAAAAACAAAATTAAACAGCAAGCTGTGCCAAAAATTTCAAAATTAGTGTGGAATACAGTAGTAATTTGTGATTGTGTGCTCTTCTCTTGTGTTGTAAATAATTTGTGCCCAAAATCAGAGGAAAAACTAATCAAAACATGTCCACAGTCAATACTGGGCGCAAAGGCAGCACCCAGTTAGAGGTCATGCATAAGGCAGGCTGGAAAATCGATGAGAATGAGAAAGGTATAGCAAAGTCTTAGACTTAAATGTCAATAAACAAATACTACATAAATTTCTTGATTTTCAACTCCCAGCATGCTATATAGACATTGATGAGGATGATGATGATGCCAATGAAAAACTAGATGAATCGCAGCGCGTTTATTCAAGATGGTCCGAGTTACCCAATATTGTACTGGAGGACATCTTTGCCTATCTTTCACCCAAGGAACGTTACTATGCCAGTCTAGTAAGTTCTCTCCTCTCTTGATCTCGAATTCCTTATTTACTTTCGGCTGATCTTCAGGTTTGCCGGCAATGGTATAGCGCCTTCTATTTACCCACAGTGTGGCACAACTTTGTGGTCGATGATCGAACGTTGACGCGTCCAAAGTACAATTACTACTCGGGTTGGCAGTACTGTTTGGATCATATGCGAACCCAAAACTGCCTAGCACGAATCGGTAAACACCTCAGAGGAATTGAATTTCGACCCTGGCATAGCTTTAATAATATCTATCAGTTTATGACGCTGCTGTCGTGGAGCATGGATAAGGTGAGTTTCAGTTACACATAATCAACAGTAAATCACCTATATTTATTTATTTTTTATAGGGTCTCGAGCATCATCCTCAGTCCGAATTGATTGGCATGGGTCAACGCATACGTTCGTTGGTCTATCATTTTCCCTGCAACATGTCGCAACCTAATGATCCCGAAGGCATTAAACTTTTCGGTACCGGTGGACAATTGTTAAAGGGTCTCAAGGAGCTGCTGCTACGCCTAACCGATCTACACACTCTCAAACTAGTCGACTTTGTTTTGGAACGTTTTGAAGCTAATCATTTGCTGGATGAAGTTGTCTGCAGTTGTTGCACAAAGATGCGTGTTCTTAATCTAGTGAATGTGACCACAATGCACTGTCCCATTATGCATGTCGGGCTGTTTCTTAATTTACGAGTAAGTAAGCTGGAATTAGACAATCCAAATATATTTTGTAACAATATTTTAAATACTCTTCGACAGGTACTCACCATATCTCCACAGAATATTGACGATGATGTCCTCTCACTTCTGGCGGATACGAAGTTGCGTCATTTACATTTATTGCAAAACTGCTATACTCCCAATCACCTGACCATAACTCCTTGTGGGGTCAAGGCTTGGCGCAGTCTAAAAGTCACCAATCCAAGGCTACGAGTTCATTTGCGACTTGAGAATATGACAGATGGTGAGGTTGTGATGCAGCCAGAGGCACCAGTGCATAGCATCACCTATTGGGCACCACAATCGCGTATACGCACCGAACTCTTAATCCGCATGGTAGATCATTACAAGAATACCCTGGCCGTCTATGGACACGAGTTGTTGCCTCGTTTCAGCAGTCCGAAGCCGTTTCACAGTCGCATCGACAGCCTGCTGCTGTTGATGTGTCGACAGTGCTTCAACCTCGACACATTGGTTAGCTTCCATAGAAATCCTACATTAATAGATCTATTAACACATGACTCCCACCATAGGTTATACGTGAAAAGGTGTCCACATCGACCCTGTTGCTGATTGCCCGCACCGCAAAGAACTTGCAACATTTGCACGTGAGACGCTTTGCTGTGATCTTGAGATGCGATTGGCCACGTCATCCGGAGTGGAGCAATGAGTTCTATATATGGTTAAAGCGCAATTCGCGCTCCTACGAGTCTGTCGAACGAGAAATCTCTCAGATCTTGGGCTACAAATGGAATCTACTAAGTGATCGGGACTTTAAGCAACTCACGGTGAATGTAAAGTCGGGCACGTGAGATCACGCCCCTTTTTACATTGTATATATACGACATATCTATGATATTACTGAGACTTGTGATAAAGGGTGTAGAGCTTTATTAGTTATTGACAATATGCTAAGCCAAATAAAGCAAATATTTATTGAACTTACTAATTTTGTCGCGGGGAAAAACATACAAAAATTAGTTGCTAATTTTTGGAGAAATTTCACGTACATTCTAGTATATAAAGAAGTGTTAACTTTTGATAGCTGTTCAGTTGATACACAACACTCGCTCGAATATGAAAGTCTTAGCAGTTATTTTCGCACTTTTAGGCCTTCTCATGGGCCAACTCGAAGCTCTGCCGACACCGCATGTTATAAGTGTAGGCCTTCCTCTGCCAATATCTGTTGGTGTGCCATACTACAGTGAACCATACTACGGATCCCCGTCGCCCTATTACCATCATCATCATCATCACTATTCACCATACGGCGGTTATTATGACTATCATGGGCATCATGGGTATCATGGCTATTGGTAAACACAAATCGAAATGACAACAATCGAAAATAATAGGTCAAGAAACTACTCTAAATAAATAATTTAACTACATATATCAAAGTCAGAAATTGCGTTTTATTTATTTGTTATTAAGAAATTATTAAGCGTTAATTATTTGTTTGTGTGCAATGTTCGTTACTTACAATATTTAGCAAATATTTAAATTTCATGTAGATTTAATTACTTAGATCTCACGAAACAAGTTTCTTTACTTGAAGAGAGATTTTTATAATAAGTATATGAGAGACAAGAAAAATCGTCACTTGCAACAAACAAATTTATCAGTTACTTTCTTCGAAAGTTTATTTGAAAGAGAGATTTAAAACATGGCTGAGCTTTTGTCAGTCACAGCTTTTAACTGACTTTTTAGTACAATTCACTTGCCGAACCCTGCGCTAAACTTGTAATACTAAAAGCTTCGTTGAAAGCTGCCGCTTGATTTGTGACCTTGAAGTGGCAACAACAACAATGGTAACAACAACAACAATGGTAACAACAACAACAATGGTAACAAGAGCCAAATCAATGCATCTGCCTGTACTGCAACCAACAAAATTCAATGTCAGTGTCACGAAAGCTTTTAGATTTTGCCGCTTTCTGCCGCAATTGCATACTTTCAGGCGGCATATTACGTATACGCCCGTGCGACAGAGCAAATGCAAATAAATAACAAAAAAATAAAAGGTTTAAAAATAAATTAAATTTTAAATATACTTAAGAGTAATAAATATCAGAGAATTTTGCGTGCTCGCGAGCATTTCGAAATCATTTTGAAACAAATTTAGTCAAAGAAGTCTTTGGACCAGAGCAAACTGTTGCTGTTGCTGTTGCTGATGATGCTGCTTGGGGGACCAGTTTAGTGGGTGACAGTGAAGGCGTCGCATGCCAAAATTTGATCATGACCGCGTAAAAAGAAAATAAATTATATCTAGCTAAATATAAGTACAATATATCAACAAACCATACACCGCAAACAACAATCAAAATACGTATCAACTTATTTGAAATTGTAAAATTGTGTAACAAAAGAGGCTTTGACTCAATATGAACAAAACCATACTGCACTGGAGCTATTTGAACTTTAAAGATGTGCCCATGGATTTGTTTCTCTACGAGGACCTTGAGGAGGTCTATCTCAAAGAGAACTATATCTCCGTGATACCCAAATGGTTGCTCAATATCACCACCCTTAAGTTTATTCATTTGGCTGGCAACAATCTCAGTGAACTGCCCGTAGATATTTATATGCTGGAAAACTTGGAGTTTCTTGACGTGTCCAACAATGAGCTTAAAGAATTGCCCAAAACATTGGGTCTGCTGCTGCAGCTACAACAGCTGAATGTCAGTGGCAATCAGCTAACAGAACTTCCCATAGGTAAATCGATAACCTAGTTCCATTGGCAATGAACTCATTATTCCCGAACTCTTCCTTAGAGCTGAGCAGCTTGCGCAATTTAGAGCAACTAAACATTGCCAAAAATCAGTTTCGTCGTCTGCCCCTGCAACTCAGCGAATGCGTGCGTCTCAACGAACTCAATGTGAGCGACAATGAGGCGCTGTTGCATCTTCCCGAGCGTATCGCCAATTTACCCATGTTGCAGTCCCTCTCCGCCGATCGTGAGTATAGACAGCAGGAGCATAAACAGAGAGAGAGAGAGAGAGAGAGAGAGTGAGAGAAAGAGTATGGAGAGCTGCTTACAATCTTCTTTCTCTTGCAGGTTGTGCTCTTATTTATCTACCGGCTGCACTCTCCAAGTTCATGAACCATGTGCGCATCTTTCACAACACCTCCGTCAACTATATACCCATGGTCTATGAGCGTTTCTACCAGAACTTCTACGATAATAGACAGAAAGTGACGCCTCTGTAAGTAAAGAGAGAGAGAGAGAGAGAGAGAGAGAGAATTATTACAATTGGCGACTTTCTCTGACAATTGTCAACTCACACAGTTCCATCTCCAAGAAGGGTCTCTTTTGGGTGCGTGAATTAGAGACCCGCAACCGTCTTTTGCTACCCGTCGGTACACGCAAAATCTTTCGTGTTCCCTCGCCAGAGAACCAGGTCACTCTCTATGATGATTGTTTGCATGCAATACAAACACTTAATCGCCATTTACCCGTCTATGAGAATGCTGCACTGCATCGTCTTCTGCCCGAGCCATACATGAGCTCACATATCAACAATGGACCCATTGCCCGTTGCACGACTACAAACTGTTCCAGTTGCCTCTATACAACGTACTACTTTATGGTTGTCAAACGGTGAGTCTACTGTAGTATTTAGACCGGTTCGATTTTAACTTTACAATAGTATAAATACAAGAAGGTTAGTGAAGTCTGCTGATGTAGTACTGAAAAAGAAAAATTTACTGCAAAAAGGTTGTTTTATGTTTGTCAACTGTTCTGTAATAATCTTATTTCATTAATTTTGTAATCACAACATATTCATATTCCTAGAAACTTTTCTATTTAAGAATTTTACAAGAAAAAGAGTTAAGCTTTGCTGTCCAAATCAAAAGTGTCTTAAAGTACATATTAAAGATTTAAAAAATCCTAAAAATATATTCAAAAATATCTTTTATCACACCTTCTACCTGTTAATCGTTCGAAGATAGTTTATGACTTTATTTCTTTTAATTCTTAGTCGCGGTAGCGCCTCGAAGCAGCTCTTCACCTGTAACTTCTGCACACTGAATTGCGCTCTTCAATGGCTATCGAGCAATGGAAAGAAATACTATCAGCTGGACTGGAAAATTTCCGATGACAATGACGATGATAATGATTAGATATTAGCCCGATAAGACGATATTTGTAGATGTTTGTATATAAAATTTACATTGTTTAATTAGGTGTTAGTTTCATAAATGTTGTTTAACTGCTTAAGGTTGAAGAGTGGTCATTAAAGTGTCCCAATTAACTACTGGCAACCGGCGCCTTTAAATTCCAGGGGATGCACTTGAATAACCCGTGTATTTAGTTTAAACGTAGCTCTGCGTCAGTCCACGCTCATGGACATGAACATAATCATCCAGAAGACAATGCGATGCTTCGGGATAAGCACTGCGGCAATTGACACCATGTTTGCCCATCCTGTAAGCATCTACGTAGCGTGCAGGCAGAGATTTATGTGGTCTAAAGGGAGCAAGGTAACAAGGAAATAGAGTCCACGAAATCGAAAAACTTTGTTTAAATACTCACATTAATAGTCTATGCAGCAACTGGGCATAGAGTCCACTGTGCTCATGTACCTGACCATTCTCGCAGATCAAACGTTCGAGACATGATCTGCCATGTTGGCCACGTTGATTCATGTATTCCTCAGCAAATTCATAAAGCATTTGCTGCGGTTCATCTACCTCTAACTCTTCAACATGTTGCACCTGCTCTTGTTCTTTGGTTAGTTTGAGTGGCCCCTTTAGATCACGTCCGTTCCAGAGCTTCCACCAGTAAATGGGCGTTGTGGGCTCACGGAATTGATAATGATAATTCATCAGCCAGACCAGCTGGCGCCACGCATTCTTCTCCTGAAAATCAACTGGAAATGCGGTACCTGTAACCATCTACACATATAAATCAATTAGTAAGTATTTAATAATATATTTATAAAATATTTAATACCTTTATAACGCCACCATCTTGAAAGATCAGAAAGCGCTTCTGTCGCCGATGATGTCGCCAGGAGGTTAAATTTGCTCTCAGAGAATGCACAGCATCCAGCGCCAGCAACATACATGTGAGAAGTCCACTGCAACATTCGAAAATTATAAGTATAGTTTTAATTAAATTTCAATTCAGATTTACAACTTACATTAAATTCATTTTTCCGCTTCTTGTGCTGTCTGCTTGAGCGGCTAACCGTTTATGCTGATCCAATAACTTCCGATCGCCTTAGCATTGATCTCGGCGCTTTATGGGTTCACAGTCTAATGACAAACCTGAGTGAGAGGTGTGAGAAAAATGCACGTGCTTTCTGCGGGTTTCCTACTTTGCCATGACTTCTTAATTAACACGCTTACGTTCTGTCTGCACTGGCTCTGTCTCTCCATGTCTAAATATGTATGTCTCGTGGCGCTTAGGTGTCAGTATTTGAGCGGTGGATAGGCTTAATTTCATATCTAATTACTGTTTACACGTATTAATTAGTGGAAATTTGATTGGACCTCAAATTAAACACCAATAAAACATTTGAAATTTCATAAAGTTACAAATGATATATAATATATTATAAACATATTACTATCTAAAAATAATTTAATTAAAATAGCAAAGCAGGGCTCAACTTAAAAATAAAATTTTTTAAACCTTTAAGAATATTAAAGTTATTCAGATCTCTGCCTCACTTATTATGTACTCAAATTAAAGAAATTTTGTTTAAATCAATTTACTAATTAAATAATAATGTAATGAAGAAAGAAGGTTATGGAAATTAAAAATAGAAGTATAGTAAAATATTTTAATATTTTTTTGCGATTGGTATTTTAAATTAAAAATATTTTTTAAGAAATAATTTCAGCCGAAAAATAAAAAAGCCCAATTGTCAATGCATTTACAAATATGTACACACCAAATTAAATTCTCCTAGAATTCTTAAGTCATCGATAGAAAGAAAATCAGATATAATCGTTTCATTTCCCATATTCCACTCACATCAATCGTAAAATGAATGAATAAACTTTTGGAGCACCAGTTCCTTGGATACCACCCATCAGCAACCCACCCACTGTCTACCAGTTGCTTTTGCTACCATGGCAAGCTCAGGCATTGCCATAGTGTTGTTTGTTCCATTTATCGAACAGGGAAAATGTCGAAACAGTTCAATAGTTCGAAAATTACTCAGGTTAACGAAATTTCAAGCAAAACTCTTTGGCAAACCAAAGTTTAACAAAAAAATTGAAATCGCATAAAGTTAATCTAAATTTAGAAGTGTAAGAAATTTGAATAATTTGATAAAAGTCCGTTAGAATGTTGCGATTGCCAGGAATGCCGCTTTTGCCAGGTGCGCAATTTTATGACGTGAGTAAACGAAGCGAAACCAGTTGACTTTGTCCACGATGAAGATATTAACACCTTTTTTTCACTGTTTTGTAGTATAGCAAACGTCGACATCCGCGACGGCAGACACTGATGCATTATCAAGGCATACATATGCTCTCAGATAGGCGGGAACCGGAGTTGGTGGAGCCCAATGGTCCGCTGGTGGATCCAAAATGTCCACCCGTGGCCACAGAGATGAGTGCAATGTGGACGCCAAAAATAAGCATCAAGTTGCCACCGTGGTTGGCCTATGACAAGCAGGTGCTTTGCTTCAATGCCTACTTCAAGGAGCCGCTGACGGAGATTTATCATGCGCCCTACCAGGTGCGAAAGGTGAAAATCTATTTTTATCTGGAGGATGGAACCATGCAAATCACTGAGCCCAAAGTGGAGAACTCTGGCATACCACAGGGTTGTCTTGTGCATCGTCAGCGCATTCCCAAGGCACCGCCTGGCGATCGTGAATTCATTTCCATTTTTGATCTCAATGTGGATACTAATGTGCAGATCTTTGATCGTGTCTATCATATCAGTGGCTGTGACATCTTCACACGGCAGTTTCTCAATCGGGCTGGAATTCCTGTGCCTGTCTCCCTGATGGAGCCTAAGTAAGAAATTTCTATCCTAACTTAACCAAAACAGAATTTATTCTATTCTTTGTGCTACTCAGCGATCCCACTACAGAAATGCGTAAAAAATCCGCTCTAAAGCAGACACCCAAGCCGGATACAAGTGTTCTACCCAAGCGTCATTCATTTGCTCAGTTTCTGGAGTTTGATCGCCATGTTCTAAAGTTTCAGGGATATTGGAATGATCGTTCGGAATTTGGAGATGTACGCAAATTGGACGTATGCTACTATTTGGCTGATGATACCATAGACATTAAAGAGAAGTTCCCAAAGAATTCGGGACGTGAGGGACCCAGCACATTTTTGAAACGTGGTAAATTGCCCAAGGAGTTTACGGGTCTCGCTTTGCCGGGTCAGCAAACATCCGTAACTCTGCTGAATGTTTTGGGTTCCAATATGCGTGATGTTCGCTATGTGACTGATTCACTCAACACGGGCCAGAAGCAAGTTCAGCACTATACGGATCAGGATCTGCAAATTGGCGGCGTGATAAATGTTTTTGGACGAGAGGTAATCCTGACCAGCTGTGATCAATTCACTCAACACTACTACAGGGAGAAGGTAAAACGAAATGAAATTGAAATATATCAATATATTTTTTATTTTATTTATCATTTTCCATTTTAGTATGGTATTCAGGACTTTGCGCCTCAGCCTCTGCCGTTAGGAAGTGATGAGCGTCCTTGCTACCAGGGTCAAATACGTCGCTTGCCGCCCTACAATGGCTGGGGCAGTTATGAGGACTCTGAGGGTAATTGCATAACAGTGGAACCAAAACCACCACAGGCCGACTTCAAGAAGTTGTTCAAATATGATGGTTGCATACTTCGATTTGGAGCGAAGCTAATGTCAGTAATTCGGGAAAACTGTGAGCGCAGCTTTATTATTAGTTACTACCTGGCCGATGATACGGTTCAGATTTACGAAGTCGCGCGACGCAATTCGGGATTTGTAGGGGGTGAATTCCTGAAGCGAGCACGCGTTCCACTGCCTGGCCAGGAAAAGTATAGCTCGGCACGACCGGAGTATTTCCGTGCCAACAATTTTTATATCGGTTCCACAGTCAACCTGAAAGATCACATTTTTCATATTATTTCGGCCGATGAGTTCACGTTACTCTACATGGAACAACATCCCAACGAGGTGAGTGAGCCTTTGGATTATATCGCCATAACCTCCGTTGTAATATTTTTAATTTTCACCTTAGTTTCCTGTAGCTGACATTCGCTCGATCATGCAAAAAATACGCGAGGCAGTGCGTCCCCATTACAAACAATTTGTGCTGCAATGCAAGCCAGATGTTGACCTGGCCGATAACACCACAGTTAGCTATGACAAGCTGAAGTCAACGTTATTGTCTTATCTGTCCAAGGAGTCACTGTTGAATCACGAAATTGTCACTGTTTGCCGTTTCTTCTCGGCGGAGCAAATGCCTCCGCCAAGCTGTGATCGGAATCATGTGCGTGCCGCCGCTCAACTTGAACTGAAACGAGCCTTGTGGAACAATGTAGAGGAGTTGACAGAACACTTGAGTCACATTAATCCAACGTGTAAGCCGTACATATCTGAGGCTCAGGTGAGATCCACGTTGCGGGGCTGCAGACTGCCCTTCAGCCTGGAGCTTGTGGAGGATATTCTGCAAGTGCTTCAACGGAATGCGCAGGGCGAGATTGAGGTGCGCGATGTGATGGGATTCTTTAACATGAGTGCCGATCAGGTGCCAGACATTGCACCCCTCAACATCGCCTTCGAGCTGTGCCCCAAGCTACCCTTTCTACACAAGGGACGTCTAGTGGACTTTAATTGGTTTCTACAAAATTTGGGACTTGAGGAGGAGCTGGTGCGCGATAACTATTAGGCAACATTGTCAGACTTGGCTTTAGTTTAAAGCACTACTTGAAACTAAAGAATTCTTGTAGAACTGTAAACTAAATATAAGTTTCCAACTGCTCCCAAATATATATAGAATAAACATGATTTGTATCCTATTTATCTAAGCAGCATATGAATCACTCGCACATAACCAACCAAGAAGCCAGAGTTAACAATTATTATTTGAAATTCTACAATCGTTGGCTTTTATAAAAAATTGCATCTTTTGTTGTGTATATACAAAGACAATATCGTTGCAAATGCATTTGAAAATCTTTAGGAATGCGCGAAACTTTGTGCTTAAAAACTAATTGTAAACGTTGCTGCTTATAAAAACGTGTGTGGGTTTCTTTCTTTGTTTTTGCCTTAAAGTTTTGATTCTGTGAGCCAGTTGAATGATTGTGGCTTGCGATCCGATGAAGGGCTAATTGCCACATTGATAATCGTAGGCTTATCCGTCAGTTGATTGGCCGCCTTCACGGCTGCTTGAAGTTGTTCGATCTCGGTGCAGAAATAGCCATTCATGCCAAACATTTTCATCATTTCCTCGTAGCGCACCTGAACTCCTAAAGCTGATGGCGGGGTGCTATAATAATAAAATGATAAGATTAATTTGACAGTTAAGCTAAATTCCGAATATCTTACATTTGCGTTAAGTCTCCCTCGCTGCGTATGGCTTCGAAGGTATCTTTATCAAATCCACCGTAAATGCCATTGTTGTTCACAATGACAATGGTAATGGGCAGCTTATAGCGTACCATTGTTTCGATTTCCATGCCAGAGAAACCAAATGCACTATCACCTTCAACGCACAGCACACGCTTTCCGGGGGCAAAGTCACGGCAATAAAGCGCAGCGGCAACGGCAAAGCCCGGACCCACTCCCATGGTGCCAAAGGTTCCAGCGTCAAGACGATGACGCGGCTGCTCATTAAGAAGCATGGAGCGTCCAATATCCATGGTATTGGCGCCCTCACTAACAATAATTGTATCACGTGGCAATAGCTCGCGCAGATGATGGAAGACCGCATAGTAATTCAGCGGCGTTGATGTATTCAATGACATTTGCTGGACTGTATCACGATTTTGTTTACATTTGGCTGCCAGTTGCTTCCACCAATCCTGTTCGTAGCCAAATCGGAAATTCACGGCATTCATTTGTTCGAAAAGCTGCTCCGCAAAGGGGCGTATATCCGCCTGAATGGCAACGGACGACACAACGGAGTTGTGCAGCTCCTCGGGGCAGATATCAACCTGAATGAACTTTACATCCTTGTCATAACGTGGAGAGCGACCAAAGTGCAAAATCCAGTTGAGACGAGCGCCCAAAAGCAACACCACATCGGCCTTTTGCAGTGCCAAGGTGCGTGCAGAGGAAACACATTGAGCAGCCGTATCGGAGACCACACCCTTGCCCATGGGAGTTGGCAGGAAGGGTAGATTGGTGTTCTCAATAAAGTGGCGAAGTGTGTTCTCCGCATGAGCATATGCAGATCCCTTGCCGATGATCACAAGTGGTCGCTTGGCCTGACGCAACAGCTGAGCAGCACGAATGACCTCGTCATGTGGTGGATATACCAATGGTGGAGCAGGATGCGGCAATGCTTTGTAGATACGGGACTCCGTTGCCTTTGATTGAAGAATATTGCCAGGGAAGTCCAAGTAAGCCACGCCAGGACGACCGTAGGTGGCATACCGCACGGCCTTCTCAACGTGCAACGGAATTAGTGCAGCGGTAGGTGGGCGGGCCGCATACTTGCAGTATGGACGCGAAAGCTCCACCTGCGGACATTCCTGGAAGCCACCAATTCCCTCGTGATCCTGATTCGTGGCACCACCAATAACAATCAGTGGCCAGCAGTTGACCTGAGCATTAGCCATGCCACCTAGGAATTATAATTTTACTTAAACATTGAGGAAGCTCGTTGAAGTCCCTTTAACATACCAGTTACATGGAGCAAGCCAGGTCCAGAGACAACCAGACAGACGCCAGGTTTCCCCGTCAAGTAGCCAATGGCTTGAGCAGCATAACAGGCAGCCTGCTCATTGCGCATTCCAATGTACTTTAATCCAGCGGCCTGGAAGGCCATGGACAGCTCGATAACAGGAATGCCAATGATGCCGAAGACATAGTCCACACCCTGCAAATCCGAATAATTTATTTGCAAGATTAATCAAGGGTCAATTTAATAAGTATAACAGTTTAAAATTTTGGGAAGTATAACAGTTTGAAATAATTATATGCCTATCATATTGATAACATTTTATAACGTCTTAAACAAAATAAGTTATAAAATTCATTTAAATACATAGTTTAAAGTTCAGTTGGGCAAGTGCAATTGGCCATGAATTCATTTGCAAAGTTAATCAGGTGTTACAAGGGTCATTTTGATAACTATAACATGATATGTATAGTTGTTTTCAGACAACTTTTAGTCTTCGTTAAACAATGTTGATAACCTTTAATAATGACAACAGCCAAATAAGTTGTAAGACACATATAAATAGTTTAAAGTTCAATTGGGCAAGTGCAATTGGCAACTTTTTAGGGGCCTCTGTGAATCTGCTTATTGATTTTAATCAGCTCACGAAACTCGTGTGATTTACTGCCTAATTCATATTAGGTCGTGTTCGAACAACTTTGGAACATTGGATCCGTAGTTCTATCAAGATTCGTTCGTATCTATATCGCTATTAAAAGCCACCGGTTGGCAACAACAACAACAGAATCAAATACCTTAATCAAGGGAAAACACATACATTTACACATACAAAATGTAGCAGGCAATAACAACAATAATGCTTGGCCACTTTAGAGTACTTTTGAACTTTGTACAACAAACAACAGTTTGTAGATAAGCTGGCAATGGAACACGGACACCGTTAAATCTACAGTTATACGCACTGCACATTCTTCTTTCCCACAGTTTGTGTGAAAAACTGCATATCATAAAAGACAGAGGGTAAAAGACCGCAAAAGCCAAGAAGCTTCCCTGAATTAGCTTACCTGTTGCTTCAATGATTCTGCAATAATTTGTACAGCTTCCACTTCAGTCATTTTAATGTATTTATTGTGCTAGTTTTTAAAGTAATGTGCACGCTGTCGCGTTAACGCGTTTATTTTATAACTTTTTACTACAAAAATGGACAACAAAAACAGTAGGATTGTTGAAGAAATATTGGTTGCCAGACTTTATCAAATATCTAGTTCTAAAAGTTACCAACATGACTGTTGGGCGTGCTAGCAAGCAACAGATGGCGCCATCGCCGTTTTGAAACGTGGCAGCCTTGGCTTTTAAATGTGCAAAAAATCAATTAAATTAGAACTTTGCATAGATTTTTTAAAACTTTCTCTAAATTTCAGCAATTTCCTACTTTTTATTTGAAGAAATTTAGCCTTTAAGGGGATACAAATACGAAGCATGAACATGTTTTAAAAGAATCCGCTTTATTTATCTTAATTACCTTATTTGTTCTTAAATTTGTAGCACATACAATTTTATTATTCAAAATAGGCACTTAGGTTAACATTATGTTATACTCAAAAAGGACAGTAAATAAATAACAGTGTGACCAATATTGTACATTTCTAAATTGTGATTGCTTTGCGAAGTGAAATCGATAGTTGGCGGCAAAAATTTAATTGAAAAATCACTGAAAGTTCAAAATTTCTATTGTTCGATTTAGAAAATACACTCGTTAATTTGAATTAACTTTTGTGGATTCACATATATAGGAAACTTTTTTAGAATTGTGCATCTAACCGAAAAGACAGGATATTTTTAAGTCGCAGTAGTACTTTTACTTAAAAAATATTAATTATGTACATATGTACTTATTTGGGTAATTACGTAGGGCTTCGCAAATTGTTTGTGTAAATTATTGTGAAAACAACATCTGCGCAGTTTTTTGATTTGTATTTTTAGAAAGCTCTCGTGACATGGTTTCTTCATAGGCTCAAGGCCTTGATGTTAATTTATTAAAGTCATTTGTCAACACAAAAAAATAAACACGAAGTTTGCATTCTGCATTTTGATTAACATTTAACTAATTGTTGTGTCAATTTGGGGTTTTTGCTTGAATGCGCAAAAATTAACGTCTGCAGACACCGCAACCAGTTCAAGTATTTCCCCTCCAAAAACCTAAGGCTATTGTCGACTATCTGTGTTGTTTTATCTTTCTAAATATACCTTCTAAAAGGTTTTATTAGCGAATCTTTGAAGCGAAACGGGAGCAATATTCTTATAAAAACGACATGATTTACAACAATAAATAGACAGCTTTAACTTTAATAGGACTCGCACCAAAAAGTGCAATTACAAATACAAATACATATATACAAACGAAAATATATCATAATTATACACATATGGCATTATTACTACAACATCACAGCAAATTGCCAAGACACAAACTACAACTTTGTGTTGACAACATCTTCTTTCGGTTCGGTGGTTGCAACTTCATTCCATTTTTGTATCTTTCCTGAGCCAAAGATCCAGAAAAATATGGCGGGTAATATATAAGCGGCGCCACCAATTATGAATATCCAGAACCAATCATCAATGGTATTCTAAATAAACATAATATTAATTAATAAATATGTATATTAATAATAAAGGGGACTAATAAGACTTACCGATTTATCGGTAAATGCGGCCACAATTAATGGTGAGAAGAATCCTGGCGTCGTGCCTAGACAATTGATAATGCCATACATGGTACCCGCAAAGTTGGGTGCCAGATCCTGCGAGTTGGCCAAATTGGAGGAGGTGGCAGCACCGTTAAAGCCCAAAGAGATTGTCATAATCGCCACACACCAATATGGATCTCGACCAAAGAAGGCCAAGACGACGAGCATCACGCCTGGCAAGATGTGAGCTTTAAAAGAGAGATCAAATAAATAAATATCATAAAATTCTCAATAGATTGTATGCTTTACTAACAGGGAATGCAGAAAAACTTTCGCGTAAATGTCATAGTCCACCAACCCTTGCGACGAATCCAATCGGCAATGGAACCAAAGCCGAAAGCGGCCAAGAGACGGGCAATATGTGGCAAGCTGGACAGGAATCCGGCCTTGGACAGATCAAAGCCCAGCACTTCGTTCAGGAACTTGGGTGTGGCGGTCAAAAGGAAGAACAGACCCCACATGCTGCCATAATGCAGCATTGTCAGAGCCCAGAAGGGCATAGAGACAACAAGCTGCCTGTATGGAGGCCATTTCTAAATAAAAGATAGAATTTAGTTCGATATCTTAGAGGTTATATCCACTTTAATGTCTGACTTACCGGCTTGTTGGCCACTGTGGTGCCAAGACTGCTTTCAATAAACTCCCGCTCCTTGAGGCTAATGGTGCTATGCTGAGCCGGCGTATCGCTTATCAGGTAGAACCATAAACCGACCACAACGCCCACTATTATGGCCACAATATAAAAGGCCCAGACCCATCCCAGACTCTCAATAATCAGTCCACAAAGTGGCCAAGTGATGACAGTGCCAAATGTGCCGCCCATCAATGAGGCAACAAACTTGCCCTTCTCATCCGGTGGCGACCACTTGGATACTAAATTATGACAGCATGGATAAACCACACCAGTCACCAGACCAATCAGAAATCGAATTGTAAAGACCGCATATTTATCCCAGGCAGCGGCAAGAGGCGTCAAAGCAGTCAACACGGCACCAGCCAGGCAACTATAACCTGCCACATTGCGTCCTCCAAGCATCTCGGCCAATGTGCCACCTGGCAGCGAGGTGATCATGTAACCATAGAAATAGCCACCAAGCAGTAATGCCTGATCCTGTTGTGACCATTCGTAGCGCGTGCCATACTGGAAATGCAAATAAGAATGTCTTCAAATTAGATTATCATTACTATAATAATTCTGGCTAATTCAAATACATACATCAGGCTTTTCAACCAATGTTCCGTTCTCGTGTCTTTCATCAACCATTGCAATAATATTGATTGACAGATTCACCCGCATCATATAATTGACCAAGCAAATCATGAACAGCATTATGGCCACATTCACGCGCTTTGGCACATAAACTGCGGATGATAATAAATATTGATTTTTGTTATTCTTTTCAGTGTTATTTTTGATCGCTAACTATTTATTATATCTGTCTATTTATAGTAGAGCGGCGGATGATCTGAGATTTACCTCAGCTCAGTTTTTTTTTTTGTTTTGAGGCCTGTCAAATCGCTAATGAACGACGCATGCGTAAATTCCAATATTTGGCAATCTCATTTTTCGGGGGTTTTTGGCTTGCGACTCACGTGAGACACTTCGAGGTTAATATCTCTTGAAAATCCATTAAAAGTTTTATTATAAATTTGCAAAAATGTATAAAAGTAATGTGAAAGAACGACATCGAATTTACCATTAAAAATTTATGAAATTTAAAGTGACTTAGCGATTGAGTAATTATTTAATTTATATACAACTATGCAAATTTAAATAAAAGGATATCTTCAAGTCGACCACCCCTAATATATTTGTCTCACATCTTTGATAAAATAAAAAAACAAAAAATATTGTGTACTTACAGCAGGGCATAACAGCCATTTTGGCAGGTTGTTATTGTGATTGAGCCGCACGTTGATGTTAACTGAAAAAACGATAACAGGAAACAAGTTAAAGACTTCAACATTACGCATACGCCAAGGGAAGTTGCACTCAATTTAAATATTATAAAGTTTTAATAAGTATTTAATTCATCGTCGTTAAGCGAGAATGCGGAGGTGTTTTTTTGTATCTGGCGTTATTATGTCAGCTGATCTTTGATTCAGGTTTACCGGTAGAGGATTCAAGCATCTGGATTATGATAAATACATTCTTCGTCTCCTTCTGTTGCTTTTTTATGTTTTTAATTTAATAAGTAAGATTATAAATAAGTAAGATTACATACTTCTGTGGCTATTCCTCTAATTATAACTAATTTGTAAGAGTTTCACGAGTAATTGAATTGTAATTTTTAAATATTTCAATTTAGCTTTATACAAATAAGATTATATATTGCTCTCGCTATTCTGCTAATTATTACTAATTTATAAAAGTTTCACGCGTAATTGAATTGTAATTTTTTAAACATTTAAATACGTTCATTTATATACAACAGTTATTATACAAGTATAAGTACTTCAATGGCCATTCACATTAGGTTCATTAATGTTTCACGTGTTGATGATAAATTTAACCAGTTAGAGACGCTAATTAACGTTTAAATCATATGGCTACAAATATTCAATTATTATTTCTGTTGCACAAAAAAAAGATTTGTTATGAATCATCAAAGTCACATTAAACATTTTTAAATTAGAAGTAGATCTGAACTCTTTTAAAAAACCAAATTTTTGTTTCAAAACACCCATAAAAAATTAATAATATTAAATTTAGTCTGTCAAGGTCTTTAGTCATCGGTTTTAAATGATAGCATTCGTTCTTGCTTTAAACCATATGTAGATACTTAAATTACACGTGTCGTTTTAAATGTATTTATCATTCGAATTTAGCTAAATTAAGCGATTTGTGAATTATATTTATCATCTTGTCAAGTTTGTGAACATGTCTCGGATGGGTTTTTGGCCACGCACGTGTGAATGCATTTAAGCTTAATTGAGTTATGAACATGACAAATGGGAATATCAAAAGCTAGTCATGTATTTTTAAAGTGTTTTGATTTAATTTTTGATTTATACTACCGACTATAGCTATCATTGGCTGTCATTATTGTTGTCAGATATTTTGATAAGGTAATTCTATTGCAACACGCTAGGCACGCTATATACTATCCAGATCAAAGTCATTTGTTTAAACAGTCTACTTTCGGAAAGGGAATGGAACAGTTGTAATATTTAAATACAAGTGTTTTACGCCCTTGGCACGTCGGAATCAATTATTGGATTTCATTTATAATTTGGACAGCTGTTCTAAAGCAATTCAAAATATTGCACATGCAATTCGTCAAGGCCCGGCAGCCGTTAAAATAAGGCAGTTTATCAGCTAGTTAGTTTTGACTTGCATAACTTTTCAAGGGTTTCGATTTTGTACAAATCTCAGCTATAGCTCTGAATAATTTACGAGATCTATTGAACGTGTACCGATAGTCCTCTAGTAACGGGAAATTAAATACTGTTAAGATTGTGGCATGTCTTTAAATCATTCAAATTGAATTAGCTAAGCTCAACTGATATTGCACCAAGTTCCAAAAACAACAACACACACTTACACACATACAAATAACTCTAAGTAGGCGTCATAAACAAGTGATAAGCTATCGTCTTGGTTTTGCCAAAGTTCTCAATGAACGGAAGAAATCCAAGACACATAACGTAAAAATAATTATGAAAATAAAAAACAAAAACAAAAATCGAAAGTTATAGCCAACTAGATATGGTTGAAGTCTATAGCCCCATCATATACCATTATCAACTTATTGCACTTCGCAAAGTAACAGAAACAGAAAAAATCAACAACAGCTCAATAAACAAATAAACTGTGGCTGCCACAACTCAATGTAATTTGATAGGAATATTAAGTCGACCGGTAGTTAAATGTATAGACACCATTATATATCAAAGTACATAAACACTCGATACGTGATTTGCATTTGCGAAAAAATCATTTATTAGGATACGAGTGTGCCACCAAAAATAGATTTCGCATTAAAGATATTCCAGTAAAGATATGACATTCAAGATATACCATTTAAGATTACCCATGGCCAAGGAAACGTGAAGCGAACGTTTATTTTTATTGGCTTAAAGGAAATAAACAACAAACTAATACCGAAAATAACCTTTGAGTCTGATATCAAATGTAGTACATCCCAAAAATACTTATACCAAAAATAAAGATATGTATAATTAAATATATTCAGACAGATAGCTTAATTAATGCACTTGGATACGACGTGCTGATGTTCGTTTTAAGATACTCTAAAAGCTTAAAAAAAACACTTTGCAGTCTGGCCAAAATTAGATTATCTAAGGGCAATATACATATACTATAAATATGAGTATGATCACGTAGTGTGTATAGCTTTTTTATATAAATATAAATAATATCTAGTATATATGTATCGCTATTAAACTCTGCAAGTTCAAGTTGTGCTTGTATTTAAATATTATTAAATATGCATATATAAAATATAGGTCTCTTACATTCAGTTATGTAAACGCTTATTAAAATAGATCATTCGATTGGGAAAATATTTTTCATAATTGGCAGTTACAGAAATCTTATAAGTGTCTTTTCTTTTGGGAATTTTTTATATTAATCTATTTGCATTTAGTTAATGCCATTTGTTAGACTAGTTTTTGAGATACTTTGTTTATGTTGCTGGGATTTACAATAACAAATACTACCTAGAATTGTTTATTTAATTGGGAATTTTCAAACCCAATTATTTGCGACTTGTTAAATCACTCATTTGTTACAATAGACCGTGATAGCTTTGTCGTTACATAGTGTTTAGGCCCAGTTATTTGCACATTTTATCTGGATCCATTAGCTACTTTAGAAACTTTGCGAAATACCAGAACTAAAGATAGAGCGAGCAAAACAATTATAACCGTGAAACCGTATCTAAGTGTAATTCTCTCAGTCGAAAATATACGGAAATTACCATGTACCAACATGAAAAGAGGCGTGTGATTAGGTACGAGTAATAAGTAAGTATAATTAGGTCGAGAGTGCTGCTAATTAATTTGTCGTATATGTCTCTAATCGGGAGCGTGGATTTTTATCAACATCATTGCCTGTGCTGGCTTTATAAAATCAACTCAAAAGTTTATGATATAATAAAGTGAGGGCAAAGAAGAAATCGTAATTGTAAAATGTATGATTACGAGTATATTTAATAATGATTCTCATTAGAGTTCACTTAATCGGTAATAAGTTGACTGTAAAATAAAAAATTGGACTCGTGTTGCAATGTTTATGGAACTATAATGATTTGATTTACCAGTACACAATAAGACTGGTAATATCGAGAAAGATAAAAAGTCCGTGGGGGCAACGATATCACAATTTAAGAGTGTGATATGGGAAACTCCCAAAAAGAGCCCCGTTAGGTATCGATGCTGATGATACATATAAGAAAGTATATATATGTAAATAAAAAATTTGATATTATATATCCATAGCACGCATGTTTAAAGCATTTACATAAGACATGAGCTCACAATTGACATGGTTTGGCAGTTTGCATCTATCTCTATACGTTTATTTTTGTCATTTTTTCTAGTTTGACTTTTGAAAAACGTTTAAACAGTTCGGTTTCAGTCAGTTTGGATGGCTATCCGACTGTTTTGTTTGTTTCGTTTTGCCTCGCTTTGTTTTTGTTTTTATTTTTGTTTTTACTTTGTTTTAGCTTTTGCCGCTGAATTCTGCAAACTAATTCAATGGCAATGAACCGTATCTCTCATGAAATTAAAATATGTAATACGCTCTACCAGTTAGTGGCAGTTATTTATCTCATTTGTTTTGTTTTTCTCTTGTTTTTAATATCGGCTATTGTTTTTTAGGTTTCTCAGTGACCGATTCGAATTCCAAAATTGCACTAATTTTAACAGAAATTGCATTTTTGCACGTCATATTTAACATTCAAATATAAATCATATTGAATAAGTAGGAAGAACACCCGCAATTATTGAAATAAGTGACAAGGCTGTCCCCAAGAATGCTAGGCGAGTAGATACCCTATTCAATAGCACTGCTGCTTCTTTACTTTGCTATGCACTACAACAACTTATTATTTGGACCAAAATTATTTAAGCACTCTCATCAGATACCGTGCATACTATAGAATAGTATTTGGGTATAATTACTGTCATATTTATTCATATAATTAGCAGCCCAATTAATGCGAAAATCAATGCGAAAAATTGCAGGTCAAAAATTAAAAAAATAAATAGTAATAACAAAAAAAAACGTTTACATTTATGTATAAAGCAACTAAAATTAGTCTTTGTTATTGAACATTATATAACACTCGTATTAAATAAAGACAACCCTTTTCTGATATTTATATTATTTAAATATTTGCAATCTCTTCTCGAATCCCGCAGTCATATTTGAATGAATCTTTCCACTAAAGTTTTTAGAGAATTTTGTGAGCCTCATTAAAAAGCAAACTAACAACCAAACCAGTTGCGAATATATAACTGGAATATAATTTTAACCCAAATAACAAAAATTTAAAATTCAAACACGCGTTTATAACACGTGAAAGTTTCTACTAGATGTGTTTGCGATTTAATTTGATTTGACACTCAAAGTAAAGGATATTAGAGTACAACTTTCTTAATAATATCTGATGGTATTTTCCACATGTCGAATTCTGTAACAGTTTTCCGCACTGCACAATCGTACGATGTTCACATAATTGTTTTAAAAGTTTTATCCAAAGCAGTAACAACATTTTGTCTATTTTGCCTTTTGTCCTGGCCACAACACACACACACACTCAAACACTCACATTTTAGATACGCGTTGTTAACAACCGAGCTGCCCGTTCAAGCTGTGGGGCTGTACGGCTGTGCGGGAACGAAGGGGGTGAACGGGAGCGGGATTGGGAACTGTAGCTACAGCTGAGAATGCCGCGAAACGAATGAAGCCAAATCGGCAACTGCCAATGGCATATATACTTAACTTACCTTATGTACCTCAGACAAAAACCTCGAGCAGCGAAAACGCAGCGCAACAAAAAACACAAACGGTTAAAAATTGTTTAAATTGTTGTTGACTGTTGGCGGTTTCGAGATTGACGCTCCGCTCTGCCCAGCTTTATAAGTATACTCTCTCAGCTCTGATAGCGCGTCCAAACAAAAATCGCGTGCGATTTATTGCACACCGAGAAATTTTTAAATGTGAATAACAATTCACAAATTCGTGCTAAATCGAATGCCAATAATCAAACTAATAGCAACAACAACAATTACGCGGTCAACATATTAAATAAACATAAAATTATTATAATTTTTTCCTTTTCTTTTTGTTAATCGCACGTGTTTTAACTATTTCTTAATGTCTATGTTTAAAATTATGCATATTTTTAGCGCTGTCATAAAATGGCAAACATTTTCTACTAACTGAATCCAAGTGGTAAGGGTATAAATAATCTTAGAAAGCTCAGGCTAAGTTCGTTAGCTTAGAGATACCCTTTACTACATCCTAATTAGAATACCAAGAAATTCAGAAAAGAGCAGAAAACTATTATACGTAGGCCTTAATTTACAACTTCTCCCTCAACCCGGTTACATTCATTAGCACCATTTTACCAAAGTACAAAAAACCAATTAACAACATCTCTGGTGCAAAAAGTCATTCCACCATTTGAACGTAAAATATTTTGTATAATTAACGCGCCAAATGCTCACAAAAATATCAGAGAAACGTTGAAATATTGACGTGATTTTATATATTGTGGTGAGAATTGAAACTATATAAAAGATATGATATTATATACTTCCATTGTTCTACTCACTAGACTAAAGATCTTATCTACTGTATTCTACTGACCAGATAAAGCCAACGCCATTAAGCAGAAATTAGCAACGTTCAAAATGATTGTCGCACTTAATAAAAATAAGGAAGCTTGCTTAAATTAAAATTTTTTTTCTGGAATTTAAAGACAAGACTGGTAGTTAATATAAATTCTCAAACTAATTAGAAGAGTATCTCAGGGTCAGACGCAAAGGCATTTCCATCGAGCTGCTAAAAACCGAACTCTAAGTGATCCTCCTAGCCAACGATTTGCCATATAACATGCAATCATACTATGAATGATAAGAATATACACAATACTCGTTCTCGTAAGAGCAGCAGCTTTTCGGGGAGTGAGAGATAATTAGTTTTATTGATGCATCTAGCTGCCTGTTGTAGATAAGCAGTGATGATTAGTGATAACAGTTGTTAATTTGCGTGGCGTTTGTGCTATCATTTTAATCACAAATGTTTTCAGTTAAGTACATACAAATGTTGCTTCATGTTAAGCTAAACATTTCGTTAAATAATAGTATTTTATCAATTAAACCGATGCTTATTATTTAGTTCAACACTTTAAATTTATTTATTGTTAAAACTGAGTTTTTATAACGTGATCTTACGAATTTGCTAGGCTCAACAAAGAATAAACAATTATAATTCAATGACATAATTTTGCACTACTTAGCTACAAGTTTAAGCTTAATTGAGTTATGTTTGAAATTAGTTATCATTTCGAGTTGTTTTTTTTTAAGTATGCCACTTCATGACATTGCCACGTAGACCATTCGATGGGCGCAGACCTTACCCACAAGCTTGCAATACTCAAGAATTGCGTCGCGATCTCCAAAATCACCAACCATCTGTACCGAATACAAAAGGATTTAATATTCAAATAACAAATACGGCAATATTTAAACAGAGCATTAATTGTGTTTACCTGTATGAATCTCTGGTAAGTGATACAGGTTTTAGCATCCAGCAGAAGCTGTACATCATTTAAATGCTGATTCAAAAACTCATTCACATCCTTATCAGTAGCCACCGGATTGAGACGTTGATATTTTTCCGCATCAAGTTTACTACGTATATCTGGCATAATAAAAGAAATGGAATTAGAATTAAGAGTAAGTCATAAAGTATTTGGTCGTCTTTTACCATCGGTTAGGGGCAACCAAACGTAGGTCTCTGGGCACAGCAAATAGGAGGCAGATAACTTCCCTTTGTAGCGCATCTTGGGACACGAGTGTATATAGAAGCCCATGTAGTAATACTTTAAGTCAGGCACACGTTCAGCAATCGTCTGCACCAAGTCAATTTCTCTATAAAAGAAATCCAAATTGTAAGAATCTAAAGATACAGTTCATTAACAACTTACCTTAAGGACCCATAAGTGCCCAGAGAGAGGAAACTGTATTCGGGATCGTAGAAAAAGTAGACAGAACTAACCGATCCGGGTAATATGTCAATTACGCCGACAGCAATCAATTTATCATCCAGCCAGTATTGCTGATGAAACGATCCGTAGCCCATATCTGGAGCCTCTTCTATTTTTTCGTGCTGCAAGCAAAGACAACGATAAGATGTTGTTAGATATTGATATAATCAGGGAACAAATATTTATATTGTATTTTGAAACATTATGACTTCAATTAGCAACCTTCATGGGCGAGACTTGCAGATGTTCCTTGTAAGCTTCCTGATGTTTTGGCGGATCATTGTGTATGGCGATCTGATACTTCTGATAAAGCTTATAGCTCTCTGGCAGTGTCCGCTTGAATTCATCTCCATAGACGTGCACCAAACTCAGCTAAGGTAAAATTAATAAGAAAAAACAGACATCATTTATAATTACCTTTAGGGGTGATTTAACCAAAAACCGCTGCATACTAGCTAGTGTTAGGCGTGCGGGGTTATCATTGTGTATGACTATTTGATATTTGCGATACAATGCGAGTACTGCATCGGTACAACTGCGTTGTATATCTGAGGCAGCGACCAAAACGATCTGCAACAAATAGCACAAATACGATGTGTGTACATAGAGGGGCTCATGGACACATGGAGAGAGTAGGACAATAACAAACTACATACAGTTTCATAATAAATGAGAAAACACTAGCTGCTTTCCACAAACGGCAGCAATTTACAATGTGATGGACATTCGATTAAACTTGCACTACAGTAGGAAACTAGACACCTTTTTTTATCTTTAACCAATATCCAGCTCGAGATATTAAAAATATTTAGCAAATCAGAAAAGAATGTGCTAATTTATTAGTTCAGATAAGTCGCCAATTAACTATTCGGATTGCTTACATAATGTTATGGAAAATTTTTATCTCGAGCTATATACGAATATTGGTATTTAGTAAATGCAATTAATCTTTGTTAAAGTCTGCTTACACAGGTGACAGTTGCACTTTTAACAAATGTTATCATCGCATACACACCTTTAACTTGTGTTTATCAGTCTCGCTCGCTGCAGACAAAAAGTCTCCAAGACTTTTCTCCTTTGGCATTGTTTTGGTATGTGCCTTTTCTGGGTTGGAGGTGCCTAGCTTGGCCTGCCTACGCTCCAAGCGCATTTGTTTGGCCTTTTTACGCGGTGGATTTGAGCTGGAGACTATAGTGGAATAAAAGCTTTTAGTGAAAGGGTTATTTAATAAGCCAAGTTATGCTAACCTTTACATTTGTTGGATGCTTGCGAGGACGCTGACTGATCACGGACTCCTGCCTTCGTTTCCAAGGCGTTTGCAGTCTTCACTTGCGCTGCACTTAACTGCGCCAAGTTCTCAACGTGTTCCACATCAATTACAGAGGGCTTCTTATCAGGCAGCTGAGGTTGAGGTTCACTTGCATTAACGCCAATGCCAACATCATCATCGCCTGCCTGTTGTCGCTGCGGGTTCTCGCCCGCCTCACGTTTGCCATCACGTAAAAAATTATTCATGCGCCTCAATACTCGCTTGTTTGACTTAGTCAGCTTGAACTCCAGTGCATTGCACTTGATGGTGTAGCAGGGGCAGCAGGTTACGTCGTTTTGCGGCTTATAGCAGTAATTCCCACAACGCCGCCAACCCCGATCGATCAACTCTTGGTAGTCGTCACAGGCCAAACGATATGCATGCATACCTGTATCACGCACACACACACACATACAAATACACAAAAAATAATAAATAGAAGGAATCGTGTTGAAAGTACAATTGCACTTAAGTTTTGCTGGTGTTTTTGACCGTGTTCTTACCGTGAGATTTGCTGCACTCTATTCCCGTGCAGTAACCGCATTTGCTCGTCTGTTCCCCAAAGTACTGCACAATGCTGACACTCATGATTGCGTTACACTATTTTACCTAATGCAATTTATACATAATGTATTAAATTTTTTGAGTATTAAAACTGCAATTATTGAGAAGACAGGGACGTGCCGATGCGAAACTTTGGTGGCTTATCGGCTTCGCAAAGCTAACAAAAGGTGGCGTATGTACGTTTCACAAAACTACCAGAAGATGGAGAATTTTGCCGACTCCAAAATGCTATCTAATTATCAATAAAAATGTGTAAAAGATACGATCAATTGGATGTACATACTTGTACATATGTATGTAAGAGCTAAAATATTTATGAAAATAAGCCTAATACCATACTCATAACATCAAGTGGGTGGCGTAGGTAGCGCCATCCGTTGTTTGCTAGCATCGTACTAACAATAGTTGTCTACTTTAAGAACTAGGACTTTAATTGATGGATCTGGCCATCTTGTCACTGGCTTCAATAACATGGCAACACTGCTATCCAACACTACATTCAGTTGGACGACTCATTTAATTGGAGGCTTTTGTTTTTAATTAGACTTACTTTACGTCTAAAGTAATTAAAATAAATCATGAAATAATTCAACCACATCGGACAAATCAGTTGTAAGTTCGAGATGAATGTAAATAAGTATGCAAGAGTCCCCAAATTACAAATTTTAAATGGGACGATTCTAAACTTCGTATTGCGTTGTAAGTTATTTTGTAAAAGTGAAAGTGCTTGCGAGAAGATATACATATAAGTATTAAACTTTCGTTAATCCACAATGGAAAGGTTTCATAACTGAGTTTAATTCAATTTAAGCATGGGAAGCTGAGTTTTTCTAGGGAACACTAATTCATTACACGAAATCAAATAGAAAATAATTAATTAGACCCTGTACTCAACATAATAACAAAGAGTATATTAAGTCTCTTAGTTTCGATCAAAATTGAACATGTGTTTCTCAAGAATTATTGTTTGTCTCTTCCCACGGTTCAGCACTGATATGATTGCAGCGGCAACAACAGCGCTTGATAGCCGCCCACAAAAGGCAAACGCCCACTTCGAGGACAATCTTAAATTGGCGCAGGCGAAAGATGAGGTCAATGGAAAGGTGGCGCCAGCTGCACAAACAGCAACAGCCACAACCCCACCCACAAGCACAACCACAACAATCACACCCATACCCGCCGAATTGCAACCTGCCTATCACAAATTATACGTGGATTGCCGAGAACATGCCGCTTATTTTGCCAAGGATCACACAGAGTATGGACAACGCTTGCATGCCGCGCACATTGCATGGCAGGATTTCATAGTGCTGGCCAACCGGCTGGTGCTTCAAATCGATGGATTTGCGCACGAATACGATTTTGATGCCAAAACGCCGGGAAATGGCTATCGGAGTTTTATCTACGTGACCAACGCGTGCATTTCACATGGACGCAGTATATGCGAACAGTTGCTGGCCACAAGGGCCACGCTCTTCTTTCGAAAGAAATTCTACATGAAGGAGGTTGAGGCATGTTCACAGCTACTTTGCTCTCTGTGCACCTGTCTACAGTATCTCTTAATACTTCGCCAATGGTCAACTACGACGGGTGATCTGTTTGCCAGTGGAAGGCATACAGCTGAGCAGTTATTTGAGCTGGGCGACACCATTAATCAGTATTGTTTCTATGGACGCTGCTTGGGCTTTCAGTATGGTGATTCCATACGTGGTGTACTACGCTTTCTCGGCATTGGTATGGCCAGCTACTCGGAAACATACTATTCCCAGGCGGACAATGGCAGTAGCGCCTTATTAAAGACCACACGCAGTCTCTGGTCAAGCGGCAAATATCTTATGAATCCGGAATTGCGAGCCAGACGCATTGTGAACATTTCGCAGAATGCGAAAATTGATTTCTGTAAGTCATTCTGGTTCCTAGCTGAATCGGAACTTATGCACAAGCTGCCCAGCATTGTGGGTACAGCAATCAAAGTGAATCGTCTAATTGAGCTGCCTGCCGAGTCGATGCGTTTACCAGCGCGTGTCCAACCAACAGCAACCGGAGTAGAGGAGACGGAGTTGCACTTTGTAGACATACCCGTACCCAGTGCGCATCTTGGACCTGGCCTTCCGGTCTCAGTACGTCTACTTAGTGCCAAGCGACGCACTGGAATGCTTGGTGAGGGTCGATATCGAGGTTGGCGACGACCTTTACCGCCTTCTAAATCCATCCTGTTCCACTGCCATGGAGGAGGCTTTGTGGCACAGTCTTCGAAATCGCATGAGCTATATCTACGCGATTGGGCTGTAGCGCTCGATGTGCCTATACTTTCAGTGGATTATAGTCTGGCGCCGGAGGCACCGTTTCCTCGTGCATTGCAGGAAGTATACTACGCTTACTGTTGGCTGCTAAACAACGCCGAGCTTCTGGGCACGACAGCGGAGCGTGTAATATGCGCTGGAGACTCGGCTGGTGCAAATCTCTCCATTGGCCTGGCCCTCAAGTGTATTGAACAAGGTGTGCGAATTCCAGATGGACTGTTTCTGGCCTATTGTCCCACTCTGGTTAGCTTTGTGCCCAGTCCAGCGCGTCTGCTTTGCCTGATGGATCCTCTGCTACCATTCGGTTTCATGATGCGTTGCCTTCGCGCCTACGCAGCGCCGTCAAATGACAAGCTCCAGGAGAATGCTAAGCATGTCGAAGAGCTGGAGCACATACGCAATGCACAGGGATGTGCAGTCGATGTAGAAAAACCCACACTTAGCCTTAATTCCAGTCGACGCACTTCAACAGCTAAGAGTCCCCTAACGCCCTTGGAGCTGCTTAATCAATCGGATGTAGGAGAAGAAGATGAGAGTAGCGACACCTTTGCCAGCGCTTCGTATCACAGTCAAACAGTCGAACGCACAGATTTACCGAACACTGAAGGCAGCGACAACAGTTCCTGCGTCTCCTTCGAAGATGACTCGCAGCCCATTGAGCATTATCCGATTGAGATTTCAGCTGAGATACCCAAGGACGCCGCATCAGCAGCGTATATTGACAGTTTTCTAGACAAATATCTTATTGATACCGCCACCATGGAGGCCACAGAGGAGAACACAGCGACTGCTCAGAAACCCGCTCTATTGAATGGACACGCCAAGAGCAGCTCAGAGGAAAACATACTTGTTGAAACGGGTCGTGAGATGATTGCCATGGATACGTTGCCGGGTCGCCTACAGGAGGCAGTTAATAATATAATCAATCGATGCACGCAATCGTATGAGATACACGGCACCACTGCATCTGGTCAACAAGATGTACGCAATATGGATGCTCTAATTGCACGTAGCCCCAGTGAAGAGTTTGCATTTGACGTGCCCAAAGATCCGTTTCTATCACCCTATTGGGCCAGTGACGAGTGGCTATCACAGCTGCCAGAGACCAAAATACTTGTAAGTAGACAACAGACATCTAGGCATTATGTCAGCTTATTACTGATATTCCTTTTTCTAGACGCTAAACATGGACCCTTGCCTAGACGATTGCGTTATGCTTGCCAAGAAGTTAAAGCGACTCGGACGCCAAGTAAGCCTGGAGATACTTGAGGGACTACCACATGGTTTTCTCAACTTTACTATGGTATGTAGATAGCAACCAGCAAAGAACTTTGCAATCATTGTCATATAATTTTATTTAGCTATCCAATGAGGCGATGGAAGGCTCCAAGCGCTGCATCAAGTCATTGCAGGCATTGCTTCAGGCCACCACGGACAATAATGACGATATCGTTGGCAACGATGAGACTTCCAGTCCGAGTGCTTGCTCTGCTGCATCGACAGCGCCTTAGGAAACAAATTTACTTATTCTTATATAGAAACTATATATACATATTGATATTAATATTTATACACCGTTTGTTACATGCAAGAATAACATGTTGTTACTTGGGCACATTTCTTGCTTTTTTTGCATCTCGAATAGTTTTTTATACACTTTTATAACCGAAAAACACAGCTAAGCTTTATATGTTTTGTAATGGCAGCTAAATACGAATATATGTATATTATAAATAGGCTATAGCTTCTACATTAACCAAGCCAATCGTTCAAGTATTGAGAGCGTGTAAACACGCTCTATAATATATTTATAAACTAAACTCTAAATAATTTAATCTCAACATTTAATTGGTGCCTACTATCAGAGAGTACTTAACAGTTAACACCCCTTTATAGATGTTTTAATTGAGTTTACCAGACAAATTTCCCAGTGACAAAATTCCGAACAAAAAACTTTACCATTGTGTGAAAACTCCAACCTGTAGGAGCCTAAGAACTACAATATATAAATCGAATTTCTGTTTAGTTGTATTGTGTTATTAAATGGTTATTGCCATTAAACGAAAAGTACTTTGTTTTCTTTTATTTTATTTATTGAAAAAGGAAATGTAAGAATCTTAATAATTAGGATGTCGTGGGTGATATAATTATGTAGTATAAGTAATGAATACGATTCAGGTATTTGAAGGCATGTTTATGTTTCGTTATCTTCAATCTTTGGCGCCAGGTAGTAGCGTATGTGGCCCAGGTCCTTGATGGCATATTCAACTACCAGAGGAACATCGGCGCACATGGAAAGCTGAACTTGTGTAGATAGAGGCGTGGCTTTGGTGAAGGCATTAAGATAACGACAGGCGAATGTGAGCGTGACGGGCTCCTGCATGTCAATGATGACTGCCTCCTCCTCCTTGTCAACGGATCCAGTTTGCGCCAACTTAATATTAGCAGTGCCCACATCGCCGCTAGCGGAGAATTTGACACCTTCTTTAGTGCAGCAAATGACAACCGATTCACTGAACTGGGCTAAATCACGACAGATGCGAGCGAATTCCATGGCTGGCATTCTCACCACACACGAATAGTCCGTTTCTGGAATGCCCAAATGCTCTTGGTCGAGATTCATTAGCTTCATCTCGTAATCCGAGACCTTCTCCTGGTTGGCCGATTCAAACATAATGGTTACAGTGTCGGCATTATCCTGTGCCTTCATCGTCACATTATCCTCGTTGTTGGCACACTTCAATATCTTTGCCATGCTCCCCAGATTCATGCCCATGGAAAGATTACGATCACAGCGGAATTTATCAAAGCCATCAGACCTCAATGTCAGGGAAACCAGCGACACATGAGAGTTGTCCATGGCCTGGAGCTGCAAACATACATAAATATGTAGGACCATTTAGATTTTTCAACACCATGACTTCATTTCTAATCTTAAATACATACCTGTATGCCCGAATCGCTGCAATCGAAGGTGCCTTCATTTAGCAAATCTTTGATGGCATCCAGGATTTTCTTAAGAATGGTAGCTTGACCGAGACGTGCCTCAAACATGATTACTATTTAACTTATAGTGTTTCTTAAAAAGGCAATTTTTGCAAATTTAACAAGCGCGTCGCTACAGCGTGGTTGCTTCGTCGACTTTTATATGATGAATAAATCCCTTGTCGCGGCAAAACTAGGCGTTTTGGCGCGAACAACAGCTGTCAATTTGGCGCAAAGACACGGCGTTGCCCATCAGTTAAAAAAAGTAATATGCAGTGTTTTCGCTAATGCAGCCCTGGCAGAAATAGTTTTAAATACACTTTATTAAGACAATTAGTACATTTGCTTAAAAATTCTTAAACTTCCTTATATCTAAAATCACTTATGTTGATACTCTTTTTGAAAAAGCTGGGGTTGTTTCCTTTTTAATTTTGAATTTACCATCTGTTGCAAATCATTTACTCCCAGACCTAATGAAAAATAAAATTTTAGATAATACTACAATTACAGAAATGAGTAAACTTACCATGTACAGTATGTAAATCTTGGGAACCTCTCGGATCGAGACTTTTAAAATAATCTTCTAAAGACTTGTGTTGTCGCATTGCCGCCACGCAAATGGCTGGTATTAGCGAAGATAAATTAAAATCCTGATATGTCCGGTGGCGCAACAATTCCAAAACCAGCTGCAAATGTCCAGCATATGTTGCTAGCGTTAGTGCATTTTGGCCAAAATAGTTAATGGCATGAATATCGGCGCCAAAATTCAGCAAAATGCGAGCGCACTCAAATCTTCCCATATAGCAAGCTTTAAGCAAAGCCGTATTACCATACATATCTAGCTCTTCTATGTTGTACTGATAATTCCGGGCTTGTGAACATATAATACGCAACGACACAACATCATCCTGGCCGACACAGTCAAGTGCTGAAATAATTATAAGTTAAAATTACATTTAAATTAAGTTTGTTATTTACCGTTCACATGTTTAGTTACGTTCATTTTTCACTGGAATATAAAAATCCAACGGTACAATATGAGTGAAACCGCGAAGCGTCGTTGCCAGACTGTGTCAATATGAAAATACTTTTCAAAAGAAACCTTAGGTGGCGATCTATGTTCCGATAGCAGATAATAGACTGATTCAAAAGAATTGTATGATATGATTTTTTTCATACTTTTTCAAAAATCAAACCTCCTTCTCAATTTATCATATTTAAATATAATCCTCAATTTATAAACGAGTTTAACTTTAAAAAATAAAGCAGGGCTGTTATAGTAAATACAGCCCAGTGTTCATTTATTGGAACGTTGTCCAGAACTGTTTTTCGAAATGTCAGTGTCAAATGTAGCAAGAAGAAGCACATCCGCTTTCTTTTTCGACTGAATATTTGTCGCTTAAACAGTGCAAAATGGTGCGTCCATTTATAAATCTTCAAATATTTAGTTAATCGAACAACAAAACCGGCAGATCAAACACAAATAACCAAATGCATGCCTGTGTGTGCGCAGAGAATGCAAAATGGCCCATTTAAATGTTATATGTATAGCGAAAATGTATTGCTATTTTTAGCGGAAATGCAATTTCGGCATTTGTTGTTTATATCTTGTTTTTGACCTGATGAAGTGGATTACGTTAACCAATTGTTTGTTTGCTTTGCAGTCGCTCGTCATCCCAGAGAAGTTCCAACACATTCTTCGTATCATGAATACGAACATCGATGGCAAGCGCAAAGTTGGCATTGCCATGACCGCCATTAAGGGTGTGGGTCGTCGCTACGCCAACATTGTCCTTAAGAAGGCCGATGTCGATCTCACCAAGCGTGCTGGTGAATGCACTGAGGAGGAGGTGAGTATCTCCTTATTACATTTGCCTTAACGAAATTGACTCAGTTTTTATTGTTTACGTTCAGGTCGACAAGGTTGTCACCATCATCTCGCTCCCTCTGCAGTACAAAGTGCCCAACTGGTTCCTTAACAGACAGAAGGATATCATTGATGGCAAATACTCGCAGTTGACATCCTCCAATTTGGATTCCAAGCTCCGTGACGATTTGGAGCGTTTGAAGAAGATCCGCTCTCATCGTGGTCTGCGTCACTACTGGGGCCTCCGTGTCCGTGGCCAGCACACCAAGACCACTGGTCGCCGTGGTCGCACTGTTGGTGTGTCCAAGAAGAAGTAAGCTAGTGGCTGCTGGAATGGTCTATGTCTTCAGGCTGAAGCTGTTATTGCTTATTATTCTACTTTAACATCAATCCAAAACAACATAAAACAAATACATAAAAATCCAAAAACTGGAATCGAATATTTTTGCGTGAAAGTGTCATGAAATGCAGAACCAAAGCGAATAGTTTTCCAAATGGTTATATATCAGGGATTCAAACCGAATCGAAATGCACCGTTGTACATAAATCGGTGTAATAAAGGTTTCCTTCTGTAACGGTTACCAGTTTCCATCGGTTAACCGTTTCGGCTTGAATCCCTGATATATAGCCACTTGAAATTATGAAATTTTGTATACCTTTATCAGCTGTACAAATTATGAAGTGAACCTAGTTAAATGGTTAAAATGTGTAACTTGTTCCATATGGGAGCCGGTTAATGATTGCAAATGGGCTTGACATAATGAATTTGCTCTATATTTCAAAATTTTTCTATCACAAGCAACTAAATTGAAATGTCAACGTATTCTATACATTCATCACCGCTCAACAGCTGCACTAAGCTGTGGATATTGATTTGCAAGAATAAATCTATATATCTCGCCAACCCCGTAAATGCAATAACTATCATTTTGAGTCCTATATTAATTTTTCTGGTACTTCAAATTACACACATTCTTGGTGGCGAGGGACCAACGGATTATTTCGATACTAGATATCCAGAATTGAAGATTGGTACTCCAAACGTGACGTATGTATGAATGTAATGATAACTTTCCGGGTCTATTATATTCGTCCCTAGTTCAATTTTCTATTCACCCATCAACCATGTTCTTGAGGAAATCGTTAAAAGCATTGTTGGACCTGAATACCCACAGCCCAAAATTGAATCATTTTATTATGCAGCTGATATGGATGTAGCATTGAGGATGAAAGATGCCTTTGTGGGTATTGAGTTTGAAGATCACTTTATTAATATCATGAAACTTCCTCCCATGGTCAAAGTCGCATTACGTTTTCCATTGCATTCGCGATCGAAGAATGATCTTCAATGGTCAAAAAGATTATTTAAAGGATGGTATAACCGGCTGGACATGTATAGAGACGAGGGCTTTCTGTATGTGCAAATGCGCCTATCCGAGGCAATAATAAGATGGGAAAACGAATCGGCTCAAATTCCTAGAGTTCACATAAATTCATTCCCTTCTGCAGGCCGTAGAATTAATCTTGATACTATAAAACCTATGCTTGATATTATACAGTATTGGTATCTCATTTTTGTGGTTTCATCTTTGATTATTTGTCAGGTAAGCTTGCAAAAAGTCTAAAAATTCAGTTTGTGTAAATATATATCGCTCACTTACTAGACTGTCGTAAATAAAAAACAAAATTTGATGAATTTTAAAGGAAATATTTCCAGGCTGGAAGGTTGTTTCTTTTAAAAAATGTTCTCCGATAAAACCAGTAGTTTTTAATCTTGCTAGAAAATGAGTATTAACAAATAGTTTTATTACAGATGATTGTTGCAGAGAAGGAAAGATATTTAAGAGACATGATGCAAATAATGGAACTACCAAATGGATTAAATTGGCTTTCGTGGTTCATTGTTTCCTTTATAGTGCTTATGATACCTGCAATGATCATTGCAATACTAATGAAATGCTTTCTGTGTCATAACAGTAGTGTGTTTGTTATTGGTTTCATATTGTTTATTTACATATTGAGCCTTATCAGTTTCATCTTTGTGATTAGCTCAATATTTTCCAATTCATTCTTGGCCATGATTGTATTATGCATTTTGAACTTGGTTAGCGCTCTGCCGATACTGATTTTCGTGGGTTTAGGTCTCGCCACAAATTTATGCGCTTGCCTCGGATTAAATAGTGCTATGTCCTTAATATTGCATCAAATTCTTGGTCTCGAGTTGTACGGCGTGGGAGCCCAATGGAAAAATATGTTTCGTACCGTTCATCCAGACGACCCTCTAAGCTATGGAAACATATTGACCGTAATGATTTTCACCAGCCTATTTTTTATTCCGCTCTGCTTGTATTTGGACCAGTTAAGGCCTGGTGGATTTCGTGCACCCAAGAAATGGTACTTTCCCTTTACTCGCAAATTCTATTGCCCCTTGCGTCCAACTTTTGCCGTTACGAATGCAGAGGAGGAAGTGACGAGCAACTACGGGAACCAAAATAAACAAGCTTTTGAGGAAGTGAGCCAACACAATGCAGTAATTATCGACATACGGAATCTGACCAAAGCTTTCGGACATAAGGTTGCTGTTCGAGACTTCTCCCTTAAATGCTATGAGAATGAGATAACTGTGCTCCTCGGACATAATGGAACCGGAAAGACTTCAATATTTATGATGCTAGCCGGCCTGTATGCTCCCACTTCTGGTCAGGTCCTGATTAATGGCATTGACATGGTCGCGTCACCACAAAGTGCTCGCAAAAATCTTTGCATTTGTCCGCAGACAAATATATTTTTGAAGAACTAAGCGCTTTTTGGCATATCGACTTTTATAGCCGTCTAAAGGGCCTATCGCGTTGGAATGCTGAACAGGAGGCCTACAGTTATCTATATAAAATAAATCTAAGGAGCAAGGCGAAAGTAAAGGTCAAGAATCTCTCCACTGATATGAGGCGCAAACTCGCACTTTGCTGTGCTCTCTGTGCTGGCACCAAGGTAAGATCCACATTTTAAATTCATTTCAATTCGGAAGATCTATCAATTACAACTGCATATGTATGTAGGTCGTTCTTTGCGATGAGCCCAGCGCGTACCTTGATCCATCTGCATGCCGAGATGTCTGGGATCTGCTGCGAAAGGAGAAGGCAGGACGCTGCATCCTTCTAAATACTTATAGCGTCAATGTCGCAGCAATGTTGGGAGATCGCATTGGCATTATTTCTAACGGCGAGCTCATCGGCTATGGCACATCAGACTTCTTGATAAATAATCTTGGACCCGGTTATAGGCTGGTAAGTTTTTATCTAAACGGATATTTCTATTTAAAAAACACGTTTACGCTTTGTAACAGGTCTGTGAACAGCTCGAAAATTGCAATGTAGAGGAAGTCACAATGTTTCTCCAGCGCAAAATGATGAAAGTGAGGCTAGAGAGAATTGTTGGCAATGATATTATTTACCGCCTGCCCTCGGCGAATGTATCAAAATTTTCCAGACTTTTTCGTGCTTTGGAGAAAAAACTGAATAAATTAAATCTGGCCAGATTCGGAGTCAGCGCACCAACGATGGATGAAACCTTCTTGAAGATTGCCGCTGATAAATTTCATCAATTGAATGTTGTTGATTTTGAGTCTAGTAACTCGAATGGTAAATACACTATATTGCTTTACATATATATTATATTACATATAATATTTCTGACCGCAGAATGGATGAAGGATATGCAGGAGGCTAACAAAAACCAGAGGTGTTGCAACGAATGGCATGGCTTGCTTATGAAGAAGATGCTTTACACACGTCAAAACCTAATACCCTTATTTGTCCTTATTATACTTCCTCTGATATTTGAATCGCTGAATCTAGCGTTGCAATTAATAGACATGGATCGAGAACCAACCATACCTTCGTTTACAAACTTAAAAAAATATCCGGGGCCGTATGTAGTAACGGCTAGGAACCAAAGCAGATATGATGATGTATCGGACGAAGTACTTATAGATCACAGCAAACAGTTTGTAAACGAATATGATAATGTTGCCATGCGGTCAGGCGCCACGGTGCTAAATATTCGAAATGGTATCGAAAATTACTTGATCAATAATCTTAATTTGCTGCAGGAAGGCTTTGAAAAAACGTATGTGGCTGGAGCTACATTCATAAAGGACTCCATCACGGCCTGGTATAATCCCCGATTGGTGCACGGAAAACCACTGTCACTCAACCTAGTCTATAAAGCCATTGGTAATGCACTGGCAGGTGTTGAGATCGATATTATCAATAAGCCTCGTAACAACTCGTATGCGATCACTTATATGGATGAATATAACCAGAATGACAAGAAGTCTGCCACACTAATCATGTTCTATCTGAGCATTGCTATGTCAATATTTATCATGCTACCTATCCAGGAGAGAATATCTCAAATGAAACAACAGCAGCACCTATCGGGCATCAGTGTGTATACCTATTGGCTGTCGCATCTGATATGGGACTATTTAATATTTCTACTCCTTGCACTATCGCTGATAATCTCACTTTATGAAACTCCTCATGAAATGCTTTTTTGGTTGCTAATTTTCCTATTAGCTTTCGCCTTTTCGGCACTTTCATTCGTCTATCTGTTATCTTTTGTCTTCAAAGATCCCTATATTGGCATGTCTTGCGTTATGTTCTTAAACATCTGTAACGGTAATAACGACAATTTATCTATGCCAATAACATTAATAGTCGGATTATAGTTATGCTGTACTAACTTTAGTTACATTATATTGCACCTATTTTGTCATATGAAACACTAAAGTTACAAGAGTAGTTGATTTTACAACGCTCGGTTTATAAGATTCAGATTTAGTAATAGCAATAATATTTAATTATTGCCACTTTTTAATTTTTACAGAATAAGTGCAAGGTATATTACAGCAAGGCTCGTTTTCCTACTATTTGCGATAGCTTTTTCCTTTTTTGGTGAAGAACATCGTTTTGTTTATATAATTCTAGTTCTTGTGGCTATACACATTACAAATCGGGATCTAGATTTTTCTGTGGTATTTCACTACATATTGTTGATACTACCGCACTATGCCATGTACTCCGCTTCATTATTAACATTTCAGTACGGCCAACAAGTAACTATCTGTGAGTCATTGACACCAATAGATACTGATTCTTCATGCTACGAACAAGGTATTTGGAAAATCATTTGGCACTTTCTAAGAAGAATTGCAAATGTGTTGTCATTTCAGAAACAATTGAGATGTTTGCTTGGAAAGAGTTGATCTATATGTCAGTTACTGGAACTATCTATTTCATTCTGGTGCTGCTGGTGAGCAATCTCCGATCTTTGGGATATTTTATAAAGTTTGGTTTGGCTACTTTCCTTTAACTTATCAGCAATTACAAATGTTTAACCTGTTACGCAGACACAAACAACTCCCTTGTCAAAGTGAGGCCAATTTGAAAGAGGACAACGATGTGTGGGAGGAACGCATGCGAGTCGACAGCATTGTCAATGATAAAGATCAGTTAAATAACTGCAGTTTAGTCTGTAATAGGATTAGATTTCGTGAAGTGGTGCCAGTCAACTGTGTATCTTTTAAGATCAGACCGTAAACAAAATTCTTTAACTTGTGTTCTCAATTACATATGGATGTATAAATATATATATTTATATTTGTTTTTATCTAGATATGAATGCTTCGGTATATTGGGACTCAGTCGAGCTGGCAAGACGCGTATGGTTGACATGATCGTTGGAAATAAAAGGATAAGTCAAGGAAATATCTATCTTAAGGGATTCAGCATAAAGACTCAAATGCGAAAATGCTTTAGTCAAATTGGATATTGTCCTCAAAAAGACATGGTATTGCCTTTTATGACGGGTCGGGAAATGCTAAAGTTTGCCTGCCTTATTAGGGGTATCAAGAAGGATTGTATTTCCCGCATTATTGAGATACTAGCTGGGAATTTTATGTTCACCAAGTACCTCGATCAGATGACTGTTCATTATACTAGCGACACCAAAAGGAAACTCAACATTGCCATGGCCGTACTATCGCCATGCCTGATCTGTCTAGATGATCCCCTTACGGGTGTGGACATCTGTGACAAGCCCCATATCTCAACGGTGCTCAATCAAATGCGCTCCAATGGCAAGTCCCTTCTGATCACCACGCATAGTGTGTCCGACTGTGAGGCCCTTTGCTCCTGTTTGGCCATTATGGTCAGGGGTAGGCTCTGCTGTATTGGATCACCGCAGCATCTGAAAACTCGCTTTAATAGGGGCATTTCAATCAAAATTCAGATTGGTACTAAAGAGGAAATGGATGAGATCAGAGGGTTAGTCTTTTTTTTTTAAATTTAACGCTTTGTTATACCATTGCAGAGAGTATTGCAATTTTTAACAGTTCTGATGAACTGTTTTGCTTGCTTTAAATTTGTGAGTTTTGCTCTTACTAATTCAACAAATACTTTTCAGTGGTATGCTGTCGGAAAACCTAACTGTGGATACCAAGAGTAAATATTAAAATAATAATATTTTTAAATTAATAAATCCAATCGTAATTATTTGTAGACGAAAGAGATAGTACACAAGCTACAACTGATGAATTTGAAGACCAATTACCAAATGAAAAAGGTGTACAAGTTAAAATTAATAAAAGGATAACAATTGAAAAGCAAACAACAAGCGCAAGAGTATCGAAGCTAGATGATAGAGAGCAATCCATAGGAAGAGGTACATTAGTATCAAAGCGTCGAACGCCAAGAAGAACAGCTATTAATACGCCACATACGGGAAGCAGTTTACTTAATGTTCACGTCCCATCTAACATCAAGTTTAATTATATTAGTTTAATATCAGACGTGGAAAACACATTTAAAATCGATTTTCCCGGAAGCTATGCCACGTATGTATGTCGAATGAAAAATATAAATTAAAAATTGATCAATTGCTTTCTTGTAATTACAGAGACGCATACCATTATCGTGGTATGGTGACCATCACAATACCCAACAAAGATCTTAAATGGTCCGAGATATTTAGATATATGGAAGATAATCGTTTATCCCTACAGATAAAGAGTTACACTATAAGTCAGACAACACTCGAGGATATATTTTTGAACTTTGTCCAGAAAAACGATGGAGTGTAGACAAAATATTTTCTAACTTTTCGTCCGATTTATACCTACATGGATAAAAGTTTCCTATAAATTATTTAACTTATTTTATGTAGGTGTGAATGTGTTTGACGAATAAGTGGAATAAGTGAATAAATTGAATTTGTGTGAAATTTGTGAGTTCGATAAATTAAATGACAAATCAACGATTATTTAAATTTATGTAGATAACACCATTTTTTGGTTTTAATAACAAAGAAAATAAATAATAACTGGGTCATTTCATAAGCTGCAATCATTCTTGGAATTCTAAAATCGAAGAATGTTAAATTTTAAGCGAAGTCAATAGTTCATGTTACTGTATATTAAGTTATTTTTCTTATTGATTAAGCAGGAAAAATAGTAAACAATTCTTTAGGCACTTTCATTGTAAGCTGTAATCTTTTATTCTTGAGTCAAAGAGCGCTAATTTCTAAGAAAGCTTGGGAGCTCTTGTTTGTATCTATTTATAGTTGTTTTTATAATTAAAACGCCAGCAGTTGTAAACATGTCTTCAACATTATCCGAGCTTATCGTGACTCTTTCGTATTCTTCTTTTGCATAATACATATTCATGTGAACAAACCATTTAGATACTTTGAACTGGCAAAGAAAGAGAAGAAAACAAGTACATATCTATAATAGTATGTGCGTCGGTATGTATATCAAACAAAAGTTAGAAGACGAGCTCAATTAATGCTTGGCTCAATAAATGTTTATAAATATTTGTTGTTGAACAATAAATACCACAATTCCCAAGTTGGCCTTTCGCCATGCAATTTATACCAATTGGTTTGCTCATCGTTTAAATGGAATTTGGCCCCCGATATGATTTGGTATAGAACGAGGAAGATATTCATTCGAAATATAGTTATGAAATACGATTGTCAAATTGATTCATTCCCTTTGAGTTCCGAATGGAAAACCACACACGCGATTGCGTAAAATTAGCTTATCATTATTTGTACGATTATTTATAGTATATTCTGTAGGTGAGCACGTTTAATTTCATGGCCATTTGATTTTCTATTAGTAAAAAACACATTTCACAAGTGAAACTGCAACAATATTTAATGTTTCAGCAAACGTTCCTAAATATTGTATAAGTATAAGTACATGTACATAAATTAATAATTATTACGTGAGTTGTAAATGTGTTTTACTGATGTAAGGTACAACAACAAGCTGATAAAATCGCTCACAGTAAATTTATACTTGTAAATATAATATTACAATATAATTACATCATACACAACGTATAGTAAAACGTGTTCAATATGAACTTAAGCATAGTTTAAGTTTAAAATAAGTGAAACAGAAAAGATTGTGGCTGTCAATCTTTAATGTTTATTATTGTCTAATCCCAGAGTTTCCCAAAAATTTGTATTGAGGAACTTCATCTTCAATAAAGGACTGATAAATATATACGCCATATTTGTTATTGTTTTTATGCATTTGCAAAATGGAAGACATTGGCGCCTTTAGTAGTTGATATTTTACACGCAGGTATACAAATAGGTCACATTGTTATTCAGTTATTAGGTACGACTGCTTATATCTGGTTAGGCTAAAGCTGGTCAGAGAGTATGTCGAAAAACTTATTCACTACATTTGCTACTTCATTTAACAATTTAAATAAATTAGATTTGACTTATTACAATGGTGCAACTGACTGAGTTAACTTTGCCAGCGACTCGTCATGGAACGTCTGATCGAGATGATTTTGTTGCTGTCGTCGCCAGCGACGTGAGAGTATGGGCGCAAACAGATCGTAGTCTAGGTGGTTCTGGTGCTTGTCCAAGTAGATTTGTGAGTTGTCAGCGTAGTTGAAGTGCGCCAGCGATATGCTGCCACAGTAACCAACACATATGGTGACCAAGAAGCCTAACACACAGTACCACAGATACGACAAACGATATAGCCAGAAGAAGTGCGGTTCCTCCACGATAACATTTTGCAGTGCCTCTGCCACCTGGGTTACGTTTGTGTGTTCACAGCCTGTAGTATTAAAAGGCAGCGGGATTGGAGCTGGCTTGGGACCGCCAAAGCCAATCCAGAAAGAGAAAGATAAGCCCAGCAGGAAGCCAAGCATTACCCCACGTTGATTTGTACGCACAGTGCAAACGCCAAGCGTGAAGATGCCAAGCAATGGACCGCCAACAACTCCAAAAATTGTCAACGATGCCTGTAGGACGCCGCCCAAAGAGCCGGCGCCAAAGGCCAAAAGAATGCACAGCAATCCATAAATGCAGGCAATGATTTTGGTTGGCAGCGTTGACTTTGACTCAATAAGAGTACTTTTAAAGATTGCCCTGTAAAGGGGCTTTACGTAGTCCTCCAGTGTGACAGCGGACAGTGATGTGACCGCAGAGGATATCGTTGATAAGCTGGCCGAGAAAATGCCCGAAACAAATAGACCACACAATCCAGGATATTGACCTGCAAATAAATACATTTTTAACAAACATTTAAGCGTAATCATATCTTAACTTACCCATTGTATCAACAGCAAAGAGCGGCATAAGCTGGTCCCTTGATTTGATGCGTCCATCAAGCACAGGATCGCAGTCGCGATAATAATAAAACATGGCCAAGCCACTGAAGATAGTGCTAAAGCTGAGCAATCCTAGGATTGGCAGGTTCCACCACAACGCTGACTGTGAACTTTTCAAGTTGTGTACGCTTAGGAGTCGCTGCACTTGCGTCTGATTGACGCCATACAGGGACAGATAGGTAACCATACCCCCAATTATTAGAGTCCACCAAGTATGACGTACTGTGGGATCCAGTGAAAATTCTAAAAATTCCAAACGTCCTTGCTCCTTGGCCACCTCCAAAATGGGACCCAATCCACCAGCTTTTGTGGCTGCCACGAAAATAACAGCAAAAATTGCAGCAAACATGAGGAACGATTGAAAGACATCCGTGATAAGTACAGCTTTGAGGCCTCCTAATGTTGAGTAGAAAGTGCACACTAGTCCCAGGACCAGTATAGCAGTGCCTTTTGGTATGCCGGTAACAGCTTCTAATGCCAATGCGGGAGCATAGAGAGCAATACCCATGTACAGAATCATTTGTAGAGTGAAAGCCATGGATGCCGCAAGCCGTGTTGCATGACCAAAGCGACGTTCTAGGTATTCGTAAACACTTGTTGTTCGCATTCGATAGAATACTGGTAGAAAAATGTACGCTGCAATTGGTGTGCTCAGTATATATGATATGTTAATCACTCCAAACAACGCGCCAAATTGATATGATTCGTTGGAGACACCCATCAGTGTGATGGCAGACATAAAACTGGCCATAAGACTAAAGGACACCGGAAATGTTGTCATGCTCTGATCGGCCATAAGATACTCTTTTGTCGTCTTCTGTTTGCCACCTGTGTATCGGTAGTATATGCCAATTAGCGCCGAGATTATTAAAATGCTTGCCAGCACCAATGCATCCCAAACATCAAAAGTTCCCAGAGTCATTTTGTTATTTGTTCGTAGTTTTTGTTACTCTCAGCAACTTAAGTACCGTCAATCCGACAATTGATTTTTCTACAAATGAAAATAAATGCACGTTTTGTTGTTGTAGCGTATTGACCTTTTTCGATGTCAACGCTTCTTCCAATTTATGCGCGAAGTTCACTTACATATGTACGCACATACATGTTTATTTATACAAAGACATTAAGAAAGTAAACACGCGATTACAACTTGGTACGAAAGAGTCGCGCACCAATACCAACCGTAAAGCTTAGCGGTTGAATAACAACTGATACATGGCCTTTTGGCGTTGCCACTTGTTGGCAACGCTTTTAGATTTTGTTCTAAGGAATGGTAAGCTGCTCACAAGATTTGCGAGCATAAAAAAATGTATAGAAAAAAATTAATATTATTTTTTGCTCAAATACCTTTTAAAATAATGTTAATTAAAATTTTGATTAAATAACTTTTCTGCTACAATTTGGGGTTTAATTAGTTCGCACTGACTTATTTACCCAAAGAATTCGAGAACTAAAGAGTGTTTAAAGTAAAAGTTTCCACTTAACCAACATATTTTTAGCACTTTCCGAGTCGACTCGGGAAAATATAATTTTAATAACTTATTGTTATTCGTATTCACATATTTTTTACATACATATTACGTATGTGTTTACAATGTACACATTTCTATGGTGTTAAACAAGAAATCTAATAAAAATAAATAAAATTATGTTTTTCCGTTGAGGACGCAAACTCCCTTATGACGCCGTTTATCACGTCGTTTGCAAGCATCGCTGCAGTAGGAGGCAGTGAAGCAGCAGTGAAATGAGGCTTCCTCCAAACAATGGTGGCACCAATTCTGACGTTTTACCGTCTTTAACTCCTCTTTCAACTTGTCTAATTCCTCCTTGTGACGAGTGAGCTGCTCATTTAACGAGAAATTTTCCTGAATCATTTCTTGATACCCTGGTCCAGTTCGATGCATTTCAAATATTGGGGATGATGTATCGCTAGTTGCCAATGATATAGTATCTTGCAGAGTCTCTGACCTCAGGACCATCGAGCATCGACGATTGGGTTGGACACGCTTTGGTAAGCTGGGAGTAGTTGCTGCTGTTGTTGTTCGCTTTCGTTTATAGGTCGAAGCGGGCGTAACACAACGTTTCTTATAGGAGCTCACTTCTGACGGGTCCTGGCAAAAAGGCAGGTTTTGGTTTATAACAGCTTCAGCCTCGCGAGGATCAGCATTAAAGCTAAATAAAGACATGGGCTGAGGCAATAACAACTTATGACACTGCAATTCTTTCATAGCTGCGGTGTACGCTGGTGTAGCTTTAATTTTTAGTTCTGAAATGTCGTCATCTATTGGACGAATATCACGTACTTGAGCCCGGGAATGATCACCACCAAAGAAGCGTACATCAAAGATATTGCTCTTCTTAGACATAACGCGAATAATCTGTTAATAACAAAAAAAAATATCAATCGAAATGAATAAATAAATAAAATATTTGTCAATGTAAGGGATGTAGAAATATGTTTTAATGTATGCTCACCTTCGCTGGCCAGTAAGGAAAACCATGTTGCTTGGCAAAGACCAACTCATGTCGCTGAGTACAGGGCTTGGCAAACCAAAATTTGGATCGGTTTGGTTCAGTGGAATGTCGATAGCAGTCAGAGCAGCGACTAATCTCTCGAATGTCATGGGTAATATCACGTACCAACCACTTTGTAGCATCGTACTCTTCACTCTTGGTGCCAAAAAAGATACCAATGTTGACTTGCAAGACGAGCACATCAATTATAAAATCTGCAAGATGGTGAAATTTTTTCGTCTTGATTCTGTTTGAAATGTCTGAGATACCGAGTATGTCGTTTTTATCAAACAGTAAGTTTATAACCGCATTCGCGTCGCGCACGCTCCAGTTCTTCTTTATGTATTTGCGCACATCTGTTTTGAGCCAACTGTGGTGCTTCTCCCACAAGTAGCCTAGAAGGCAGTTAAGCTCCTCAACGGAAACATGCGGTGGAGTTAATATATCGGGGAACTTTTTAAGGCGGCACGGTGTGCATAGTTTGATATCATCAGCCTCGTTATATGGATCCTCCTCATTCTTAACATACGATGTACTGCAACGCTTGCGTTTACGTCCAGGTTGCTCACTAACAAAATACACATCATCTGCGCTGTCCGGCTCATGCTTGAACGAATTTCGTGAGATTATGTTAATGTTACTATTGCAATCGCGCTCGTAAGGAGCTGTTGTTGGTGGTGGTGCTTCATCCTCATCGTTAGACTCCTCTATATCAGATTCGTTGGGTGGAAATTGATGTGGTTGACACTTGTCTGAAGGCACCAAGTACATTGGATGCATGGGATTCTTTCGTTGGCAATCAACATGAAAGGAACGCGTACACAAGAGACATTTCTCTACTGGTTCAGCGACAGTGGGCAAAAGACACTCAAAGCAAAATGGATCTTTCTCTAATTTTTGCTTGCAGACTTTATGTGAGAATCTGAACAGCATCTGCTTGCTTTTCGAAAGTGTCAGTTTTGTTTTTGGTACAAGAATACCACTTTTTAAAGCAATATCGAATGTTTGACAAGCCTCATCTACAATATAAAATTACAAACATGCAAATCAATTTGTACAGGAGATTTAAAAAACACAAACTTACCTTCAGTCATGACCGTATTCAAACATCGTACCAGCAAATGTTGTGAACTGTAAGCACCATTTTTTAGTTTTTGCATCCAATTTGGAAATATACCTGGGAGCAATGTGAGCACCATCTTCGAAATTGAAAGCTTTAAAGAAAATACGGTTTTCTAATTTCGTTGACAATTACATTTCACCAGCGACAAACCATGGAGTTGCCAGACAGTCGCATGTAGGTCACAACGCTATCAGCTGACAGCAAAAACAAAAAGAAATATTTTAATTTGTAGGGTAACACTGCGGTCTGCAGATGTACACTTTATTTAATTTTATTTATTTATTATTATGCTTGAATATGCTTTTCTTTCATGATTTTCAAATATTTCTGGCTTTTAAAAAATCACATCACATATTTGCAAAATTAGCACAACAAAAATAAGTTCAAAATTAATATGTGACAAAATTAAAAGTCTGGTCATACTGCACACCAACCGACAAAACGCGTCAGTGTGGGTGTTGTGTAAGTTTAACAACAACTGCAGCGCCAGCAGCAGACGCAGTATTATCATTCAAGCCAAGCAAGGAATATCAGTGGGCGGATCTAAAAATAATTACTTTCTTTAATCTAATTAGAGAACAATAAAAAACGTTTCAATCTAACATTAATCTTGTTTCTACTGGATGAGGTGACAAGGAATCTTAGTAAGTTTTATCATGTGAATTCATCACCAACTCACCATGAAATCTGACGCATCTAGTTGTCTAACCAGTTTTACTCATTTTTAATTAGAAAAAGTACGAAATGGCTGCTTCGGCATCCGTCATTGCCGATTTGTGCATATTCTTGCTTACATGGAATGTGGGCACTCATTCTCCCAAAAATTTGGAACTGACATCTCTTTTGGCACTAAATGGCACCACTAACTGCCCGGAAAACCAGTTGCCTGACATTTATGTGATTGGCATGCAGGAAGTGAATACGAATCAAGTGACAAGTATATTTAAGGACGATCCCTGGGTGCTAAAACTAGCCAGTACGTTGAGTGATTATGCTTATGTTAAGATCAAATCGGAGCAGCTGCAGGGCATACTGATTACAATGTTTGCCCAGCACAAGCACATACCGCACATGAAAGATATAGAGACGGAGGAAACACGCACGGGCCTTGGAGGCCTATGGGGAAACAAGGGCGCTGTCAGTATACGACTTAGCCTTTATGGCACAGGAGCAGTGTTTGTTTGCTCCCATTTGGCGGCACATGACGAGAAACTTAAGGAGCGAATCGAAGATTATCATCAAATTGTTGACAACCATAAGTACCACTCAAAGAGCTATCGGCGTATTTTTGATCATGACTTTGTATTCTGGTTTGGAGATCTTAACTTCCGTTTGTCGGGCGATCAATCCGCTTGGGATATACGTAATGCTGTGGAACAAGGCAATTACGAAGAGCTGCTTAAGATGGATCAGTTGGTCTTGTTACGGGAAACGGGAAATGCGTTTAGTTTAATGGAGGAGATGCTTCCTGATTTTGCACCCACTTTCAAGTTCAACGAGGGCACCAACGAGTACAACCTCAAACGACGGCCAGCCTGGTGTGACCGCATCCTACATCGCGTGCAGGTTAACAGTTATCCGGCCATTACACTGAGTGCCAAGCAGTTGTCTTATCAGTCATACATGGAATATACGCTCTCCGACCACAAGCCCGTATCGGCGACCTTTAATTATAAAATCGAAACAAATAATCTGACGTACACCGATGAGGAGCTGCACGAGATGACACATGGAGCGGCAAGCACAGCGCCAAATGTTAGTGTGCTTGGTTTTATCGCAATAATGGTTTATCATGGCTTGCTTTCATTAGACCCTGTACTTTAAAAAGTACAAATGGGTCTATTACGTTTGTGCCAATGTGCGTAACAGGCAGTAGGAGGCGTTGCAGACCCCATAAAGTATATATATTCTTGATCAGTATCAACATCCGAGTCGATATAGCCATGTCCGTCTGTCTGTCTGTCCCTTTTTTGAGTTCCTAGATCTCAGAGACTATAAAAGCTAGAGACATCAAATTTCGCATGTATGTACTTCTATATCTTGCATTGAACGAGTTTGTTTTAGATTTTTGCCACGCCAACCTCCGCCCCCTCAAATTAAAATACAAAATTTCCAAGTCGAATTACAAGAGCAGCTTTGATGCTAGTGCCTTGATTTTTAGTATGTATAATACAGACTATGGTCTTAACCTTTCGTGCAAATTTCATCCAAATCGGATGATAAACGCGGAAGTTATTCAACTAACAATGTTACGGGCAAAATCAACTGATATCTCCGCAGTGGCGCCATCTATGCAATTTTTTTAAAATGGGAACAATCTGTAGTGATCGCTTTGCACTCAAAAAGTACAGGGTCTCCTACTGTCGAGCTTGCTCCACCGTAGCTTAATGCTTTTTTTAATTGCCTTTTTCGCTTCCTTTATAGTTATTTAATGCCGAACTAGAAGAATTCCAGAGATAAAGGGAATCAAGGTGCCGTCTACTTTGTGCACATAAAGCAATCAATCTCATATCATACAATACATATATTTATATATATGTATGTATGTATGGATATCCCAGTCCTAAAGTGAAACTTTTTCAATCGCTCCATGAACTTAAAATGTGTTTTGTGATCATTTTCGAATGGAACTAACGAATCTCAGGATTTTAACAAATCATTGAATAACGCCACAGTGCAATTATATTATTACATTTATACAAATATATATATGGCATATTCTATGTCTACGTTATACAAAATATAGTCTATGTCCACGTTATATATAAGTCTGGACACCAAATTCCAAATTCCAATAATGTAAACTTTCACAGGCTGCCTTTGTAAACAAAGAGCAGCTAAGCCGGGCTTCTCCCCCATCGATCAGCATTGATCGAAATAACTCATTGTAAACATTTATGGTAAACATATAAATGTCCGAAATTAGCTTTCGTTATAACGCAATGTTAGTTAGTCTTAAGTTGTTCTTGAATAAATTTACTCGTCGTGTTATATCGCCTTGTCTTTTAAATTCAACGTAACCGTTAGAGCTGTGCGCGGTTTTTATAAGATTCAAACTCATAGTAAATAAAGAAAAATCTAATTATATACACTCAATAGGTATATACAAAGACAGTTTAGATTAATTAACTAAATAAAGCACTCCTTGATTAAATACTCTTGTTCCTTATCATACTATAGGTGCACTTAAATAAATCTTTTTTAAAGCTTTTTAAAGACAAACCAGTGTTGTGTGAGTGAAATTGTGAAAGTTTAAAGTTGTTGATTAAATAAAGCAATATCTATTTTTCTACACAATTCAACTATAAAATGTACTCTGAATCTGTAGTCTACGTTAAAGTTGTATAAACAAATTATTTGATTATTTCTTAAAGCTAAGTAAAGACACTTTTAAAGTGTCACATTGTTAAATTTAAAAGTTGTTGATTAAATAAAGCATATCTATTTTTCTAGAAAATGTGACAAATTTTCCTTTCCTAAGTCTGTTAACAGAATATATTATATCAAATAAAAGATCAAATAATGGAATGGAAATAAGTATTATTTCTTTGGCTTAAATAAAAATGATATAAGGAATGTGCTTCCCAAAGTATTTCAGTTAGTAAAACTATAGTTGATTTATTCCTGCTCTTTTGATAGTCCTTATATAACAGACATTTGTCTTTTATCACGAGCTCATCTCTATCATGTGTAGTATCTATGTTGGCCTCCTAATCGCATGCCTGTTATCGGTTATCTTTGACAACAGGTGTTTTGGGTAGCTTTTAACGATGCGTCGCCAAAAATATTAGGTATATTTTATTGCTAAATTCAACAAAGCGAAGTTCTGACAGCCAACTGATAAAAACCAGTTGGTTTTTGGTGATTTTTTTTCTTTTCAAACAAACCTCGGTGTTAGTCGGTAGCCGACTGCCAGGCAACTAACTAGTAACGATGTGTGATTGAATCTTTATAACTTACAGGTGTTCTCATCAATTGTGGGGGATTTTTGTTCTTTCATGTCGCTGATTGCATTAGATAGTTACTGGCTGCATCGAGGAAGGGATAACAGATTGTTATAACTGATTTTATTTTACACGTGCATACAATACGATTATGGCTAATAATCATTTAGAAAATTGTGCAATTAGCTGCTTTAACCTATAGGTAAGAGTATAATAATTTGATTTTTGAGTTTAGTTTTTGCCGCCGCCAGATAACAACTTCAGAAAAAGCCCCTTACTGTAAATTGATGAGCAAGTAAATAAATCATTTAATAATATTGCACCAAAGATAATGAAATGTCAACAGCAGAAACTGTATCACCAAATAAGCTCTTTAGGAGGTACCACGCCCCCTCAAGGAGAATCAATGCAATTGGATTGTATAATTGTGCAAATCATTAAATTCTTATGACCTGGGCAATGTTTACCAAGAGGGGTGAAGTTCGTTAGACCGATCGGTGCTTTACCTCCACGAAGTAAACACTCCAGTGTTTATATTAGGATCTCACATTCAATAGATAAATTTGGGTCAATCTGAACTCTGAACTGTTTCACGTATCAATATCATATTGTACCAACACTTCTTGTCGAGTAAATGAGTATAACTGTTTCAATAATGTCATTTGTAGTCGAGAAATTCACAGAGCGATTGAGAAGAGAATTGAAGCAGAAAAGAACTTGAGAATTGAGCGGAATAGTGTGTATGTTTGTGTGTGTGTGACATGCGTGTATGAGATGTGTAAACATTGTTGTTTATAAACAAACTGGTTTATTCGAGTAGGAAATGATTGGCAACTGCTTGTGGAAATATCACGCTTGGCAACTAATGAATGGCGAGATATGCTTCCCCTTTCTCGAAAATCAATACTGCATAAAGACTCTCATACCACTGGCAAGTCGATTTTGATCTACACTACATAGTGACCGTAAACCAAATTATGAAGTGTAAGTCTTCTCGCCATTAAAGGGTATGTCCGCTAACCGAAGCATAGGTGTAATTTCAATCGCAATGGGAAAATTTATAACCTATATGTGAAATCTACAAGTCAATATCAACACGTAAGTACTTATCACTGATAACGAAAATTATAAAATACCCCCTAAAAGTCCCCAAAAATTGATAACATTAAAAAAGAGGTCTTTAAAATACCATTTGGATACACAATAGTTAAATCCATGTATTTTACACATTTAATTGGAATGTGGCTAACTCATCTGCCTGGAACACTCACTCGATAGCCCAAACAGCTGATCACATTATTCATGTCCAAAACAATACCCCGACAATACTGACAACTTATCAGAGGTCTCCCCAGAGATAAACACGATTACGAATCAACTGGAGCGAGAGCGAATTATGATTGTCGCCTCTATTTTGCTATCGCAAGACCGAAACATTGAAATAAAAAGCCCCGTCGCACCAGTCGAAGGTCCCGGCTGATATAAAAGCCGAACACTCGGTGGCGATATCGTTCATAGCACAGCCAACAATCGGCCGGAGAACAACATAAAGCAAAGCACAAAAGCAATTAACGCAAAAACGGAAAAAAGCACAGCGCAGCCGGGAGTCCCCCAAGCAGTGGAAACGTCATTAGCCTAAATTTGGCAAAAACAACATTCACAAAAACAAACAATTGGATATACACACTAACACACACGCAATTAGATGAAGCAACAGAGAGTATCATCTGTTAAGCAACTAATACAAATATATAGTATACGGAGAAGTGATTAAAGCGGAATACGAATTTGGCGATCGGTGATTTTTGTGTGTGATTAGCATTGGAAAGAAACAGTAATTCACACAGATACACACACTCACACACAAACTAATATAATGGGCGTGAGAGTGATTGAGGCAGATTCGGCAAGCGATTCGTACGATGATGAGGAATGTGAGACATGCAAGTCAAAGCACAAAACCAAAACAAGTAGCCCCAAGCGATCCACAACGGAAACCAACAATACGACATATGCCAGCAGAGATCTAGTGGGAAATTGCAAGGAGTATCGTATCGAGAATAATTGCCGGAACTTACGGATTATTGGCAATGGTAATCGAGTGCGTATTGTTAACAATTCAGGCAATCTGCAGATCATTGGCAACACTAACCGACTGAAGATACAACACAATGATGGTCACCTTAAATACACAGGCAACGATGGACGCATCTACCTGGGCAGTGGATCCCAGCAGCAGAATGTCGAATACATCGGATGCAATGGTCTGCTCAAGGTGGTCAAATCCCTGGAGCTGCATGGCCATAAATCTAGCAAGCGGACCCGGGCGCAGAAAACACGTACAGACAATACGCCTCATCACATGGGCGTAGAAATTGATAACAATCTAACAATTGTAAATGGAGTAGCTGGAAATATTGTGATCAAGAATGCGATTAATGTGAGCATTTAGAGCTCCCTCTATCTCTCTCTTTTAAAAAGTCCAAAGTCTACGCTTACTAACTTGCCTGTTAGATTAAGAATTATGCAGACATACTTATGTAAATCTGTAAGTCTATGCCCAGTTACGAATGGTTCCTATTGTTATATAGTCATTAGCATTAGCTATACTTTCTGACTGCTCAACATGATGTCATCAGGCACTGAAAAGTATTATGCGCCACTTAATAAGTGAGCGAGAGTTCACATCATCATACACATAAGTAGATAATATATTAATATCAAATATCTGTATTTTTAGTATTAGTTACAAAATCCACAATGAACTAATAAGTATTGTACTTTATGTGGTATCCAAAGCAAGTCATTCCATGAATGAAATCTGCAATTCCTTATTAAACATAAATCCTTTTAAACATATTTATACTCAATGATCTATTATTTATAATCAATATGTGACCCCAAAGTTAAAAAATCCCCATTGTGTTTGTAAAAAAAGTGCTTCAGAGTCTTCCCCAAGTGGGTAAATACCAATATACATGTGTATATCTCTTTAAGAATGCACAAGTGACCCAGCATGAGTGAGTATGCTTTTCTGTTTCCTAGAATTGAAGTATTATTCACAATGACGAGACTTTGAGAGACTTGACCTCATTTTGTTGTAAACTAAAAAAAGTACCCCTTGCATAAGATTGTATCGATATGTCGTTTACTGATTAAAATCGCTTTTACTAAATGCGCCCTTGTACTTTTGTTGAAAGTGACAAAAAAAATAAAGAAAACATTCGAGTCTCACATTTTAATATTCGGGGATTTTATTTACGAGTGCAGTCACTTAAAACAACTAACCAACAACAATTGATATAATGTTTTGTGCGTTAAAATCAATTGACTGATAAGAGTAATGTTCAATATCTGGTAGTCAAAGTCCTAAAATAATTTTTAAGTGCACCTGAACGGAAAACCTATGTATGATAAACGATTAAATTACATTTCTATCATACTTCCAAGTTTTTCCATACAAATTTAAGTTATGGCATCCTTAAAATCAAAACAAAATACATACAAAGCTTTAAAAAGCGAAGAAAAAACGAGAAGAGTCTTCAGCTTAGAGAACTGTTCATCCCATCTGAAGCTCGCCCGGTTTATAAAAAAAATATCCGCAGTAACTTCTGGTTTGTCTGTCTGTATGTAAAAAGCTCTGCAAATATTTTCAAAATTATTGTCTATAAACAGAAAATACTGTCAATACTGCCAATAAAAAAAAGCATTATTATTTCAAATTATCATCCTTTTTTATTCTTAAAATCCTATCTTTACAGAGTTAAATTGGAGCTATGCTAATTTTATACAAATTTTACTGTTTGCTAATATGCCTTAGCGTTATATAAAATAAAATTAGCATAGCTCGAATGCTACTCTGTAAAGATAGGACTTAAGAATAAAATAAGATGATAATTTGAATATATATATTTGCGGAGTTGTCACATACAATAAATAAATACGCGCCAAAATGCCAAGTGTGGCAGCCGTAAATAAAAGTATCGTCAGAAAATATCGATAGCTATATTATCATGCGGAAAAGAGGTCGCGCCATACATATCACTACCAATAAATACCTATCGATATATAAATTTTCTTTCAGCAGCCCTACAAACTCTACTTAAGAGAAATACAAACATTTTGCGACATTTAAAAAACAAAGTCATGTTTGGGGCCGCACAAACCACAACGAATCGTATGAACGATTTCGAGGTGGCCTCGCCGCCCGACGACTCCGTCTCAGCGCTTGAGTTTAGTCCAAGCACATTGCAAGTTCAGAAAAATTTCCTCATTGCCGGCAGCTGGGACAACAGCGTGCGTTGTTGGGAGGTTGAACAAAATGGAGCAACAGTGCCAAAATCAATGAAAACAATGGGTGGACCGGTACTTGACGTATGTTGGTCAGATGATGGAACCAAGGTCTTCATGGCCTCCTGTGACAAACAGGTAAAACTTTGGGATCTCGCCTCCGATCAAGTGATGCAAGTTGCCGCCCATGATGGACCGATCCAGACCTGTCACATGGTAAAGGGACCAAATTATACGTGCCTCATGACCGGCTCCTGGGATAAAACGCTAAAGGTATTTATTTAATAAAAAATTTTCTTCTCTTATATGTATGTATGTCCTTATGGTTAAACTCAATTTCTTTAAGTTTTGGGACACGCGCACGCCAAATCCAATGATGGCCATTAATCTGCCCGAGCGTTGCTACTGTGCAGATGTCGACTACCCAATGGCCGTGGTAGGCACTGCGGGACGTGGCCTAATTATTTATTCTCTTGAAAATAGTCCTACGGAGTATAAGCGACAGGAGAGTCCGCTTAAATATCAGCATCGCGCCATATCAATATTCAAGGATAAAAAAGACGCCGACAGGTTATGCGCTGGGAAGCATAGAAGGTCGAGTGGCCATACAGTACGTGAACCCTGTCAATCCCAAAGATAACTTTACATTCAAGTGTCATCGCTCGACGGGAACATCGGGCTTTCAAGATATATACGCAGTAAACGATATTGCATTCCATCCCGTACACGGCACATTGGTTACAGTAGGATCAGATGGAACATTTAGCTTTTGGGATAAAGATGCACGCACCAAGCTCAAATCCAGTGAGGCCATGGATCAATCAATTACAAAGTGTGGTTTTAATGCTAATGGCCAGATATTCGCGTACGCCGTTGGTTATGACTGGTCCAAGGGTCATGAATACTTCAATCCAGCAAAGAAACCACAGATCTTCCTGCGCTCCTGCTATGATGAGCTAAAGCCTCGCGTCAACTGATCGGAATCGTGTTTTAGTTTAAGTCTTAACATGTATTGCGAATAAATATATCAACCATTAAATAGTATCGTATCATTACATTTCGAAGCGCATTCACAATTGCATTTTTTATTGAACTAAACAATCACTTAATTTGAAACTAGCACTAATGATGCTTCTTATCATCGTGATTATCGCCGTGACCGTGTCCATGACCACCTTGACCCTTACCGATGCCAAGGGCATATTCTGCAGCAATGGTTACCAAAAATGCACAAAAGCCGACGCCGAGGCCGCGGAACATGAATGTTCTGAAGCGGGATCCGTGTGTGCCGAATGCCTTCGGCTCGTAGCGCCAGGCCTCATTCCTGCAACAACATTTATATTAGTTATTGAATAGAAAACCTTCGATCTGGAGCTCATCCACTTACCTTAGCCATGGATCACTCAATCCCTGTCGAGCAAGTGATTCTTTCACTTCCAACAGTTGCGGCACATTTTCCACTTTGTAGATGGAAGGATGTGGTACCTTGTACGGTTCTGCGTGATGTCCACCCATTATTTATGGTCGTGCTCTGAAATTATTTCAACAAAGTGAAATGTTTATATATCGTATGTTAACCTAGCCCGATACATTACATAAGATAGATTAAGTTTTTAAGCACTGCTCACTTTTCAAATGAAGCAAACACAAAAGCAACCATGTAGTAAGAGCTTGGTTATCCATTTTGTTCAAAATTTAACTAAAAACCATTGGAAAATGTCAAGAAATTAATAAATAATAAAAATACCTCACTGTTTGTAGAGCTGCAAAACAATTGATTGCGTTATCGATATAACAAATATATTGCTTTTAACCCACTATCGATAGTTTCTAAATCTAAATACACTTATCTGGCAGCACAATTCACTGCCACTTGCTAGCCACTTCAAAGAATTCGAATATCAGCAGTCTGGCTATATTTACTTAGCCGTTAAATTAATTCGTTTATAGTTCCAAAATAAAGCTAAATAACGTCCGTTTTATTTTGATATATTTATTTATACTTTAAATTTATTTATTTTGCAATCAGTAGAACATTTGTAATCATTAAACGTGCTTAAGAGAAAATATACATTGTTTATTTATTTACTTTTGTTTTTTTTTCATATATGTTGTTTTGTTTTCCATTTAATTTTCTAATTATACAATAAGTAATAGTAATATACATATACGTTATTAGGATTTATGTTAATAGCGTTTTTCTTGCTCTTCACACTTTAGTTGCTTTAGATTTTGTGTGATTGCTACAATTAGAAGGAAACAATTTAAAGCAAAGAAAAAGATATAACAAAATACTGTTCTTTCGCTTTGATGCTTTGTCATTTGCATTGTATTGTAATAGCTAAGTATAAAAACGCATGACTTGCATGCCCATTAATTATTTAAAATACAATACATATATAGTTTGCTTTTTATATTCATGAACAATACTCACAAACTAAAATCAGCGCAGTCATCATTTCGCTCAGCGAACAAAATTGATTTCCATTCTGATTACTTTTCGTTCTTTCAATTTTCATTAGCGATTTTTAGAGCTTGGAAATGCAGAAGCATTAGCAATTTATCAATTATCGATATCTCAATCAATAAATCTTTAAACTTGAAACTACGTTTGGAAGAAACTTGTTTAAACAAATATTAAATGGTTTTTTTTCTTTGTTTTGTTTGGTTTTTGATAAAAAATCACATTGAAATGCAATTAAATCAGTTAATTAATCGATTGAATAATTGTCAGCTCTGTAGATTTTACCTTGCACTTAGCTTTTGGGTCTTTAGAAATGTTTCCATTATTCATATTTTTTAAGTTTTTTTGTTTTTTTTTGTTGTTAATGTGGTTTATCTGGTTATCTGTTAAATAATTTTGTTGTTTTTTGTATTTTCTTTTTGTTTTGCTGAATCACATTTCGAATTTCTAAAGATTAATTTCATAATTTAACACATGTTGCTGCAACAATTTAGGTATTTTGAAATCAAATTGTACTTTAAACTTATTTGTTGTCCCCGTTCGCGGCCTGTGCGTGGGCTTCGCTAGAAGCTTTTAGTGGAGCGCAAAGAGGAGATTGTCGCCTAGACGGATTCTTCGGCCAATATCTCGTTAAGCAGGCGATTGAGGCTGTCGAGACCGGTGAGAAAGCCACCATCGGGTCCGTGATGCACGGGCGCAGCAGCTGGGGTCGGCAACATGCTGCCGTTGCGCGGCACAAACGCAGTGTGGGCAAAGTCGATAAGACGGACATCCACAAAGCATGCCGAATCATCTGTGGGCGGTGCTGACATGTCCAGAGACTTGGAGCCGTGTAGCAGTGCTGTGTTACGAGCAGCAGTTGCTGAACTTTTTGGCTCGGGGCTGTTGTTGTTGTCACTTTCGGCACTGGCACGTCGTTCCAGGGAGTCCAACAATATGCCAGAAAGCAAAGAGTTACAAATGTTCTCACAACTGCGCTGCACGGCCGCTGACGAACGTGTCTTTGAGGGCGAAGAGACGGCTGAAACGGGTGTGGATGTTATCGTTGACTTCTTGGCTTCCCTGGAGTCATCATGAGCCGCATAGTGTTCGTCATCATCTTTGCAACGCAGACGCTTAACGGCGCCCTTTATCGACTTCAGCGACGAGGCGCTAGAGGAGGCGGGCGACACAATTGACTTGATGGTGGCACTGTTGGAGACACTCGAATTGCCAGCTGTGTGAGGCGATGAAGTAACCTCCACACCACTGGTATTAGCTGCTGTTGCATCGAAGGACTGCTGTGACTTGTAACGCTTGAACATGGCCTCCGTGGGTCCAATTATGCTGTTCTCGTAGTCCGAGCTGCCGTCATCGGAACTGTTGTTACCTGATTATTGATTGAAATATAATGGGTAAGTGCTAGTACGTGTAATTGATCTTTATTTCTTACATGTCTGTCGGCCACTGGCCACGGCTTTGATCTGCTCTGAGAGACCAGAGAAATCGTCACTGCTGTTACTACTGTAGTTCATCCATGAGTCACCGGAATGTGGCGATGAGGTTGTCACGCTGGGCAGCGCTGGCTCTGGATCCAGAAATACTGTCTCTTCGGAAATTGGAATGAATGCAGGTGTTGTGTTACTGCCATTGCTTTTGCATCCAGCTGCTGATTTGGATGGCAACACGCCGCAGCTGCGTGGTGGTGGCATGGCAGACAAATGCGAATGCTGAGACTTGTTGGTCTCATCGTCTTCCTCCTCCTCCTCTTCCTCTTCGTCAGTGGTGGTTGTGGAGCTAGTGGCAGTCTGCTTGACTCCGCGAGCCGCCGCCTCCGCAAAGCCGCGTTTGTGCAGATGACGACGTGTAGCCAAATTCAAGCGTGAATTGGAGTCATTGGATGCATCTGCATCGTAGTTGCATCCATCAGCGCCGTTGCTGCTGTTGGTTGCCGATGCATTGCCGCTATCAACGGCAGCTACCAGCTGCAAATCCTCATCAGTGTCGTGCGGTTCCAGTTCATCGCCTGCTTCGTGTCCCGCCTCATCGTCCTCGATGTCATCCTCATCTATGCTATTCTCTGGATGATAGTCAAACACTCCCGTTGGCTGCACTGTTGCCGATTTAGGTGCTTCCAACCAATCATCCAAATCCATGGAGGGCGGATGGGCCATAGGATTCTCTTCGTAGCCCTCGTACACAATAAGCAAGGAGCTGTCAAAGCAGAGGAACGTTAGACAAGGGAAACCACCAGAATGTATGCTATTGCTTACCAGGAGTAGAATCTGAAACTGGATTGTTTCTCGATGACTCGTCGCAGCTGCATCAATCGCTGCAGGATCTTACGTATGACACGAATGCGCAAACGAAAGCCATTGTAGAAGAAATCATGCAGTGCGGTCTTGAATCCAGATTCGTTTAACTCACGACCCCAGTACTTGTCCCGCTTGGCATACTGCTCCAAATCGGCCTGATAGGTTTGCATGCCGCATAGACGAACACCCAGAGATCCAGAGGTGCTTGCTGCACATTTGGCCATCTGCTTGGATCGCTTCTCTGCGGATGCATCGTCGCCATGCTGCCGAGTGCCCATCTTCAGGTCCAGGATGCAGGGATTACGAAACTGCGACGTAATATTCTCGAGCATCAGGAAGTCTGTGAAGCGAAATCAAAATCAACAATTAGCCACAATAAATTTCAAAAGTTCTGGAAGTTATCTTATTGATAGATAGTATAGATTGCTGTCCAGGTCCCGAACCAGGGCACAGATACTAACATTGCTTATTGGAGTTGTCAAGTTGCGAAATGCTCTTGATAACATCGGCCGCATTTCCATTCTTATGCACCTTCATTCTGCAAATAATCCAGGCGAGATGTGTGGGATTAATATGGAATCAAGCGGACATACTTATTTAAAATGCTGCAAACCCCATTTAGATGGCACAAATGAGTGTGACCTAAAACAAAATAAGCTGGAAGTTTCTGTTGTTTTTTTTTTGTTTTCCATTTTTGTTTAAAAAACAAACATGTTCTGTTCCATTGAAATCTAACAAAAACGAGTCTTCTAGCGAAAAGTAGTTAAAGATTTAATCTGATTAAATTCGTTTTATAAATTTTGTAGTTTGTGTTATTGTATTCACTGTAAAGTTCTCCGTTTTTATATTAAATGATTTATATTATTCAAAATCTAAATTCATTGAGAATCATATGGCAACAAATGTTCATTTATAAAAAACTAACAAAAATGTACACAAACTTTATTTATTGTGCATTCAGTGGAACAGATCATGCTACGATTATCCAATTGAAATTGAAATTGTCAAGAAAAAATACTCAATCTATATTATTGTATTTTATTGTAATTTGCATACCCAAATACCCGTTATGTTTGAGAGGGGCGAGTGCGTGTTTGTTTTTTGTATGCATTGCACAATCTAAAACAAAAATAAAATTCATTTCCATTTGCTTCGAATGCTGAATGCTCCAGTCAAGTATTATAATAAGAATCTACACAGACATGTAACGATTACATATGTGTGTGGAAATCTTTTCTTTTTTTTATTTCACATTTTTTTAAAATTTTTTTTTGAAAAGTAATGTTTGTGCAACAACTAATTGTCGGTGGACAAGTCTCCGGAACGGAACATTTCTACATACCTGAGAACTTCGTCACGCTTGCGCTTTGAGGCGCTCATCTTCCGGACAGGAACCGCAGCGGCCTCGTCCCGGAAACTTGGGGAGTAACGTTTGTCCAACTTGATGCCGCCCATAGAGGTCGCTTGCATAACGCCTGGAAATAGAATGGGACCGGCGGGCGATAAGTCTAAGGCTTATGAGTCATTCTCAGTGATTTTACAAATATATGTATAATTATAATTGTATGTAGTTTAGTATCGTAATGATACATTAATCTTGTGGTCCGGGGTTAAATGTTACGCAAAATGTGCAAAAGAGCGACTCGCTGACTTAAACACAAAATGTTAAGACATTAATAAGCTTATGGTTATGAATGGATACGCAACACAACAGACAAACATTTCTAAAGATCCCCAAATTGATGATTTTCGGACATTCCTAGAAATAGGCATGCAATGATCATTACATTCGGAAGGACAATGAACATCGAGGAGGAGTATGGGATACATATGGTAGATAGTGACTTATGATTTAGTTATTAGACCTAAACAGGGTGCAAATTGAGACCTAAGAAACCGATAATTAGGGAAAAATCAAGTGCAAAATTACTGTAATTCAATGTTATCAATAATTTTCCCTTGTTTTTTTGCTCGTGACCTAAAGCTATCTTAAAACCATAAAAAGTATACTTATAAGAAACTGAATAGCTTAAGGCTAGTTTGGAAACTAAGTATCGTAATTGTAATTGTGTCTGTAGTTTGCAATTAATGTATAGTTTAAATTATATAGTAAAGTTTAATAATAAAGTATAGTTATAGTATAGTATTTAAAGTTAAATATAATAGTATGTGTTTTTAATTCATACAAACCCGTTGAGGCCATTGTCTTTTTTGTGGCTTGCTTGCATTTCTAATCGGCTTTCGTACTGTGAGAGTCTCGGAGACTTTCAGTTCCAGAGACAGACAGAGCAGAGCTGAGCTGAGAAGAGCAGAGCAGCGGATCAGATCAGATCCGATTAGATCGGCAAGGCCTAGGGAGACGACGACGATGACACACACATGACAAGACAACAACAACGTATTGAAGGAGGGGCACAGCACGATGTGCGTTCTGAACAAACAAACACATAAAATAAACAAGATCTCTTGTTTTGTTTTCTAACAATAAGCAAGAAATTCAAAAATAAATTGCATTCATTTTATTTTTTTCATTTTTTTGTTGTTTAGTTTTGTTTAATAATAGTTTACGCTTTCATTCTGAACACTTAGTTACATTTCGATTCGATTCGATTCGTTGCGTTGCATTTCGTCTCCGAATTGGTTCAGCGGCAGATCATGAGCGGGTCTCTGTCTGTCAGGTCGGCACTTCGAACCTTTGGATAATACGAGCATAGAGCGTAGATATGTAGTGGCAACGGGCACGCCCCCAGATCCAGGCCAGGTACTGCCTGTACTGTTGTCTAGGGGCGTGCGTCTTTAAATTAACTAGGTGGTAACCAAAAAGATTGTAAAATTTTGGCATGCGCCTGTGACTGGCGACTTTAAAATTTTACAATCTCCAACGGCGATGCAATGTCGAAGGATTGGATTGGATTAACATAAAGAATAAATCTTTTTTTTGCTAGAGAAGATGTTGTTTTTTTTTGGTTTTGGTTTTTGTTGGTTTTGTTTTATTTTGATTTTGTTATGTGTGTTTGCGACTTACCCATTGCTGTCACTTCGCTACTAACTAAAAGTTCTTATGATAAAAGTGGTTCGGTTCTGTCTGTGTGTGCAGGTTGAACTTTTGGCCAGGCGCTTGGACTACTTCCAGGCGTCGAGTCAGACAATAATTGGGCATAGCAGCTAAAATATTTTTATTTTGCTTTTCGTATTACTATTACAAATATTTAAAGCTAGAATTTACCTAACGATACGATTACGATATGGTTCAGTCTTATATATTTTTCTTTCTTTTTTTCTCTTCATTTTTTTTTGTGATCTGTTTTTATTTGTTTTCATTTCATTTCATTTCAAAGCTTACAATCTACTGATATCACATATATAGGAATATAATACTTAAAATAAAAATGAGATTTTCAAATGCATTTCTGTTGTTTTTCTTTAACTAAGGACGATACAAAGGAGTAGATAAATTTTGTCTTTATTTTTGTTCTTTTGGTAGTTTGGACAAATGCGAAAAGTTAGTACAAAACAAAAGTAGAATAAATACAGCGACAGCGATTTCGGAACTCAAAACAAATGGCAATGCAAAACGTGTTCTTAAGGATATTCTCATATCATTTTTTCATTTTTTTTTTTGTTTTTTTCTTATTTATTTTTATTTTTTTGGCGTTTTTTTGTTGAATGTATGAGATAGAACAAGCTGTTAATTCGAAACGAAATATCTTATGAAGCGCTTCGATAGAATCGAGAATCGTTTTGAGTGATTAATAAGAGAATATAGTCGGTATCTTACCTTTGTACTTGGGCACAAACTTCTGTATGTCCTGCGGAATGTTCTGATAAAAGTCCAATTCCCGCAAATTCAGCGGCTTGATCACCGTCGACTGGTTGAGCAGCAACAGGCGTGTGTGTCCTCCGACCTGTAAACAACAAGTATAGATATTTTTCAGTTTCAGTTTCAGTCATAAATCAATAGGGCGTATCTCTAGAGTTTCCAAAGTCAAGTCAAGTGCTCGTCCGGTGGTCGTGTGGCCATAGCCATAATCTACAATATCTTATCGTATCTACGTCATGTCACCACGTCTTGATAGGCTGCTCATTATGTGTTGATTAAAGACGTTAATCTTTACGAGCTTAAACTTGTCACTAAGACTAAGACTAAGTCCAGTAAAAATAAAGGAGTCCAAATCCAACAAAACATATTAAATATCAGTCTAAATAAACAGTATGCCGATAAATAGACAAGAATATTTGTATCGAATACTCCGATACTTATACTTATAACTAATAACAGAGTTTCCCAATTTACTTTTAACTCAGTTGTAGTTGTTTTTTTAGTAAACATTATATTTAAATCTCTTGTAGCATGACGTAAAATTGAAAACTAAATGAAATCATATTATAAATAAGTTCTCAAATTTAAATACACATCAACAAATTCAAAAATGGAATTTGTTTGAACGCGATTCGTATTGCAATGAACTCAATTCGCCACAAACTCAAAAATGGATTTGGAAATAAGAAGAAGCCAGACCAAAGGACAACGGTTGCCCAAACTTCCCGTTCGACAACTGCTTTGAAAACTTCCCGTTCGACAGCTGCTTTGAAACCAGGGAAATCATCGAATTCTGTGTACAACTCAGTTGAGACTTCGGAAACTAGCTCCCACTCCCAGTTAGGGAGTGATAGGAAATATAGGAAAAATAGGAATCAAAAGGCCAACAGAATTTCAAAGGCCAATTCCTTGGAATTCTTCAATACGACTGACCGAAGAAGTGTCCGAATTTGTGACTCTTTGCATGAAGGTAGCTTAGTTCTTCAAACTAAGTTAGATATTCATATTGATGAGTTGTTCAAACTGCTATTTACCAAATCGGATTTTTTTTTGGAATTTCATGCGAAACGACAAACTACAGAGCTTCAGATGAGCGAGTGGAAAACCAATAGGGATGGACAAAAAGCCCGTATCGTAAGTATGACATTATCCCTACGTGCCAATGTTGGTCCGAAAACATCGAAAACCATTGAGGAACAGACTTTACGAAGGTGCAGCAATCCCGGTGAGCTTTATTCGATAGACATCAAGTGCACCAATGAGGGTATTCCCTATGCGGATGTATTTAACGTATTAGTGCACTACTGTCTCATTGGTGCACCCAACACGAATACCCAAATGATGGCCTATGTCTGTGTTAATTTCATCAAGCCCACTTGGGCTGTGATTAAAACGTTCATCATGAAGCATTCCCTGGAAGCCCTATCCATTTACTTTAGCGACTTGAAACGGGAGTTAATGAAGGAAATTGCCAAGTCAAAGGGCAATTGAAATAATCGATCTTAAACTTTGTATATCAATCGTGTGCCTAATCAAAATAAGTCAAATAAATAGAGTATTGTAATTGAGAATAACATCAGATACAAGAGAATTTAATAAGTGCTTTTAATTGGAGTTAGTAATGTAGCTCACCTGGTTGGAAAGTGGATGAAGTGCCACCTCATCTTCATTATCCACGAGATCCTTGCTGAGCTGTTGTGGGTGCTGTAATGTTTTCCTTTCCGCCTTTCCGCAACTATCGGCAACTGTCGTCTGTTGACTGACCGTCGACTCGGAGCATTGTCTTAGCCAGCATGGATGCTGCTGTTGCTGCTGTTGATGTTGCGACTTTGTGGGCGTAGAGCTACTGCTGTTGTTATTGCCGCCGCCGCTGCTCACCGATAGTTGCTGTAGATTAGCGGTTACCAGACTGCTGCTGCTGCTGGTGGCGCTGCTGCTGCTCCTAGGACCAACCACATGATGATGCTGGGGTGACTGTTGTTGTTGCTGCTGCTGCTGTTGCTGTTGTTGTTGATGAAGGAAGCTGGAACTGCTGGCGAATTGCAACTGGGATTGCAATAGATTTAGGCTAGTTGAGATTTGTGTAACCAATTGCTGCTGCTGCTGTTGTTGTTGCTGCTGCTGCTGCGGTTGTTGCTGTTGCTGCTGTTGTTGATGTCCATGGATGTGTTGCTGCTGCTGTATATTTGGAACATGCTGCTGATATGACGACAAGTCAGAATCTCCCATGCCCCAATCCCCCAAGAAATATACCATTCCCTGCCTCACGAAACAGTTTAACAAGTTCTTTGTTGCTGCTGCTGTTGTTTTTGTTATTTATGTTGTTGCTGCTGCTGCCGCCGCTGCAGTTTTCCCCGTTGCTCGTTATTCTAGTTGTATCTGAAACGATAAATGAGAATTGCATTACAATTGGGTTAAATATATGTGAAAATCCCCGAACGATAATCGATCGGAACCGGTTATGAATTATACTTATATACATATGTATATATGAGTATTCTCAATACGCACGCACCTCGAGAATCGAGCTGACATTGCACGCGATTGATTCACTGATCTCAGAGAGAGATCTCATGCACTTATGCATTCCGTTCCGTTCGGATGTCATGTGGGTTCAATGTCATTTCCTCATCGGAACACGGAATGCTACTATAACAATGAGCGAGTATGTTCCGGTTTTGATTGTGTGAGACTGAAAGATTGATTGATTGATCACTAATGATATAACAATGTCATATGATCCTCAAGAGAACTTTCTCTAACTATGAGATGTGTTTCAGAAATTTTCTGAGAATTTGAAGACATTCTGAGACATTCGGAAACAATGAAGCTTATAATATCAAGAAAACTGTTAAGTATTACTGTGTTTTTTTGTTTCAATATTAATTATATTCAATAAATTTAAGTTCTATATCAAAAATCTCTCATCTGCTGCATTTTAACACTTGAAATCAATAAAAGTTGGTTTAAGGAACATCCATTAAAATGTAGTTTAGCTACAGCTAATCAGCTGATGAACTCAATAGACTAATCAGCAAATCAGTAAAGTATAACAATCAATGAAGCATAATAAAGCATCTGAAGCGTAGTCACATTTGACGATCCACTTAGAGAACTTAGAGAACAATCTGCATCGCAATCAAAACAATCTGTGAACCATGGAACGAGTATAAAACTCGTACTCGTAAATATTAGAAGCGTTTAATGAAGCGTATTCTTAATTGAATTCCATTCCATTGCTTGGGCTCGTGCTCATGATCAGTCAGCCATGTTGCACGTGGGGATCGAGAGTGCGGTCATTGATTGCGATAAGTGCAGTTATCAACAATTGTTGTCGAATGTTAATTGAGTTATCGTTTGACAAAAATTACAAGCTACGACTTGCTAAAATCGCACTATGTGTAAATTGCGCATTTGTCTGGCTCCAAATGTGATGACACGCCCCAATTACACGCCCCTTTTCCCCCCGGGACCAATGCAAATGCAAATGAACAGAATCAACACAGTAGTCAGCAACAGACGTCATAAAAAGATATCAAACAGAATTCCAATGCATATATTTGCCAACAGTTGCTGCTGTAACTGCTATAAAACAGTAGACTGTTGAATCTGTTGTATCTGAAGCTACATCTATATCCGTATCTTTAGAGCTTAGTGTTTGTATCTTTATCTAGCAGCTACGTGCCTATTATAACTACCTACATTTACATTAGACAGCAGCGAAATCTGAGTTATCAGTGAAAACAATAGATACTTGGCTAGATAACTACTTTGGTAATTAACTATATTGATTCCTTGGGAATCACTTGGCAACTGTTTATGACAAATTGTGTTGTCATTGGCCCGGGGGGGGGGATCTTCTCGATAAGTACGTAATCAAGGTGTCATTAACTTGAAGCAGTCAACGTTCGGGCATTGTTCGCGTATCTGGCAACTGATCCAAAATGCTTATGAACTCAACAACGCATCGCTTATCGTTGTCTTGTTGTTGTTATTGTTATTGCTGTCCAAATCCATGAGCTATTCGTATTCGTAGTGTGTGTACTTGTATTCATATTTAAGCAATTTATTTTTAAAACACTTTTAGCTTAAAGTAACTCTTTGGCTATTTTTATAGCGCGTCAATTGCAAATGTCAAGTAAATGCGACACAACATCTGATGGAACACGGAACACACACACTCAAGGCTATATAATCGGTGCTAGAGGATTTTGCTTAACTATTTGATCAGTGTGATTTCATGAAATGTCGAGTGATTATTGAACACACTGTGAACTTCAGACAGAGAAAGTGTCAATTGCGACGCAGTTAGACAATGAGTCAGACCAACTGAGACAGACAGACAGACAATGGCAATCCTTATCAGAGCTAACCAAATTCTCTCGACTCACTTTAACTAGGCCACACACACAAATTTGGATTCACAGCACTTGAAGGCAATTAAAATGAAAGTAAACAAAGCCAAAAAACTTCCCATGCTGCACAGCAGTGTATATATGTACCAGTATATGTATATGTACACATATGTGTACATGGCCTAAAAGTAGGTCAAACCATAGCAGATATCAAGGCAGAAAGTCTGAAACAGCAACTGCAACTCAAACAGCTGGAAAGTCTCATAACTGAGAAGCCTGCGAAACCTTTAGAAATTTTAATTTAATAATCATTTAATTAAATATTCAACAATAATTGTGTGTAAGCTCTTAATCAAAACAATAACAAATGCGAAAAAAACACAAAAGCAGATCAAGACGCAAAAGCGTGACTGTCAGTCACAACAACGAAGCGAAGACAACAAAGATACAAATGTATCTAGATACTCAATATATCTATATACGATAGTATACATACTTTGCTCGCTTAAATTTCATTTTAAATAAATGTCTGCCAGACCTCTAATAACTGGTAGTCAAATTAAATAAAACAGTACTTAAATATAAACAATTTCTCTTTAGAAATAATGAGCATTTTCCACTCATGTAGATACTTTCCATTGTGTCTCGACTAAACTCTATGACTTTGGCCAATTGCAAGGAATTTAGTATACCTTGCCAACTTATTAACTAGGGTTTATCATAATATTTCGTACTATGCACGTTTATGGGACACAAAGTTCGCACTTGGAGTATCTTGACAGTCCAAAAGACAGCAACAACAATAGATTTGTGTAAATTGTTGAGTAAATGTTTATTAAATTCATTTAACACAATGCCAACAATTTTATACAATGTCCAAAGCTCCTCGCTCCATTGAGTTATATGCGAGTAATCAAATACTTGCCTCATTTTTCCACATTTTGTTATTGTTTATTATATACTTTAATTTGTTTTCATTTGAAATATACTCTACGTGCAAATAGGAAAATTTTGAAATTAGAGCAAATTCGAAAATCAAATTCCGCAAAAAAATAAAAAAAGGCCTGTCTAGAGCTGCTGTTATCAGCAGCTGATAAATGAGATCGAAAGCTGAGAGACAGAGGCTAATAACTAAGTAAATTCAGCATGGCAACAACAAAGTAAGAGAGAGAGAGAGAAGGAACAACAACAACAACTTAAAATATATTGTTTTTAAATAACTGCCAAAGAAAAATATAAAACACGCAAAAAATAACATAAATCTGAGGAATGTTTTTTTAAGAAAAGCGAGAGAATAAATAATATTTGTTTTTCTGTTTTATCTTATCATTGAATTAACTTAAACGAAACAAAACGAATAACAATAGCCTGTTCATAAATAATTAAAGGCAAAATCTTCAGTCTAGGCCTACAATAACACATATGTTTATACATATACATATATGTACATACATATATATACATATGTGTCATGTAGAAAGCCATATGTAGCGAATGGTGATAAAAGAGCGAGACACTTGAAACGAAACACACAAGAAGAGATTGCAATAAGTAATGGAATCGCACAATTAAAACGGTTATTAGTCATGCTTGAGTGAAAAGAAACATGGTAAATAGACACATAACAATTATGATGATCACATATCAATGTTCAATTTAATGGAATGTTTGTTTTTGTTAACTAAATTAGTTGAAATTCTCTGAATTTACATGACTTTCGGCAGCTGCAAAACAGAAACAAGTTTCTGATTTTAACTGTGTTGTTAATAATTTATTCACACACACACACTCTTGAATGCAGACACACACGCTCGCATTGATTATAAATTTCTGATATCAAAACAAAAAGCAGCTGTGGGACAGCAAAATTACTCGGAACTTGCCAGAGACTAGAGAAAATAAAAACAACAGTCGATGTCGATGACGATGGCGATGACGACAAAAACAACAGTTGGAAAACAGATAAAATACACGTACACTCGTACAATAAACACAAAAACAACAACAACAAAAATAACCCTATTCAAAACAAAAGATCAAGACAAATAGCAAAGAAGCAGCAGCGGCGGCGGCGATAATAAAGAGAAACAAATAGGGGAAAAAAACAACAACAGCACTTGAACTGACGATCAGTGTTGACAGTTTTAAAGCTAGATCTGACGATTTTTTATGATTATTGCTTATGAGTTAGTCGAATGCAAAAGTACCTAAGTAAACTTGGTATAATGTAAGCTCTATAATAAATAAACGAAATAATTAACATTTTCCTAATAAAAAATATACCTATTTAAGAATATTTGCTTTTCTAAAAGCCATTTGGTTTTCTAAAAAGTTGCCAGCACTGCTAAAATTTTGGAGTCGTTGTTACGCTCTTACTCTCAATTTCTCACTCTCTTTTGGTTCGTCTCCCACAATTACTCTCTCTGGCAGTTACTCTTTTGGCTGCTCTTGCGTGGCCGTTGCTGCCCATTTTTTTTATCGTCGCTTGCTCTTTGCTTGGCTATTTTTACAGCACACATCAAAAAATTAAATAAAGTTCACTAATACAATCACATTTGTGCACGCACACTAACACATTTACAAAGGGCACGCAACAGAAAAAAAAGTTTTCTAAACGTTTTTGCTTCTTGTTGGACAAAATTCAAATTTACCTTTTTTAGACTCCTATTCAGTTGTTGAAGTATTTCAATTATATTAATTAGGTTATAAATCAGTTTTCATTCACTTGCATGTGCCTACGAATTTCTCAATTCAATTTTTCACATCGAATTTGTATGTGAAAATTTCTGTGTTGTACAAATTTACACACACAGCCACACGCACGTATATACACTCGCTCTGGCCACACAGTTACACTTTGGCTTCTGCTTTGAATTTATGTACATACATATATGTAGTACATATACAATTTTAGCTTCTCAATTAAATTTGATTTTCTCACACGCGCGATTTAGGCTTATTTTGCGCGACTTGCACTTTATCACTATATTCCAATTCCAAATGTTGGAGACGTCCGTTTCGAGCGAGTTGAGAGAGTAAACTGAATGCAATATATTTTTCAGATGCTTTAGCAGGCAGAATTTAGTTGCTTGCTAGCGCTATCGACTAGTCAGTAATGCCAACGACCCATACACCAGCTGTGAGTGTAAGTGAGTCAACCATATAACAACGCAACACTTGTTTGGTCGCATCCGTGTGAGCTGTGAGTGCGAGCAGCGACGAGCGTAGCATTGTTCACGCTCTCAGATACTTTTCTAACAGCTGCGCTCTCAATTCTCAGATACTTTACCAGCTACTCTCTTTCACTCTCTTGCTCTTAAGAGCAAGTGCAGTTGCATTGAATTATAGTGCTGCCAATTTTTGACCAGAAAAAAAGCTGTTTCTCACGGGAAGAGAAGGCAAAAAAAAGCTGAAATAGTTTAGAAAAACCTGACAAATTTCAGAAAACAAAAAGCAGCTGAAAATTTGTAGAGAAAATTGTAAATATGGCTAAAAAAATACAGAATCCTGAATACCCAATTCCCTCAATTCACAAATTTTCCCGGCTGTTGGCCTTCAAAAACGACCGGATTTGACGGGAAAAAAGCGGATTTGGCAAGATCGTACACAGTGGACACTTTTTTAACGGCAATTGGCGAAGACACGAGTGATTTATTTTTTAAATGCAGCTAGAGATTACAAGGGGATTAATGAGAATAACATTTTGAACTGTAATCGAAATGTAATAAAAAACAAATTTATTGCAAATCTTGAAATCTAATTGCGCGTGTCAACAATTAACTCTTTTTATTTATTTTTGTAACTGCAGCAAAAAGAATAGAATAGAGTTTATTAATTTATTATTAGCTTAATAATGCGAATTCCAGAAAGACTGTAGGCTTACGACTCATAAATATTTATTGTAAAAATCTTTGCAAATTGTTTTTTCCTCTCCAATTGTTTGTCCAATAAAAATTCCATAACAAATATTTACTAACGGAAGCTAACGGGGGCTAAAACCCACCTCCTATGCCCTGTCCACGCCAGCAAAGCTTCCGCGTCGACTTTCTGAATGGTATGTGGGGGACCTAACTAATTAAATTGTGGTCTATACATAAACAGCTGTTGTTGACTAGCGAGCCACCTCTTATCGTTCACATCTTATCAACCTTACGCCATGTTCAATTCCACACTCTGTGGGCTATCTACAAAAGTCTACAAATTGGCAATACACTCAGAGATCGTCAGAAAGGCATATCAGTAACGGGCAGATTCCACTGTTATTATTTTAGCTTTGACTGAAAACGGAGTGTTGTCTCAGATTAAATTGCAATATTACTGATAAATAATTGTTAAAGCTAAGTAATTTTAGCTGTTATTAACTGTATAGTATAGTATATATATAATAAGAATAAATGCAACGTGAGTCAGGCAAAATGCGGAAATAAATAATATCAAGAGTTATTGACGATAAAAATATAGCTAGCTATGGTAGATTGGATATCTCTAGCCCATCTAACTTTTGATATAAAATAGAAAAATCTGTCACCTATACTCTACTAGTATCTAGTAGATACTATCTACATAAACTCATTTAATTTGTCGCATCTTTTAATTAAATGTCAACCCATTTCTTATAGAAAGGTTCACACCACAAAAAGATACAAAAGCAGCACTTGCAGATACAAATGCAATTGCAAATGGAAAGTGTTTGAGCCCATGCGGTGATATCGCCAGAAATAATAACAAAATCGCGTGAGCTAAAAAGAACCCGCTTTTGTATTTTGGCACGTTCCGGATATAAAATTGATGGGCAAACGTTTGTCCTGTCATGGAATGTCAGAGGGTAAAAGATATGCTAAATAAGTGACGCAACAATTTGATATTTTTACATCAAACAGACTAAAATAAAACAGACAGGAAGCCTACCACGACGAGACAATGGCTCGTGGGCAGCTGATAAAAAGAAAGAGAGAGAGAGATGAAATGACGCAGATTTCAGAAATACGCATAAATATAGTAGAGCAGAAAGACCTTTGCCTCTGCTTTCTATCCAAGTGCTGATAAGCAAGTTCACAGCATCGAAAGATAGTTTAACAGGCCATGTACTTGTAAAGTATATAGGATGCCTTCCATTTCACATTTAGCATTTAAACTTGGTGCCCAAGGCTATTTATTACAGTGTTTTTTTTTTTTGTCTTTTTGTTTTTCTGTGGCCATTGTGTCTGTGCCCCAACTGCATTATAATTTATTCATTCCGAAGCGCAGAGAGACGCTTGCTGGTGCTCTTTGACCCTGGGCAGGGCAGCCAAGTGGGCGCCGTTTGAATTGTTCAGTTCCCATTGTTACCAGAATTTGCATCCTTGACATTGGCATTGACATTCGCTATGGCTTTGGCTTTGGCTTTGGCTTTGGATGGAGGCTGCCACTGCAAACTAAAGGACCTTTCACCAAGCATCTCAGGGCTACAAATTGAGCACACAAAAGTGTGCCTAGTGATGGCAGACAAAGCGTGACACGAAAGGAAGTAATAGTGAAAATACACTAGTTGTCAGACAAGTCAATTTTGATGTCAAGTCAATTTTGATGTGAAATTCAATCGTAAGTGGCTTTTGCTTCTCACATATGTAAACTGCTTACTGTTAATTATTTATTTGTTTATTTTCGAGTATAAGTTCTGTATTTATTTACTTAAGCGCAACTTGGAAAATTGTGTATATCTTTGATTGAATTAAGTAAACAACAACTTGGATTTCAATCTATGTAATATTGGGAAACCCTTACTCTAATTGTATCGGTTTTAATCACTTGAATTAACATTTATAATTATTTTTAAAGAAAATCACCTGATGCACTAATGTGACTCACAATGTTGATTTAAGTAAAACCCCTTGTTGTTTTTGCATTGTCTCTTAATTATTTTACAAGTGTCATTTGCCTACTTAAACACAATATTTATTTATGTTTATTTGCAAATAATGTCTTGTGTTTGTCAGTCAAAAATATATACAAATGCATATATATGTTTATATATGTACTTTTTCAGGTATATGTACATTTAATCACTCACATTTTGCACGCTCATTACATTTCTTTAATACCCTGTACCCACTGAATATGGTTAAAATGAGGTATATATAAATACATAAAATTTAAAAATACGGAACAACAAACACTTTCCTGAATTTATAAAGTTTATCAGCATTAACAGTTCGAGTGACTGTCACGCCCTGTTACAGGGTATCATTCAGTCGAACACACTTGCCAAACACACTCTTATTTATGCATTTTTGCGCTTGTTTGGCTATCACATCTGACGTTTATTAGTCATCACCGCTAAAGCTATATAGTCGGCCAGGCCAATTCAGCTGACAGCCGGCCATCAGAGTAAAGGGAAGCTGTCATTTAAAATTTACGGTTAATGGGGGTGGAGCAGGGATTGTGGGTGATCAATGATCATGTTAGTGAAATCTTGTCAATCTTTGAAACGACTTTATTGTGCAAAATAGATTAAGTTTATAAATAGTTTTAAATCGACAAACTTATGCAAACATTGACAGACACAAGGGCTCGCCCTAATATAGAGTACTGTCTGTGGTGTGATCTGATTAATCAGACCTTCTCAGGGCCAATCAGCATGTGCCAGATGTGTGGCAACTGGAATAATATCAGGCACAGTTTTGCATCTCAACAGTGGCTTTTAGTAAACACTATAATTCAAAAACATTTTATATATGACCAGTTTTAAGATGCTTTTTTATTAGAAGAGGGATGTTTGACATTTTTTTTCAGCTGAAGTGGCTTAAAAAAGGACAGATCCATATGGAAAAGGCTTAATTGGCAACCCTGCATTTCAAGGACTTGGACTTTGCAGCCTGTATGTGGCACGTTTATCAATGCAAGACGTACATAACTGCAAGGCTATGTTGCAGGTTACATGGTTGCCACAACCTGACTGTCTCTCTCCCCTCCCGCTCTCACTCCCCATGGCGTTGTGGCATTGAGATGGCATTAGCAAATTGAAGCGCTGCTCTGTCAACATTGACATTGCCACAAACCAAACTCGTATGCGTGCAGAGTGGCAATTGTTTCGTTTTCCCTTCCCTTTCCTAATAATTTTTTTAATTTGCTTTTCCATTTAGTATTACTAGAATTTCCAATTTCCATTGCCACTTGACAAAACCAGCAGCAGTTCCACTCAGTGCCTGCCTATCTAAGTATCTAAGTATCTATGTATCTGTAACTGTATTAAAGGGGTAAGTGTACGGATTCGGGGGCAGAAATTTATTGAAAACACGCGCTTGTCGCTCGTTTAATTGAAAACAGACGCCGAATTGAGACAGCAATTGAAATTTGCAAATAACAATAAAGTTTTACCTATTTGTTTAGCCAATAATGTGACTCACAATGCAAGTAAATTGAGTGAATAACATCAGCTGCTTTCATTTAAGTTACTTATTGTGGAACTGATTTATTGTGGGTTATCTTACTCGTTAACGCTTGGCAACATAATGTTCTCAATGTTTTCTGCCTCTATTCTTAATTTTTTTAGGCATTTACTCAAATATTCTTAATATAACAGTTTTTCTTTCTTCCCCTACTTAATATTAGTATTATTACTAATATTTTTAAGCTTTTTTCAAAATGAAATTAACATAAATTTTTGATTGCTTTTTAGCCTGTACTAATTGTGTTTGAAGTACTCTCTATTCAAGCTTTTTTTGTTGTCTTTTTTGTTTATTGATTTTCTAAATTAATGTTATTTAAAAATTTAATAAATAATTGTGGCGATTTTGAAAAGTGAAAATATTCTAGAAGACTTTTATAATAAATTTTCCAAGTTCCAAATGACTTTAGTTAATTTGATTTCTTTATTATCAATAGTGAATTTATAATTTATTTTAAAGACAAATAATAGACTTTATAAAAGTTGTGCCTAAGAAAAAAGGCAAAGATAAGTGTTATGAAAAACTGAGAAAGTTAAAAATAAATATAAATAATAATTCTTGATGAATTTATTCATTTATAGAAAATCAATAGCAACACTGATTTGAAACTTTTATGTTTACAATTTAAAATTTTAGATAATACTTAAAAATGACTGATGCATTAAAAAATTCAAAATAACTACAAAAATTGATTTTTCACCTATTTTACATAACAGTTAAGGTCTCTTAGTCTAGTTTAATAATTGTAATTTGTGTTAATAGTTAGAAAGAAAGTCCCGATTTTGCCTTTCACGAAATATTCTTAATATAAATAAATATTTCCCATGCCTAGGACTTTGTTCACTAGAAGATATCTTGCGAAATTGTTGGCAACGTTTTTGAGAAATATTTAAAATGATATTAAAATACTTTTAATTAAATACCACAGTATATACATATGTATATGTATTAAGTAATAAGGCGTTGACATTTCAACATTAGTTAGTATACTCGTAGGAACCTCTAGAGTCTAGATGATGATACCAAACATTTCGATATCGTGTCGAAAGACCAAAATGACCATGACTTTGAGTGCTCTAAAGATAGAAAGGTGGCCAAAAATACGACATGAAAGAATTGTATAAAATTCAAGTAACTTAGCAAGAAATTACTCGACCACAAACTAAGCTGTCTGTAAGGTGTCTCTCTTTATTATCTTGACCGAAACGTCACATCGGCCACGAGCTGAAGCCGTGAACAACCACGACACTCGGACGCCTTGCCTTGCCGCCTTGGCATTGGGGCAAGTGGTCGCCAAAGGAGCTGGGAGCTGGCCGATGACAAGCGCCGGCACGAGGCGCGGTTAGAAACAATGTGTTTAATGAAATAAACACAAAAAAACCGAAAGAGAAAGAGAAAGAGAAAAAACCCATTTGCAATGGCACCCAACGGATTTTGGTTTAGAATTTTGATTTGCCGAAACTATAAAAGAGCAAACACTGACCATGCCAAACGAACTTTATTAGCAGCTGTTGCCAACTAAGCTGCCCCCACCACACACCTCACACCACACACACACCCGTGGGCGTTCTGGCAAATTGTTGGAAATGTGCCAAAAATGTATCCATGGCACGGCATGAGTAGCCGGCAAGGGCAAGCAGCACAGATGAGGCACAAATATGATAAATGTTTTGTTGATTCGTCACGCCCCCTTTTACTGAAGGGACAGCTCCAGCCCAAATAAGTAGGCAACAGTTAATAAAAGGCTTCCATCTCTGTAATTGCAATTATATGTAAATGATGAACTACATTCCACACACATGGCATGAGAGTAAAATTGAAACTACAAATAAAAACCAGAAAATGAAAAGAAGAGAAATTCATGACCGAATGAGTCAATGTCAATAGCAGATGCCAACGACAGCGAGTCGTGTGTCCCACATTATGCACGGGGCACATACATGTACATATACATGCAGACACCCCACATGAGGTAGCAAAAGTAATGTTTTATTTCTATTTGTATTTACTTATTTCTATTTTATATAATTCCCTTTTTATAAGCTCTTTTGGCAAACGGAAACGATATTGCGTCGCAAATGCGATTTCATTTACGCCGAAACTAAAAATAATGCTACCAAATCTGCAGCCAGACTATAATTATATGAATTATACTATAAATATTTGTATGTCATATGTACTTACCTATAGACACATACAATGTCTAAGTGTATTCAAGCTTATGTAGATCAAGTTTAATTTAATGCCAACGATAAGAAAAATAAATAAATACAAGAAATGAATGCGAGAGTTCATTAAATCGAAGTCGACTGCGAAATGCTCTACACTATTAGTTTATAGCCATTATAAAGTGTTTCCACGACATTGACTGACTATGTTTTATAGAAGAGTAGCATAACATTAAAATATCCCGTCGAAATCTTATAATTCAAATGCCTGACAGCTTGTAAGGAATTTTACGTTCCTAATTGCCAGAGAAAAGGAAAAACAAAGTGCAAATCATAGTATGAATTGCAGAATCGTGATGTTACAAAATCTATATACGTGCCCGCAAAATACTACAAATATATGTCTTGCATTTTGTATATATAGAAAACTAATACGACAGCTCATAGCTAAGTACTCGAATTATTGTTAATGTTGTGCAGTTTGGGGACCGTAAAATCGCAGTGAAAATGTTTGTTTTTCTTTTCAATTGCGTCAATGGCAACTACGTAGACAGAGAAGCTTTCAGAAAGGGGCGGGACCCGAGTCATTTGAAATGCCGTCGAACCAGAACCTACATCAAACCATCCGCATAGTGCGTATACGTAATCATCAGTCACAAAAACAAAAACAACAGCTTCAGATCGCTGCAAGCATCTATTCCTTAACTAAAATGAACTCAACTCAACTCAACTCATTCGAACTGAACTGAACTGAACTGTAAACAGATTTTCATTCACATTCGCTTTCGGTTTCTTCCGGCAATAGGTCGCTTCTTCATCTTTAAAATGACATAAACAATAAGATGCTTAGTCAGCTGACAGTAGAATATTGTTTTTTTTTTAAGGAAACTACTAAGCACAAAACGAAAACAAATGATTGATTCAATTGCCCAATTATGAAATTAACTTAACACCAGAACGGAATAGTTATGGGAATAGATTTAAAGCAAATTACATTAATTTTTCAAATTCATACAGTGATGCAAAATAGTTTATTTAGTATGTTGAAAGCTAATTATTGTTAAAACTTTTCACTTATGATTTGATGCAAGAAAATAAACGTCAAAGTTTTGTTTTATACTTTTTATGACACATGAAGTTGATTAAAATGTAAAACAGATATTAAATACTTGAGAAATTATTTTTTGGAACTCGGAATACCTTGACAGGGTCTGACAACTTTTACAAGGCGTTGCACATTGCATTGCAAATGAAATGAAATATAGAAGCCATTCTTTAGGCTGAAACTCATAACAATTTAGCAAGTTTGAGCATAAATCATTTATTAATTTTCCATAGGAAAACTCATGATTAATAAGGCATCAGCGACGCCATTCTGATGACGTGCATGATAAATTCAAAAAGCAAAAAGAAATAATGTATTATTTATTATTCATGCTAAAAGCACGATACAACTCAAATACTTATATTCGTTAACAATTTATGTATGCATGTTTAAATGCTCAATAAGCATGTTTATCATTTAAATATTGAAATAGATATCAAAAGAATTTTTCAAAGCAGCTAATGAAATCATTGAGAAATAATTTTCAGTTAAGTATATAAACTTACTATATTTTCTGGCATGTCAAATCAATTAAATTTGATATAATTTGCCAAGTGCGGTAAAAACTAAAAATTACCACATTCATTATTTATTCAATTACAGATTGCGCACACGTATAACATTTGCTAGCTTATTTATAAGCATTTAGAATTTCAAATATTTATTTTACAGCACTCGCACAATTTTTGCCAGAGCAAAAGACTCATGGGTTTTGTGTTAGGAACGTTGGGGCTGTGGGCTGTGGGTTGTGGGTTGTGGGTTGCGGGCTGTGCCTTAAAGTTCAAGGACGCCCCAGATTTCATTCTGCATAAATTCAAGGAAATGACCGTATCAAAAATTTATGAGTTGCTTGGGTGAAGAAGTTTTATATACCCTATAAAAGGGTTAACACTAATAAAGCAAATAAAGATTTCTCTATATATATACTTATATATAGTTCTTAATAAGTCGAAGAGAAGAATTACTATGTGTTTTTAGATAATAGGTGCACAATAATTAAAAATAGTACATATTATGTATATTTAGATGTCAATATACAAAGGGCACAGTGTCTGTTGGTCGACGAATACGGACTAGAACAATCTGGCTTGTTTATGTTGCGGCGGATATTTCAGATATTTTATGAGCACACAAAGTGTAAATGATGGTCCAAAGAACTAACCTGGCTACCTTCTATTAAACATTAAACATTCACTTTCCAAAGTGGCTTAATAACAGATAATCGTATATAAATGAATGTTCAGTAAAATTCACTCCAATTCCTAGAAAGGAGTCCGCTCTCTAACCGTTTTTGCATTATCGATTTTCTGAACTACTTAACACACTCATGTATGTATCTAAATAATAATATATGCACAACCGTATAATTATTTAATACCTGGGATTGGGATTACCCACATAGTCGTACACGTAAGCAGCCCAAAGTCACGCACCTCAGCTAGAATTGATTTAATTCTTTACCCCATGGTTAGATCGGGGCAAAAGTGAAATGGAATCGGAGGAGCTGCTTATCTAATCTTTGTCTAGGGGTACAAGATAGGCGCCATGTCGTGTTAAAAGCTGTCGTCATTAATAATCAAAAATTGATGGGATTTCTGATGTCAATATTTCGCATAGTTTAATGGATACGCTGAAACCTTTTGCTAATTAATAATAATTATCAAATTGGACAATAATATTGACACAAGGAATCCAGTTTATATGAAAGTGTGCACTTCAGATTCTTATCTGATAATTATTTATAGACCCTAACAAATGATGAAGCGTGTGTCCAACCATATCTCAAGTCATTCCTGCCAGTAGAACTGCAAATAATTCTTGATATTTCATTAAAATTTAACAAAATATGCAATTGCGTTGTAGAAACTGTAAAATGGCCTAGATTCTAGAATATACCTTAGGGTCGTCGATTTTGATACACATATAGTACATACATATGTATGTACGCTGCGCACTTGGGAAGGGAGAGTGACGCATTGGGGACTCCAAATGCTAAACCAAACAAACAGAAATTTAACAATGTTAACTCCACCCACTCCACAAATGTTCCACTAGATGTTTGAACTGCGTATTTTCTTTGCCCTCACTTGGCTAATAGCTACATAACTACGCCTCATTGAAAGGGATCCCATTACAGGCCATTATGCAAACTTTGTAACCACAGCTGGATTACCAGATTTAGCGCTCTGATGGAGCAAATAAATTGAAGCAAAACTTGAGATATCGAATTTACAACGAGCATTATACAAGTACGTAATTATTATAATGGTGGAAAATACACGGATTTAGAATCTCCATAATCAGTCGCAATATTATATCAGAGAGGAATGTGATAAATACTATTCGATACGGTTACGGTTGATTTGGCTAATACAATAATTTATTTAATGTGAAGAGCTATAATTTTCGTTTTGAAAACAAAAGAGTTCCAGCAATTTAAAATCTTTTGGACTACTTATAAACATCATTTCCAGACCATTGTATATGAATATTACAATTTTGATGATAGGTAAGCTCTCGCCAGTGGAAAACAAAGAGAAGCAACTGTTTAATTGTAATCCCCAGCATGATATGTGCTTTGTCGATTGCCGGTTTGACACGTGTCTCTGACACGGGAGAATCGATGAGTGAAGCGACCTTGACTTGATTGGTGACGTGCTCTCTGATCAATTGTTTTGTTTTGTGTTGTCGGGTTTTTTTCTGGCTCATTTGTTACCGTCCAAGCTGTACTTATACGCAATAACAACAAAAGAAACCCAGAAAAGCAGCTTAAAGTGGATGGGTAAGAAAATGGTAAACAATGGGTTTATCTATAATGTAGTTATTTAATTTTATTTGCAATTAAAACAGTTTTTAGTATTAATCAATGCCCAACAATGAAAACCAAGCCGAAAAATGTAGTCTAAAAATTCCAGTCCGTTATCCAAAACATAATCGAGCGACAAAGATGTCGCTGGGTATATTAGCCACAATGATAAGCTTTCACATGGTCCATAGCCATACATATATATGTATATAGTATCAATTATCAATGTATTTCATATTTAAAGCATTGCGGCTGCTGGCTTGCTGTTGTCTAATCCTAATTCTAAAACTTAAATCTAAACGGCAATTAGTTTATTATTACGATTAATATTATACAATTTTCGCCGTGTACAAAATTCGAGAGTACGAGCGATGGAACTACTACGAACGAAGCTACAATGACAGATAACTAGGATTGCAATGGATGTCTTCTAATAATAAACTATTAAAATATAAGCTAGTATAAAAATATATATACACATATACACACAAATAAATACATATGTATATTTACATATATACACATACGTATATATTGATGTATGCATAAATCTGTATAGGATCTATATGCCGAGCAGGCACTCGGAATTGCCGATAGCGGCAAACTGCGTTGGCTACGCCTGCGTCACAAAATACATTTCACCGGAGGAACCAACGACAACAGCATGGGTATCACCAGGAGCACCGCCCGTGCCGCCAAGAGCGTTTGGAGCAGCAGCAATCATGCTGGAAATGTCCGTACCATTGCTGACAATGCTGACGGCACCGCTGAAGGCAGCACTTGAGCTGGTTGCAATTAATTGATCACTGCTGTTACTCCCATGATCCGTATTCTCGACATGCTGTTGCAGGTTGTCAATGTTGTCGTAGAGTGTTGAGCATTCTCCGCACTTGTAGAATGGCTCAACGCATTCCGGATGCTTGCGTTCCACGTGCCAGCGCAGATTGGCCGCATTTGAGAAGTTCTTGCGGCAATTGGCGACGCCACAGCAATAGGCACGCTGCTGGTGCGTCTGTCGATGTCTATAGAGGATCGCTTTGGACTTGAACGTGCGATTACAGATATTGCACAGTGGTGTATTCGTTTCCGCATCGTGCGTCTTCATGTGCATGCGCAGCATGCCTGGTCCCTTGAAGCTCTTCAAACAGATCTCGCACTGCGGCTGCTTCTTGCAATTGGCCCGTATCCAGTTGGTGTGGGAATGCATGTGATTCTGCAGTCCCTTAAACTGGCGAAACTCGGTGCTGCACAAATGGCAAATGTAGCGTCCAGAGCCGAGCGGAGATGTGTGTTGCCTAATAAATTCCGTCACCAGATTGGCATCAATCTCGTAATTATCATCGGCACCCGCTGCCGCAATCACAGAAGCTGTTTGCACCAATTGACGTGAGTTGGCCGCTGCAAGCTTGCTGCTTATTGTGGGTGGACTGTGCTGATGATGATTGCAGGGCTGTTCCACAAGATTGGTATGCGCTTGTTGTTGTTGTTGGTTGCCACGACGAGCACGCTTTGCCGAAGTGGGCGTGGGACTGGGCGTACTACTCACTTGCAGTGGAGGCGCCACCAGTGTGTCCTGACTGAACTCTACCACAGCATTCTCTAGCGAGATGCTGTGCAGCTCAACGGACTGTTGCTGTTGCTGCTCCTGTAACTGTTGCTGTTGGGCATCGACGTCGATGAAGGCCTGCTCAATGTCACTGGCACTGACATCACCATCGTGGGGTTCCATAATTGCATAGTGCAGTTCATCATCCACATCACCACCCAGGACACCATGGTCCTGATCATCCGTTATATACTCGCAGTCATCTACAGGTGTCATGGCATCACCATCCACTTCTGCATCTCCATCGTCTAGCATATCCTCATCATCCAGTTGAATCTCTTCAATAATGAAGTTGTCATCGTCATCATCCTCGTGCTTTACACCATCTTCATGATGCAGCAGCTGTTCGTCAAAGTATTCATCTTGCTCCTGCTCCTGCTCGTGTTCCTGGGTTTCGCTCTGCGTGAGATCCTCGTCAATTAACACCTGATGGTGTTGCTGATGCTCTTTGAGAAAGTCCTGCTGTTGATCATCATCCAGCACAATTGTCTCAAATGTATGACCCTTGCCATCCAGCTGCTCATACACTTCATCCAGCTCCTCATCATCCATTTCGCCATCCTCCAGCAGCTGCACATCCGCATCTGCTAATGAAGCCCCGCTGCTCGCCGTACACATGTCCGTCGTACTATTCGTTGTTGTCACCTGCGCCAGGGAATGGCGCTGTGGAACCAGTTGGACCAGTTGTAGCGTCTGTGTGCCATTTGGTTGCTGTACAATCTGCAACGTTTGTCCGTTGGGAGCCTGTAACAGTTGGGGCAGAAATTGTGCTTGTTGTGGCGCTGTTGCAGCATTCGTTGCTTGGTTTTGCGGGCCTGTACTTATAATTTGCGCCAGCTGCGGCGTCACAATCTGTGTCGTTATAAACTGGCCATTAGGCAAGAGGATTTGCTGTGCTGTTGTCGTGGGCAGAAGCTGTGTGGGCGCGGGCTGCAGTGTGGGCAACTGTATTTGCTGCATCTGTTGTTGTTGCTGCTGTGTCACCAGCGGTGGAGGAGGCGGCGGTGGCGCAGGCTCTTGCAGTAATTGTGCCGCCTCCAACTGCTTTTTGGACTGACGGGAGGAGCCTTTACGCAAAAGAGGCTTTAATTTGGTCTTCGCTTGATGCGGCTGTAAATAAAATTCAAATTTCAGTTATACTTCATTTAACAATTATAAAATAAAATATTTATTTACCTTTTGTTGCTGCTGTTGAGGCTGTTGTACAAGGAAAATAGGTGGCTGTTGTTGTTGCTGTTGTTGATGCTGCTGCTGCTGTTGTTGTTGCTGTTCTAGCTGCTGCTGCTGTTGCAGAATTTGTTGCTCCAGCTTTAGTTGCTGCTCTTCCAGTTGCTGCTGCTGCTTGAGTTGCTTCTGGAGCATCTTCTGTTGCTTGCGCTCCTGCGGTGTCAGCGTCTCATCTTGGCCAAAACGCACCGTCAGAGTCTTGATATACTCCCGCAATTCCTTGTCACTGCGCTCCACGAGCGTCTTGAATGCATGATTCCGACTGACCGCATGGACGCACTGTACGCAGATTTTATCGGGCCAACCCTCAGTGGGCTCCACACGCACGCTGGTGCAATCCATGAGCATTTCTGGCACCTTCTCACTAAATAGGGGACGCATTTCCTTGCGTTCCGAAATGCATACACGACAGATTTTGTCCAATTCCAGTACCTTCTTGCGGTCCATCATATCTGGAGCTTCACGATGTGCTTCCTTCTATAAACATAGAGATATTTACCACTTGTTGCTTTGAAAAAAGTACACAAGTATGAGAATTCGCTGATAACAGGCCCGTTCGAAATTGGCGCTTCAAATATTCTGGCAACGCTCTGCACTAACACTCTGGCCACTTACCGCTACCGGAGCAAGCGAGACAAATATACTATCGACAAGACACGACAGCGACGACAACTAGTTATACACAATTTAGCGCCATCCTGGTATTGGTGCGAGTGAAAAATCATATTTTAACTAACTTTCGCAGCAAAAGAAACAAATTTATTTTGAACTTCGTGTTTACGGACTTAAGTCTGGAGCTACAGCTATTATTTTTCTCATACTTATTGCACTTTGTTTCCAGGTGTGTAATATGCACTTCACTTTTTTACTTACCCAAACCCAATTTATATAATTTGTGTGGGCTCTCTTCGTTTTTGTACGATATTCGACATTAAATTCTCTTTAAAATGGCCGCGTCACACAATTTCCAAACGAAAAATGCAAAAATTTCACATTTTTAGCACCGACCGCAAGTTTGTTTTGAAACGATGCGAAACAAAAACAAATGGGGCACCAGTTGGTTATTCTGGCAAGTAAATGAAATAACTAGACTTCGACCAGTGCCAAATTAATAAAAATTCGATGAATGAAATTTCTCTGCAACCGCAATAGTGCTGTTTCTGCTTTTGTCTTCTTCTGTCGACTGCAGAATGCGCGAGGCAGTTGAAACGACGATTACCCACACACTGGCGTCACACATATATAGCTCTCTTTTTGTTTCGCCCCGTCTTCTCTGCTTGTGTGAGTGAGATATGCGTATGTGGCGTGACCGTGGGTTCACTCTGCTAACTCGCTCAAATAAAAACAATTTCTGGTGCTACCCAGTTGCTTTAAACCAGAAAATTAGCGTATCTTAAGCACAATTTATCATATTATTATAATGTTTTTATTCTTGAGCACCATATTAAAACAATGTCAATCAATTTGATATATGAATAAATGGTATCATTTCCTATCCGCTCCGAAAAATGTGTTTGGTATTGTTATTGTGAGGTGGCGTTTAGGGATATATTTTTGGTATTATTCCGGGAAATTATTTGGCGCGCAGTTTTAATTAAATCTTCATTTTCTCTAAACGTGAATCGTCTTTAAACATTTTTAATCACAGCTGAGATTTTCCGTTCAATTTGCTGAATAAGTTCAATCGATAATTTTTGAATCGTGGACTAAATCAGTCATTTAGTTCAGTTTTCTAACTCGAAATAAAAGAAATCCGCTTTAAATTTTTAAATTTATAATTAATTTGGTTTGCTTTAATTTAATCTTCTGCTTTTAATAAATCAATTTTATTTATTTGATTTGAAGAAGTTTAAATGAGAATCTATCGATATCGATATATCAATATAGCTTTAAGACCTTTTTGTAATAGGTGGCGCTTTATTTTAAAAATTGAGCGCCCGTTAAGCTTAAAAATATTGACTTGATTGTTCAATTTAAATTTGTGCTATGCCGTTTATTTTGGGTGGGTGCATGTGTGTGTTGTGTGTTTCAACTTGTAAAATATTTGTTGCTTGGAATAATTTCAGATAATGAAGACAAATTATAAAAAAAAAATAATTCACCAATGCTTGTTATTAAATGTTGATTCTTTGATTTCAATTTGTGCACAATTTAATTGCAATAATTGTTGAGAAAATACGTACAATTTGTTTGTGTTTTATATCACAGCACCGAAAAAAAATTAATTTATCCTTATTCCTTGCGAGCTCAAAGGTCTGCACCGGACGGCAACTTAATTGCTTCTGAACGGTCCACACAACGCAAGCGGCCAACTAGCCTCAGCAGCGGCGCAACAGTTGAGAGAGAGAAAGCGTCAAGTACAAGGAGACAGTTGGCAACAGCGAACATACACACGCACACACTCTGAACCGTTTTACAGCGAACAAACACACGCACACTTTCTCAATCGTTCAACAGCGAACATACACACGCACACACTCTCAATCGTTCAACAGCGAACATACACACGCACACACTCTCAATCGTTCATCAGCGAACATACACACGCACACTCTCTATCGTTCAACAGCGAACATACACACGCACACACTCTCAATCGTTCAACAGCGAACAAACACACGCACACTCTCAATTGTTCAACAGCGAACATACACACGCACACTCTGAATCGTTTAACAGCGAACAAACACACGCACACTCTCAACCTAGGATCGCTCACAACGCCTACTCTCGCATAGCAAGAGCTTCGCTCACGTTGCATTTGTATGGGTGTAAGCAGCGCTCGTGAGCGAAGCTCTTGCTATGCGAGAGCAGGCGTTGTGAGCGATCCTAGGTTAAGAGTGTGCGTGTGTTTGTTCGCTCACAACGCCTACTCTCGCATAGCAAGAGCTTCGCTCACGTTGCATATGTATGGGTGTAAGCAGCGCTCGTGAGCGAAGCTCTTGCTATGCGAGAGCAGGCGTTGTGAGCGATCCTAGGTTCTTTCGTCGCTTGCCACCCACTTTTCCGTCTAAGTACACGCCACTTGCCCGCCACTTTTCCGACCAAACTAGCATTAGTGCGCTTTTGGCCTTCGAAGAAGGTGGACGCGGTAGATGTTAAGCGCTGCGCTGCATCGTTTGCCGGATAAATGCTGTGTCAACCTTTGCTGCTGCACAATTTAATTTCTTTTTAAATAGATTCTTATACATTTGTTGGTTTATAATAAATTTAAGAAAACAAAAAGGTTGAATATCCTTGCAAATAATTCAATAATCTTAACTCTTCCTATTAATTTCAGCGATGTCGTGTTTGCACAGATTGTGGATCAAGAACACCCGGCGGAGGCAGTTCATCTCGATGGCATAGTCATTATACGATCTGTGACTCGTGCTATCAGCAGAGGAACAAAGGATTCTCTTGTCCAATCTGCCAAAAAGCGTTTTGAGCAGCAGCATATAAGGAAATGGTAAAATGTAATAAAATACTGAATAAGTTCATTTGTTCATTTCGATGACCCGTTCATTTGAACTTATTCAGAACGATACGACCCAACTATAGGTGCAATCAGAAATTTAGATTTATGGTTTATTTTGCATAATGTTTCCTTTAAGATTTCGACTGCTGCGGCCGCTGCATAGCAGCTGGAGCTACTCTAAACGCAGTTTCACTCATCAAAATCTGTTGGAGCTATCGGAGCGGGGTTTTTTCCAGAGTATTTTTCCGGACACAGCAGCGTAAGCTAATGTTTATAAAGTATGACTCTATATTGTATGAAAAACACATTCTTTGCAGACCAAAGATGAAGGATTTGTTTAAAAGTTCACGTCAGAGCATCTATGCTGGATTTGATCCCACTGCAGACAGCCTGCACGTTGGAAACTTGCTTGTGATAATGGGCTTGTTGCACTGCCAGCGCGCTGGACACAACCCGATTGCGTTGGTTGGTGGAGCCACCGGTTTAATTGGGGACCCGAGCGGACGTAAAACGGAACGCAATCAATTGGGCCAGTCTGTTATTGAGACAAACCTGGAGGCAATTGAGCGACAGCTTCGAAAAGTATTCAAGAATCACGAGGACTGTCTGTGGGATACAAAGAAATACAGTTCTAAGCTTGCACCTCTCACGTGAGTATTATTTTTATATTCTCCTCGAATATTTGTATAATAAAAGTCTAATAATTTTCTTTAGAATCGTTAACAACGCAGATTGGTATGCGAATTTAAGTCTAATCGACTTTGTTGCCAATATGGGACGGCATTTCCGCATGGGTTCAATGCTCTCAAGATCATCGGTTCAGTCTCGTTTAGAGTCGGAGGATGGAATGAGCTTCACGGAGTTTACATATCAGATCTTTCAGGCCTACGATTGGTTGCATTTATTGCGCAAACACAACTGCTGCTTTCAGATGGGCGGCTCTGATCAAATGGGCAATCTAATGACTGGTCACGAATTGATAAGTCGGGTTGAACGTAACCGGGAAGTTTTTGGAATGACACTGCCAATAGTCACGAACGAGGAAGGTGACAAGTTTGGAAAATCGGCAGGAAATGCAGTATGGCTGGATGAAAATAAAACATCTCCATTTGCATTGTATCAATTCTTTATGCGTATGCCAGACTCTGAAGTGGAGAAGCTACTTAAACTGTTCACGTTTATTCCCTTGCCTGAAGTTGAGCAACTAATGCAGGAACACAACAAGGAGCCAGAGAAACGCAAGGCTCAGACTCTGCTGGCAGAAGATGTGACCTTGCTTGTTCACGGAGGTATATAATCATTTAATTTCTATATGAATTATATTCTAATTTTTATAAATCCCAGAACATGGCTTAAAGCAAGCGGAACGCGTTACAAATGCCCTATACAAAGGCAACGTAGATGGTTTGGCTGAGTTGAGCCTTGCTGAAATTAAACAAACATTTCAAGGAGCCACAATGGTCGATATACTCACCGAACCTGGAATGTCCATTATACAGCTGGCCATGAAAGCCAAGTGTTTTCCCACAGAAAGTGAGTTTGTTCTTTAGGTATAAAATATGTAAACTAATGTAAATAATCAATTTTAGCCGATGCAGTGCGCATTATTAATGCTGGTGGCTTCTACATTAACCAGAAACGTGTGCAGAATATTGCAGAAGTCATTACTACCGGCATCCATATACTCCGAAACGGAGTATCCCTATTGCGTGTGGGTAAACGCAATTTCTACATTGTTAGATGGCAACAGTGATAAAACGCATACAATTGTTGTTATTGTTTTTGAATACATAAGTTATATTTAAATACAAGTTAAGAGTCTCTAAAGTATGGTACATATAAGCATGAATGTTACTTTCCTCTTGGCGCTGGATTCTTACGCCAGCGCTTGCGAAGCAGCAGATCCTTGGCTTTATCTTTTTTCAATTCTTTGTCGTAGAATTTGCCACTCTTTGTAAATGTCTTATCTTCGTTGCGCATCTCTGCCAACTTACGATTCTTCTGTTTGATAATGTTTTTCTTGTTGGCCGATTTCTTTTTTCCCGCCTCGGATATTTGCACCTTTATTTTCCTACCCTGTAGCTCTGTGTTGTGCAATTGGAAACCATGTTGAAAACTTTTCAAGTCTGCCATTTCCACAAATGCAAATCCACCACGACGTTTTTTGGGTATACGTATTGATTTTACGGCACCAGCAACTGAAAAGTGCGACTCCAAATCATCCTTTGTAGTCTCAAAGTTCAGATTCGTCACATACAAAACGTGTCTGTTTAACTTTGAAGCCCCACGCAACAGAGTATTCAATTGGTCACTGGTTATATGACCATCGACATTTGACTCTTCTTCCTCGGACGCCGAAGCTTCACTGCCATCTCCCGCAGGTTGAGTACCTTCTCCATCGATGACTTCTTCAGGCTTCTCAGATCCATCTTCATCACTGCTGTCCGAATCGCTTTGATTTTTTGTGGATTCCTTGTCTACATAAGTCCCTTCAAAAATCTCCTTGCGTTTCTCGTCATCGAAGTTACCCAGAAGATCGGCAGAATCATCGTTGACTGTCCTACGAATTCTTTTGGGCTTTACATGTAGCTCCACTTCGTACTCACTCCCAGATTCGGACTCGCTTTCATTCCCCGGCATGGTTATTCAAAATAAACACAATCAAATCTATATTAAACAATGTTCAGCACGTGTGATTATTAACAGCTGACAGAACAGTGTGACCAGAAAGCAAAACCGATTAAGCCGCCGGCCGAAGAACCATAATTTCAATTTCATATGCAGTTTATAGTACAATATTTTCCCAATCGACAAATGGGAGTGCCCCTAATTTAAACAGTTGCTGAACGAGAGGAAAATTTAATAAACCGGAATGTTTATTTAACAAGTATGCAAATCTAATTATTTTGTGTCTAGATTATCTAATTATCTAATTATCTAAGCAATTTACGCATCTTTATCTCTATTAAATTACTTTAGTACTTGGCTACCAGCATCTTCTTATGTCTGTCTTTTTTATGTCTGTCTCTTTATTAACCGCAAGTATCACAAGTCTAAACACTTTATTAATTAGGAATGATACTTATTGTTTTCAATTAAATAATTTATTCAAACCATGGAAATTGTTCTTGTTTAGTCTCTGGTTATAAATTATGGGGCTTACTCCAAACACACTGGACACTTGTATATCTAGTTTCTTATGAAATTTAAGAGATGACCGTTGAAAACACCAACAACTTAATAATCTGATAAGCTAATGAGCAAAACAGTTAGATTATTGATATAAAAATGCATTACAAACGCTTAATGACTGAAACGTACTCTTCTGCTTAAATAAAAAAACCTTTTAAGTCGTCTGGCCAGTTTAGGAATCAATTTGACTTTTGGCAAATGAATATAAAAGCACAGCGTAATTGTATATGTCATTAGTTCTGTTTTATACTCTGATAACAACTAACTACTTATCTCAAGATGAAGTTTGTGGTAAGCGCTTATTCAAAGCTTATCAAAAATACAGAAGTTAAATTAATATTTGTTCCTTAGATTGTCCTTGCATGCCTTTTGGCCGTCGCCTACGCTGGTGATGATAGGGGAGCCGTTGCCACTGGAGAAAAGGTCGAGGTCAACCCCGATGGCTTCTCTTATTCCTTGGATACTTCCAACGGCATTTCCCTTAACCAGGAAGGACATTTGACTAATGACGAAACCAATGTAGTTAAAGGTTCTTATAAGTATATATCTCCCGAAGGACACGAAGTTGAAGTTCACTATACCGCCGACGAGCACGGTTATCACCCAACTGTTGTTAAGTCTTAAAATGTTTTAAAGATAATACCGTCCAATAAACCGCATGAACATCAAGAACCTTTCCACGTTTTAAGAAAACAGAGTTTGTTAGGAATTTAGAGGGCATGTCATGATGAAGTCATGATTCAAAGTCTCAACTTTTCAATTTAAAAAGGACATTAGTGATTTAGTTTTGATTGGCTTAAAACTGACTTTATTGTAATCAAAACGTAATCAGTTGAAAGAATCCCCATACTAAATTGGTTCAAAACTGCATCGCAAATAGCGCCAAAATTATCGATAGCAATATTATCGTGCAAAAAGGTATCATCGCCAGAAAATATCTATCGATAATATAAATAATTTTTCAACAATTTTGTTGCAACTGAAATAAAATTACAAAAAATTGAAACAACATAAAGATAGAACAGTATGGCTTCGGAGTGTACTGCAATGGATAGCTCCGAGCACGAAGATGTGGCGTCGACTGAAACTGCAGCAGAATTATCTGCAAATAAATCCCTAGTCACGTCAGATTGCGACGCCGGCTTAACAGTGCAGACTGAAAAGACGGACTCCGAGATTGATGTCAATAAGCCAATATCTTTAGATGAAAAAGAACCATCAACTGATGGAGATATTTCAAATGCCAAAGCATCTTCAAGTGAGCCTGAAAAGAATCAAAGTGGAGAATCAGAAACTGGCAAGAGCACTGCAATAACTACGGATTCAAATGCTGATGAAGATGCGGATGCAAATGTAGATGCAGTTGCAGATGCTGATGAGAAAGATAAACATATTATAAGCGAAATATCTTCCATGGAAAGTTCGAAGGAAGATACTGGATCTTCGATCGAAAAACTTAACTCAACTAAGCCAATTGAAACGGATTTAGACAGCAGCATTGAACTTATTAGCAGTCCGGTCACTGACGATGGAGATGATATTGAAAAAGAGAAGAACTCCATTGAAGAAACTCATATTCAAACATCGAATGATGGCACAGAATCTCCAAAAGCTAATGAAGAGTCAATTAAACCAATCGAAGTTTTGGATTTGGATAGCAGCATTGAAATGATTGAAAGTCCCGTAGCTGCGCCAACTTCAACGAACGTTGAAGAATCAATCGTTGACGAATGTGTTCCAAAGAAAAAGGAACGCGTCCTCGACAGCGACAGCAGTATTGAACTTATTAGTAGTCCTGATAAAGATGCTTCTGGTGATTCCTCGAATAAGGATTCACTTGCAGAAAATATTGAATCCAAAATACAACCTGAATCAGAATCAAAACTCAGTCAAGAAAAAGAAGTGGAGCAGGAGCCAATGGCAGTTGAAGAAGATACTGATAGTGTTCCAACAAATATCGGTTTAAATGAAATCAAGAAAGATACATTCAAAAATGAGATAGATGAATGTCCCCCTAAAGAGGAGAAAATACTTGTACCAGAAGAGAGTCTTCAAAAAATGGAGCCCATGGAAGTAGATGAAACCATTAATGATGCCATCAAAAAAGAAGATCTTAAAACGGTAGATATAAAAGACATAAATGTGGACGATTTGGCAGAGGATAATGAAGTCTACTATAAGAAAGATTGTCTGAACTGTAACTGCAAGAGGACCCATAAACAATTTGTTTGTGCATCTTTAGCAGCTCTTAATTACTATAAAGTGCCCAAAAAGGCACACAAGAAGCAGTACATTTGCATGGATTGCTATGACGCTGCCATTTTCGTATACGAGGTGGGTGTTATCAGATAATTAAAGTACTTTATGTCTAAATGTTTTAATCCTTTTTAGGACTATGCTGGATATTTGTCTGCCAAACAGCCGATGCTGCTGCGCGATTTTAAGCAAGATCATGCGGATTTTGTGGCTCTGGACAGCAGTGATGAAGAGGAAAACGAAGATGCGCCGAGTAAGTGCCTTGAATTGGAATCTCCATCCATATTTTTACATGTTTCGATATTTTTTTGTAGATGAAGCTGAATTTTCAGCAAATGATTTGCATCTCATTGAAACTGAACTAGAGGATGCCATTAAAACTGTCATGACCAAAGCGAACATGGATGACCAAATGACTTGGTCCAAAACCATCTTGCAAGCAAAGACGGACCGCATTGAACGGGAAATCGATTTGGCCAACGATGAGCTGAGTAAGCTCCAGAATATGGCTGACAAAATGCACTTCACTCTGTACAATCACTGTCAGGTGGTGCACAAGCACTTGCCACCGCTTGATCTTTACCAAAACATGTCTGATTATGTGGTAAGTGCAACAGATGTTCATATAGTGTATAAATAATAGCATGGCCCTTTCTTCTGCTTTCAGCAAGTGCCACCAGCTGGTGATATAGAGCGACCAGCTATCCAACTTAATGAGACGTATTATGCTGTAAAGAATAAGGCCATCGCCAGCTGGGTATCCGTCAAAGTAATTGAGTTCTCGGAAAGCTCAACGGTTGGCGGCAACTTGGTTAAGAGCTACAAGATCAAGTATCTGAATACACCTTACCAAATGGTCAAGACTGTAACGGCCAAGCATTTAGCCTACTTTGAACCGCCACCAGTGCGTTTAACCATTGGTAAGATATAAACATATATCGCATACATTTGTAATCTCTCGATTCTTTCATTATCTTTCATCAGGCACTCGAGTAATAGCGTATTTCAATGGAAGCACATTGTCGCGCGGAAAGGAACGAGCTGTGGTTCCCAGCGCCTTTTATCCGGGTATTATTGCTGAGCCCTTAAAACAGGCGAATAGGTTCAGATATTTAATCTTTTACGATGACGGTTACACGCAGTATGTGCAGCACAATGATGTGCGCTTAGTTTGCATGGCATCGGAGAGAGTGTGGGAGGATGTGCATCCCGGCTCTCGAGATTTCATTCAAAAATATGTGGAAAAATACTCCGTTGACCGACCGATGGTGCAATGCACGCGTGGACAAAACATGAACACGGAGTCAAATGGAACCTGGCTGTATGCGCGTGTCATTGACATCGATTGCAGTCTTGTGCAGATGCAGTTTGACGATGACAAAAACCACACCGAGTGGATATATCGAGGATCCTTGCGACTGGGTCCCGTCTTTAAGGAAACTCAAAATGCTCTCAACAGTGCCAATGCCATGCAACAACATCGTTTGCCGCGTGTAAGATACTTTTTTTAAATACCTCTTAAAACTCTGGAACTATTTTAAATATTTAAAATCTTCCCTTAGCGCACCGAACCCTTTATACGCTACACCAAGGAAATGGAGACGAGCAATAGACAGGTGAATCAGCAGATGAGAGCCATTGCACGCAAGAGCAGCTCTGCTCCACAAAATGCCAACAATTTACCAACATCTTCTGCCTCGGTAGCAGCTGCCAATGCACAGGCTGCAGCACGGAATACAGTGCGACATTTGAACAACTCCACAATCTATGTGGATGACGAGAATCGACCCAAGGGTAATGTCATCTTCTTCACAGCGAAACGCAACGTTCCACCGAAAAAGTACACGCCACATGGATGCCAACCAAGTTGTTTATTCAAGATTTTACATCGCTTGGACAGTTATAGTCCATTGGCCAAGCCATTGCTTTCTGGTTGGGAGCGTTTGGTTTTCAGGCAAAAGACTAAACGTAACGTTGTCTATCGAGGACCGTGTGGCAAGAGTTTCCGCAATCTGGCCGAGGTCCATGCATACCTACGAATCACGGACAACGTCCTGAATGTTGAAAACTTTGATTTTACGCCCGATCTGCGTTGCCTGGCAGAATATTCCATTGAGTCTGCTATTATAAAGGAAGCGGATATTTCGAAGGGCCAAGAGAAAATGCCAATTACGTTGGTCAACTACTATGACAACACCCTGCCACCGCCCTGTACCTATGCCAAACAGCGCATACCCACAGAAGGTGTGCATTTGAATCTCGACGAGGAGTTCCTGGTGGGCTGTGATTGTGAAGATGATTGCTCAGTAAGTGGCCCAAGTTCTCTACTATCAAGTACTTTTACTATAATTATAGTTTCACTTTCAGGATAAATCCAAATGCGCCTGTTGGCAATTGACGGTTGCCGGTGTCAGATACTGCAATCCCAACAAACCCATTGAGGAGATCGGTTATCAGTACAAGCGTCTACACGAACATGTGACAACAGGCATCTATGAATGCAATTCCCGCTGCAAGTGCAAGAAGAACTGCTTAAATCGTGTGGTGCAACATTCGCTTGAAATGAAGCTGCAAGTTTTCAAAACTTCGAATCGTGGTTGGGGATTGCGTTGCGTTAATGATATACCCAAAGGTGCCTTCATATGCATCTATGCTGGACACTTGTTAACTGAAACTATGGCCAACGAGGGTGGTCTGGATGCAGGTGATGAATATTTTGCCGACTTGGATTACATTGAGGTGGCCGAGCAACTAAAAGAGGGCTATGAATCTGATGTCGAGCACTCGGCAACGGAAGAGGACGAAGAGACTTACGCTCCAGATCCAGAAGACGATGATGACTTCAAGCCCAATAAGTATTATCAATCTCGCACCAAGGACAAATTGCGTACTTCTCGCAGCCACTCAAATCAGGCCAATGAATTGGACTCCCAAGAGCGTGCTGTAATTAATTTCAATCCAAATGCCGATCTGGATGAAACAGTGCGTGAAAATTCTGTTCGACGTCTATTTGGGAAAGACGAGGCTCCCTACATCATGGATGCAAAGACAACCGGCAATTTGGGTCGTTACTTTAATGTGAGTGCATGCGAAACAGCCAACAATTAATATCGTTAATCACACACTTGCGTGTTTCTTTTTTTGCAGCACTCTTGTGCACCCAACTTGTTTGTACAAAACGTTTTCGTGGACACACATGATCTACGTTTTCCATGGGTTGCTTTCTTTTCGGCCAATCATATACGTTCTGGTACTGAATTAACTTGGAACTACAACTACGAGGTTGGCGTTGTGCCTGGAAAAGTTCTCTATTGTCAATGCGGAGCTACCAATTGTCGCATACGTTTACTTTAAACTATATATGTAGTTATTTACACAGCTGAAAGCTAAGAGTAATTAGCATTCTAAGCATGCACAAAATAAAAACTTATTCCATTTAAATCAAATAATAAACAACACGGAGTTTTGTGTGTCATAGTTTTTATCATTTACTTTTTTGCATTATCTGTAAATTTAAAGCTAGAAACTTTGCTTGCATGCATTTTTCTAAACAAGGTTGATTTACCGTTTATTTGCCTTATTTTTAAACAAGAAATTTAAAAAAAAAACCCGTTTTCGATTTGGTAATCGTTAATATATCGAATTATAGTTATCGGTCGCTTAATTATTCAATGGCTCTCAAACTGTAACCATTCCTGTCCTGGACTTAGTGTTGCTAAATAATCGTAATTGAAATACTGCTCAACACTAGTTGGAGGCCGATGCTGAAAAAGGCAAATTAAAATTTCGAGAGTGTAATTAAATTCTAGCAGTAATGTGCTCGACTGCAATACTATAACAAATAAAGTTGTACGTGCAACTCGCGGCGCTTGTGAATTAGGTGGGTGGCAACCGTACAACAATATCTCATACACGGATTACTAGCGAGTTTCGCCCTCGCCTCACCCTTTCAATAAGAGAGAGAAAAAAATCGATTTTGTGATAGTGATAACAGAGCTTACGCTTACGACGAGTCATAAGGCGGAAGCTTCTCTGTATATTGAATTTGAAACATAACTACCAAAAACGGAAGCAATATGAACATAGATTTTGCCAGAGTGTGCGGCAAGCACAACCTCGTCTATGAGGCGTACTACAAACAGGTAATGAATGAGTCCTCGTCCTCAATACACAGGAATGTGGTCGATTTCAACCCCCTATTGATTTTTACGCGTTTGTGCCAAATTTGTAGATTGACCCAAAAGGGACTGGGGCCATCGAAGCCATGACGGCGGCAAAGTTCTTGAAAAAGTCCGGCCTCAGCGATGTGGTGCTAAGTCGTATTTGGGATTTATCGGATCCGAATGGGAAAGGATTTCTCGATAAACCAGGTTTCTTTGTAGCCCTCAAACTGGTCTCGTTATCACAGGCAGGCCAGGTCGCTAACATGAACAACATCTACATGGACACAGTGAATCCACCCAAAGTGGTAAGTTGCAAACAATCGATTACACAAGAGCGATAAACTTACAAGCTATCTCTCTCGTGGGTCAGGGTGAAATTCCAAAAGCAATGCCATCTCGCATACAAACGGTACCAGTTGCTAGTGCCGGACCCGCAGCTACTGGTGACTGGACAATTAGTGTAATCGATAGACTCAAGTATGAGCAGCTTTTTGAATCCCTAAAACCCCAGAATGGTATGCTTCCGGGCAACAAAGTGAAGGGCGTGCTCATGGACTCTAAACTGCCGATGAATATACTGGGCACTATTTGGGATCTAGCTGATCAGGATAAGGATGGCAATTTGGACAAGCACGAGTTTATTGTGGCCATGCATCTTGTTTATCAGACACTCCAAAAGCGCACAGTACCCAATGTACTGCCGCCAGAGCTGCGAAAGGCACCCAAACCCGCCATGCCACCACCGCCAGTTGTGGCTGGACCTGGAGTTGGCGCCGCCATGCCGAGAGCCCCGAGTGGCGAAGGATTCGGCGATGGTGGCTTTGTAGCCAACTTTCCCAAAGATATTGCCCCACCGGCAGCCATACCACCTTTGCCCGTCGCTGTACCCCCAATGACGCGCATACCACCGGTGGGCGCGGTCAGTTCACAGCCACTGATACAAACTGATCCACTGATACCAATTGGAGCACCACCATCGGTAACAGCCAATGCTGATTGGGTGGTCAGTGCAAGCGAACTGATCAGATTCGAAGAAATATTCCGGCAGTCCGATTTGGACAAGGATGGACTGGTTTCGGGTCTGGAGGTGAAAGACATATTCATTAAATCGGGTATACCACAGCGCAGCCTGGCGGACATCTGGTAAGTCAAAGATTAAAAGTAATTGAAGATACATATAATTAATTGGCTACTTTCTTCTTTCCAAAAAGGGCTCTTTGCGACACCAATCAATCGGGTAAACTGACCGTGGAGCAGTTCGCATTGGCCATGTGGCTTGTGGAACGTAAACAACGTGGTGTAGATCCACCACAAGTACTCACTGCCAACATGGTGCCGCCATCGATGCGTGCAATAGTCTCTGGAGTTGATGTGCAACAACAGGAGCCGAAGCCAACCTACTCCAATCCAGAACTGGAAATGATATCAAAGGAAATCGAAGAGTTGGCTCGTGAGCGACGTGTCCTAGAAACGGAAATCGCACAAAAGGAGGCCGATGTACGCATCAAGAACGGAGAAGTGCGCAGTCTTCAGGTCAGTTTCACATTAAAGACAAATATTTGAAGAAATTGTAACGATTTCAAATCGCATTGCAGAGCGAATTGGACACTTTGACGGCAACTTTGAAGCAGCTGGAGAATCAGCGTGGCGAGGCACAGAAACGTCTGGATGATCTGCAGGCTCAAGTAGTTATCTTTGCATGCATCGGTTAATACTTGATTTAATTGCTTGCGTTTTGGGTTTAACATTTATTTTTGCCCATGATCGGTTAATGCTTTCCATTAATTGCTTGCATTTTGCGTTTAGCTGTTATTGTATTCGATTTTTGACTATGATTGATTTAATTTCAATATGATTTCCCTTTTTCTTTATTATGTTCCTCCATTGTTAACACAAATTGGTACACAAAAACAAAATCCTCTTACTAAACCGGTGAATGCACTTTAATACTATATTACCATAAAATAAGGTGACCCAATATCTGGCCATGTTGGCCAATGTAAGTCATGATATAACCTACACCAACAATCAGGTTTGTTTATTTATTTCCTTTTATGTTATGTTGTTGACCTTTTGTGTTAGTATGTTGTTGTTCTATGTTTCGCAAATGTTAATCGTACCGCTTGTTTGTTTTTAATTGTGCAAATCATGGAAAATTCTTTGCACATTTTTATTAATCTGAATTTCTATTTTATTTTTTAAAGGTCAATAAGATACGCGATCAGTGTCAAAAGCAGGAGGAGACGATCAACGAGCAGGAGGGAGAACTTAATGCTAAACGCTCTGAACTGCAAAAGCTCAAGGATGAGGAGTCGTCGCTACAAAAGGAATACGATGATAACAATAAAGAGCTGTCCAAGCTGACCAAGCATCTGCAGAACACGCAGTTGCAGATCAGCTCGGTATGTAACCTTTAACCTATTCCCCCAATCAATGTATATCTGATATTTAACTTGTGTACTTTTAGGTGCGGTCAATGGTGACACAGTTGATGGAAACTCAGCGCCAGATGACAGATGCTCTGCTCATTTGCCGTGCTGCAATGGAGAATTCAAATGCTGAGCTGGTCTCGGAATATCAGCTGAAAATCGAGCCCGATTTTGATGATGCCCACAAATTACTGAAAAAAGAAGTGGAAATACCTAGAGATGATCCATTTGAGGAGAACAACAGCGGTGCAGCCAACAAGGCAACCAATGGCTTTGACAATGATCCCTTTAGCGGACAGGGCAGCAAACCCACACCTGCCATTGGTGGATTCGATGATAGCTTCAATATCAGTTCCGGCTTTGACAGCGGTTTCGATGCATTTGGCCAAAGCAATGTAAGTGGTTTTGGACAAACACAACGCGATCCATTTGGTGCTGATGCATTTGCTGCCAACAAGTCAAATGCTATTACGCCGGAGGTAAGTTTAGATTCTATAATTTGTTATCGTTTAATGTATAAACACATATTATTTAGCCTGGAAAGGATGATTTCGGCAGCGATCCATTTGCGGCCCTGCATGCGCCAACGGGCCAGGGTCAGGTGCTCAGTCCCAATACAAACCGGTCCGGTCCACCGCCCAGACCAGAGTCACCTAGTCCAGCATTGCCGCCAAAGAAATCCAAGGTGCCGCCCCCAGACCAGCTCCACCACGCGCCTCCCAGGCAAGATACGATTATAAATTACTTAACAATTTATAAGCTAACGAATTGTATTTATTTACAGCCATCGAGCGGTTTCGGTTCCAGCGCTGCCGGCGGCGGAGGATTCGCTGATTTTGAGGACTTTGACAATAAGGTTGGTAGCAAGTTTAATGTACGTTGGGATCGGTGGTAATGCATGTACGCCGCACCATAATAACAATACTTTTGTATATTAAACCATCACCGGCTGTACAGTTTTTGTTTTGCAATTACTTGGCATTAAAATAACATACTTAACGATTGCTATTATTATTATTATTAGTTTGATATTAGTATCGTTATTAATTATTATCACTAACCTTCATTATGTTTTATAGTTGGTTTGAACCTTTGTTGTTAATCTAGAGTCACTTATTTACTAAACAAATAAACAAGTTTCATGCACATGTTTCCAAGTAGAACCTTTTGATTTTCTTTTGATTTGAATTGCATTGGTTTGATTTTGATTTTGGCCAATAATGCAAAAGGTAATTAGTTAGTTGCTCCCACTTGCCCATAACTGCTGCCCGTATGAAACTAACTATTTGCTTTCATCTCTTGCAATTCTCTATTTTCAGTGAACATCTTAATAATTATGATATTTCTATAAATGCATATAAATATCTATACACATATATATACAAAGAAATATATATGTATGTGTGTATACATAATATAACATATTTAATATAATATTGAAATGGTACTAACAAACACATCCACACACACACAGATTTAGACACGAAATCAGTCAATATTTGAGCCTAGCAAGAAGGAGAACAAATTTTAAGCGTACAAAACGAATTGCATACATATAAAAAACCAACCCATATATCATAGATAATGATTCGGCATTGGAATACACATAGGCCGTTAGCATACTCGCAGTTTCATGCCTAATTAGATAAATGTACTAAATTTAAATCAATTGAAATGTCAACAATCCCCCAGACAAAAAGTTATATCGTGTTTAATGTAGTCAAAGATTAAAAACCAAAAAAAACATAAAACAAAAAAAATTGAAAAGGATTACAAAACAAGAAGAAAAACTGAAAAGCAAGTCAAGTTTTCAAATGTTGTGCAATATTGTATTTAACTTATTATAATTATGAGCATTATTCAATTATATTGATATATCATTTCGAGCACGAGCGTCGACCAAATCATATATTATATTATGTACTTCTAAAAGATTTAATTGCACGCCGAACCATTTAGTTTGGAATGCTTTGCAGGAGATGATGATGATGCTAGTCCCATGAATGATAGAATGAAATATAACTCAAATAAGGAATTTAAATGCAAATTGTTGTTGTTTCTGCATATGATACTAATGTTTATATCAATTATACACAAAAGCTGATACATCTACAAATACATTTACAAATATGACCACATATATACTATCTACATATATATATATACCTACGTAACTATCGCAAATAGTTCGAATTTCAATGACTTGTAACTTCCATGATTGCTTTACTGTTTATTGAATCATTTTTCAGAAGTGGAAGTTACATTGAAGTGTACTCTCGTAATGCTTTCGACAAAGAGCTATTCCCACAAGCCGATCGATCAATAAATCAAATCAAACTGTTAATACATTATATTATATATAGACACGATGCCATCGACTAGAGTAGGAGCAACAATTCGAAATTGATTAAATAACGTTTGTTTACGTAGATACTCTCGATAATTGTTCATTGGTAATCGGTAATCGGTAATCGATTCTAGTTCCCTATTTAAATACATAAAACGTATCTCAAATTATTTATTTTAATGTTATGGATATTTTAATGAAAGTGGAAAGTGGAATATTGAAAGGACATACTCAGAATCGTATATAGTAATTATGAAATACATAATACCATAAAACTGTTCAGATACCGAAACAAAAAGCTTCCCGTACATTGATTTTAGTGTTTAATACATACATACTTACATATAGACCCTACTAATGTAACAACACATATTTGATGAACAAAAGTTTTTGCATTAATTAAACAAGAAATATCTATGTTCGACATCATTAATATTAACATTAACAATAATAATAATAATACATATAACAAGTGAGTTATGATAAATAAAATATAACCATAACGAAAATAAAGAAACATTTTTGTCGCATCCGGTTAAAAGATTTGTTTTATACAGGGCTTTCTTCCACAGTCGCCCGCTCTCCTCCCCTGTATGTACCAAGCTCCAATTAAATTACAAACCTTGATTCGCTTTTCCCTTTGGTTTTATACAAATATTGATTTATTATGATATTGGTGTTGGGTTCAAATGCCCTACTAATTGGAATATTTTATAATTTAATTCTTCGGTTTTTTCTATTAATTTGATTTACGTTTATTTTTATTCCTTCCACACAAACTTTTTTGCTCATTTCCACAATTTACACAGCTACACATCATTCCAATAAAAAACCAAAACACGACCACTCCCATCCCACCAATAAACTCAACGCTGATCGATAGCTTCTCGCTGTTTGACGATCCTCAGGCTAAGAATCTAAGCCAGAGCAAGAGCTCGAGTAACTCAGCTAGCACCAGCACACCAACACAGCCACTGCACCCACAATCCACACTGCTTCTGACATCAACACTAGCGTCATCGACATTGACATCAGTATCAGCAGCATCATCAGTATCAGCATCAGCAACCACAGCAGTCACCGCAAATAACCAACATTTGTCGCGTTCCAATACACCGCTCCAAACACAGGCAACAACAACAACAGGTGGAGGAGCAACCGGCAGCTTCTTTGATGCCTTTGGCAGCAGTGCAATTGGCAAAATGGAGCCAACAACTGTTCCAGCTGCTATACAGGGACCCACGGACTTTAAGGATGATCCATTCAAGGACTATCGGTATGAGGATCCATTTAATATCAAAGATCCATTTGCAGATGACAACGAAGAAGCGGTAACAGGCGGAACTAGCAAAAAGAACTTTGCCGAGGACTTTAGCTCAGAGGGTACGTTTCTAGTATTATTAAAAACAAGCATTTAATAATTATTTTCAACTTGCAGATGAGATCCCTTCCAAACCCATTAGCAATAACAACAAATCAAAGACGGCCACTCCACTGAATAGTGAATTGTTGCAACAATTTGATGCCTTCAACTTGAATGCCAGTCCGGCGCCTTCTCAACACTCAAGTGCTTCGAATCCAAAGCAATCACAACTGGCTTTGGATGCATTTGCTGACTTTGATGATTTTGCGTTGGATAAACCTGCAATCGGTAGTGGTAGCGAAATTACTTTAACTGCTGGAGCGACCGATTCAAGAACAGCAATGACAACGAATAATAATGCAAATGCTAATAAACTTAATGATTCCTTCTTTAATGCATTTAATGACACCTTCAACGACAACTTGGATCCGATCAAAAGCAAGACTAAAACTTTGGCCAAGGAGCAAAATAATGCCAAGTTGCAGACATCGGCCTTCGATGCATTCGCAGTTAGCAGCACCAAAACGACAGCAGCTTCAACAACGGACTCCAAGCTCTTTGATGCCTTCAACGACAACTTTGACGATAGCTTCGGCAACAACAAGCCCGCAAACTCAACCACTCTGGATAATAATTTTGCTAAATTTGACGCCTTCGATGCTCACAACTTCTCCAATGACTTCGGCAAGACATTCGACGACAGCAATGCCAATAAGAGTAAACATAATGGAAGCCCCAACAAAAAGAACAAGGAGCCCCTTATCAATAAAACGGATAAGTTTGCTTCAGACTACTCGAAACCTGAGAGTTACGACGCCGATCTGGAAGAAGCATTGAAGCGCAGCATGCTCGACAATTAAAATATCCAATTATATAGAATGGAGAAACAAAAATCGAACACAAATTACACAAATGTGATGATGCATACGAACAATCTCTAAATATGACATGCATGTCCGTATATCCGATATTCTGCTACATATATATTATATAATGCTTATCTCACTTTAAGTGATTTCCAAAATGTAAAATAATTTTTTTAAAACTTATTATTTGCTCCAAAGTGATTGTATGGTCATTGTATATTAAGTACAATCATACATACTAATTCCATAGTGCGTACTCTGCGGATATATTGTTTGTTTAACGCGAATGCAAATCCACAAAGCTGGTATTATATTCATTATATCATATTTAATAGTAATGTATGTAGACACTAATCACATACTCTCGTAAACGTGAACGTTAATCTAATATTGTTATTGCGTTTACACATGTACCAAAAGCCTATGAATAAACAAGAGAAATACAACCGATTATTCTCACTCTCTGCTCACCTACACTACTAACAATTATGGAATAGAGATATGAGCTCTAAGCACAGTTTCCACTTAAAGTTAGTTAGTACGAAAGATATTTGAGATGGCAACCGTGGATCTAAGCTCTCTCTCTCTTTATTCTAAGAGCGCAACTCGCACAAATTCGATTCGTTTCGTTCCGTTTTCAGTTACGTTCCCGAGTTCACAGTGAGCGGTCGTAGAAAAGTTTGTGTGTCCGAGCCGAGTTATTATTGTTTTATATACTATGTAAGTATATATTCAATATTAGATGCGCAAAATCTGAACTGAATGTGAATTCACACAAGGGAATACCCTCTAAATTACACAGATACACCCACACACTTACTCAAACTCGCTAACAACAACAATTTGCCGGCAAACTTATTGTTATTCTTCTAAAAAAAAGGCACGATCTGGCTGTATTTTTCCTATTAACTCACGGTTTGACAGTGTGTGTGTGTGTGTGTGAGTCTATCTTTCCCCTTACTAATTAAATTTATATTGTTTGTGTTGCGCTCTGTCGCTTTCCCTTATACATATTTATGTATGTATAAACATATGTATCTATATGTGTAATTGTACAAATGTATGTGCATTCGTATGTAAACTGGGTGCACTTGCGTTTACCGGATAACAACAAGACAGATAACATGTCCATCAGGGTTCATACAGCCATTTAGATTTGCTCAGGTGTTATACATACATATACATATATGTTGATAGCGACTTATCACTTAGCTCTGTGCTATCAGCTATAAGTGTTTAATTAAGACAGGTATATATAGCTGTGTCAAATGTTATACCCCCTGGGGCTTAAGATACATTGTTTTCAAGTTACTATTAAGTTTCCAAAATAACATAAATAATTTCTATTTAAAATGGTATATAATTGTTATAATCAGTAAATAACATGTACTATAAAATCTAACGAAACACAGTTAACACTTGTGATTACTCATAACACATTTACTTAAGAATTTTAGCTAGTACCTAAAACTACGCATATTTATTGTTTCTTACATGCCTATTAAGTAGTAGTAAGTTAAGCGGTTTTGAGCTAAACTAACTTACACTAACTACTTACAAATCCGGACTTGGCTGGTTTTTGAAAATAATTTTAATTTTTATATGCATGACTGTTATCGATAATTATGCAGTTCCTTTAGGAAGGTTCGATAAAGTTGTTGCAACTCTGGCAGAATAGTAAACAATGGAAAAGGAGCAACGTAAAAGAATTCTACACACTTTCTTAGAAAATCCCAATTGGACACTTTCAAAGATTGCAAAAGTTGTGAAAATCGCCAAGTCAACGGTGAGTGATGTTACAAAACGTTATAAGGAGACTCACACTACAAATAGAGCCAAGCCCCAAACCACGAAACGTGGTTGTAGGATCCGTGGGCTAAAACCAAAGGTTATACGGTCATTCCAAGTAAATCCTGAGTGACGGTAATACTGAAAACCAGAGCATCTACTATTTGATGAATACGAATTTCCGAAAGTATAAAGGCCTACGTCTGCGTAAAATGTCCTAACAGGTCGGATAACCAAGATTTAAGTTGTAAGTTAGGTCTTCAGCTCTAGTTTTAAATAGTTTGTTTGTATATTGAATATAATATAAAAACTTATAATCAATTAATATATTTATTTATAATTATTATTATATATTTATAATTATTATTATATATATCTTATATCTTTTATTATCACAGTTGCAACCATGTCGAAGCCAGCGCTATATTATGCCACCTTGAGTCCACCCTCGAGAGCTGTAATGTTGACGGCCAAGGCGATCGGTCTTGAACTTGAACTGCGGTATGTGCCACTTCAAGAATTCCGCATACATTAAGCCAATTAACAAGACAATTTGTATTTATATTTGATGCTGCAGCCCAATTAACCTACTAAAAGGTGAACATCTGACGCCAGAATTTGTTAAAATGAATCCACAACACACCATTCCCACACTGCTCGATGGGGATGTTTGCATAACAGATTCCCATGCAATTTGTGCCTATTTGATTGGTAAATATGGAGCGGAACATGAGTCTCTGTATCCCAAGGATTTGGCAAAGCGTGCCAATGTTGATGCTCGTCTACATTTGGATTCGGGTCATCTGTTTGCCCGTCTGCGTTTCCTGTATGAGCCAGTTCTTTATAATGGCTCAACAGACTGCTCCATCGACAAGATTGCCTACGTACAAAAGTGCTATGAAATTTTGGAGGGTTACCTCAAAGATCAGACCTATCTGTGTGGTGATGAGTTGACCATCGCTGATTATTGCTGTGTGGCTACCGTAACATCCGTGAATGATGTGGCACTTATTGACGAGTTCAAGTTCCCCAAGTTGAACGCTTGGCTGAAGAAAATGGCAGAGCTACCCTACTACAAGGATACGAACGGGGAAGGTGCCGAGGAGCTGAAGGCGTTGTTCAAGGCCAAGTTGGCTGAGAATCGCTCCAATAAATAGTTACTGAATATTCTATCCAACACACACGACACAATATAGACAAGAGCGGTGCTTGAATAAACATTAGATTTACGAAAATCCAACTGTTTAATATTTCTTTATTTTATAATATTGATTTACATATATATTGGGTCCTATTATATTATGTCTTTATTACATACAATGCACATACACTTTATCCCTTACTAAATTACGTCGGTTTATTATATAGATTTACAAACTATAATATTATAGTTATATCTTAACTTACATTTAGCAACAATATTCTTAAAGGTACATAACGGAAACGGAAATCGCCTTGGATAGACCGAAACGGCTAAAAGGCAGAGCGGTGCTTGGTTTGGAGATTCTTGCGGAGCGGTTCGTGTGTAGCTTTTACATTCAAATAGGGATAACTATTTTATTGTGGTACGCCTACACGCAATGCAAAGAAAGCACTGTGTACATATTTGTATGTACGTCTTTGAGCCGAAGCATTACGTATTTCGGCGAGGAAATTGTTCGTTAGCTCGACAACAGTAAGTAAAATACATGTGATGTTTTTAAACATTTTCTACATATACAAAATATAAATATAATGAACTGGTATCACGGAACCAAAGTATTAAAAACTATATCTACACAAAGAAAAAATACAAATTCGTTTGCAACTCCTCAACACCGTCGGATGCTGGAACAAACAGCAAATGAGTACGGGAAACATAAGGAGACAACGACAACGGGAATGAAAAGTCAATGAACGGCAATGAGTAGTTGCCTACAATGCGTATAAAATATATGGGTAAACCAGGCTATCACGTCGCACGCTCATGCACAGCACTCTATTACATAAAGTGTGTGTGTGTCTGTGTGTGTATAAGTTGTCTCGGTTCCTTAATCTCTTCGCAGCAAGAAACGCTTAATGCTCTCCGGCAGTGGCAACCGTGCAATGGCGCCCGCTGTGATGTGCTCCAGAATAACATTGCGACAAGCACTTTGTAAGGATAGAACTGAAAGGGACAATTCATCAGGTTATACTTTCAGCTAGAACTATAAGCATAATACTTACTGCCTTCCAACTGAATGATGCGTATTTGCTTGGTTGTGCCATAAACATCGATAACAACATATAAGGGTGCTCTATTCAAAGGAATATCTTTTGAGACCGGTCCTTTGTCCACACCATTAATGATAAAGTGTAATTCCGCCTTGGAGGCGTCACCCTCTGTGGGTACATACATGATGCCAATGCGTGAGCCTCTGTCGGTGAGCAGAATATCAGAGTTGCCATTGTCCATCGATGGACGAAGCAGTCTCTTTGGTAGTAAACCACGCGGTGTGCGGACATGTGTCGCATCACCCAGAAGATTACCTGTAAAGGTAGCAGTTAAATAAACTGGTTTTCCATCGATTTAAATTACTTACGCTGTGGTGGTTCGTTCTGTAGGGGCTCCACGTTTTCTCCAGTTTGTTCCTGGCGTTGATTCAACTCAAATTTCGAGATCGGGTAAATCCAGCTGTTGCCCAGATTAGCCAAATCGGGCAAGGCAAAATGCGGCAGTCCCTCGCTGCGCATGCCAATAATATTGGGTGTCAACTCCGTAAGACCAAGTCGCATGTGTCCCGACCAACCGCGTTCAATCTTCTCAATCTCCACAAGGAATATGTCGCCGGCAGCCTCAAATGAGAACAATCAATTAAAATTCATTGCATTTACAGCCACAGACACACACACACACGCCACACACAAACATATGTATGCAAACTTTTAGCGACTTCTCTTGGGTGAATTATATTGCATTTTTACACTTACCAGTGGTCGCTCCGAAAATGTGAGAGCATCGGCAAAGCTTGTGCGGCGAAATGCGACTGTTGCATCGTCATCTAAGTGTATATTGGAGCCGTGGTAAGGATGAAACCGAAAGATCTGACGATCCCAGTTAACACCAGCACCATTTGTTGAGTATTTTGCATCATTCATGGTTGCTGCGTCCTCGTCATCAACTCGGTCCGCCTCGTTGTCGACAAGATGCGGCGCCTGCTGGTTGTCATCAACGGCATCCATGTTTCGTATAATGATTATTTACCTCTACCATATGTATTTATTTTATTTGTGTAAATTTTATAGTTGATCCAGAGATTGACATGCGACAGTGTTAAGCAATGCCAACTCTGTCGCTCGACAGTGCTGGTAAACGTACGTCTTTCTTTTGACGTAACAGCAGACAGCTGATTGCAGCGGGCAGGCAGACAAAAAAATAATGTAAATTTATATTACGCGTTTATTGAAAGAAACTGAGTAAATATCTTACTTTTTGTAGATGCGTGTACCAGGAGCATTGTATGCGGCACGCGGACGTACGCCACAGAATGAGAAGGAAGTGCCTTTCCAGGAGATTCTACCGCTGCGACTAAAGAACTCGGTTAGCGGCAAGGCCGATTCTGGCTCTGATGTAGCGTGTCTTCAGGAGATGGGTGTGCTGTTTGCCTGCCTAAAGGATAACGAGTTCGTGGAGAAGTATTGCCATAAGGAAATTAGCCAGTTTCAGAACTGCTACAAATTCTATATGGACCGAAAATTCGAGGCGAAAAAGACCATTAACCAAGGCATTGTGCAACCCGGCAACAATCTTAACTATAAACAGTTGAACAAATACTTGAAACGCTTCCCGAATCCCAAGTAGAGCAGTGTCGCCACCCAATAGTAGATATAACATAGCATTGTTGAGCCATTTAATAAAATATTTACAAAGTAATTGATATTCCCGTTCAGTACACAACGTCCGCATCGCCCAGTCCTGCCGAGGATTGGCTCACAGGTGATGGCTGGCTCAGCACAAAGCCCGAAAGATTCCGTATATTGCGAAACTGGGAATGCTGCTGCTGCTGCTCGTAAAGTTCCGACATAAGTGCCTGTTTCTCACAAACCAAAAGATCCGTCTCATTGGTCGCATAATCCTTGTAGTTAAAATGTTGCAACGGCTTACGGGGCAGAGCCAGATTAATGTGTAATGGATATCCACCGTGTTCCCAGGTGTCTGTCAATATGGCCAAACTGCGATTTGCTTCAATTACTCGACCACGCTGATAGTTTAATCTCTCCTGCTGCAGCTCCGACCATTGATCCTTTAAAACAGATGAATGTTAGTGATAGCGATGGATAGAGTTAACTGAGATGATATTACTTACAAATTGTGTGCCCAGGCGTCCAAAATACTTGATTTGCTCCTGCACGTTGAGCACCTGCTGCATATAAAAGTCACGTGCCTTCTCCACGCCCTCCAGGCCAAAGAGGAGAAGCTCTCGCTGCTCTTCCAAGTGCTTCAGTCGCTTCAGCATATTATAATCTATTCCATGCTGCAATGTGTGTCTGCGTGATTCTCGCCTCTTGCTGCTGGACTTTTTGGGAGGCAAAGCCAGACTTAAGCCGCCCAGAGCATAATCTGTTGCCGATGTGGAGGAGGAGCCGCCATCAGCGGATCCACGATGCTCGAATTGCTCGCGTGCAGTCTTTAAACTCTTTTGCTTGGCACAAGTTTCCGCTGCACGCTCGCTGTGCATGAAACTCAGCTGCCAGTTATGCAATGAGTTCCGTATATCCGCCTTGCCCAGAGGTGGAGCAGTTGCACCCTGACGTGGTGGTTTCGGTGGCGGTGCTGGCGTTCCGTAGTCATCCTCATGTTCCAGTTCTGGACTCACTGATTGAGGTGTGCTCAATGTTAACTGGGAGCGTGGACGCACCTTGGCTGTGGGAGCACTTGTGTCCATGCCCAGACCTAAAAGCTGTGGTGCCGATGGCGGACGCGGCGGTTTGGTTAACTTCTCATGAGTTGGTGTCAGCGTCTGGGTCTGTGCCTGCTGTTGATTCCGGAGCAAGCAGAGCTTTAGGCCTGCACAGAATCGTTCAAAGGATAAAAGACCACTGGGGGGAGTAACCCGACGTAGTGAGTCCAACACGCCCTGGGGCAGACCCTTAGAGCCATCGTCCTGCCAGCCCTTTTCAATGTCCGTATATCTCACATAGCCACTGTGCTTGTCATCCAGAATGTCAAATAGCTTCTTCATGGAAAGCACAAACTGTTTGGGCAACGCATCCAGAGAACTGAGGCTGCCGCTTTTGCTGCAATTGCCATTGGTCAGCATCTTCTAAGTAGGATTTATGTTTTAGAAAACAAAAATGGAAAGTGTGCATAAATGAATGTGTCACAGATTTCGCCTACACTCTTTGAACTCAATGCATAATTTAAATACTTATCCATTTGCATAAATAATTCAAATTAAAACAAAAAAGCAAATATTTTCTCAAGCTTGGCAAACGGAAGACTTAAGAAACGAACTTTAAATGAGTAAGCATAAACCGAAATGAACTTACTCCTGCAGTTAACTCAAGCATTGTTTATAAACAAACATTTAAACAATTAAAATTACTCACTTGTAGCGGGAATTGATTGTGGAAGCTTTAAAGTGCAACTCGAGCTTGCGAACTGGAACTCGATTCTGTGGCAGCCTTTTGAGGCCGTTCGTCAAGGCTTTGTCTTGTGCAAAACTATGTTTATATTATGGCCATGCAATGCAACGCGAGACGCCTCTAAGAGCGGCACAACACACAACACACAGCACACACAACACAAGACACCCAAAGCCAACGGACTGGTTAAGATGACTGCAGAGTCGAGTGGCGCACGCATGCTCCCAACTGGTTAACTGGTTGACGCGGGACAGGTTTTTGGTTTAGGTTTTGGTTTACAAACACACACACACACACAAACAGACACATACAAATAAATACTTACCTATACCAGAACGCGTGCCATGGGACGGACTAGCTAAATCTGTATCTGTATCTGTGAATCCCCAAAGCATAAACAGAAACATAGTACACCACAGTGGTTCAATTATAGTTGGAATATTTATTAGTAGAAATTCAATGCGCTTGGTATTCAGTCAAGGATAGCTAATTGCTTACTTTTAAGTATATGTATGTGTATTTATACTTTTAATTGTATTTTGTTTTTTATTTGTAATTGTAGTTGTATTTGTTTGCATTCATGTTGGTTGCAAGAAATGCAAACTCTGCGCAATCCCCGTGTATGCTTAAATTTGTTAATGGATCGCTAGAATGAGCATTTCATGCCCCACATGTGCCTTGCTCTAAATGCTATGAGTTTTGTGTAACTAGGAAAATTCTCGATTGTTGCTAATCTACAAGTCGGCGACAGACTTTCGGCGCACGTATTTGGCAAAGTAATCCGGACGCCAGCACTTACAGGAGCCGGGTATCAAGAACCAGTCGTAATAGAGCCGCACCTGGAAGCATCCGAGCTCATCATGACCATCGCAATGTGCATCAGCTGGAGCACTCTGACCGCCAGCATTCGCCACGTTCGAGGTGCCATCGGAGGCGTTGGCCACGCCTGCTCGCTTCTGTAGATACTGCTGATAAGCCTGGAAGTCCTGCACCGATGGCGCCTGTGTTGTGGTACTGCTGCTTGGCACAGTGTCCTCTGCATTTGGATAGAAGATTTCGGCCACCAACAGACTAACCCAGCGCGGCGAGGACAAACATCCACCGTCCAGGTAATGACAACGCGCCTGGATGCAACGCGTCACTTCCACAGTCTGTGTGAAATATCCCTCATAGGGTATCTGGACAACATAACGCCAGGCACCCTGGTAATTCTTGGCAAACACTGGCGTCGCATACTCCACCTTAGCCGGGCAAGGAGTTGGAGGTCCCTCATAGCGTATTGGACCAACTTCCTCGCGACGCTCCGCCGTTGGACCAGCGGGCACAGCGGGACTGGTGTCGCCTTGGATGGCGCGATACAATGTGCAGAAACTGGAGAATAAAGCAAATCATATAGATAAAAATCTAACAACAAAATCCTTATCTAATTCTGTTTAATTGGAATTTAGAGAGCAAGTCATGATGAAAAAGTTATTCCGCCTGGAAATGGAAATCTCTTAGATATAAGTTTGTTACTTACACTCCACCTCCATCGCAGAATTTGCGTGGTTTGCGCTCTTCGACGGCACGTCGCTGTTCTTTTAGCTTCTGCTGATGCTGCTCCTCCTCGTCTAGGGCGGGATCAAAGTAGCTGTACTCGTTGGACTCCACACCATCGGGAAGACTGCGTGTGACACGCGTGGCATAATGACGATCGATGTTGTTGTTGTCCAGCTGCTCCACTGGCTCATCACGTATAATCTGTGTGACCTTGGGCAGAGTGTCATCCGCCTTCAACACGGGCAGTGTCTTAGACAGAAACTTTAGGGTCTGATTGCGAATCAGCTCGCTACAAAAACAAGATAATATTTGCAATTGATGGACAGACTGTGTGAAACTCAGTGTTTAGTTAGACTTACAAGGGATACGGCTCACCGAGCACATTCTGGCCCAGTGGATTCTTAGGTATCTGTCCCTTGTTCAAATCTCCGCATATATTGTGAACAGATACAGCAGACTTCTTGCCAGCGGCAACATCCTTGCAGTCGGCATTGATGAAGGTGTAGGGCGGTGGACGGACACGAGGAGGCACCGCATTCGGGGACTCCACAAAGGCATAGTATCCCTCTGGTGGCTCCTCACCATATTCTGCCTGCGATTGCGAAGCTGACTGTTGCTGTTGTAGTGGTTGTTGTTGCTGTGACGCCGACAGCTGGGCAAGCAGCAAAAAGCTGAGTATTTTCTAAAAAAAAAGAGAAAAAGAAAAACAAAAACAAGTTTTGCAATAATTAGTTGCGTTTTTATTTTTATTGCTCGAATATATTTTTATAATTTCTAATGTGCATAAAGAACGCGCCAGCATAAATCAAATTAATTGCTAGCCCGTATGAATGGATAGCTTTGTGATTTGGCATCCCAATGGGCACAAAGACGCGCTCTCAGTTTATTTGGCGAAAGCGCGAAAGTTGTCTGACCTGCGGCGCCGTTGGAGGCATCAAAACAAACAACAACCCGAAACAACTAAAAACAACAACAACGAACGAGCGAACGAAAGAAATGGAACTTCAACTGGCATCGGGCAAAGCGATACTTTTGCATCTTAATCTCATTGTTGGACACTTAAAGTGTAAGTAATAATGAGAAGAAAAAAACTTTCCCTGAAATTCTGTTTGCAACTTGACTCGACGGATTTCAATGAAATCAAAAGTTTAAGAATTGTCTCGCATATTTTCACAGATTCCATGACGGTGCATTCAGGTCAAGCGTCAAGTGGCAAGTGGGCGTATCGACCACAAGACTTTTCCGTGCCGTGCCGCATTGTTTTTCCCCCCAACGGTAATTAGGCCACACTTTGGAATTTCTTAGACGCAGACTCTGTTGAATTTCAGGTCGAAGTCAAAGTCGGAATCGTAGTCGCAGTCGCAGTTCGAGTTTCTGCCATTGCTCAGCAGTTTCGATTCAGATGCGGGTGCCAAGACTTTGCATCTCGCTTTTTAGGTTTTCGTGACATGATTCACAGCACAATTTGAATACCGAAACAGCGAAATTGGGTCAACCGCCGTCTGTCTCTCCGTCTTGGTTTTGTTGTTTCCCTTTTTGTTTATTCTAATGAGTCGTTGTCATTTACCATCTTGTTATGTGAAACTCGTTTGTTCTTTTGAATTTTCGAAATACTTATTTGGATTTACATAAATGTTTCGTTTCAGTTAAAACGGTATTTGCAACTGCTCCCAACTCGTAATTGCAGCTTTTTTAACTGACCGCTTTAACCTCGGCCTAACTGCAACACCAAAGAATGTTAATGACTATATTTAAAGATGAATAAACTCAAAGAACCGCTGGTCAACGGGGCCAGAATTTGTCGCTAGTTCTAGTTGGTGTGCGTGTGTGTGCTTTGAAATTGTTCTAAATACGTTTTAGGTAACGGGAAAGTTGCTCCATGCTAGGCAAAAATCACACACACAAACATAGACAATGTGTGGCATGTCGTGGAGCTGAGCCCGATTTGCCCGTCACTTTAATTCATTAGCATGTCTATATAATATATTTACAAAGTATAGTATGAGTAGAATGCTGTTGCTCCAGAATTTATGCTAACAGTAAATGCCTCTTAGCAGTAGTGCAAAACAAAAGACTTAGGCAACGAACTTGGTTTTTAAGCTAAAAATAAACATACCACAAGTAAACGATAATCCATGTTGGCACCACACACGCTCTTAACGGCCAACTTTATTGCTTTATTAAGTTCTTCTGCAACACACTTAATACTTCCTGCTTATTAGTTTTGATTCGTGGCGTTAAAACAGAACTCGACGCGGCAAGTGCAGTAACTGAACTGAGTCCCGAATGCGCAACAAACAGACAATGAACCTCGCTGGCCACTCTGCTTCTGAACATGGCCAAGAGAATCGAGTCGAATGGCCGTGGCCGTGGCACAGAAAGTGGAGAAAGAAAAGAGTAATTTTTCCGTCATGTGGAATGTGTTGATCAGTTCTCTCTCTCGGCTGACGATCCAAAACGAACAGTTCTCTCACACATACACACATTTTAAATCGCGTAAGTACAAAAAAAAATGGGGTATGAATGGATTCAAATATTTAAATAACATTAAATAACTAATTATAATTTGTTGAAGGAACTAAATTGAATTGAATTTATATTATTTCGAATATCATGGAACTGTTCTATAATCGTTTTGCTACTAAAATAATTAATTTTATTTAAAATTTTGTTTTTAAAAACACGCGCCGAACTGTTTTTTTACCTTTTTTGGTGCATACTTTTAGGCCTTTTCATTATTTGGCCCAGTTTCACTCTAAAATGAGACACCCAGAGCTGTCCACGTTTCACACCATCCTTTGTTTGCTTTTTAAGAACTTTAACTTTGATTGTGTAAACTTTAAAAAAATGGCAGCCAAGAGACGGTTTACTTTGAAATAAAGCTAGCACTGTTAATTAAGATCTTTGGGCGTTTAAAATCGCCGTCCACACAACTTGACGAAAGAGAATTGACAAAGTGTCAATTAATTGAGAATTGTTTGGTTTTTATTTGAAAATCGCTTTTTATATCCAACAATTTCACGTTTATTCATGAATACAATGTACATTACACACTTCATCAATTAATAAACTTGCTCTTAACATACAATAGTTTAATCATGTGTATATATGATGTATATAATAAAGTGTACATTATGCAAAAAACAATGTTTTAAAGTCTTTAAACATTTGTTATCAATATAATGGTTTGGTTTAATGCTTTTCCTACACATACAAATACAAAATGTATAGACCCAACAACAGACATTTTAATATCGAAGTCAAGATGCAAAAGGTTGCACGATGACCAAATATAAATGTTGGATTACATTGTGTTTGTGTGTGTTTGTAAATCTGTTGCATATATTAAAATACAAATACTCTCGTTATAAACATAATTATACATAGTAATTGAAATGGTTAAATATATATAGTATATATATATATATATATTTACTTATACATAACAGAGTATGTATGTGTGTATATACGTAGTTTGAAACTTGGTTTCGTATACAAAACTAAAGTGTACTTATATGCCATGCACTTCTTCGATAAATCCAAAATAATAGAACTAAAGTTATTGCATTTGTTGTGTTTGCATGAAAAGAAATTTAAATCAAATCATATTGTACTTTCATATTTCGCTAAATAAATAATTATAAAAATAATGCAATGTCAATCGTTAAAAAGAACTCTCACTGAACGTCTCAAATATTCAGATTTTGTAATCAATAAATTAACTTAATTCGAATTTAAAAAGCTACTCAACTTTTCAACTTAATGCAACTAGCTTAGACCAACTAAATGTATATATATGTTGTTGTTGTTGTATAACATCATTTGACTTATAGTAAAATGCAACTGCATTGATCGTTTGTTATATAGACGTATTCAATATATATAAAGTAAACTTTAGGCTTATAGCTATAGTGCGTTTGTATGTTTCCGGGTTTTTATCTATGACCCGCATGAATTCAACTGATATCGCTATTAATTCTTCGGCGATACTGTAATTAATTTGTGAGGTGTCACAGGTGAAATCTATAAGAAGAGAGGACAGAAAATTAGGTACAGAAATACACATAGACATTGGCATTATAGACCTTACCCATAATGAGCGTCCCATGTACGTATCATCGTCGTCCTCAATTAGTCCGGATGTGTGATGATGATTCTGCTGATCGATGAATAGCAGCGTGTCCTTGCTGCAAGTATTGGCTGAGTTGCGCAGGAGCGAAGACAATGTCTCGCTGCACTCACGCAACTTGTAGTTGGAGCTGGTGGAAAAGGAGTGTCTCAGGCTCAGGCTAGCTGCTGCTGCCTGCTGTTGTTGCTGCTGCGTTACGCTCTCCACGGCAGAGACGCTGCTGCGAGAGCCGTGCCAATTGTGGTTGCAGTGGTTGTGCAACGCATGTCGCGACAGTTGCAAGCTGGAAGACAGCTGCGGTGTCGCATTGCCATTTAGTAGAGCAGCTGCAGCCGATGCTGTATTTATGTGTCCATTAAACTTGTTTTGCAGCGTGGACGCTGCCGTCACTGAAGTGCTTAGGGAGCGTGGCGAGGAGCGCGACGAAAGTGAACTAACCGATGAAGCCGAACTGGATGCTGAAGATGTGCTTGAACTGGGTCCAACGTGACCATTAGTTTTAGGTTCAGCCTCCTCCTTAATGCTTTCTTTTATTGGTTCTACAATAGGCTCTACGATAGACTGCTTCTCAGTGCAATCCTCGTCCATTGCAAAGATCTGCGAGGTGTCAGCATCTTCAATAGCGCTTGCTGGCTTAGTAGTAGCAAGTGGTGGTGTCGGAGTCCTTGGCAACGTTGTTACTGACTCAATTTGGCTAACAACACTAGTCTCTGCCACTGCTATAGGTTCTACTTCCGGATCGGCATCGGCAAATGCTAATTCCTCAATGTTAAGCACTTCCTTTTGCGGCTCCTTCACAGTACTCGCTTGGGCTTCGGTTGTAGTAGCAGCTGTAAGTTTTAAAGGATTAGCATACGGAAAATGAATGAAGTACAAACAGCTACACTTACCATCCTCCTCAATTTCACATGCAGCTTTTGGTATGGGAATTGCCACTGGTTTGGATGTTGCCTTTTCGGCAACTGCTGCAATAGGTTCTGGTGTTTCTGTGGTCGTTGTAACACTGTCTTTATTGTTGGTTGCTGGTGTTGTCGTTGTCGTTGGCGGTGCAATGCGGGAGACCCAATGATCTCCCGAATTAGAGCTGGAGCCGGAGCACTCCGAAGATGCGTCGACAGTGCGTCGCTGATAAAAGAGCATGTAGGCCTCATTGTTGATGATATCCTGCTCGATATCATTCTCTGGCACTTTGCTCACACGCTGATCGTCAAACTTGTACCACTGGCGATCGTAGGGATTCTTACAGGCGGCCGTGTAGTGTCCAGTTTCCAACGTGTCTCCCTGATGATAGCACACAGCATACAGATCATAGCGTGTATCTTTGGGTTCGGCACGTGAATTGAGAGTCGAGGAGCGTGAATCACCGGAACGTGACTTTTTATTTGCCTGTTGTTCCATGGCAAGACCCATGGAATTGTTGCCCTCACGCACTCCTCGTGCCAAATGCGGCGACATATCAAATGCGGTTAGTGGAAAATTCACCATGGTGGTCAGTTTGGCCGCCTGTGGCCCCTTGGACTGATGCTGTCGGAATCGCTTGAAGTGCACAACCAAAATGTCAGGCAATGACCACAGACCAAGAGTCTTGACCACGGGCAAATACTGCTGGCAATGTGGACAACGCCAGGCATCCTCTGCACTAAGTGTCTCCGCCTTGGTATAATGTTCCAGACATTGTTCTAGTGTTAATGCGGCGGTATCGTTGGGTTTACTGGCACTTAGACGCGCCACGCTCTCATGCTCTACGACGGCATCGGCATCCGACTCTACGTTGACAAAGTGCATCTCTGGCACTGTCCATTCCAGCAGCAGCTTAATGTGTGTGGGTCCCGCCTCCGAGGAGAGCACAGAGAGGGCCATGTCAATCATTTCTGTAAGCAGCGGATGCTCCACTTGCTCCAGATACGTGTCTGGATCGGCGGAGGGATCCTGCAACCGTATCTTAAACATGTCCGTCAACGGTGTCGCATATGAGAAGACCTCCGGCTTCAACAGCGACGACATCTCTCGCAGCATACGCTTCTGTAAATCCTGATAGCTGCAATCACGTGGTGCCTTCATGCTGAAAGGTGCTCCAAATCTTGTGCAGTCTGCATTCGCTTCTCCCTCGACTGCTGGCTTCCTATGCACATTGGCCACAAGCAATAGTAGATCCGTGGAATGCTCCGCTGCAGCAGGAGCAGCAACAGCAGCAGCAGGTTTCTCTGTGCCATCCACTGACGCACTGGCATCGAGGGAAGCCTTTGGCGTTGGACTCACCTCGGGCACCTCAATGCAGTAGATGTTCTCAATGCTGCTCAGTGTCTCCACAGGCTGCGTGTCGTAGAAGACACGCGTAAATCCCTCGGCATTCAAATCCACAAGCACCATGCGAGAGGCAGCAATGCCCGTTTCCTGGAGCTGTTCTCGCAGAGCTACAATTGGAGAGCCGGCTGGCACTCGTAGTCCCATCTTCACCTGACGTGGCTGCTGCTTAATGTACACCACAGTCACAAAGATGGTCAACTGCGTAAGCTGTGGCAGCTGCACGGAAATGCAGTGGAACGGATCAAAGGTATTTGACTGCTTTTGGCACCGTGGACAGGTCAAGGACGAGCGGAATTGTGCCTGGAACACGGCCTGAACAAAGCTATTATTGCAGCGTATGTGATTCGCCAGCGTCTCGGCGGCAATAATCTCATCGGAGCGTCCATAGGAGTTCTGTGTGGACAAAAGACAAGGCAACATTAGTAATTGAATTCCTTGGCAATAGAGTCTACAAATTTGATCAGATATCATAAAGTTGACTTCCTTACTTAAATTCTCGCTTAATTATTATGACTTGTCATAATATGTTTTTAATTGGTTTACAAACAAATTAAAAGAATAACTCTATCGACAGTCTAGTTGTATATTTTGTTTAGTGAAAACCTATTAAATTATCGATCGAGTCAACGTTTCTAAAGAATTGTAAATTGAACTCAAATCAATTTACTGGTGTCTAAAAAATATACAAATACATATGTACCTTGCTTAATGGGATTTTAAAAGCCCATTTTCATTTGAATTCGATACATAATAGTTACCCAAGAGTATAAAAATCACACATATATATTTGCATTATAAGCTTCTTTTATTCGGCCGCCCATAAATTAGCTTTGAATCTTGAAAAACTTGACCGTCTTGATTTATACTGCTTCCGCAGTTAATTCTCGAAATGGAGCAGATATTCTTGACTTAATTATATATTTCTTTGAAATTAATGAACCCATCTATAAATTGTTATTGGATATAAAAAGGTGATTTTAAGAACTTTTATCTGTATTTATTTGAAAGTTGATATGAGAACTTACCTTAATGCTCTTGTAGCGTCGTTTGCTTGCCGTGTTCAGATCCTCGTGCACCTTGTCCAATAGCCAAAAGAGAAACTCCTGGGCATCGTGCTGCGTTGAACTGCGAAATTGTGTGCCGTATCGATCGACAACCGCCTTGAAGCTGGTGCTGTGATCGCTCTCATTGCGGCAGGTCCACAATGCCTTGAGGACATTGGCCAGCTGCTCGGTTAATTCACCTTTAGTGCCAAATTTGCGAGAGTTGATTTTATTGCGACGCTTCAGATCGGCCTGGACAACGAAAAAAGGGAATTCCCCAGAGTTAGTCACAAGTCAAGTTAAAATTCTAACTTATGGTATTACCTTATACTGATCCAGAACAAAGTATTCGGCGAGTATGTCCGTGTGACTGAGACATTGTAGTACCGCGTTCATGAAACAGGTGTTGCCATGATTCTTGAGTCCCATAACGCCAGGTGTTTGATCAGCGGGCCATTGATAGCCCCCAATGGGTGGCACACGCTCCATTCCATTGGCATTGCCCATTCCCGCTCCCGTGCCCGTTTGACCATGTTTATTCGCCTGCAATAGAGAGAGAGAGAGAAAAATACACAAGAGGATTACTCACTGGAGACTACAAATTGATCAGTGCGAAACTCGTTTCCAGCGGTTGCTGCCAATACAAACTGACCCAATCCACAACTCGGAATGGGAAACAAACAAAGACGGAGGGGGGATAAGAAGATTGGGTTTCAATTTCGTTGCCAATTAAAAATTGTTTAGCGTTGCGCCAATTTGCAATAAATGAAGAATTATTTAGAAAACAAGCAGAAAGTCATACAGCAGATACGATCAAAAGAAAGCAACACAGTTGTTGTTAAGCCAACAACAATTTGCTTTGCTCTTCTTATCAACTTGGCCATAATGGCAAACGTAATCTTTTCACTCCTTATGCAAATGTTTATCATTCGAATTATAGGCGATAATACTAATTTATGTAGATGCCGCTGATATAATGCAAGTGTGTTAATATCAAAGTAAACAGGCAAAACAAACGAGCAAACACAGCAAGTATAACATTTAGAGGAAGACTATAAGTTGGTAAAGAACAAGTTAAGGAAATTGAAAATATTATAAAAGAAAATTAAATCAAATCAAATTGTATTTTTAAAATGAAAATAACAATTATTACAACACAAAAATAACTTAAATTAAATAATATATTTACGTGTAAAGAGAAATAATAAAGACTATACTTGCAAATAATAATTCAATAGAAAGTTCCCTTAAAATTCAACAAAATAATTGTAAGCAATCATTTTCCAGTTATTTGAAATATTAATCAAAAAAAATAATTACAAATGCCAATTTATTTTTAAACATAATAAGAGGTAAGAAGTGACGAAAAATCGTGTCACGCAATCAACTCTATTTAAAACGAGGAAATTCGAGTAAAAATTCGAGTATTCAAAAAGCATGCCACCAAAAACTTTGTGTAAATTAATTGATTAAATTTAAGAAATGCCACCGTAATTACTCAAAAGGGGAATTAGGAAGAAACATTTCAAATAAGCAACTAATTAAAAGAATTTGCAAAGTACAATACATATATTCAAAAAGCTGCAAATCCTTTAAGGCACTTATGTATACATGTATGTGTTTATTTAAATGTGTGTGAGTGGAGTGGAGTGGGGGAAATGACTTTAAGGTCGTGTGTGGATTTATTTAAAATAAAAACACGCTTTATACTTTATTTTGCATTCATATGGGAAAAGTTTGCCCCAGTTGCGAGTGGCGAGTGTGGATTTAACGCATTTCGTGTTGAAAACATATTGTTGAATTATGAAATTTCAGCCAACTATCAAATTACAAAGCAAAACAACAGCAAATAAAAAATAACAAAAGCGAACGGTCAAAGGTCAGATGTCGACAGTGGGGTCAATGCTAAGTGCATGTTTGTATTGGGAAATGCAGCCAAAATCAGATGATTTAAGTAAATAGAGTGTGCTATAGCTTAACTTTAAGGGGGAGGGGGGAGCTGAAAAGTGGGGTGTAATTTATAACGTCATCGAGCTATCGATTCAGTCTACGGATAGTAAAATAAAACGGCAACAAAAGCTGAGACTGAAAAGAAGCGCTTAGCGAAATCAAAGCCGGTTTTTAAACTAAAGGCACAAAAACCCACGCAAGTCTCTGGGCCAAAGAAATCAAAATAAATAACCAAAATGTGGTGCCAATAAAACTAGAGACAAACAAACAACAATTGGCCCAAAGGCAACAACTTCTTTTGCCGTGGGTGTTGCACTTGGACTTGGCTCTCTGTTGTGTTACTGTTTTTGTCTTTGTCTTGGTTTTTGATCATGACATTAGAAGAGGAGTCGGAAGACAACTAAAAGGGTATTACGACTTTTACTCGTACCTCTTTTCGACGCCAGCATCCGGTGTAGAATGGCACGATTTCAATGAAAGTTGTGCGATGCCCACTGTTATTCTCTGGCGACTGCATTAGTTATAAGAGAAAGAGTAAAATAGATAGATTCGTGATAGAGAAAGGACTATAAGTTGTTAAATAAATAAGAGTTACGTTCATCATACTATAAGTTGTTTAATCAATTGGCATAAATATCTACCATCATTCTGACCACAAAACGTCATTTGCAATTGCATTTGTTGTCAACTGTTTTGAGCTGTATGTGACAACAAATTGCAAGTACACTCTGAACTATGCACTTATTGTTAGCTATGAATTGCTGTCACAATTAACCCCCTCATCTCCCCTATCTGTCAAGCTCCTTCGTCTTCCCTTATTTTGCTGACAAACCCGTCAGTCAATAGGAATGTGTCAGCAACAAGTTATTGCTATTGTTATTTTTTGCTGTCAATGTTTTAGAGCAACCGGCATCCGTTGCCCATTGCTTTATCGCAATTGACATTGCACTGGCATTGGGACTGCACTCGACAAATGGCATTGAGTATTCATCCACAATGGATACACACACACAGAGAGAGAAAAAAGGAAGGAAGGAAGGCAAATCCTAGTTGTCAAGATTTTCTATGGCATTTGCTTTACATTACGATTTGCAGCCAACTTGCTTGAAGGTCAATTCACACCCAAGCATCCTCTTTTGGCATCATCTTAACTATTTCATAATCTCTTTCCACCTCAAATAGTCTCGATTTAATTATTACGCATTTACTCAATTCTGAAATTCGATAGATGATGAAAGCAAAGAGGTTTTCAATTTGCTTGTTGCTCGATTTTTTAATCAGCTTAGTTCATTAAACAAAGCCCCAATTAAATCCTAATGATGTAAGCCGAGATTAAGACCTAGCTTAAGAAACCAACCAACAACAAAAGCGAACAAAAGCCAAAGTCAAAACACAGACAGATGTCTGTTAAATTTGCGCTGCTATTGTTGTTGTTGTTCTTATTAATATTATTGTAGTTGTTGTTGTTGTTTGAATCAAAGGCATTTCAAACACACAAATGGCCGAGCGACGAGCCTCAATAAGTATAATAAATTGAGTGGAATTTGCTTTAAACGCATGTTCAGTTATACAGCTCTATATATATACAGATATATATGATATAGTCATATACATATGTACTCGCATTTGTCTGCTGATGTGCGATGTGCCTAGTGGGTAGTGACCTAATCACATTGGCCAGCGTCAGACAAAATGTAAAGCATTTCTCATACACAGTTGGAGACGGCGACGTATTTGTTCTGACGTTGACGTTGCGCATACGACGCGTTAGCCGGCCCCGAAATTGATGCGACAGTGTATTGTGTATAGTCTATATAGTATCTTTCTTTCGTTCAACCCATAATCATTTGGGTGGCATACGAAATTCGCTATGCATACAGTCTTGTGCCATTTGAATAATCAACTGTCAATTTGTCTGATGATCTCAGTTAAGTATAATTAACACAATAGCTTTAAAACACACACAAAATTCATTAATAAAATAAATTCATTGAGCTACGTAATTTATACATACTACTGAATACTATTTATAGTTAGTCTGGCGGATATTTGACATCAATAAAGTTGGGATTAATACTGTAATCATCAATTAATAAATGTTAACACTATTTCTATTATTGCAATTGCAAATTTTTAGGAGTATAGTATACAATTAAAGATTCTATAAGGTTTACTGTCGTCAACTGGCTCTGCTAGACACATAAAAATGTTTATTTTTTAGGTTTTTTGTTTCTTTCGTTAATTGAGCTTAGAAGTCAGTCTCCGCCAGAGACTGAAACAGAGACACCGTCAACGACTCCGTTATTGTTACTGCCACTTGTCTCAATTTACTGTGGCAATTTTATCATCATTATTATTTATAAATTTAAGCGCATTTATCTTTGTTTTGCATTTTGTTTATTTGTATTTAACAAAAAATGAGCCCAGTTTCGAGTTGCGACTCTCTCGATATATAAACATAATACGATATGTTTATAAGTATATTCATATACTGGATTTGAATTCGCAGATATGTGAATAACATTTATTTTGTTTGCAAGTATCGAATCATCCGAGTTGTTTGTCTGTCCGTCTGTCTGTTTGTTCACTCAATTTCCAAGTTGCTGGTGTCGATTTTTTGTTATTTGTCTGTCTGTTAAAAAATTCCATTGGCCAAATTGTTTATGTGCTACTGCAAAAATGTCTCGATAAAACGAACGAAAGCCGCTTCGATTACTTATCTGTTCTACAAGTATGTGTAGTTGTTGTTTGTTGTAGCAGCAATTGTTGTTGTTGTTGTTGTTATTTACGTAACTGCAAGTGGCACTTGCATGCCTGGTTGCAACGATCGTTGTTGCTATGGTTGTTGTTGTGGCTGTAACGCTTACGTTTTTATTAAATAATTGTAAATAATTGAAGATAATTGTCGTTGTAGTTTCGTTGCTGTTGTTGTTGTTGTCGTCGTTATTTGGAACCGACTTGAAATCTAGCATGAATGAAATAACAACCTCGTCTATGAGTCCAAACTGGGCTTGGCCCACAGAGAGAGATAGCAAGAGAGACAGAGAGAGAGACGAAGCACTCTCGTGCTTATTGAGTTGGGAAGTGTGACTAGCATGTGTTCTACCGGTTCGTCAACTTTGTATTGGAATTTTCGAATGAAATACTTGCATATATTATATACATATATATTTGTTAAGAGTAAGTAAGCTTGCTATAAATATAGTTGCACTTTAACTAGGAATTTTTGCTATGACTTGTGGTCTTTTTATCGCTATTCAACAAGTTATGCACAATCATTCACATTACATACACAGTATTTATTTTATAAATATGACACACTGTCGTGCTAAATGGAAAGTGATCACGTGAATTGACAAATTCATCATTTTAATTGATTACAAATTAGTGCCAAGTGTTATGCCTCGGGGAATCATTTGATTATGACTGTGATTTAACATTTGCCTGCCACGCGGCTAAAAGACCTTCATAAAATGAACTCAACCGGTTCAATCTTATTAAAAAGTGTTTTCAAGTCTGATTGTTGTCTTAAAGCCATCGATACTCAGTGTGTACTCATTACTCGAATTCGAATTCGAATTCGAGTACTCAATATGATGTATGATCAGTTCATTCGAATTGAATTGACCAAAACAAGCCATAGAGCAAATACACTTGACACTTTAAGACATTTGATGAATGTGCATTGTCCACTCGACGGATCTCTGATTATATATATACTATAACTAGATTTGTATAGATTGCAATGTTCTAATGTACTTTTGTTGTTTGTCGGTCGGTCGGTTTGTTTGTTTGTTATGTAAAAACGCAACCACACGTGGCTAATAACAAATTTCAGGCAACCCCGCCCACATTCTGTACCAAGGTTGCGTGTCGTCTACACTCTCTAATCAGCACCTTGACTGTGTGAATTGCTCGCTTATCATTATCAGTGGTGCGATATTTACCCCCCTAAACGTGTGTGAATGTGAATATGAATGTGAATAACATACAAAAGTATTCGTTAGCCATCTACAAGTATTTATTCAGAGCAACCAGTTGGCCAGGCTTGTTATTATATCTACGATACCCCACAAGGACAAACGCTCCAATTCCCATCACATTCAGAACTCGATGAATTTGCACTTTATATTATTTTTATTTGGTTATCACAAAACACTCGACTGCATATATCACAAGTTATGACTCTATTACGTGGACAATCTGATGATACTTGTACTAGTATATATATATATACCTCTATTATATATAACAACTGACTCTGGGTGTTATGAGTTCGAGTTTATGTGTGCAATAAACTCATCTCATCATGACGTAAATATTACTTTAGTCTAACTTTTTTTTCAAGTTACTCATGTTGTTTCCAAATTGCCATAAAGTAATCGCATTTTAATTACATCTGTAGATATATATACATATAATAAGTACTTATAATACACACATATGAGTTCGTACATTAACCGATGTGTCGGATTATTTTTTATTTTATTTTATTTGACGTGCGAGAAACAGGGTGAAGTTTCGGTCATATACTCATACATATGACCTTTAAAAGGGATTATAAAAAAGTTCACTTTCATTACAAATAAAATAATGCAATTTAACAGCAATTTAGCAATATTTCACTAGCCCCATTTCAAGTTCACTTTCTCATAATATAAAAAATCTAACAACTCATATGATTAGCTATTAAATCAGTACAATTTCTTTGCTAATCAATTTTATTAGATGAAAGTTGATTTCCCCAAAAATAGCAGTTTGCAACTGATAATGTCAGTGAGAGGGAAACGAATGTTTCAATTATATATACTTGAAGCGCTTTAATGAATTAGTTTATTACTATATAGTATATAGTATATTGTTGTCGGAGTCAAGTCGTTAAACAGATAGTACCGTATTATAAATAGACAAGTTTTATTAGTTTGCTCGCTTGGCAACACTGACAACAACAACAACACTGACAATTGCCGTAAATCTCAACACTGATTACGGGCAAGTGAATGAACTTATCTTGTGATTTCTCTTGGATCTGGTATCTTTGTGATCTCTGTTCTTTTTCGATTAAGATAAAACTAGTTTATCGCATAGTTTAACAAATTGTGTCGGACATTGTTCTTGTTGTACTTGTTGTTGTTGCAACTATTTTTACACGCGCACCGCACATTTGTTTATGAAAATATGTTGCTACAAAAATACACACACAAAAAAGCCCAAAAAAAAAAAAATTTAAATTGAGAGGAGCAAGAAGAACAGAAGCAACAAAAACCATTCTGAAAACATTTTCAATTAGTTTGATCTCAATTGATTTTACCTTGAAAGCGAATTCAAAAGAGCACGCAAATCGCAGATAGAGACACAGGGAGAGAGAGAGAGTGAGACTAAGAGACAATGAGGAAGAGTGCAAAACGTGTGCACGGTGGCAAACCAACAACAAACACTATAATAATTCGCACAGTTTGTTGTACAACTGCAACAACAACAACAACAAGAAAAGCAGCAACAGCAGCAGTCGACAAAAGTTACGTGTTAGCTTTTTGCCTAGCGGAAATACAAAATACGCGAAACACACACAAACATGCAGACTTGAATATCATAGAAACTCAGCAAACACACACACGCACACACACACACACACGGCACACACGGTTACGTACTAATCTCGACCATCAACAAGTACAATTGCTACTACTACAACTACTACTACTAATGCTACTACTAATACTACTACTATTTCTACTACTACTACTGCTATTCATGCAACTGTGGGCGGTCAAATCTTGCGGAAATAGTTTGCAAATGACACTCACAGCTCACCCGCGACCCGCCAGAACCCCTCTGTTCCCATCATATGTATATTATTCCATTCAATACTTAGCAGTAGCACAACAAAATCACGTGTTATTATTGCCGCCTGTGAACTGCACATCGCACGTTTCATCATTGAGTGTCACTTTTTGGCTTTAATGCCGTCTACGAGCTAGCTAGATTCCCCTTTCTACCATTCCCTACCCTACCCTACCTCTCATAGCATTTAGAAACACCTAGCTGAGGCATTGCTTGGCTCACACAGGCGCCTTCATAAATTGTGTTGCAATTTTGAAGACCCTGTAGCTAAACAAGTACAAAGGATCTACTAAGTTTGACAAAGTAGAAATGTGACCATGTCTTTATCTATATCTTTATCTATATCTATATCTATTTCCATATCTATATCTATATCTATATCTCACTTAGAATTGTCTAACGCATTCTTTCTATGAATTACAAGTCTAATATCTTGGCATTTAAAGTATCTGATATATTTATATAGTTAGCTACTATACTTAAAGTTTTATATCAATTGGGCAATAAATTAATACGTTTTTCAACAAACAATTTTCCACCGTTTTGTTTTACCGCTTAAGTACAGAGTCTGACACAATCGAGCAGGCTTCACTGTAGCTTTTTCCGATTTATTTATTTTTTGGCATGCACTTTTACACAATAGACAACGACAACAATAACAACAACAGTAACAACAACAATTGCGACCCACGCGCAATGCACCAATTGGCATTTTAATAAGCCAAATTGAATTGTTGTTGTTGTTGCTGTTCTTGATGTTATTGTTATTCTTGTTGTTGTTTAGTCGCATAGCACTTGCTGCGTCGTCGTCGAATTTGAATAAAATCAATGTGAGATGTTTCAAGCGTGAATCATAAATCAACTGTTGGCCCACAGCTGGAGTGTGCTGTGAGGTAATCATAACAACAATAAAACCAGCAACACCAGCAACAATCGAAGTAGCAACAACCCCAACAACAGCATCCAGCAACAACAATGGACAATTGCCCCAGAGCAGCAGCACAGCTGGCAACTTGGAAGCTGGTGAAAGGTGCCAAAGCCGAAACTTGGCCAATGACAAGAGGCCTACAACTGTCAGTTGGCCGTTTCTTATTTGAGTTGTTAGCGCTTTAAAAACAAAATACTGTTTATAGTTAGTATAACAATCAAGTAACTGTACAGTGCAAACTACAGCCATAACAATAACAATAACAATCAAAAAAAAAACACATTATTCGCTGGCATTTTTCATTGAAGTCTCCTCGATTCAATTCAATTCTCAATTCGGTTTCGTGCATTTGAAATTGTATATTTCCAGTGTTCCGTGATATCGTTAGGAATTCGGAGCGCGTAAAAGGTCAACGGCGGCTAAGGTCTTGCCCTCTATAATTAATCAACACACAGCCAGCCACACACACACACACATATATTACAATAACAAGCAGCTACAATATCATATACGAATATGAATATACGAATATACTCGTAGTACATTTGCTAATCGTTACTATGACAGCTAAATATGGTACAGTAATCTACCTTTTATCAAGTTATAAAAACTCAGCTGTTTTGGGAATATTTATACTTGAATGCGTGACACATTTCTTGATGAAATTAAGCTACCCTCTCTGGAAGGGTATAAATAGGGGATCCCTCAATAAAAGCTGTTTAGCTGTCTGTCGTTGTCATTTACACCCTGCACTTGCCTCCACTCCAGAGTATCGCATTCTTTGTGGGCTGCCTCTTTGACACAAAGCGTGGCACACATTTGTCAAATTGCCACAAGGAGTCCCTCATAGGGGGGAGGGAGAAGAAGTAGAATAGAGGGAATCAGGACTGGCTCCATTGTCTTGGCCAGCTGCACTCTATTCTCTGCTTCGCTCCAACAGCGCACGACCTGAAACTTTTGTCGTTGTTGTTGTTATTCTTATTGTTGTTGTCTTTTTATTTTGTGCAGTGCTATAGTTTTGTTGTTGTTGCTTCAGTTGAGGTTGTCACTGCTGTTTTTTGTTTATTTGTTGATTGTTATTATTATAGCGCGAACATTCCAACAACAAATGTTGCCAACATTTACACAAATTGTTTGAACAATTGTTGGACAACAAAAAAACAATGCCACCTACAACAAATTCATATTCCCTCTGCCCCTCTACCACCACATTCTCTTATAATACACACACAATGTGTACAAGCACACAAAATTATAAAAATAATAATGAGACAGCAATTGTTAAAAATAACATTAATTTCCATGAGCTGTTCGCATGGTAATTCTGTAAAAAATATATAAAAAAATACTCGAACAATATATCAAGACGCATTTCACGTACTCTTCTTGGAAGTCAATTCATCATCAAAAAAATATAAAAAAAGGTTAACTTGGGTTACAGTTACAGTAAATAATTTAATTAATTAACTGAATGTCTGAACTTGTCTCTTAATAAACTTGTTATTCCATTTGCTAATGGAAAAGTTCTATTTGCAATTGAAAACAAATATGATAATTGAAAAACTATAACTAGATTCTATTTATGCCGTATAGTGATTTTTTTTAGTGTTCCAGAAACTATTGCAAATATTTCCTCAGACATTTGACCTACAATGCTTGAGAAATACTTTTGTATTTACTATTTGCCATGTAAATTTCTTATTCAACAAACATTCCATAAGGCATAGTTAACATACTCTCTCTTTCTCTGCCCTTTTATGTGTGTGTGTGTGTGTTTTGCTTCTTCCCATTTTCGTTTTCGGACTGTCTGTCTGACTTTTAAACGCGGCGTATTGTGAAAGAAAGCAACACTGAATAAGTCTATCATTTGTAATGATACGTTGGGCTGTTATCAACACGCATTTTATGTATGACTCAGCAAAACAACAACAACAACAACAACAACAGCAACACCAACAACAATAGCGACTGACGAACATGGAAACGTGGCAAATGCCGATTTGGCCAGCGTATTGCCTCCCAGTGGGAGGCAACAACAACAACATTTGACACGCAATGCAGGACACATACATATGTGTGTGTGTGTACAGAGTACAGTAGATACGTATGTTTGTATGTGTGTGTCAACTATTGAAACTTTGAACGTACGTTGCACAAAAGATGGCACCCAAAGTGCAAGTGAGAGACAAAGACGCGACGACGGCAGTGCAGAGCAAAACAAAGGCAACGATAACGCCGCCGACACCAAACGTTGTTTTTATAAATACTCTCACACACACACACTCGTACATTCTCTCACACACACAAACTCACTCCTTATCAGAAGGGAGCTCATACTGAGATGCTGCTGCTGCTGTTGTTGTTGTTTTTGTTGATGTACGTAGAACAAAGAAAGTGAAATGTGTACTCACGTTTATACTTAACAGTAGCAAAATATTGGGAGTATTTAAATAAACCCAAATAAAATACTATTTACAAATATACATAAATACTGCTCATTGATCTAATTGGTCAAATTTTGGTTCATTTATAAATTGTTTTTTTTTATATTCCCTGCACTTTTGAACTTTGATTTGCTAGTTTACTTTTTTTAATTTAAATATTAAATGTTCATTTCAAATATTATTTTAAATATTCAATTTAACAATAATTAAATAAATAAATAACAATTCGTTACCTATCTATTTAATTACTATTTTCAAATAATTATACCAATTTTGTTTTAAGCATAAACTAACAAAATTAAATAAATAAATAATAAATTGGTTAAAACTTCTAGCACTTACGCCAACATTCACCGTTGCGCTCAAATGCTGCGCGATTCGATTGAGAAATTTCCTGAAGGACGAACGACGCATCACACGTGCATTTTGACCGGTTGCACGTTTGTTGTTGCTATTGCTGCTATTGCTGCTGTTCGTGGTGGTGGTGACTGCGAGTGTTGCCGCCCTATTATGGCCAATTGTGTCCTTGTCCTTGCCTATGGGCGCGTCAGAGGCCGCTTTGTAGCTGCTCAACGATACAATGCTGCCACTACGGCCACGTCCACCGCTTACACAGGACGATATTGCCGTGCTGCTGCTATTAATATCGCTGCCTGCTGCTGTTGCTGTACCGGCTGCTGTTGATGCTGATGATGCGGCAACTGTCTTGAATTTGCGCGACCAACGAAACGGATTGCGTGGCATCGAGAAGGCGCGACGTATCTTTTTGGCGGCATTTGTGGCCATCGTGGATGCCTGGGCGGCAGGAATGATTAGCACTTGCGGCGCTTGAGTCGGCGCTGGAGCAATGGACGTGGATGTAACCATGCTTGTGGCATGTGTGGGCAGCAGCGTCGTATTCGAATTTAGCTCCGTTTTTTGCGTTGGTGTTGTTGCCTTTTTTTCTGTTGTTGTCTCTGCTTCTATTGTTGCTGTTGCTGTAGTTGTGGCGTTGGCGTTGCTGTTGCCGTTGCTGTTGTTGTGGGTGGCGGCCGCTTCTGCCGCTGGCGTTGCGACGGCGTTTTGTTGCACTTTCGTTCCCATTCTCGGATATTTAACAATTCGTCACATAAAGTAATTGCACTGTTGAGTCTTGTATACACCTTTTGATTATAGAAAATTGACTTTTTAGCACTTGATTTCACTTTTTTTTTAGCGCACTTTATTTCACTTCATTCGTTTGATTCGCTCGTTTGGTCTGTTCTACTTCTGCTTTTTGTTGCTTGCAAACAGCTTAAGCGCGTTACAAATATTGACTTGTAACCGCAAATCGAATATTTTCCCTGTATTGCCGCTTAATTCTGCAACTAAAATATATTTTCTTTTCCCCAAAAAAAGAACAGTGTGCTATCCGCTATATTGTATCGAAACGCTCGGAATAAGTTCGATCGAACGACTCACTGAAGTGTAGGGTTGTAAAAAGAATACCGACATATCGATATATCGATAGATCATTTTGACGGACGATAGTATCGCTATCGATGCTTGGGCGATAATAGAAATTAAAAATAAATTAGAAAGATGAAGTTTTATTTCAATAAACCAAATAAATATTAAGTTTCATGAAAAGAGTGGATAATTTAAGCGTCTGTAAGAAAACCAAAGGTGATAAAAATAAATTAAAGCAGTCAAAATCGAAGACTCAATCCTTTTGCGGCGGAATATTTTAAAACCATAGGTGACTATTTATCGTTTTCAAGTTAGACAAGAGGTGGCGCATTTGTTATATCCAATTATTATTTATTGCAACCTTGCAGTTTTTAAGTTGTTATCGATTTCGAGGCATCCCACTTTGGTCACACTGTCAAGGCCTTAAAAATAGTCTGGCTACATTTTAGGGGTGCCATGCCACTAGAAGAAGTGGCAGCGCTTATTGGTTGACGTGCAGAAGCTGAATGCTACACAGCTAGCTTGTGTTCTAAAAATCGTATTGTGTTTACGTAGTATGTCTATAACGTAACGTAACGTAAATTTAAACAAAACTAAAATAAAAATTAATAAAGTATTTTAGATTTAATTTAGTAAGCCAAAATATTTATAAATTCGATTAAGTAAAGGGGATTATTTTAGGAACTGTTTGCTGCTTAGAGCCCCACAGGAGGATCAACTTGTTAAAATGATTTCCAAATGAAAAATGAAGAAAACTAAGAAAAAATTCTAATTCATTCTTAAAATCTTAAAAACAGGCTTTCAAGCAAAATTTATAAAATTTCTGACATGTGGAATTCGTTGAAAACATAAAATGTGTGTTTCATTTTGTCTTATATATTATTTGTAATAACAAGTTGGAATCTAGAACATATCTTAAAATAAGTAAATTAGTGTCTCCCTTAGAACATTGACTTTTAGCTATTAACCTCGCAGACTCTCAATGCAATTTACTGTTATTAGAGCCGCAGCTGAGCTGCAGTAAATGAAAACTTTTTAGTATTCATGGTTTTAGCATTAACGATCCCAATTATGGCAGCGTTTTATTTCATTTTACTTTATTAGCTCTTAGCAGCGCGGTAGCGACGACTAAATAAAGTAAAGGAAAAGGAAAAGGGAGAAAGAGAGTCCACATCAGCAGCGACGCAAACGCAAGTGACAGGCAGAGAGGGCGTGTCTGCTTTCAAAATGGAGCGAGCAATGGCTCCAAGTCAATCAGCCAATCAGCGAACACCCCATTGTCTGTCTCAGCTTGTGTGAGTGTGAGTCTGCGCCATGTGAGAGGGAGCCAAAGAGAGTGAGAGAGTGAGAGCAGCAGTTCGCTCTTAAAAGTTTAGTACGAAAACAGCTTTCATCATTGTTTTGTTGTTGTTGTTGCTGTTCAGTGAGGAGAGGGAGTTTGGTGGTTGCTGCATATAAAAATGGCCGTCTACAATATGCTCTAAAAGTCACAATTATAGGCACTTATTCATTGCGGTATATGATGCAAACAACGATGATGCTGCCAACGCTTCTTTTGCTTTTACTTCAGCTTCTCCTGTTTTTGGTTCTTCTTTTCAGGTTCTGTTTCACAGGTGTGAAGGAGGCTGCGTTTAATCAAAAGGTGGCAACCTAAACAGTCAATTTACTGACTGACGAGTTAACAGCAATTAGACGCCTCAGTTTGACTTTATTGCAAGTTTATCGTGTGGAATGCTCATACACTCCCTCCCTTTACCGCCGCTCCCTCATTGTACTCTAGGTTTGAGGTAATTGTTTTGCTCATGGGGTTGGCCTCGTTCTTATTACTGTTGTTGCTATTGCTGTTATTGTTGCTGGTGTTGGTGTCGGGGTAAATGTTGCTGCTCTGACATTAATTGGTTGTGTACGAGCCAATTTGGTTTAGACTCGAGTTAAAGGCGCAAATTGATTGCTTTGCGGTTTTAATCGATGCACATTCATTCCAAATCACGCACATTTATCACCCACACCAACTGCAATCCCCCCTCCTCCCACTCATTCCCCTGCTTCTTCTGCAGGATGCGCCACATCTGCGCAGTTTATAATTGTCAGCAATTGACGGACGGAGTAATTAACGTTAATTTTTCGCCAAAATCTCAAACTGTTTTAGCCCAAAATGGTTGTCTTCACCCATTTTATTGTCAAGGGAAACAAGCGTTAGCCTTTCATCTTCCGGCTGCTTTCATCATGGAAAGCCGTAAAAAAAACGCGTACGGAAACCCGTTATATAAGCGGACGGTTGCGTGTTTATTGCGAAACATTGACAACATCGTTTTTTTAGGGTTTACCTGGGCAATTGTTTTGGACAATTACAGGGAATTCATTGCCGTTTTTTAGCCAACGGATTGGCAAGAGGTAAAAAGGATAATGTTGAAGGATGCGTTTTTCTCCGAATGAATAGCTGCTTTTCAGCTCGACAGTTTGTCATTGCATAGGGTTATGAAATTTTACGCAAGCTGGAAGTGTTCAAGGTTGAGTTTTTTGCTTACAAAAGGGGTGCTCAAAGGATTTAGCTTGAATTGTAAATGGTAAATACTTGCAGTTTTCCATTTCTTAGCACGGCAGCAACAGGACATCATAATTGCCCGCAATCAATACATAATCCTCGCATAATCTAAGCAATTTGCAGCCAAAAAAAAACAAAGTTCTGTGTAAAAAAGTGACTTTTGACTTCTGGCCTGCGACCTTGAGTGAGTGGCAAGGAACCTAACTGGACGACAGGTATGAGCAGGATTTGTTGCACACGCCCCCGTCAACGGCTCCGCCCAGAGCGGAGCGGAGCGGAGGAAAGGATTGAAATAGGCGCAGCAAATCGCCAACTTAATTGCCAGAAATTCTCAAAACAAACGAAAACAAACAAATAAACAGAGTACAGTGGGATTGGGATTGGATTCGACTGAGTTTCAAAGCAACGGGATTTGGGAGTTTCAAGTTGGCTGTTTGTTGTTGCTGTTGCTGTTGCTCTGCAATTAGGGCCCTGCAAAAGCCGATTGACTTCTGCGGATCATCTGGAGTAATCGGAGTTAATCCCGTTAGTAGCAGGCGCAACCCGTTCCCGGTCCCCGTCCCGTTCCCTTGATCGTCCTCTGGCCTGCTGGATGCGGGATTAGGCGCAGACTTAGTCCAGAAGTCAGCACAAATGCGAAAGGATTAAACATGTAGATGAGCTAGGGGCGTGGCTGCTGCCGGTGCAGGTCACTGTATCAGTGTCAGTGTCAGTGTCAGTGTCGGTGTCAATGTCGGTGCCCAGTGTCTTTGGTGGTTTCTGGCTGCGGGTAACGCCCAAAAGAAGACGCCCTAATCCGTTTACGCCTCGAAATTAATGCAAACATTTAGAAGGATTATCAGCACAGGGTTGCGCCGCTTAGAAAAGGGGTGACGGACGGGTAGCTCAGACTCAGACTTGAGACTAAGGGTATATTGAGGGTATGCAAATTGAAGTTCATGCGAACTGCAACTGCAACTGGTCAACAGAAGAGTTGGTCTGTCATAAAAGCATGATAGGATTGATAATTCGCCGCTACTTGTCGTTCATTCTGTGTCCATTGTCTGAGCCAGGATTTGGCACTTGGCTGCGGTATGTGGAACTGTGGACTGTGGAAACTACGGCAACAACAAATGGCAAATGTCAACTGGCAACTGAATCCTTGGACAGGTCACAGGATAGCATAGCGTATCAAAAGCAATGGCACAATTATGTGTTTCGGGGAAGTGATTAGAAGCAGCGATTAGAGTCAAAGAGTTGAAAATATTTGTGGATTAGAGTTTGACTTGGACAGTAACAGTAACAGGAAGAGAATCAGGATTCGTGATCGCGATGTGACTGATCTCAAGTCAAGGGCAGCAGCAGCAGCAGGAAATGCAGGACCTTTAACTTCCGTAGTCTGGGAGCGTTCAAGTGGATGCTGCAGCTACTTAAAACTCAATTAGCAACCATTCGGCAGGAGCTTGTGGCGCCACAAGGGCCACCACCGCAGCAAACAAGCCGCAAAGACATAAAAGATACAATTCGATGCAAGATACAGTAACAGATACAGATACAGATACAGTTGCAATATATAGAGCATTAAGTGTTTGCTGTGGCCATGTCGAAGTCATCAGAAAACTGTGAAGTGAAGAGCAATTATGTTGTCGTCGTTGCTTTGATCTGCAGCCACTTAGAATGCTTATGTATCTGTATCTGCATCTTCCACTACATGTATCTGTATCTGTATCTGTGTGCATCTGTCGAGTTGATTTCCTTGTTTAAGCATCTTTTAATTGTATGCTAATTGATTGCATTGTCAAGCATCTATGAGATACATCCATGAGATACTCATACTATTTTTGGGGTCGCAGTTCCGGACCACATTTCATTGCATTTCAAATGGCAGCTGACATTTTCGATTGGGGCGGCAGCTAAAAAACTCATTGACCAGCTACAGCTACAGCTACAGATGCAGATACAGATACACATAAGCTGCTGTAAAAGATACAGATACATATAACTATGGATATGGAGATTAGCGGAAAGCGCTTAGCGTTTTATTGGCAAATATGCTGTTGTTGTTGTTGTTGTTGCTGAGGCACATCGAGAATGTACGCATCGTAAAATGCTTAATCCGGCTAGAAATTCTGGCTAAGATGTCGCGATTTTTAACGTGCTAAAAAGGACAGCCGCATCTTAACAGGCAGCAGCTAGCTGCCAAATTGCATGTGAAAAAAAAACACAGACAGAGACAAAAAGATACAACAACAACATCAATAAAAGGTCGAAGGTCATTGCATAAACGTAACAGGCAAAACAGCCACGTAGGGCGTAATGGGCGTGACCGCTACATCAATTAATCTGCGTAATTTGCATGTGGATGCATCTGTAAATGTAAATGTAAATGTGAAATGTATCTGCATCTGTATCCGTTCTTCTGTCGGCGCTGTTCAAAAAAACTGCATCTAATCGTTTAATTCTTCGATGGAATTCGCGTCGGCTTACGATATTTGATGTTCGGTTTCTAGATTTGCATCCTGTGGTTTTTCTAGGATAGTAAATTTATCAGTTAAAAGATGAACTCAACTCTTTCAGCTGTAACCACTGAATAAGGCTTTAATTTATTTCGAAACATGATTATAAGGTCGTTTATATATTTTAAAGCAAATGACAATAGAGAACGCTACCTTTAAGTTTAAGAAAATATAATTTAATCTACAAAAAATCTTCTTTATTTTGCTTCAAGGACAAAAAACAGCCTGTCAATACACTTACTAAAGATTTTTAAATACAGTCGTAGTCTGAAGTTTTAATAAAGTATATAAATACTTAATAATACTTTTTATATTTTTCTATATAATTTTTTTCATATAATATAAAAAATTTTAAAAATATTTAAAAAGTTTTAAAATTAAAATACTTCACAATAAAAACCTACTTTTTTAATGGCAATTTAAATAGCCTTTTATATTTTTAACATAATATGTTAAGTACTTTAAAATTGTTAAAAAATAAATTAAGAAAATCCCAAAAGTCAAACATACTTTTATTCATATTTAGGTTCTGCTTGCACTTTTTATTAGGATTTGTAACCTTGTGAATGATCTTTTTATCGCTCGGCATATGCCAGCTCAGTCTTTTAGCTCTCTCGGTTATTGAGATCCTTGTGACTTTTTGGCTATTTGTATTGTTGTCAGTTTACTTTTTTAGGCCAATAATAAAAAAATCATTTTGCAGCCAAAGATGTTGATCTTTTTTTATGATGAGCTCAGATCACAATTGACATTTCATTTTTCGTAAAGTCATTTCTAAAAAATATTTCGCGTACCGCAGCGAGTCAATTTACTTTTTTTCTGTATAGATCTCTAAAACGGCAAGGTCAGTCGAGGATTTTTCGAGCTGTTCCGCTTCCGAATTCCGCGAAATGTAAAAAAAAATCTGCACTGCAAAACCTGAAAACCTAAAAATCTGAAACTAGAACTAGAATTCCAATGCAGTTTTTTTATGCCACCTAATTTTTATGGCCTAAAAAACAGAACCAAGACCGAAACCGAAACCGAATATAATCGCTGCCATTTGTTTGTCCATAAAAGCCGGACTCTCTCTAGGTAAAGCAAAAAAAGGAAAAACGCCGAGCTGAGAATGAGGATGAGGATGAGGAACACGGCGCACATTGAAGAAAAAAAGAAGATAGAAAACTGAGAAGAAAAAAGTTGGGAAAACAATGCTCTCAAAGTATGAAACGTTGCTGGAAGTGCCGCCGCACCGTGAAATTCATAAAAACTGATTTCATTTTTTAGAATCAGTGCGCGAAAGTTGCCTCCGACTTCAGCTTGAAGATGAAGATGAAGATGAAGACGAAGTCAAAGTCAAAGGCCCACTGCGGCTTTACGATGGCCATTAACGCCCTAAAAAAATAACGCGAAAAAAACGAGAGCTGTAAATCATGAAATGAAGATAAAAGACAAACTAACAGAAGGCAAATTCAACTTCATCGTTGAATTCAACTTAGGAGTTTTCCTTTGCCGCCTCCTCACGGGGCTGAGTGACTTTTTGGGTAGCAAAGTCAAACCGCAATAAAATTGACACCGCTTCAAATGCGCAGGATCTGTAAACGGGACCAGGTCCGAGACTCGACGTATCCTATATCCTGTGTCCTGTGTGTCGCTTGTACATAATGTATGCTTGGCCATGTGCAATTTTATATATATGTATCTATGAGTCGCCTGTCATGCGCAATGAGAATGAACAGCCACAGCCCAGTCCAGTTTCAGTTTCAACTCGAACTCGAAATCGTTCTTCCTGCCACGTTCCACAAACAGCAACAACAACAATAGCTCTACTTGCCACACCAGTGATTGCAGCAATCATTCTAGTTTCATTATCTTAGCTACAGATTTATTGCTGGCCAAGCACAACCCCAAAATAAACCCTCGACTTTGACTCTGACTCCGACTCCGACTCCTACTCCTACTACGACCCTCGATCCCAAAAACTCTGGACAGCCACATCATACATCAACAGCAATTGATTTTTATTTGGTTCGCTTTATTTTGCTTCGCTTATTCACTGACTGGTCAGATTTGATGGCAAATTTCGGGTTTTGTTGTGATTCCATTGCAATTACCCGGAGCTTATCACGCATCCTTAAAAGGCGATGCCCCCAACTCTCTCTCAACTCTCAGTCCTGCTTCCAATTGCATTCGATATTGTTGTGAACCGCAACGAATCGCATATGGAAATGTGAAAATGTGGAAATGTGGAAAACTGCAAATTGTCTGACATCATTCCATCCCCCTCCCTACACTTCTCTCTTCTGGTTGTTTTTGTTGTTGGCCGCGTTTCGATTGTTGCGATTATCAGTTGTTAATATCCATGAAAATGATGAGACCAACAGAATCGCCAGATAAACGACAACGACTACGACGCATGGCTTGTTAATGGACAGCGTGCAAATTGGCCAAATGCCAGATTCAACTTATTATAACTTATAACAATGACTATAGACATGGTTTATGCGTGTTTCACAGCCAAAAGACAAGCGACAAACGAGTTTCCCCTCTTTATGTCTGCCTCACTAATTCCCTAATTCTCTAATTGACTGATAGACTGACCGCCTGACTGACTGACTGACTAACTGACTGACTGTCTGATTGACCGCTGTGTATGCGTCAAATGTGTGAAATTATTTGTGCGCCGACATCATCATTTTACAAAGATGTTTATTCATCGCGATGGCTCCACCTAGACCTATGTGGATGTGGAAACCACAAGCAGTTGCAAAAGCCTCCAAAAAAAGCAATTGGCATCTGCATAAAAAATATCTAACATACACTGTTCAAAAAGAATTAATATAGAAAGTAAACAGACAGCTTCAGACAGAAATTGATTTAAATATTGATGCTAATTTTTGATAACCCAAATTAACTTCAATTTATAAGATTATTGGATTATTTATTTTTAGAGTATTAATGGTATAGTAATAATTAATATACTCGTAAAAGTTTTACTAAAAAGAAATCATTTAAAAATTAAATATAATTATGAGTGGCATAAAACAACACAATGAATTATTTAAATTGAATCTGAGACCTTTTGACTTTGGGAAAACTGAAATGATTTTTAAGCGTAAATTCTGTTCTCTCTAAACTTATAAAATCATTCTAAATAATATTAATATGTCATTGATTTAATCTATAAATTGATTCTATGTAGTATTTAAAAATAGTTCGTTATTTCTCTAATAACGTTTAGAAAATAGTTAATTTTGGCAAATATAGTTAAATGGAAACCTTTCTGTTCTGGTCAGAAAAACTTAATTATTAGCTCTTGCTTTAGTTAAATAAATATCTGCATCTAAGTAAATACAACTAATTTGTCTATTGGCTCATATTTTAATCAATAGTACAAAATAGTATGCAGTATTTCAAGCATTTTCACCAATTTAAAGATGTATCTTTGTATGTATCTTTTGTATCTTTCGGTGTCATAATGTTGAGTGTTTAGCCCTTCTATTGCTGCAAATGATGTTGGAAGTGAATGAAACAAATGACCGAGTGAGAGAGGCATGGGAATGGAGACAGTTGTATAACACCCAGAGACTCTGATCTCTGCCGATCTCCAAGCCACGACTATGTGATGTGTAAGGCCTCTGACTGGGAGCGTGTCTATGTCTATATCTATGGCTGTGACTGTGCCATGATCACTTTATATTCATTGACACTTAGTGTGAATTTCGTACATCATAAAGAGGGGCAAAGCTGTAGATTGTGGATGTCTAAATTGCGGTTGCCTGGGCAACACAAAAGCTGTCTTTTGTGCCAAAGCCGACCGACGGTTAGGAGTGTGGTGTGGAGTTTTGGGAAAGTGGCAACGGCAGCTCAGTTGGCCAGCCAAATAGTCAGCCAGAAGATGGCCATAAAGGCAAGTCAAACACAGGCCGACAGTGCGAGGTGCTAATTCACTATTAAAAGAAATCAGAGAAGACTGAAAAAGACGCCCAAATCCTTGGCACAAACACAGTAATATAAAATGGGCAGGGGGGCGAATACATGATATTATGGAAGGAAGGGTAAGGCTTAAGTGGGTATGGCGGGGTCTCAGCTGCGCTCAATTTCCACTCATCATCTCATCTCTCACGCATCATCGTGGAGACTGCGCACCAATAAAACTTAATTTTGTTTGTACATCGGTCGGGGAACTCAAAGGAGGAGGAGGAGGAGATGGGGAAGGGGAACTCTATAAATGTGTGTATTTGTGAGTCTGGGCCTTGAGCTATTGAATTATGCATTGTTTTGTTTCTACTTTTGTTTGTGTTGTGTTGTGTTGTGTTGTATGAGAATTGTGGGAGAAGTTCTCATGAAGTGAGTGCCGTCCATTCATCGCACTGCCAAATGCCATTGATTGGCCCAATAAAACTCAACCGAACCGAATCACAGTTGGAGACGAATTAGATACAGCCGCCTAATTGATAATAATACCGCATTTATTTTGGAAATCTGTTAACTCTTTTATGGATATGGATAACCTACCCTTCATCTCTAAACTCTCTCACTCTCTTGATAAATCTATTGAAGACACGCAGCTGGTTCCACATGATGATATCTCTGTTCATTTCTCGCTAATCCCTCGCCAGCAGTTGTCAGATAATTCTCTGTTTTAGCCTCTTTTTTTACAATGCATAATTTTTCAATAAACCTGCTGATAATTTCTGCAATTGAAACAAGTTAATCCCCACATGATTAATTATCAACCTGCAACCTGCGCAAAGCGGCAAGTTTCACACCCCTTAAACAGGAATTAATCGAGTTGTTGCCCCGACTTACCCCCTTAGTCCTCAGCCTCTCACTACAGAGTCCTTTTTTAATTTACTTGCCGAGGCAAAATACTCAGTTCCCCAGGGTCAAGTCACTGTTTTACGCTATCTGTATTATCAAATCATAAAATGTTGCCACTTGGCTGAGATTCATAGATGTTGCATCCCCCAGGAGTCACAGGAGTCGCAGGATTCGCAGAGTTAAAAGGGGTGCACACCGAAAAAACAGAAGCAGATACAGAAATGAGTATCCTTGAACGCAGTCCATTTTTTATGTGCTTCGGCTGCCAAGTGTCAAAACATGTTTTGATAGCGCACACACATGAATTTATCTATTCGAAGGGTTCGTTCTCGGATTGAGTTTTGATAAGTGTCAACACCCCTTTTGAGCCTGGGGCCCCTTTTGGCAATTGAACAATTTGAAACACATGTTTTGGTCCTGGCAATTAAATACAAATTTGATTTGTACCGGAACTGACGAGATAGAGAGAGAGAGAGAGAGAGTTAGAGTCGAGGCCAGGAACAGTTGTTTATTATCCATGTGCTTATGATTTCTCAATTATGACAATTGCTGGGCACAACAAACAAACAAAGGATGCAGGACGCAACGGGTGCTTTGAGGCTAAAAAGGCAGCAATTAATTAGACAACGAACGAGGACACTGATACGCATTGACAGCCATTCAATAATGCAACCTGAAGCAGTGAAACATTGAAGCATTGAAACATGACGCGTGGCAGGGAGGCCAGGACATGCAACCAAGGCCAGGACACACAGTGTGCACTTTTCAGTTTGCAGTTTGCAGTCTGTAGTCTGCAGTTTGCAGTTTACATTTTGCCTGCGGGAGATGCCTTCAATTGTCGACTCCTCGATCTGCTTTAATCGCATTAATAACCAATTTCAGAGTGAGTTTTTGGCTTGTGCCAAACCCCCTGGAGATCCACTGTGGGTGGCAGGATATCAGGACATCAGGACATCAGTTCGAAGGTCATCAACTGGAGTTAAGCGTGCCATAGTTTCTCTCTGCTCGAGGTCGTCATCTCTGTTGCAGCTGCAGCTGCTCCTTGCAACGGATTCTCCAAATGACCAACTCTCCTAGAGGATTATAAGTCCACCTACAAATACAACAAATAAGCAGGTAAACCAAATGCAGCTGCAACTCAGGTAAATGGTTAAGAATAGAAAAAGTTTTTGATTATTTTCTTTTAATATTTGTAATTTTATTTTGATTGATTTTCATTAGAAATTATTTTAAAATTAACTAAAATTAACTAGATTACAATTTTTATACAAGTGATAAATAAACCATTTTGTTTTGAATGTGATTCTACACACTGAGAGAAGAGGGAGGGGGAGACACAACACAACAATTAATGCTAATGCTAATGTTAATGCTAATTTGTACAATCCATGAAAAGGAAGCGAAGGTGGTGGCACCTACGCCTCAGTCTTGTAGGGCTTGAAGAGTTTCGGTTTGGGCTCCGAAATGACTGTGGTTGCGGGTGGCGGCGACATGGACGAAGCTGGACGCTTGGCACTGGGCATAAGTAAACCAGGAGCGGGCAGCGGGCTGTTCACTGTGGTGCTGGCAGGACCAGGAGGCAGTAGGGAGCCCGTGGAACGCAAAGGACTCAGACTGCGATCAAAGACCTTGGTGTGATCGGAGCCGACGGGACTCAGCGACAGGGTGGAGGAGTGCGGCGATGAGGATGATTGCAGATCCAGCGGTGGTGTTTGTGTCTTGGGCATCTGCAATTGACCAGCATAACTGGAAGGCATGACGGCGGCAGCAGCTCCCAACATGGCAGCAGGATAACCCATAGGAGCAGCAGCGCTCATGGCAGCAGCAGCCTGCATTGCAGCCGAATGGGGATGTGAGTGGGCGTGGGCGTGTGGATGCATGTGTGGTGCTGGTGGTGCTGGACGTGCGGGAATGTGATAGGGAGCGTAACGGTATTGGCCATAGGGCGAATGTCCTGGCACTGGCATTGTGGGCATGCCGGTGGCAAGCATGGGATTAGCGGCAGCAGCGGCGGCGGCAGCGGCAGCTGGTGCATAGGGTGGATACGGCATGCCCACGCTATTGGCAGCCGCTTGCAGGATGGAAGCGGCGAAAGCGGGGTCCGAGTAGACGGCGGCATAGGGCCAGGCGACGGCAATGCGTTGGCGCTTGTCCTTCATGCGGCGATTCTGGAACCACACCTTGATGGTGGACTCAGGCAGATTTAGCTGAGCGGCCAGCTCGCAGCGACGAGGACGCGATACATAGTTCTCCTTGTAGAACTCCTTCTCGAGACGCGCCAGCTGATCACGTGTGAAGGCAGTTCGGTAGCGACGAACCGACGGATCAGCGGGAATCTCGGAGTTGCGGCTGCCATTCAATGAGTTGTCCGGACTGGACAGGCACTCTGTTAATAGAAAAGAGGGGGAAAAATTGATGGTTAGCCAAGTGTTGCTGGGGATTCAATTTTCTTTGTAGAACTTACCATTTGGAGAAGGCGGCGGCGTTTGAGGTTTGCCGTATTGTGTGGAAATCAAATCAACGACCAGCGGCTTCTGGTCAACGTTATTGCTATCATGATGATGGCTTTCCATGTTGTATGTGCGGTATCCGTGCATTTTGTATTGTTTAAAATAATTCTCAGTTCTCGATTCTCAATTCTCGACTTGCGATGGCAGTGCGATGGCGAAACGTGTGCGACTTAACAGTAAACGACGATGTTGACTCTACGACGGTTACAGCTCAAGTGTGTCGCTCTCAGCCACCCCGGCTCTCTTTTATACCAAGCCCTTGAGCAATGGCTGCCGCAAGCAGGCATACAACCAATGAGAGCATCGTACGTTATGCGCAAGCGAGATGGCAACTGTTCTGGCATCATGCTGATGCGCTCACTCTGCCTGCCACAGTGCAATGAACGATGGTGCTAATGTTGTGGTGCTGCTCCTCCTGACTGACAATTATGCGACGATGAAGGCAATTACGATGCCGGAACAATGGTACATAAAAAGGAAAGCAGCGAGCATGTGGATGTGAGTGTAGGAAGAATGGAAAAAGCGCAAGCAAAGCGTGATAATGCGAAGCCTGTCGGTGGTCCAACTCTGCAGTGTTAGCTGCTATCCATAATCAAGTTATCATGGAAAAGCAGCAGCAGCTTTAGCTCCAGGAGAGTGCTTGCTGCTGCTGCTCTCTCTCAGTCTGAGAGTCGACTGCGATTTCATATATTCATAGCGTATGAGCGAATCTTTTGTTTCGCTTGTCCGCAAGCGAACAGCGCCATAGGTGCGAGTGAGACGTGAGTGGCCCCCCATAATAATGGGATTTTATCGGCTTCATCAGGCAAAAGAATGATATGGCATAATGCACAGACCGAGACGGAGAAAGAGCACCAGTACCCCCCCGCCCTGCCCCTCTTACTTCTTACTGTTTTTATTTCCAAGGGAGGCTGGACCCGATCGATATGCGACGTCGACTTCGTAGCCAGCCAAATTATTTGCTCTTTTATGAAGTCTTAATATTATGCCGCACGTTTAACGGCCTCACACTTGCTGCTGAGCGAGAAACGGGAAACGGGAGTAAGGGCGAGAGAGGGAGTCGGAGAGGTCGTAGCCTTAACAGAAAATGAAGTTTATCTGGGCAAATAAAGCAAAAGCTTGGACAACGCCCTCAGAGACCAGCCCAATGTAATACACACCCATACAGAGAAAAGAAATCAGTCTAAGAAACGATTTTAAAATGTCTACATAAGAACCCAAATAACTATCTGAATTTATTTTATAATATTATGTATATTAAATTCAATATTAAATTCAATGAGACTGCCTAGCTCGAAGAGTATTAGCAAAAGATATTTTGACGTAAATGTATAGAAAGAAGTATCAAAAACATATATGTCTTAAAATTCCTAATCTTTTTTAGGTGTGAAGAGGATAGAATTGTAAAATATAGACTGCATACCCATCAAATATACCAATCTATTAAGAACCTCGATTATCAAAATTGAGTGTAATGAAAAGTCGTACTTAAATTACGTATTTCGTACTCGGCTTAAAAAATCCAAGCCCATCCAACTTTTGACACTGTCAGGTTTGATTTCATTAAGTGAGTACCGAGTTTTTTCAGTGTAGACACAAATATACGCGCACACTCGTGCATAAACAATGAAATACTTTTGGGGGCGCAGTTGTTGAAACTTAATTTGAAAAGTTTTAGTTTAGTTGCGGCAAACATTTATTATGATGATATAATCATGTTGCCTAAAGGCACAACTGTACCCAGAGAGCAGTTGCCAACTGGGTGTGGGTGTGGGTGTTGGTGTGTGTAAATGGGAGGGATGGAAGTACCTCCAATTTTGGCTTGCGTAAGCAGCAATCAATTTCTGCTTCGATACCTGCGATTTGGGTTAAGGATTAGGTTGATCTGCGGCTTAGGGTTAAGCTGAGGCTTATAACTAAAAAAAATAACCCAATTTCAGAATCCGATAATTATGTTATGTACGTAGATACATATGTGTGTGCAGCGTGTATCATTATGTGTGTTTTATGACTTTCTAATGAAAATGCACTGAGATCAGCGAGTTAAAGCCGTTGCCGTTGCCGTTGGCCAAAGTTCAGATCAAGCCCCTTGGCTCTTTAATCCACAAAACAAACAAATAAACAAACTGTGGCCTGCGGAAACTCCGACATGGTAGAAGGAGTCGAAAATGAGTTGAAAGTTACAGTTACAGTTAAAGTTAAAGTCGGAGTAGAAGTCGAAGTCGAAGTCGGAGCCTGGTGGTAACCCGGTTAGCGAGTCAAAGACAATGCTAAAATTCTGCCTAAATCACCAGCTAGCCAGAGAACTAGAGCAATGACAACACAGCATGTGTCCAAATCTATATCCAAGTTGATTGTTCAAGATGCTGCAATAAAATCTAACTCGTCGGAACGCCGCATCCGTATCCGTGAAAGTGAAAATGGGAAGGGAAATGGAAATGGTTGAGGAAAATGTACAATTTTAAACATGAAAATTGACTAATAATGTCGCTGATGGCAAACGGATTAACGCACAGGATTCGTTTTCTCAGTCAATGCCAATGACAACCTTCAGATACAATATTCAGTGTATGTTTCTGTTTCAGTTTCTGTTTCAGTTCGAAGTCTCAGTCTCAACTTGAGCTAACTGCGACCATTGTTATGCATTACTAAGTAACTCTCCCTGTTGTTGTTCTTTGCCCTACATTTTGTGAGTTAGTTAAAATTATTGGGTTATATTGCGCGGCAATTTGCATTAACTCGCCGAGAGTTTCCCTCTACCTACTCCTGGGTTAAGGGTATGAGGCTTCGACTGACCTGGCCAAGTCGATGTCCAAGCCCAAGCCTTGCCCACTGCCCACTGCCGAACCCTACCCACAACCTTGCCTATTGTGCATTCATGGGCTTTTGTCTTCACTCCGCGGTCCGAGTGTCCGTCCGAGCAGAATGAGCAACCTTTTGGCCCAAAGGCAAATAAATGCGACACTGCGGCAGCGACAGTAAATACCCTTTATATGGTATCTTCAATCTTCAAGTCTGCAATTTTTAACCTTTCACTCCGCTCCGAAAGTGGCGAAAGTGTCGTTATCCCTACCTGCTCCTGACCCTACCCGATCACCGACCATTGTCCACCACTTTCGGCATCATCGGCTTGCCCTAAACCTCAATACTTGGAAGCCTATTTGTTGCTTGCTTGTTGTTGCCCTTTTGCTCTTTTATTGCCATTTTGCACTCACAAAGCGCCGATCTCGCTGATTATGCTGATTATGGGAAGTACACACACTCACACACACACACACACACACACACACACAGTCAGAGACACATACACTTAGCATAAAATAAAATTACTTATATCCATCTATGCAATCTCAATAAAAGCCCTGAAAAATACAATACAAAATAGTTATCATATATGTTAATTATATCTTAGAAATTATCTGGAGATTAAGATTTTTATGAAAAGTATTTTTATTAGAGGATTATAGGTCATTCATTACAAGATACATAAATATACAGCAAATATTAGCATATCAATAAAATGAAAACAACAAAAAAGAGGAAAGATTAGTCAAATATTATACGTAAACCAAATACATGATTATCATAGTTTGTCTATTAATTTAAAGGTGTTGAAAATATTTAATAAATTAGTACTTTTCGAGAAACATATTCATATGGCATGTTGCAAATTAAATCAAATCTCTTACGATATTCTGTAACAAATTTTACTTAAGATTCATTATGACAAAATATATATAGATGTTCTTCTGTCAACATTCATTCCTTTTTTATTAATGCTTTTTCAGTGTATTCAAGAATATCTAAAAAAAAATAACATAATTTACATAGCTGGTCTGAAAAACAAAATAAACCAAATATTAATAAATAATGTAAGCTAAAATAGCTCATTTGTTTAACATACTATATTGTGTACATTAAAGGAACAATTTGTTTTTTTTTTAAAGAGTTAAAACTTTATGGTAATGCAATTGATTATACGAAATTTATTTAAGAAAAAATACACTAAGATATTTAATTAAACAATTCGATATTTAACTTATTTAATAAATTAAATACTAGTTTACTAATTAGTTTTTTGTTTATTGTACTTTCTTTCGTATCAAGTATATTGAAACGAGGTTAGATATAAATATAACACCAATCCATATCTGACAACATCGAAAGTTTGTTCTAAAAATCAATACTTAGTTTTCTCCTTCTCATTCACAGTTCCAAGAGATTTAAGAACACGCCCTAATAAAAATATTCATGCTATCTAGAGGAAGGAAAGGAATTGAGATGTACTGTTAAAAACGTATCCGGAATATGGACTGAATTATGGGCACAATTAACAGGTAAGTAGAGCCTGTGGCGATAAATAGTGCTGAGTAACCTTGTGTGAAAAATTGTATTCTTTGAGTTTAGCTGTGTTTTCATGTTTTCCACTGTTTTTCCAGCGATCATAAAAACCCGTGAAGAATTAAAAAATTAGAGCACTCGGCGTTGTTCGTCATGTTCGGGGAAAAAAACTAGCGCAGCGAAAAAATGCACAATGAAAACAAAAAAGTTTGATCTACTTTCCTAATACGGTCCTCGGAATGCACGACAGGACACGGCCCGTTTTTCCCCGAAGCCTCGACTGCCTTGAGTCCAGCCCATAAAAATCTGCATATACCATAATTTTTGAGACAATTTCTTTGCCACAAACAATGCAAAACGGGACCAAACGAAAGTGCCATAAATTTTCCAAAATTCTCCTTGCCACAAACAATGCAAAACGGGACCAAAACCAAAAACGACCCACGCATTTTTCCTTTTTTATTTTTATTTTGTTTTTATTTTTTTGTAAATTGCGGCTAATAAATAAACATAAAAATAATCTTGTCCTAACTGCCCAAAAAGGTTGACAGTTTAGTTATCCTGTTCAGGACAACTGTGTTAGTCAAACTTGAGAATTGAAATTAAACAACTTGAGATACTTTCGATAGTCGCTTCTTTAAGTTTAAGTTGAAGTTTATAGAAAATTCAATTCCCATCTCTCATTGTTTATTAGTTTAATTCAATTTGTATTTTCATTTATTTTAGGTCGCTCACAGGTTGCAGGATCTCATTCTCTAGAGAACTACGCTGCAGGACTGCGGTCGCGTTGCATTTTTCGCCGAAGGTGGACCAATAAAAAGGCGCGTCTACCTACAAACAAACATCGTGTCCTGCATCCTGTTTTCGGCACAAAGTTGAGAACAAAAAATGGCACAATTTTTAGTGGAAATGCGAGCGCGTAATAAAAACGACCCAGGACTCAGGACTCTGGGCTGGAATAGCGACAGGGACAGGGACTAACAAAAACTAACTGCCGTAATTAGGATGTTTGTAGAGCAGCGGACAGAGGACAAAGTGGAAAAAGTGCGGTACAATGGTGAAAAACTCATAAAAAGAGAAACGAAATCGTTTAAAAATTGGCTCGCTTTTTGTCGAGTGCCTCGAGAAAACAAAAAAAAATAGAAAAAGACCACGAGCCGCGGTACAATTGAGCCAAATAATAAGGTGAGCCATTGTAGGATATTGTGTGTGGTGCCATGATTAGCGGTTTCTTTTTTTTAGGGCCACAAAAAAGAGAGCAAACACTTAGGAGTTGTCCTTAAAAGATCTCAATGAGGCTCTGCTAATAATTCGAGTACACCTTATACCTGAGAAATAGGAGTATTTAAAGTAATTGTACCTCTTCCCAAATTATGTAATTATTACATAGATACTTTTTCAGCTTAAATAGAGTGGATACAAAATATACATATTATGTATACCTTTCTTTTCTAGTAAATTTAAGAACATTTTAAAAACCTTTCATCCTAACTAACTTTAGTTTGGCTTCTCGGCAATTTGAAGTGGTGCCTGTCTTGGTAAACCACCATGTGTCCTTGATATTGGGCATGAGGAGACCGCAAAAACATGGCAATCGATCGGATACGTTTACTATAAATACAGGGTATTGCGGTATGCAACCCGACAGGGGGCAAGACCATGGTGGCCATGCCGAGCCGAGACGAATGACACTCCAGCAACAGGAGAACAAACAAGGCGACTGCCCGGGACAGATTCGCCAACAAACGCTGTTGGGAATCCGCAAAAGATGCAAGAGTCCCAAGAAGACGGTACTCTCTGAGAGACTCCGAGACTCAGTCTTCGGTAGCCGGTAGTCCACCGCATTGACGAATCACATCAAAGTGGAACACAATTTCAGGGTCAAGCGCCCTGCTAACAAACATGTCAAATCACAGGATAACAAACCGACGACAGCAGATCGCCGCCAAAGGCAAAGGCAAAGACATCTATCTATCGACCATATCGTAGACCTATCCGAGACCCAAAACAGCATCGACTTACCGCAGCAAATTCGCGTTGACTGTGCACAAACAGCAGGGAACACCATAATATTTTGGTTGCTCGGCATGTGAAAGAGAGATGGCAAAAAAGGAGAGAAGTTGAGACTCTGACTGGGAGATAGACTCGGTCAGTTTCGGTCTCCGTCTCCGTCTCCGTTTCGATGGAATTCTTTACACTACAATTTATTCATGAGCAATTAGCCACGGTAAGTGGCGGTTTTTGAGAGTGAGATGAACCTTAGGAAAGATCCCTGTGCGCCGCAGGACCAAATGCAACAGTGGCGACAACAGTTGCTGCCAGTACGAGTATCTCAATTTTTGTATTTGTATTTGATTTTTGCTTGGCTTGGCGTAAATTTGTGAAAATTAAGTCGTTCCGGTTAGTCCTTTCGATGCTACGTTTTAGGTGGGACTTCTGTAGCAATTTTATTTGTATCGTAGGTGTTGTATTTGTCAACATTTAGCTGAAGCCCGTCTCGGCCGGCAGTGGCAGTGGCAGTGGATTAGACGATTTGTGGGCACGCATTTGAAATGCCTCCTGCAGCACTAATTGGCCTACATGCCAAAAGCAACTCATGATAACATACCGAGAGAGAGACAGAGAGAGAGAGAGGGACAAACAGCGACAAGGAGAGAGAAACTAAGAAGCAGAAATTATGATTCTAAGGATGTGCTCTGTGTGCGTTAAGGATGTGTTAATTTTTTACTCAGCTGAGCTTGCTGTGACTTTAGCTCTTAGCTCTCTAAATGGAGTCATCAGTTGTTGTTCTGCTTGCTGAGTAAATTTCCATTATAGAACATCTTAGGAGCTATAAAAGTATCTCAGCTTGTCTTCACATGAGTATATTATGGCATGAAAAGCCATTTTCTATTATATGCCAGCGATACATACAAGTTCGAGTGTCTGCCTAAGCATCGATTTTTTAAGATTCTGAAAATATCCACTCACTTTGTGATGGGGGAACCCACCCCAAAAATGTTGTACTGTTTTACTCTGGGGATTATGTTTTTGTTCTAAAAAATACAGCTGGTAGCGGAAAACCAACAAGCCCTCTTCTTTTTTTTGACAGCTCTCTAATTTTGAAGCTAACAATGGAAAATTTTCAAGCATTTTAAAGAATTTTGCAGAATTTTATAATTTAATATTTAGATTAAATTAAAGATTAACTATTAAGATTAATTTAAATTTTTTTTAATCAATCAAACAGTTTATTTGTATTTAATCTAAAAATTTGCATGAAACTATTGTTTTATTTTGATTTAAATTACGCGCCCAAACGTAAGTCGCCTACTTACGTTTTAGATCACTTTTACGTTTTGGTAGCAATGAGACACTGTCAGTGAGCTAAACTTCCAGTATGGCAACGCCAAGCAATTCAGTTCCCAACATTTTTAATCAACAAAATAAGTTGTTCGGAAACTAGACAAAACTAAGCCGCTTCTTTAAAAACATGTCTCGATTTTTTAGATTCGTTATTCGATTTAAAATTCTCTCGAAAGTACCGTCAACAAATTTCTGATTTGTTTCGCTAGCAACAGACGCAACAGACGGCGCTCTTTGTTTAGTTTCGCTAAGAAACAAGAGATGGCGCTAAACTGACTGAGGTGCGTCCAGCGCCTCCACTAAACCATACGTTGTCTACTTTGAGAACTAAGGGGATTTGATCAGCTGGTGTGCTAGCGCGCCCCAGACAAAATCAGTCTAATTTTAGAACTAAGACGTTGTGTCTTATCAAATATATAAACAAATGTCGAAATTTCTTGATTTTAACTACAGCCATGCCTGGAATTCAGAAAATAATTATTGAAAAACTTGTCCACTTAAAATGGGTGGTGGTGAATTTAATCACGCTCTTGTTTTGTTAGCGCTGCCACTGATCACATTGAGAACTACAAAGCGCCACCTGTAACTAAAATAAAAATGACGAGTCAGTATCGATACCGAAAAAACACAACTCTACGATACTATCGATAGTCCTCGATACATTTGCAAGCACTAGGCGTTGGTTGTTCATCTACCAAGAAAATTCATCGTCATTTTGCATGAGAAAAAAAACGTCGAATTTTTAATTGTAATACATTTTATACGAAACGAATAACGGTAGACGCATAAGAATCAACAAATTTGTGCCATTTTGTAAGCATATTAAGTGTCGAATTCGTGCTGAGTGTTGCAAAAAATATAAATTAATTGTAAGTGAGAAAAAGTTGAAAGAGCAGTGAAAAAATTCCACACACACACACACATACAACTACGCGCACACACACAGATATGCAATCGAACTCACAGACAACATATATATGTCTGTATATACATAAATGCGAGTAGATGATGATGTTTTTGGAATAAACGCACGAAAAGTTGTTGGTGACGGGCGGGAGGAAACAAACCTATGACGCGACCATTGGACTATCTCAAAACACATTCTCATATATGTACATATAATTAAAGAAATGTAAATATACATTGAAAGCAGTGGCAAATCTTCAACGCAAAATCAAATTCATGCATACAGTATATTATTTTATATGTATGCATCATGTAGTGATGTAAAAACATCGACGTTTTCTATACAAACAATTGGCGTTGTGCATGCACAACTTTAATGTTTTTACATCACTAGGGTCATGTGTTGGAGATGATTAGCAAGGCATTGCAGTTTGTTTTTCCATACACACATAACTGGCCAAAAAGAACCCCCCACCACCAACAACAACAACGGGTGATTGTCAAAAACGCCTCATGCGGCTGTTCGCTGATGCTTCTTCTTTTCTATAGATCGTCAGCAGCAGCAACAACAAGAACAACAACAAACAAGAGAGCCATTCAAAATGTATGACTCAAAAGTGTGTGTGTGTGTGAGAGTGAGAGAGATTGTGGCTCTACGTGTGTGTATGCCTTTTTCACTTTGATATTTTCAACCAGCTCGCGCAGTTTTCGCCAATAAATTAAATACAACGCGTTGCATCTGCTCTGCCACTTCCAGAACCTCCAATGACGACGATTCGCAAGAAATTGGTAATTGTCGGCGATGGTGCCTGCGGTAAAACTTGCCTTCTAATTGTCTTCAGCAAAGATCAATTTCCTGAGGTCTATGTGCCGACTGTTTTTGAGAACTATGTCGCCGATATTGAAGTCGATGGAAAGCAGGTAAGCTTATGTTTCTCCCTCTATATATCCTATCAAAAAGCTAAACATGTAAAATCATCTGATCATCGGTTTGCGCTTTCATATTCACAACTAGCATCTCTAACTCTCCCTCCCTACTACGTACCACCCCTTGCTCTCTCTCTCTGTGTCTGCAGTGCACTCTACTTGTATAAAGTTGTGAGTCAATATCAATTGTCGGAAGGCATACTTGACTCCGTCTCTTCGTCTCGTCTCCCACTCGTCCTCTCGCTGCACACATAACGAAACGACACAGACACACGCACGCGTATACACAGACATGGCTAGTACTACTACTAATACAAGTACTTGTATAGCAAGCTCCCTTCCTTCCGTTTCTTGCTCTTTTCATTCGTCTTATACAAGTCCGTTGCGCACATACAGTTTTGCGCGTTGTCTCACTCTCTCTCACAGTGTGTCTCTCTTTCTACCTCCCCCCGCGTCCAATTGGTACCTGTGTGTGCTCACGTTTGGAGCCAGTACTGCGCGCTCTCGCTCTCAATTGTAATAAAATAAAAAAAAAAAACAAAAAAATACAAAATTGTATGCCATTTTGATTTGCATTAAGTCATGTTTTGTGAATTTGCTTTTGGTTATTTTGCAAAATGTTTCGTTTCTAATATTTTCATACGATTTTCGGCATAAACAATTTGCGCAGCACAATATGGCGGCGCTTGTGTTTGGATAGCGCTTACATATGATATACATACGTAACGTACGTAAATATACAAAACCTATGTACGTATGTATGGTGTATCTGTGTCTGTGCCACTACCGTCCGTCCGTCTGTCTGCGTCTGTCGTTCACGTCATTCCTACGTATTGTGTCTGATTAATACGTTCGGCATTTCCGCCAATTCCTTGCTATCTTTCAATTTGAAGTTGACTCTCGTCTTTGTGATGAAAACGCTTTTGTGCTACATAATTGCAAACTTAACGGGCGTTATCACTCCATCCCATACTATACATATATACAATTGTTGCATATATGATGTCTGTTTATATACAATCAGTGTTGCCAGAACTTGACATTAAAAGTAGGCTTAATTTGTAAATAAAAAATTTGCTAAAGTAGGTTTCACTTAAAACTAATAAAGAATTTCTATGCTAACATTTCCCTTGTCAACATTTGGCAAATACTCTCCTCGGAATAGGGTTTATTTTTCATGCAAAAATGTGTGTTTATAAACAATCAATTCTTTTAGAAAGACATATTTGTAATGGCGTGATTCTGTTTATGTTTTACAGGTGGAGTTGGCCTTATGGGATACAGCTGGTCAGGAGGATTACGACAGACTGCGACCGCTGAGTTATCCCGACACTGATGTTATACTTATGTGTTTCTCAGTGGATTCACCCGATTCACTAGAAAATATTCCCGAAAAGTGGACGCCAGAGGTAAGCAAACACTTACACTTCAAATATCATTGGAAATTACTTACAAGAAGTCTTATTTACTTTCCTACAACAGGTCAAACACTTTTGTCCCAATGTTCCAATCATTTTGGTAGGCAATAAGAAAGATTTGCGAAATGATCCCAACACAATTCGGGTAAGTTGTTGACATACTCTCCATATAATTATCATATTATTAATCAATGTTTTTTAATTGTTTACTTTAGGATCTGGCAAAGATGAAGCAGGAGCCGGTTAAGCCGCAGGAGGGACGCGCTATGGCTGAGAAAATTAATGCCTTTGCCTATTTGGAATGCTCGGCCAAGTCCAAGGAGGGTGTGCGAGAGGTATTCGAGACAGCAACTAGGGCTGCACTGCAAGTTAAAAAACGGAAGAAGACCAGATGCCTTTTGCTCTAAAAGAGCAAATATCAGAATTCTATACATACACAGCAACAGCAACAACAACAACACACACACACCTTTTACAAGTATAACAAGAAATCACTGCAAACCAGATAGCATGCGGGGAATCCGGTAACTACAAAAAGAACAACAGCAACTAGAGCTACAGCTACTACAACAAAATGATGAAAATTATTATAAACAACAACAAGTAACACAAGAAGAGCATCAAGAACCGGGCAAATTGTCAAATGCGGATTTGATTTTATATACAGTCTAGAGTAGTTATTAACCGAAGTAAACAACAATAATAAATATCGCATTATTATTATTATTATTTGTAACTCTTACGGCGTCAAATCAGTCAACACAACAAATACAAATACATACTCGTATATATTGACCACCTAGATATATATACATATATCTGTACACCTGTATATGTATGCATACAATGTCCCTATATCATCGTATCCGTTGATTATTTGAGATTTAAAAGAAAACAATTCTCCATATGCATCTGTGTGCGTGCGTGTGTATCTGTATGTGTGTGTGTGTGTTGATGAGTAATGGATGCAGTTATTCATTTTTTCAAAGTCTTAAGGCATATTATGATAAACGGACTAAACAAATACTGAAGAAAAGAGTTCATAAACATACCAATTACAATTTTTTGACTCATATATATACATACATACATATATATATTCAAACAGAGACCGCCAATAAACTAAACAAGAAAAAAAAAACAAATAAAAAGAAAGAAAACAACAAAAAAAAATATAAATGAACAGGATTGCATATTATGAATACTTTGCAAACAATACACAAATGATAATGTTTAAACGTAAGCTACAAGTGGGAGATGCATTCAATTTTCACATGCAAAAAAAGCAAGTTCGAGTTTTTAATATTTGTATTTTGCATTAAACACAAGATAAATGAGCGTATTTTATGATTTTATAAAATACCAACATATATATATGGATATATACCTATATATAAATAATATATATATACAATACATATATGTGTATGTCTCTTTTTGTATTTTGTACCGTCAAATCGTGTAATTCTCACACAAAACTCAAAAAAAGAAAATGCGCCGTTTTCTACAAATGTTATATATACATATGCATATATGTCGATATGTATACATATGACTATATGTATATGTATATATGCATATATACTATTTTCTACAGTTACTATTACACAATTTAAAACAACAAAAAAGAAAAAACAAACAACAAAATATGAACAAGAAAAAAAACGCGTCGAAAGTAATTGTAAATTTGTGCATTCAAAGTTTTGCTTCCTATACAATAAAACAACAACAAAAACACATTTACCAGATTACCAAAATTAGAATTATATATGTGCATATGTATGTATATATATACATATACATATATAAACCAAAAAAATCATTTCTTTTCAAAATTACAAAAAAAAAATTGAATATTTTACTAAATAAATAAAAAATAAAAAAAAAACTTTAAAAATCAAAATTCTGTGTTATTCATCAGAACTTTTACCATGCAAGCTATATTTACTCTAGTCCTTCGTGAAGTTCGTCAAGTTACTTACAAAATTGGAGATCCTTTGACGAAATATCATAAAAGGATAATTTTCTGGTAAGTAGAATAAAAAAACGTTGAGTTAACGGGGTTTCAAAAATCTTTATTGAGGGTCTTTTTTTTATGTGCTTATTTATTTGGTTTACATTTAAAATGTACGAATCAAATAGTTCAATTGATCGCTCGCAGCGATCTTAATTGAGTTCCAAAAAAAGATAAACAATGCAAGTTGGGTTGCCCAAGCTTGTTCTTCTATTATAAATCTCGCATTTAGCTACTAGTTTCTAGTTTTTGTTATTGTTTAAATGGGAAATACATACTCGTATGTGATATTTAACATTTTGTTTTTTTCTTTTTGAAAGCTTGCTTTCATTTACCCGCATTCAATTAACTGACAAAATAATTAAACATACTTTGCAAACTTTTGATTTGTAATTTTACATATCTCGACTTTGTTTGGTTTTTTGAATTGTTTAACATAAATGTTGTTTGGTGACCAATTGTTTAACAATTTTCAATTGTTTTGTAACAAATAGTATAGACTGTGCTGTGATGCAGATGCAGTAACATTGATGAGAGGAACTCATGGTGATGCTTAGAAAACGTCTTGGATGTTAAAAAGTAATTAACAAAACAGTGAACAGCTTAACTAATATAATATTAATAATAATAATGATGATGTAATAAATAAACTTAAAATCGTTAACACTTTAAACAATTCTCGATTTGCATAAACTTAAACAACAAATGCAAAAGGCATGTGAATAGTACGTTTAAATCACATTGGACAATTTAACGGATGCTTCGTTTCTGCTCTTTGTGCATGATAATCAATCAATCCTTTGGATCGTTTCGTTCTTATATGTTTAGTATACATACGTTTTAAATTCAACATTTATTCGATTAGTTAGTTAATGTGTGCGCCCTTTTATAATATTTAATAATCATAATCATAATAATAATAATACATGCACATAATACATAATTCTCTTCGTTTCACACTTATTTCTTGGCTTGTGTTTCATTTCGTTTCATTTCTTTTTGTTTATTGGACAGTTTTGCGACTTAAAGCTCATTCTATCTCTGATTTCAACTTGATCAATTCGTTAATAAATAGCCTGATCTATGACTTGTTTGGCTTTGCTAGGACTCAGTTTTGTATCGTTTCGTATTGTTTTTGTTTTGATTCAACATTATTATTACATATTTGTTTCTTTCGTTCAATTTAAATGCATTTGTTTTGTTTTTTGTATTATGTTTGTTTTTGTTTGCCAATTTGTTTGTTAGGAATCAACATTCTTATTATTTACTCTACATACGTTATGTGCATTGCTAATATGTATCATTTGGATTGGTGCTTAAATATATTGATATATATGAATATTTCTATATATATCATCTCTTCTCGTCTCTTGTCATCTAAATTGTCTTATCCTTCCACTCAACAACAATAATAAATACAAGTGGCACAGTTAACAAACAAAATTAAAAAAAATAAAAAGAAAAACAAACTAAAACAAAACCATTAAACCACTGACAAATGTTGCTTAGTTAGTTGCCATTTTGGCCATAACAATTACACACACATAAATTCTTTTTGATTTCTTTCAAAAAATAATGATTCGACTTTTTTCTAGTATGCCACAACACACACACATATACATAAATATGATTGGTTGTGCTATATACGAACCGTATATAAATATATAGCCAAATAAATATAGTATAACGCAATGATTATTATTGCACTTTAGTTACACTGCGAACCGAAGAGTTTCCATTTCGTATTCTTCATCATTGATGTTTTTTGGTTGTTCCATTAATTGTTGTCTTTTAGTTCAAATTGCGTCTACGCCTAAAAACTAAAGCGAATATGGAACGTATACGCCACCAGCGACTGCGATGCCGTGTATGAATCTTCTCGGAGTTGTTGTCGGTGCCCAGCGCCTTTTGCATCTCCTTGCGACGTATTTCCCGGACGAGTGTATAGAACGCCTCATCGATGTAATGACGCAACGCTGCGGATGTCTCAAAGAAGGGGCAACCAAATTGATTGGCCAGATTTTTGCCCTCCTCGGTTGTGACACGCCGCTGAGATTCCAGGTCCACTTTATTAGCTATCAATACAAGGGGTATATCCTCGGAAAGACGAACGCGCGTTATCAATTTACGATATTCGGACGCTTCCTGAAAGCTATGGCGATCTGTTACCGAATAGCAAATGATGAAACCTTCACCGCAACGCATGTATTGGTCCCGCATGGCCGTGAACTCAACCTGACCAGCAGTGTCGAGTATGTCCAGCAAAGCGGCCTCATTGTCAATTACCGCCTGTTGCTGATACGAATCCTCTGCACAGCACAACGAACAAAAAACACAAAAACGATAAGTTCAAGGGTTTAAACGAAGGCTACCGATGATTTAATGAACTGTCCTCACTGCACTTGCATTCTACAATTCATCATACAGAAATCTTGGCTCGAAGTTGGTTTCCAAAACTTCTCAAACTAATCAAAAGCTGGCACAGAAAATTTAGAGTTTTCATTATTCGGGCATATTTTAAGAGGCACAAGAATCTGCTGCCATAACTTCGTTGCCATTTTAAAAAAATTAAAAATTAGAAATGTAACAATAAATTAAGAGTTTTATTAAATCTGTCAACAAATATTTTGAGACTTCTGATTTTAGATTTTTTTTAGAATGCGAATGCAGTGAGAACATTTTCTTTTATCAAATTAATCGATTTCTTACAATATGCATGTCAGTGAGAACGGAGCATAAAATGGGCTACTCACCAATTGTGGGGTCATGGTAGTCCAAAAAACTGTGGCTGACAAACTGCAGGGTAACAGCTGTTGGTGTGTGTGCGTGTGTGTGTGTGTTTTGTTTTGTGTACACGCAAAGTTAGCCGAACGCACGAAGTATACCGGACGATAGGCGATGGAGGAGGTTGGGTGGTTGGTTGGCCGTAAAACAAAGCGTAAAAGAAATTGAGATAATTTATTGATTTTTCGCAGCCCCAATCAAAATGTGCGCAGTGATAAAACGTTCTTCTTCGATGTTTGAATGTTTTTTGGTTCACTTACCTGATTTGCCGACACCGCCATCCCCAAGAATGACAATCTTATAGACTCGGAGGCCACCTCTCATGTTCTGTGGCGCCGTTGGTGGTTTGTTTAGTAATCCGGTATTATTGCCATTATCTTTACGTTCATTGGGCATATGCATCGAGTCGGTATCAGCGGCACTTGTGCAACTCTTCAGTTTGGTTGATCTCTTAAGAGCGGCACAGCCAATAGACATATCACCGGCCATAGCTGCACTATGGATGCTTCCAAGGCGTGGTTAATTGATCTGCCGCCGCTGCCACCGACGGTTTGTCTAGCGTCGGTGTCTCCACCAAAACACTGTGGCCTAAACTGTTACAAATTCAATATTATGGCATCACTTTCAGATTAGTTTTTGACTTACCACAATGTTGCAATTGGCCCGGATTCTTCAACGGGTGTTTGTTGAATTTAATTCCAATTGTATCTATACATAATTTGTGCTGGGTTGTTTTTCCCTCGTTCCGTTCTTTTTTTTGTTGTAATTTGTCAGCCTGAGAAACTTAGGTGTCGTAGTTGTTTCGTAAAGCTGACAACGGGCAGCGCGTTTATGTTTCGAATATAATCAAAAGATGGCGTTTGATCATTTATCCCAAGTACGCTCTTCCTTTATGACCACCTGGTTTGTCTAAAATTTATTCCTAGTACTTTAATAATTAATTACAGTTTTGTTTTTTAATTTTATATCAATTTACGCGCTGGGTTTGAGAAATTTAAGGGACTTTAATAGGAAACTAGATCTAATAATAATTCACATTTTAGGTAGCTGGCGCCACCGATTTAAAACGTTTTACAACCTTGGTTTTGCGATTGAGTGGAATTCGAAAAAGAGTGAGTCAAACGAAAATTCACTCAGAAAATTCATTCACTAATATAAATATAAAATATAAATAATAAATATAAATATAAATAAATATATATATTTGAATTTATTCAGTTGCATATATTTTCTGTTTTTGTTGCTTACAATTCTCAACTTGTTTTAACCTCGCAAGAGGGATACTTAACTTGGACCAGGTCAAAAACTGGTATATATTTGAATTTATTCAGTTGCATACATTTTCTGTTTTTGTTGCTTACAATTCTCAACTTGTTCTAACCTCACAAGAGGGATACTTAACTTGGACCAGGTCAAAAACTGGTATATATTTGAATTTATTCAATTGCATATATTTTCTGTTTTTGTTGCTTACAATTCTCAACTTGTTTTAACCTCGCAAGAGGGATACTATACTTGGACCAGGTCAAAAACTGAAGCATATAAAAAAAAAAATAGTTTAAATTGAAAATTTTCTAATATCATTAGATCTGCAGATAAAGTAGATGGGTTGACAACATCGACCGTAAAATCATTTATCGTTTATAAGTAATTAATGAATTCCAAAAGAATAAAACAATTGTGGCTACCAGTATTTCTAGTCGTTCTGTTTTTCAAAAGTTCATTTCCCGCTATTTTCGAACTAAGCGAAACGAAAAAAAGCTTTACCGCCAGCAGTTGCAGTCACCGTCTGGTTGCTCGTTCGATTCGGTTTAGTTGTATACCGAGATCGCGGGTGAACTGTTCGCGGCTGGTTTCCAACTTCTTAAAAACCAAAAAAAAAAAAACTTAAACATACAGTGGTTCTGAAATCCTTAGTATACGATCAATAAATTGTCATTAAGATAGTTGTAGAATTATGTCGGGCGATGTACAGCCGCGAAAGCGTAAGGATAAACGCAAAAAACGTGGTAAGTGGAGAGGATTAAATCACTATAAACACTTTTGGTTGTAGTCAAAATCGTAGATGTCGGTTTCTTTTATTAGCATAAATAATATTGTCGAGCGCCTTTAAAAATAACTTTGCCCTATTATATAAAATTATACATTGCTCTGTGCTGTTTGTCGCTATGCGTGTGCCTCTACCGATCCGCAGAGAAAAAATATATACATACCTGTGTGTGTGTGTGTGTGTACCTACATGTGTATATTTCTTTTATATTATCTTTTTATGATTTCTATACGTTGTCATGCTGCTGGGACACGCGCTACAATAAAATCTATTGAAATATTTCGACCGGGATAATGGGCTAAAGAGAAGTTCTTTGTGGTTGGCACATGAAAATCATGTTGAAAATTATCTCATACTCGTAAGAGTATCTTTACGTTTCAGCTTGTGTTTATTTTAGGCCTGGGCAAAGCAAATTTAAAGATACAGATAAAACATTTATTTGTATGCTTTACTTCGAAAACGTAAACAAATACCGGTAGATTTTCAGCTCCTTTCTCTCCCGCTACTCTCTTCACTCTCTTTCGAGAGTCAACGAACTTGCCATCTTTATGGCAAGTTCTCTCTAATAGATTTGATGTTATTTAAAATGAAATTGCATTGTTAGTGGACAAGTTTAACTTATTAATTTATTATCATTGGATGCAATGATAAATATATGCACAAAGTCAAGACACTTCCGTGACCAGACATTTATTACACCCACCAGAGTTTGGATACACACTATGTAGAGATTTTTCATTTCTTTTATTTTTATTTATTCTTCTTTCGGTCTTTTTGTTTTTTGGCCATATGCCCAAGCGCATGACTCTGCGCGTTCTTTGTTTTGCATCAACAACAGCAACAACAACAACAAACAAACAAAAACAACAACAAACAAATGCACACATACTATAAATTCCCTCTCCGTTCATGAACTTTGTTATCGAGTGTTGTTATCAGTATCATTTTAATTTGTGTAACTAACTTTTTGTTTAGATGATCGCAAATCCGATGGGGACGTGAATGTTTCGCGGCAAGCAAGTTTTCAAGGTAGCAACTCATATGAATTAACTATAATTCCCGACCCTCCATTTGAAGTTGCTTTTATGCAATTATTCAATTTAAAGCCCTCTATCCACTACAGATCAAAGTTCTCTATCAAATTTTTCTTTACTCCTTTTTAAATGTTACCTGTCCTCATTTAATTAAATTAATAAATCTGTTAAAATAAACTACGTTTTATGTAAACAATGGAAAGCTTAGTATAAAGATGCTATTATTCAAGTTGCTTGTACTTCTAACCGCCAATCCGCCCCCGCTTTGCATTCTTTGTAGTTGTCTGTAATTAAGCATTTTGTAATCACTCGTGTTTTAATATTGCCTCAGATGACGACGACTCATCTTCTCACGGCGTTCACATCACAAAGATGGGAAATGATGATGTGCATCTGCATGTGCAACATCAACACGGCACTGGAGGTCATTGGTGTGCGAAGATCATATTCTTCTCCCTGATGGCTGTACTCTTGGGACTTGTGGGTTTGATTATTTTGGAGAATCGCGGTCTGGAGGATGGTAAGTTAATGTTGAAAATGAAATCATATCATCCAGAATAACAACCAAATCTTAAATGCAGTGGACACTCCATTGTCCCAATCACGTTACTCCAACTACTTTGATGGTTGGGTGGAGGAACATCGTCATGAGGATGAACATGATGCGCATGGCTCACATGAAGCAGCGATAGACGATCACGATGATGATCATGATGACGAACATGATGATGAACACGATGAGGAATATGAGCAGCATTCAGTCGAAGAGGAGGCTGAGGATGAACATGAAGCTGAAGAGGAAGAGGAGGACGAGGGGGACAACAATGCTGCTGAAAATGTAACTGCTGAGGAGGAAGAGGAGGTACGAAAATTCACTCACTGAGTTGAAAATATTATAAAAAAACGTTCATTAATTTTTAGGAGGATGATGAGGTTGAAGAGTCCTTGGAACCACTACAATCCGCTGCTGACGACGTTGATGAAGATGAGCAGGAAGATGAAGATGATGCTGAAGAGGATGAGGATATCGAGGAGTCCATTGAGCCAACAATTTCGAAATCTCAAGCTCAAAGTGCGCCTGAAACTGCAGAAGAAGAAGATGACATTGATGAAAAAGATGAGCATGAAGATGCGGATGAGGAGGAAGAGCTGGAAGAGTCCAATGAACCCACCATTTCACAGTCCCAGCCACAAACAACTGCTGAAGATGAGGATGATGATAATAATGAGAATGATGATGATTTCGACGATGAAGATGATGAAGTTGAAGAATCCATCGAACCTGTGGCTCAAAGTGCTCCCGATGCTGGCGATGATGATGACTTCGACCAGGTTTGTGAGACTAACTTATCGTGGATTCAATTATCTCACTTATTTTGCATTTCCAGGATGACAACGACGAAGATGATTTCGAATCGCTTGACCAGGATATTGATGATGAGGCTGAGGAGCGTCAAGCTACAGCAAATGCTAAAGCAACTCAAGATCAAAATAATAACAACGAGGAGGAGAAGGAGGAGGCACCTTCAACAGCATCTTGGTTGGGTTCACGTAAGTATCATTATGAAAAGGTCCAAGGTGATGCCAGTGAACGGTTAAAAAACTTTAGGGTACTCCATGCTCCAATTTAAACACTTTAATTGTATATTTGAAGCTAGCCAAATTATTCGAAAATTGTACAAGAAAGTGCAAAAATTAAACTATAATAACATATTTTGATCGTTAGAAATTTCCAATTGTTAACTAAAATGAAAAATCAAATTTTCCAGTTGCCGTTAAATTTGGCGTTGGCATTGCACTTGCCCTTGTTTCACGCCTTGTATTGATAAGGAAAAATCCAAATACAAGTGAGTTTTCAATGCTGCTCAGCCAAATTTTGACTAAATAATGCCATCTGCTTATCTAAGAATTGTTAACGCCAGTTAGTTTCTGATCTGGCATTTGCAGTTCCTATTTAAAAGAGGCCGCTTTACGTTCTTAATAACCCCCAAAAAAGCATCCAAACACAATGTAAAAGACATGCATATTCTGTTAATAAATGTCGTGAATCTATCAACTAACTTTTCAAATTAACCCAAAATCCCAATTATGGAAAACCGATAATCGATTATTCAGATTGTACTCTCGACTCGAAGATATCAACCAAATTTTGCACTTTCTTTATTCTAATTTAATTGTCTAAACAATTTGTTTAAGTTGTAGTCTAAAATAATCAATTTTTTGTTTTTCCTTTCACAATTTATTATTATGATTATTATTATTATTATTACTATTATTGTAGTCACAGCTTTGTTAAAACGTATGCGCCAATATCTATGTATGTAAATTTGTCGAATGGCTTTGTTATTGTTGCCTCCCAAGTATATATACTTACTAATCTCTGTCAAAAAACACAGACGAGGAGGAGGAGCCCACGCCGGAGGTCAGCATGAGACGTAGACTGACAATAGCCACAGCCGAGGATAATATACCCGATGATGTTGAGGAGCTACCCCCACTTGATGATGGTTGACAAGTTATTCTATAACTAATATTAAATTCGGTCTATCCGAATTGGTTTCCAAATATTTTCAATTTGTTGCTTGAAACTATTTTGAACTTGAATAATTATCCCTTTTTCTTTAGTTTATGGTTATTAAAACAACAAATTATTTCCCAAAAGAGGAATATTCGGAAGAGGAGATCGAAATCGAGGAGGAATTCGAAGTGGAAATGTCCGATATTGAGGAAAGTGACGATGGAAGTGATAATGTCGCAATCAATGCCAGCTATGTGCCAGAAACATTCGAACAACTCAGTGCCTTGTACAGATCTAAAACAGAGCAAAAACCAGAACGAAATGATCCGATACCCGAACCCAAATTCGAAACAAAACCCGAATCGGATCCTGAACCCGAGCCGGAACCGGAACCGGAACCCGAAGAAACTGCAGCTACAGATATTTATGTGGAATACGAAGATGGCGATATCGAGGATTACGAACATGATGACGATGAGGAGGATTTAAGCGACGAGGAGGAGGACGAGATATCGGATGTTGACGATGCTGAATTAATGAGCAGATTGGAAGCCAAATATGGCCGATTACCGGCCAAGGAATACGAGAGCGATCCCGATTCAGATGATCCCTCCTGGACACGTAATTACTAAATGTACAATTTACACCAAAATCAAAAACAAAAACAAAAACAATCTACACGTCCATCTCGAATTGAAACCATCATCAATCATAACTCTATCGTATTATAATCTATTCTAAAGTATATATAAATATATGGATATATCAATATATATCCGATCATGGCATACGTTACACCTACTCTAAGAAATACGTTAATATTCATAGTAAGTCGTAGTTATAGTCCAAATCAAAATGCTAATCTTATATTTAAGCTGGAGCTCTAGAAATTAACCGTTCAAATGGTGTCCTTTACCTTCAGTTTTATTCAGCTATTATAATAATATAATATTTGTTTTCCATTAGAAATAAATCCCAAGAATCCAACGGGAGAAAAGGCGGAAGAGGATGCCATCACCGATGATTTATTCGAGCAAGAGTTGCGCAAGGCAAATGCCGAAATGATCAATGAGGTAAGCTAAGGTTATTCCCCTAAACAAACTGTACAGATACATATATTCAATATTTTTTGATCTTTTTTAAACTTAAAGCTCAACAATCACTAGAAACACAAAAAAAACAAAAGTCAAATTCTTTCATAGCTTTAATTAATATTTGCTTTATAAGTTCATGTGCTTAGTTCTTAAGTAATTATTAACAAAGATCCCTTAAAACTTGAGAGTTATATCAAGTAATTTAGCTGGAAAGATTAGAGATTATATTCATGAATTGACAGTTTCATATTAACTTTAAAATGGTTAAGATGGTGAAAAAAAGATACTTGCTCTTTGGTTAATACCAATTGCAAGGTTCAAACACCCACTTGTACTTTGCAATAGCTGAAACCATATCGAAGAGTAACTATCTTTTTTATACCCTGTAAACATACACAATCTTAGGTGTTGTTTAAAGACACTATTAATACATAGACGTGACTCATATTCATATACTAAATACTGGCTTAAAAGATACGCTGTGAAAATAAAATAATTTTCTTGTAGTTAAAATTTTGTCGTATCTGAGAGAATTCATATAATTAGGCTAAATAAAAGTTATCTGAAGCTTAACCTGATTTACAGGGTTATTCATTGTTTAGGCTGCTATAAAAAGTGAGAGATACTTAAGACCTTATACCAGTTGACCTTTCATTTAAGTCTAGTCTATCGCTGAAACTGTCCCAATAATCTGCTGCTCTCTTTTGCTAATCCTCGCTCTATTTGCTTGAATCTTTAATCAATTCCCAATCCTGAACTAACATCAGAGTCCTGAGAAAGCTTTGCGCGCATTTAACATCCTCACACACACATACGCACACGAGCCAGCGGCTCATTTGTCACGGGCCCAGACGCTGGAGAGGATTGCGGATGCACATCGAAATAATCAGTTACTCCAAGAGGCCGTTGAGTCCTACAAACGTTATCTGGCCTTTGGAGATCTGATAACTAATCAGATCGAATATCGTACAGCGGGCGAGCGTTGCATTCAGCATTTGAGATTTCTGGGTAAGATGTGGAGGACAACTTAATTACAAAGAAAACCTATCTTAAAAAACTTACGAAAAATACTTTTAAAATTCTTAATCGAGTTTTTACACTTCTATGTATTCAATTGTTATTGGTTAAACTATAAAAACTAAGAGCTGAAGAATTAAAATCTTAAATATATATATCTACCAAGTTTATAGCTCTGATCAGGAATTTAATGTACTTTATGGGGTATTTGTTGTATATTTCTTGATTTAATTATAATACCTACTGTCCTTTCATGCTCTTCTCTAGGTTACACACAGCAGACGGTGGACATACACGAACTGCTTATTGAACGTTATCCGGATGAGGTACATCAAAGGAATCAGTTATCACTCAGCTACCTGATGTCCAATAAGTGGGTGTGTGGAGATCTTCTGCTCCCATATGATGCAGTTCTTGACGAATCTCAAATCTCTTTACAGTTTGGCCAAGGTGCAGCAGGTGGCAGGTGAAACACTTAAGCGTTGGCCCAATGATGCAGTTGCTCAACTCCACTTTGGACTGACAGTCAAACAGTTAACCGGAGACTACGCTCGGGCATTGCCTTACTTGCAATATGCCATTGATTCCCGAGAGGAGGGCACACAGGAGCCCTATTTCTATGTGGTGCTCGGCGAGACTCTTCAACGTTTGAGGAGGCACAAAGAAGCATTTGAAGTGCATCAACGAGGCGCGGATAAGAAGTTCTTTCCAAGCGTCTATCAGCGATCGCTGTATAATGTGCCTGGCCTGAGAGCAAATCCTTTTGGCAGCTCAAAGAGACAGGGATTGCCGACCAGCTGGAAGAACTGCAGCATAACTGGCGTGCCATACGCAATGAAGCGTTGTCGTTGCTCAACAAACGCGGAACCTTTCAGCCCGAGGCCGAACAACTGCGCGACACGGGCAACTGGCAGCAATACGAGCTGTTTGCCCATGGAAAGCGACTCCATGCCAATTGCCAGCGTGCTCCTATCACTTGTGCTCTTCTCGCCAAGCTGCCTGCGGTTACCAACTGTCTTCGTGGTCAGGTGAAGTTCAGTGCAATGCAGAAACAGACGCATGTCTGGCCACATTGTGGACCCACCAATTGCAGGCTGCGTGCTCATCTGACGCTGGTAGCGCCGGAACCAGAGTTGACCAGCCTTCGAGTGGCCGACCAGCAGCGGTAAGTGTTTAGATGATACCCTGTAAAAATGGAGAAGAGGTTAGAATGTTCGGACTAAATTTCTAGACTTTCATTATTCATAATATCTGTTATGTTTACTCTTTTCTATTTTTAATATATCATAGCTGTTGTCCTGTTGAATTTGTATAAAGAGTAGAGGATATTTTGTATTAGATATAAATTAAAGAATGTCCGGTAAGGAGGAATTGCATTTCTATATTTACTAATCATAATAGCAGGTTTTTCTATATCTATTTGGTATTTTTACATCTTCTAGGCAATGCCCTGTAGAAGTTATATAAGGATACCCTTCTTAAGGTACCTATCATTTATTTGTAAAATAAAGAATATAAGATCAGAAAGAACTGAGTTTAATTTATCGAAAGATTGTCATGTTTTCCTTTCTCTATTTGGAATACTTTTAATTCAGCTGCTCTATAGAATTTAAAACCCTGTGTTAGTCAAGTCAAGCGTTTAATTGTCTTGTTTTCTTTAGCCTAATCGGAAAACCGTTTACTTAAGCTACCTGTAGAATTTACACAGCGGGTTTAATGTGCGGAGCGAAGTAATTACATTAAAAGAGTTCCATTTATTTAATACGAAAATAGTAAGATTTTTACACTATTTAGAAATTGAAATTTCACTTTTTTTGTACAGTTATTAATACAATTTTTGGTCTATCAACAGGACGTGGCATGCAGGAGACCTGTTCGTATTCGACGATAGCTTCGAGCACGAGGTGTGGCACAATGGAACACAGTTGCGCCTGGTGCTCATCCTAGACTTTTGGCATCCCGATCTGAATGAATTCCAACGCCGAAATCTGACACCAATTTAATGTGTGACCTTAACTCAACTTAATAATTTTACCATAGCCCAAAAAAGTCAATTCATTATGTTCTTTTGTTAATTGATTCACATAGAGAAAATGCAATCATTTATTTGTAACTCTTAATCAGTAAGTTTTGATATAAATGCGTGTTTAGTTTTAATTGAAATGTTTATCTTAAGTCTATGATTATCGATTAATACAATAACTATTGTTGCTTGGTTGGCAGATTTTTGCTGCTGTATTCAATCAATATTGTAAATACAGTAATCTTTTCAATTTGAAAAACTCATACAGCCGTTTTAATGCTCTTTTATTATGCTAAATTTCGAAGGTTCTATAATGATATATATGGTATACTCATTTGAAACATAACTAAATCTGTCTCTTTTTACGCTGAAATATATTCAAAAGGTACTTAAATTTGAATAGTGTTGACAGGTTCAATTGACACTGATAAATGTAATGGGGTTTCATTCTCTTATATCTTTTTCATAAAAATAATGTTGAGAAATATTACTTTATTTAGTGATATATCTTATAGAAATTGGCAGAGAGATAAGATTAATTTGAGGAATTTTATATCTTACTTTTATTAAAATCTTCAATTGTGGTCATTTTCAATCTTTTAAAATGTTTAAGAAGGGTATTAGCTATCCTAAACATATAAGACTTTGATATTGAGATAAGTTAAAGTATTTGCTAACATTCCAAAGTATTTTCATATCTCAATTGACCTAAGCTTTAGGCATTTTAATAGCTTTATAAGCAAATCGGGCAATCGGCAAATAACCGACTATTACGGTCTTAACCATAGTATTTTCGATTCTGGACACGCAAATCAGATCGAGCATTAGCTGATATAAAAGGGGAAAAAGCTAATCGAATTGTAAAAAGTATTTATTCGAGATGTTGACAATTCTCTGTGGTATTCTGTGCTTAACGCTTGTGGTGACGGCAGATCTGGATGTGTGCCTCAAGGATCTGGGCTGTCTTGAAGGCACATTGATGCCTGGATATCGAGGGGAACCATATGAAGGTTTTATGGGTATACCCTTTGCCCAGCCACCCATAGGGGACCTACGCTTCCAGGTGAGCTCATTAAGCTGCAGATTTTCTTCATTTGAATAATAATCTTATCTAGAATCCCATTGCTGCCACTGGCTGGGAAGGAATACTGGAAGCTCACGTTCCCCACAACGGTTGCCTGCAGAAGTGCTACATCCTAAAAAATTGGCCGGTGTTTGGAGAAGAGGATTGTCTCTATTTGAATGTCTACAGACCTCAAAAGGATCTGTCAGCAGATCCCTTGCCTGTTATGGTTTACTTCCACTCCGGTGGCTTCTTCTGTGGTACTTCAGATCCTTTTACGGTAGGACCGGACTATCTTATGGCCACACAGCAAGTTATATTGGTCACTCTCAACTATCGCCTAGGTCCTTTCGGTAAGACAGCAACCTTCATCTGACTGTAGATAATATTATTAAACGGGGAATCTTAACAGGCTTCCTAAGCACTGGTGATCGTCACATGTCTGGCAACTTTGGGCTTAAAGATCAACGCTTAGCTCTTCAGTGGGTGCAACAGCACATCGCTTCCTTTGGCGGAAATCCGCAGTTGGTGACAATTTTCGGTCACAGTGCTGGCGGTATGTCTGCTCACTTCCATATGCTCAGTCCCAACTCCAAGGGTAAGTGATCCCTCTGTTACTCTCTACCTTTTTTCTCCCTTACCTCTTCTTAATCCTCTCCAGGCCTCTTTCAACGCGCCATGTCATTGAGCGGCACAGCCTTGGCGGGGATGGTCCGTGTAAGGGATCCCTTATCACAGGTTCAACAGCTGGCGCAGCACTTGGGCATTCTTCAGTCTGAAGATCTGGACACTCAACAAGTTTCTGAAGCACTGCGTGGAGTTGATGCCATGAAAATTTTGGAAGCCGGAGATATATTCAAGGTTTGGAACAATGCCCCTCTTCTTAACTACGGAGCAGTTGTGGAGCAGGATGCAACATCCGAATCCTTTTTCAACGAGGATTTCAATGAATCCCACTTGGCTGGACGCATCAACCAGGTGCCATGGCTCCTTGGTGTCTCATCTCGAGCTGGCGAAGGTGGCCTGTTCCTATTGCATATCTATAGCAATCCACAATTTCTGAAGGAATTTAATGAAAACTTCCTGGAATATTTTCGCTTGTCCCTGTTTCTGCCCGAGAAGATTACAACGGAAAGTGTCAAGGATTTATTGGAGTTATACGATGTGAAGGAGTTGGAACTAAATGAACATACATTAGTTCCCCTTTCGAATATTCTCGGTGACTTTAATTTCTATTATCCTCTTTATGTTGCCGCAGAAGTCTATACAGGATATTCCCAGGAACCCGTTTCCATTTACAAATACGAATACCACAGCCTAAGCAACATCTCCTTCTCTCGAGCTTATAGCGAGGGAGTTGCTTCGATGGAGCTTTATCCTGCCCACTTGGATGATGGTCTACACACAATTCGCATGCCCATTTTGTTGCCGGACTTTCCGAAAGATTCCGAAGACCATCTGGTAATAAAACGTCTAACATCGCTCTTGGTGGAATTCGCAAGAACAGGGTATGTTCTCAGATCTAAATCATATGTATCGCATATCTATATGAAGTTCTTCCAATTCTAGAGAGTTCTACAACAAAACCGAACTACCAGCCTGCAAAGCTGCTGACTTTACAAGTGAAAAGATCTGCAACTATTTGCAATTTGGAAAGGAAAATGGAGTTTACCAGGAATCCATCGAGGGGAGTATGGATTTGCGTGGTCTGCCTCTTTGGAAGAAACTCTATTTATAGATTGAAATCATTTGAAAGTCAATTATGGCTAGCAGGCATTCAATGAACATCGTTTTATTGAGTGCTTAACTGGAAGATACCCAGTAAAAGTTCTAACAATTTAAAAGAAAATTACCTGAAATATGTAATCTGATAGTTGGTATTCAAATAGGGTAACTATGATTATAAATAATCTGTAAAATGGTGAATATTTAAAAAATAAAGTGCGTTGCATTATGGACCAACTTTTAGTTCTGCCTATATAGCTAGTTTGAGTGATGATCTACTTGAAGATACCCTGTGAAATGGCAAATCTGTAAATACTTAGACCGGTTATAGTATACTGTAAAGATAGCTAATTTTTGAATGATCAACTAAGAAATTCCCTGTATGTTAAAGAGTAAAGAAAATATATCAGATTTTTAAATTCTTTTACATATTACAGAGGGTATAAAACATTAACTACAGTTACTTAATTAAGTACACATGCCCAGTATTGTATAATGATAATCCAATTCCCTACATACATATCTGGAGAATGAATTAATATGTGAAGCTGCTGCTGCAGTGTTGACCTATTTTGAACTGGAATTCGTTCGTTCTCCCAGACGAAGGTCACTTGAATTTCCATATGGAAAGCATATGTAACAATGTAATGCGCTTACATATACATATGTAAGCACACCACTGGCCATCCAAATAGTTCACCTACTAAATAAACTGATAAAAAATAATTTATTTGGGTCATTAAACTAACAATTTTCAAAAGGAAATGCCAGGTCTTGTTAACTCGCTATTTACAAATCATAAAATTTAATTTAAAGGCGGCAACAATAACAATTATAATTATATGACATTGCACTTATTTCAAGGCGTGTCTCCATCATCTATAAAATTAATAATAATTTGCAGAACTTACACAAAAAGATATTAATGAATTTTTTTTATTAGTCAATGAAGTGTCTTCAAATAGAAACTTTAATATATATCTGACAATTTTTAAAAAAATTTAAACTCTGTGTAGATGAAATGGCTAAATTCTAATTAAGCCTCTTCCAGCAAATGATATAATATCTTCCTCTATTATCTGAATCTTATGAACCTCATTGAAGTTCCAATAAAAATACTTACCTTTCTATTTTAGCTACAACTACTCTGACTTTATTTTAATGAACCTAGTTGTGCATTTCGAGTATGAAGGCGGACTTTATTTAAGTTTCTACAATGATATGCATATAAGTGAAAAGGCCTGCCCTTAACCAGACTGTTCTTATCACTGCAACGTAAGCGAATCACAAAAGAAATACAAACAAACAAAAACAAACACCAAAGAAGTTGTATGTGAATAAACACAAACATAATATGAGTACTCATCGATATATTCATATGAGTGCAGTTGTATTTGTTTGTTGGAGAACAGGATAAAAGCCAAGACAAACGGCAGATAGTTCTGTAGTCTTGATCGGATCGAAATCAGAATCGGAACCGGAATCGTTGGCTAGGTAAAACTAGATCAGAATATATCGTGTATACGTCGTGTGAACCGTGTGAATAAATTTCAATTTCAAATTACAAATCACTAAACACAATAACTGTGGATCAACATATTTTCAAGCGTTCAACCGTTGCTAGAAGCGTGACAACAACAACGGCAAAGTTTTTCTTCTTATTTATTTATAAGTATAAGTATAAGTTTTTTTATTGAATAAAACGGAACGCTTTGATTACAAAACCCGTCAGATACATTTCGTACGCTGTCGTGTCTGGGGCTTACCCTCAAGTTGGTCAAGTTAGTTTGTCGTGGTTAGATACTTAAGTGAATCGAAAATTCTATTAAAAAGGAAATCCATGTGAGTATAACCAGTGAATCTAAGAGAAAATTAGTTCATTTTAAATTACCATAATTAGGGTAATATTAATGAGATTGCTAATCAAATCCTTTGACAAGCCCTAACGACACTCTTACCTAATCGCTTGTCGTGGGAATATTTGCGAAGGTTTTGAATACAAAAATCATAAACGATGCTTCGTTGACATCATCGGTAAAAGAAGCTTTTTGTGAATGAATATAAACACTAAACTAAAGTTATGCATAATTAATTGGGGCTATTATTGGCTGACTTCGATTTCTTTCTGTAGACAAAAGCCATCAGTCATGATTCACTCGGGGAATGCTTTAATTCTACTGATCTGCTGCTCGCTGCTCTCGGCCACGACGACCCTGGCCTTAAGTGAGAAGGCCCTGATTGTCTGTGGCAGCAATTTGGGCTGCCTGAAGGGCACCTACATGCCCGGCTATCAGATCAAACGATTCGAGGCCTTTCTGGGAATACCATATGCCCTGCCACCCGTCGGAGAGCTGCGTTTTAGCGTAAGTTCAACAGATCTCCAAGAATCTGTATCAATCGGAGATTAATCTTTATATATATTCTTGCAGAATCCCAAAGTAATGCACAAGCTGCAGGGGATATACAATGCCAGTATGGCGAAGCCGGATTGTATACAGAAGAACTATCTACTGCCAACTCCACTCATTTACGGCGAGGAGGATTGCCTCTATCTTAATGTCTACAGACCCGAGGTAGGTTTTATCCCATTTAATGCCTCGAATCCCATCCGATCATTTGTATATCTGCAGCGCCGTTCAGCACAACCACTGCCTGTCATGGTTTACATACATGGCGGTGGTTTCTTTAGCGGTTCCGCGAGTCCCTTCATAACTGGACCCGAGTACTTTATGGACACGAGCGAGGTGATATTGGTATCAATGGCATATAGACTTGGCGCCTTGGGTATGTTTGCAAAGCAATAACACTGAATAAAGTATGTCAACAGTTTTCAACTTCCTTTACAGGCTTTCTCTCGACACAGGATACGGCTATACCCGGAAACTTTGGACTCAAGGATCAACATCTGGCTCTGCGTTGGGTGCAGCGTAATATCAAAGCCTTTGGCGGTGATCCGCGAAAGGTAACCATCTTTGGCCAAAGTGTTGGTGGTCTGTCCACACACATGCACATGTTGAGTCCCAAATCGGAGGGTCTCTTTCAGCGTGTGATCAGCATGAGCGGCACAGCCAATGTGCCCTTTGCCATTACCGAACATCCTTTGGACCAGGCACGTCGTACAGCAGAACTTTGTCAGGTCAAGGATGCCCAGAAGTTGAGTACTCCGAAATTAGCTCGTGCTCTACGTGCTGTCGATGTGAATACCTTGTTGGAGGCGGGCGATGGACTAAAATTCTGGGATGTCGATCATATGACCAACTATCGTCCTGTCGTCGAACCTTTTGGTCCAGAATCTTTCCTTAGTGCTCATCCCAAACAGTTGCTAGCCGAGGGCAATTATCAAAAGGTACCTTGGCTTCTGGGTACAGTACCTCAGGAGGGAGCTGTTCGTGTTGTCAACATTATGGAGAATGCAACATTGCGTCAGGATTTCAATTCACGTTTCGATGAGCTGCTGCAGGAACTGATGGAGTTTCCTTCGGATTTTGGCCAAGAAAAACTGTCGGAGTCCATGCAGTTGATCCTTGACGAATACTTTCAGAATCAGCACGAAGTCAATGAGTCCACGGTACAAGGATTCCTCGATGTAAGTGCAAGTAATGTTGGCTCTTGTGTGGACTATATTTAACTGTCTCTTCTTTGCAGCTCATATCGGATCGGGGTTTCAAGCAACCGCTATATAATGCCATCAAAGACTATGTACAAAGTGTCGACACAAACGAGCATCCACTGTACATGTACAGCTTCAATTACCTGGGCCCCTATAGCTTTGCCTCGATCTACACGACGGCAAACGTGGGCCAGAAATATGGTGTCGTACACTGTGATGATTTGATATATCTTTTCCGTAGCCCGATGCTCTTTCCCGACTTTGATCGCAACTCGACAGAAGCCCGAGTAGTTGCATCATTTGTGGGTTACTTTGTGCACTTTGCCAAATTTGGGTAAGTCAATGGATGGACTAGTTAATTTCCTCCACTAAATAGTCTAATACTCTTTCAATTTACAGTAAACCCATTAATGTTGAGTCGTTAACTCCCTGCTCGGAGACGGTGCTAAAGTCACGACCTAAAGGTATTTGCGATTATCAGGTGTTTGAGAACGGGGAAGATTCCGACTTCGAGGTGAATGTGTCACAAAACTTTCGTACCACAAATGTTAGACTTTGGAGTAAATTATTGAATGAATCAATGCCTTACTAAATTTTACGGATAAATGATTAATTTTAAAGAGTAAAATCTAAGAAAAATGATAAAATAACTTATAAAATTATAATAATAATTTGGTAAAGACAATAAAGAAGATTCCAACTTGGAGTTGACTGTGTAAAGAAACTTTTGCAATTCTGAATTCTAATTATAAATGCTAAAATAAGAACCACAAATAAATAAATAAAATTAAATCGAAAGGTAAAGATAAGCTTAAGTAATGTATTCCGTGCACCCATAAATTGAATAACGTTAACTTAAAGATTATTCCATAGCAAACTTGTAGTTACATGCAGTTATCGGCTCTAGAGTCAAGACTTACTACCCCACAACTTCTCATTTCCATAACAAATTCAATTAGCCGCGCGTGTGGATTTTCAAACTGTGCCCCGTTTGATAATAACTGCAACTATTTCAACGCGGAGTCGAAGTCGACAAGTGAACACCTTGGGAACTGCAATAAAACATACTCAAATATGTATCATTGTCTACAGTTGCATATTGAGTTGACGTTTGTATACATTTTGATTCAGTTTTTTGCTTGATTAACATTCATTACCATATACATACATACGTACTTCAATACATTGATATCTGTACAACCTGATATCTAATACCTGAAATCACAGCTGACAATTTCTTTTAGCCCAGTCTGGATGTAGAATTGTAACAAGTTTAGTCAAGTAGCCTACACGCGCTTTACTATTTTCTCTATTTTCTAAATCTACATTATAAAATCATCAGCTTACAAGTTGCTAAATGGACCGTTTAGCAAATAGAATAACTATAATCGCCCAGACACCTGCCACCCATTTATACTGAGGAAGAGGAAGTTAATGATCAATATAGAACGGTATATCGAAGTCGAAATACCTTAACAGGTGTGAAAATATAACTCATAGATCAGTTATGTTTAAATAGCAAGTTCTCTAAATAAACTGTTTTAACTAAAAGAGAATTCTAAATAAGTTAATGATTAATATAGAAAGCTATATCGAAGTTGAAATACCTTAACAGATGTGAAAATATAACATAGATCAGTTATGGCTAAATATTATATTAATATAAACTATAGTAAACTAATTTAACTAAAAGAGAATTTTTACTGGGCATGCCGATTTTAAAAAATACAAATTCTCAATTAATTTTCAATCTCTATTTAAGTATACAAAATATGAAATGAAAAAAGTCAATTAAATAATATTGAATCTCAAAAGCAACATGAAATCATACTACCCGTAGTAAATGTAGTGTATTGAATATGTGGTAACTATTTAGATATGCTAGTTAGTGATAATTACTTGAAATCCACTTTTTATCAACAGTATTACAGCATTTTTATCATAACGTTTACTTACTGTTCATATATGCTAGTAATTGCTATTTAAATTTCCGGTTTTAAGATCTTATTACAGCATAAAGTTGTATAAATATTTATATTTAATTATTGAATTTAATATAAATATTTATACAACTTTATTGATGGCACCATCGACTAGATGCCGATCCGAGACAGTCATATTGCAATTGAGTTATGAATCAGGGTACGTGTTATTTGTTGACATTTGTTTTGGAATTTAGAATAAAGTTCAATGCACTTTATAATAGTTTATTTGCTAAACATATTAGGTTGACACATGCAAACCCAATGGGGTGTCGTCTATTTGTGTCAACATGGAGCACAATTAAAATCAATAATGCTAAGTCCCGACATTATCCTGTGGGATACTTTAACTGGACAGTCGCATTTTGTCGGGCAAGGCATTAAGTTCACCCCCATGAAGTTGGCACGGAAAATATTATTGCGGACTATGCCGTTATTTGTGCTGGGATTTCTGCTTACAATGAGTGAAGCTTATTTGCAGAGTGTGCGTGTTGAGGAGATTCCATTTCGAGAGATTCCTCAGCAATCAGTCGGGCTCTTAGGCAGGAATCAAAGCACGGACAGACGTTCCAGTGGCATTCATTTGATCTCTAGTCTGGAACATCAGCGGACATTTCTGCATTTATTTCAGGTGCCCTGTAAGTGAGCTGAAAGCAATTTTGTATTCCTTGCTAACAAATAATCCTTCAATATCTAGATATGATGTGTTACTATGCCGCAAGGGGAAAATGGCCTTATGTTCCGGGCTTTATGAAATCGCGTGTGAATACGGCCGCAAAAACTTTCTTCAATAAGAATGACACCTATATTAGGCAATTCTGCAACAAGTGGATACAGGTCAATGAATGCTTTAGGCCGGTTTTTGGTAAGGTTTTAAAACCCTCAATATTGCTATTTAATAACTCTTTCTACGACGGCAGATAAGAACACTGATTCATTTGTGGAAACTCTGGATTCTCAGAAACAAACTCAAAACTGCAACTGCGACAAGTTGGTTACCAACGATCCGATTGTCTACTTCGACAAGAATTACATTGGCAATGTCAGCTCTGAGACTATTTTGACAACCATTGACTTTCTCCAAAGTTTTCTTCCGCCGCCCACCAAAAAGAATAAGCGCAAGAATAAAGTTCGTGGACGAGTGGATGAAATTGATATTGATTAGAAAATCTTCACATACGAGTATTTAATACTTTATACTTAAATTGCAGCATATCACAAGTCGCATATATCATTATATCATATCGTATAGTCACATACTAGAAGAAAAATTTGTAATTTTACCTACTCTTTTACACATTTTATATTTTCTATATTAATAAATTTAGGTTTTCAAATAAAAAGTACGACTGAGGATAACAATATGTTTGTTTTACATATGAAAAGAGGATTTGAAAGATTTTGGAAGCACATTTAAATAAATACTAAATACTAAAATACGTTAATGTTAAAATCAACTGCACTCTGTTAAGTTTATGTTAAGGCTCTGTTTTCAGCCGACGCTTAGCAGCTGTTAAATTTAAACTTAAAAGTCGTTATACGAAACTTAATTTGTAGTTTTCTTTGCATTTCATTTCGAATTGTAGAAAACACAATTGAGTTTCTTTTTTATTATATTATGTATTGTATATATTTATAATTTTGATTGATTTGTCATGACCTTATCGAAATGCATTTACTAAATCATTGAAGCGATACATGCGAGCACGCAATTGAACAATTTTTACAATTTAATAATGTGTAAAATATGACCAAATTTGCGACTTTTGATCAGTTTATCTTAAAACGCAAGTCAAGATGCATTGGATGCAGCTGGTGACGCTTACAAGTTTAGTTTTATTCCTGAAATCTCAGCATGGAAGAGCCAACGTTACGTATACACAATTTAACTGTATGTTTAGTTGCAAACCTGTCATTTAGCCATCTTTTAAATGATCCTGCAATTGCAGTAACGCTCTATAAGCAAATGCCAGCCATGTACCAGTTGGATGACTATGATCTGTGTATGCAAAAGCCACCAAGTTTGCTTCTTGCACACAGCACCTACTGCATAGTTTATGCCGAAATTATGCCTAATGAAAGTTCTACACTCTGGCAGCAAATTGAAAAGGTATCCCAGGACGACAAACATCATTTTCGACACGATCATTTATTTATCGGAGTTTGCTTAGAGCGCTGTAAGAAAGCACTTCATACGCTCAGCAAATTTCAAATACAACAACTTTACGAGGGCAAACCGATGGACACAGAGGTGAGCATTTAGAATAACTTTCGTTGCTTGAATCTGATTCGTGTGCCTTTTAGTTGACCACCTACTATGCCAAGGTACATAACAGGCCATCAGATGAGCGTATGCACTACCAGCATTTGATCAATAGTTGCCTAAATCGTGACTTTCAAAGCAAGTTTCAACTTCGACTGCGCAGCAGCATCGAATATTGTGAACGGGCGGATGAGAAACTGGAGCATGGTAAGTACTTAAAACCAAGAATAGGAGAGCTATCAATAGTTAATTAAACTAATAATATTCTAATCTTTTAGATAACCTGGATGTGACTGTATACGTCCTTCTTTGCTTCCTCCTCTTGCTCACTCTCGTGTCCAGCTACTATGACTATCGTCTGAAGCTGCGGCAACCAGATCCATCCAGAGTTCGGGGAAATGTTTTCTATCAGCAGCATCTCAAGACGCGAATGCAACAGTTTTTTACCATATTTTCGTTGTGTCGCAACTATTATAGGATCACATTGCCATCGAACAGTGAATTGTCCAGAGATCTGCGATTTTTCGACGCCTTTCGTGTGATTAGCGTATTTGTGGTTATTCTGGGTCATACACTGATGGTCTTTATGACCGTTCAGATACAAAATCCAGAGTTCTACGAGCAGTTTCTTTACAGATTCGAGACATCGATATTCCAGAACGGTAGTGCTTTCATTCAAATCTTTTTCGTCATGAGCTCTTTTCTGCTCTATGTGAACTTTACGAAACGGCAATGGATTAACAAAGGAACGGGAGTCTTAGCATGCATTGCAGTTTATTTTCGTGTTTTCTTTAGTAGATACTTTCGTATGCTGCCCTCATTAATTATGGTAATATTGTTGAATGCAACGATCCTGACTCGACTGGGAGATGGTCCCTTCTGGCGACACTTGACCGAAGCAGAGCGTGTTTTCTGTCGTACAAACTGGTGGAAGAATGTCTTCTTCATCAACAACTATTTGCTGGAAGAGAGTGTAGGAATGGGAAATCCATATAACCTACTAAATATATAGTCTTTCCTCTTTCGCAGTGTGCACAGCAAACTTGGTACATGGCAGCCGATATGCAGCTCTTTGAACTTTTTCTGATAATAATCATAGTAATCCAGAAGTAAGAAGACCGCAAAAAAATAGTAAAATAACCTTTGCTAATATTTAATTATAGGTATCCACGCATCACTAGATATATCTATATTGTGCTGTTCCTGTTGACATTTTCGATTCCAGCTTTATTGACCTATTTCCTTAAACTGGACGCCGTCTATCACCTAAAACCAGAGTAAGTTTTGTAGCATAGTACATTACTAACCGTATCTCTATCACTGATGTAAATGTGGTACTTGGTAGAACCTATCGCTATTTGTACTTTCGCAACTCGGAAACTTTCTATCAGATCTATCCACCATTCTACACCAATTTGGGTGGCTATTTTATGGGCTTCCTTTGTGGTCATCTGTATATGAAAGTGAAACCCTCCCCAAAAGCCGCAAGTTATAGTGGAAAATTGAGCTTGGAGTTGGGAATGTGGCTATTGATTCCCGTTGCCATGTTGGTGCTTCTATCGGGTTTTATATTCATCAAACATGATTTTGAGAAGCCATCAATTTGGTTGGCCATTTATGCGGGATTATATAAGAATCTGTGGATATTAATATGTGCTGGATTTGTATGCTGCATGTGCTTTAAAGTGGGCTGTAAGTATAGTTTGTAGGCAAATTTATAGATTGCACAGCTTGAATTATTTTATTGCAGGGATTGCCTACGAATTTTGCTCCCTACCCGTTTTTCGGATTTTAGGGCGCATTTCCTTTCAAGCTTTTCTTTGGCATGTATTTATACTGCGCCTGGTAGCTGGGTATTTTCGAGATCCGGTTTATGTAAACAGTTTCTATTTGGTAAGTTGTATAGGTAACTTTAATTTCTAAATATTGATTACATTTGTTGTTAGTTTGCAAATGTGCTGCTTGTTTTTGTTCTCACGCAAACTGTGGCATTCTTCATGGCGTTATTAATTGAATATCCGTTGGTACAGCTGTTGAAACTTCTGACCAAGTTTGAAACAGGTGCAATTACATTATTTCAAATATTTTAATTTATTACTCACAGTTATTGATTGCAGTTGACAAGAAACAGGAAACGAAGAATTCACCATTGGATCAAAATATTTGATAAAATTTTGGTTTATATCCCATCCATGTAAGAATAAAGCTAAGAATTATAATTTTTGGAAAGAGTTTATAAAAATGCAGTATTTTGTTATCTAGCGGGAATGTTCAAAGTGTGACCAGCACCAAAAAATACCAATCCGTATTTCCAGTTCAAATTACAGTATTTTTATGTTAAGTTGGCAGCTCATGGGTTATATTATTTCAGTTGACGGAGTTCGGTCACACCGGTTAGTTTGTTCAGTTTTGTTTTCTCTCGTCTTGCTCGTCGGCGTTTTGCTACGTTTCGTCTTTTCGTAACCGCAAATTCTCAAACAGTTCACAACAACAAAGTGCGAAATTTGTAATTTCTTGTTCTCAATATAATTTAAGAGCACCTGCCCAATCATTATCGTTAAATTAAAGTGAGTGTCTTAAGTGTGTGGGTATTTCTTAAGTTCAATGCGGCAACTTTGGCATTTCGATACAAATGTCAATGAATCAATGTGGCATTTTTACTTCTACACGTCAAGTGACAGCCAATTCACTTGTTTCTTTATTAATATGAAAATAGTTGATAAAGAATAAGCTATTTAAATAATGAACGCGCGTATTACAAAATCATTCAAATCACGGCAAATAAAAATATGTGCGACAATTGTGTTTGTGTGTGTGTTTGTACGTGTGCGTGTTCAGTAGTGAGAGCAATGCATGTGAAGAGTGCAGCTATAAAATGTTGCCACATGCGCTCCCGCTCCCACACAGTGTTATATGAGTCGCAACACTCCAAAAAAGGGAATAAAAATGAGAAGCGTCTTGGACAGCAACAACAAAAAGACCGAAAGCCGAAAAATGTTGCAAAATGAAAGAAAAGCAAACAAAACGAAAGCAAGCTAGAAAGAAAGATTTCTGCGTTTCTCGCCGCCACATACAATTCTCCTCACACATACATTTAAATTAATTGTTTCTTTATATTTATTTTTGCTTTTAGCTGTAATTTTTGTGTATTTTGTTGTTGCGCTCACATTTTCCGGCTAGCGGATGACCAACAACAACAACAACCGCTTGTTTATAAAGTTCTAACCGAAAATTGAGAGCGACAATTATGGTAGGCAAAAGAGAGGACAGAGAGTGACCAATTGTTGCTCTGGAAGCAACAAGTCAAAAATTTTTTGGGTGGGTGGAGAAGTGGTGCAAATACATCGATGCTAAAATCGATATAATCTATTTTTTAAAAATTGAACGATGTGCGACTTATATTTTCCATAATCGATCAATAATTAACTGGTCAGAAATTGAAAAAAATTTATAGTATTCCGGAATTTTAGGAAGTAAAGTAGGTCTTTTGTATAATTCTGCACTTATATATCATTAACATTTTTCGATAATTCGATCCTTAATCGATTTAAAAAAAATAGGCAATTGGTCAGACATCGATGTTTTTGCACCCATTGCGGGGGTTGCGGGGGTGATGTCTGTAATGCGTGTGCTCTCAGTTTGGCCAACGTTTTGAAGTTGTGGGCGCAAACGCAAGCGATAAGCCGTAATTGAAATTGAATTGTAGCAATTGTCAAGAAACAAACGTGGCTTCGAGTTGGCCCGAGAGTAGAATTACACACTGTTCCAGCCAGAAAACAGGCAGTCTCTTTTCTTGTATGCGTGTGTGTGTGGGTATGACAGTGTGTGCGTGTATGTGTGTGAAACAAGTGTGAAAAACAAACGACCTCCAGCAGCGCACGTCTCTGTCTGCGTCTCTGTCTGCGCCTGCGTCTGCGTTCCGTCTCTCTGTGTCTCCGGCGCTCTCTTAGAAAGTGTAGGAGCGCGTGCGATCACGCCCCCCACGCACATTTATTAGTGTAGTGTTGTTGTTGTTGCTGCCATTCGTTGTCGCTGAAGTTGTCCAAAAATGGGTTAAGCAACGAATGGCGCAAAAAAAAAAACAGAAACAAACGCTGCGACGCCAATTAGTGACAAAATATAAATGAAAAACGCATGCAGTATATGCAAAGTGTGTGTGTGTGTGTGTGAGTGAGTGTGTTTGCAAATATGTATGCAAATTAAGTGACAGTGTCCAAAAAAAGCAACAACAACAGCGACTGCCGCCAGTTTGACTAAGAGCTAAGATGCGGCAGAAATAGCAACAAGTAGACGCGATGCGGAGAAGCGTCGTGCAATTAAGACAGCAGCAACAATAACAACAACAACAACAACAACAGCAGCAGCAGCAACAACAAGCAATGCATAGTTAAATTTAGCAGCAGAGTTCCACTTTCACTCGGCGGCGACACCGACACCACAATCCCCTGCCTCCTCCCCTTGCTGTTGTTGTTGTTGTTGTTGTTGCATGTTAAGTTTGATGCGTGTCGTGTTATTTTGCGTTGGCACGAACACGCACGAAACAACAACTAAAAAGACGTTAATAGAAATTAATATGCAAACACACACACACCCATAAAAAAAAACTAATGCCGATAAATCGACCATTTTTCAAACTAATTAACTATGTCCAATATATAAATTATTGCGTTCTAATGTGACTACCTTTACTCTTAACACTTTATATTAGATTATTTCTATATGATTCTCGAAAGTAGAAGAATGCACGCTCTCCTCTCTAGTTGCATGAAGTGTTCTCAACCGCCCTGCCACCAGAAGAAGAAAAAGAAGCAGAGACACTTGCGCGCTTTTTGTCAAGATTTAAGTTAATCACACACAGGCGCAGCGCAGCAGTCGAGCAGTTCAGTTTGATGAACTTAAGTACAACAAGGCAATTCGATGACGTTGTTGTTGCTGTTGTTGTTGTTGTTGCCTGTCATTGGTAATTATAGTAATGCCTAATGACATCATCATCAAATGCCGCATGCAGTGGCAGTGGCAGCAATAGGCAGCTGCATTCAATATGCAGGCGAAAGTTTCCATCGAAGCTCTGTCGACTGTTGACTGTGCTGATAAGTGTGCACTTGCAGCTCTCAGATGCTTATCAGACACTCGTCTGGCAATGCTGATTCACTGACTCCTACACACACACACACATTTATACGTACAATCAACATACTATAACAAATACAAGCGCACATCGTAGTCAGAGAATGGTTAATGTTATTGTTATTATTGTTTTGTTATTGTTGTGTGCTACTCCATGACACATTCACGCCGCTCTCGTTGTAAGCTAATTAGATGTTGGACAGTTGGATTATAGCGGTCACATTAGCATTCTGCAGCAGCACCAATTGGAGCAACGCCTCTTTCCTTTCCCATCCCCCCCACCCCTTTGTTCATTACCCGCTTCGATTGTCATTTCTTACACTCGATTGCCGCGCGCATACAGAAAAATATAACTACAATGCTTAATTGACTTGGGACTTGGGACGGATTGCTCCGCTCATCAGTGTTGCCATTTTAGCTGTTATATATTTCTAGATTTAGCTATAGAACTTAAGGACATGCTTTAAGGCTTTTTGATTACTTATTTTAGTCTTTTATAGAATGTCAGTATAATCTCTATCAAAAATATCTTAAGGACAACCATATAATGTTATTATCAACAAAAAAAACATAAAAAAAAGAATAATAATGACTAGTGTAATAATTTATAAATATTCTCTATACTTGTAGGAGAAATTAATAAATAATTATAATGATACATACAAAGTATAGAGGAAATAAGATTCCGTTACGTCAAAGGTTATCTTAAGAAATATAATGCAAATCTTCAATTGCTTTTAACTATTTTTGGTTTATTTATTTATTTTATAGCAGTACTAAAAGCTTAAGCTTTTTAATTACGGCAATAGTCGCTAACAGTTAAGTTTTAAAATTTAAATCAACAAGGTTGGGTATGAATTCTGCTAAAAGACTGACTGAGTTGTAGATATAGAATAAAAGCAGATTTTATTGCACATTTTTTAATTCAAGCTAAATGAATATAGCACTATTAGCATTCCGTTAAAAAAACATAATAATATTTTAGCCATTTTTATATCTACTACTTATTATCGAATCAGGCAACACTGATGCTCCTGTAAGTGCGTCCCCTCTTCCACCATTCTACTTGACTCCCTGAAAAAGAGAGAGAGAGAGAGAGCGAAAAAAAAGTGCCAGCGGGAAGCTTTAGTTTTTTTTAGTATCGTCGTCAACAAGCAGCAACAGCAACACAACAACATTTGTTAGCAATTAGAATTGTGAATTGCCGGTGAACGTTTCGACAAAGCGTTAAGATTTGCAATCAAGCATTAAGTCAATTTGTGGCCAGTCGACGTCGTTGCAATCATCCGTGTTGATGCATTGATCAAGACTGCATCACTGCATATTGGAAGCTGTCATTGGAAGAATGCAGTTAGCATACAGTGTGCAGCTTACAGCTTACAGTGCGTGCCATAAGTTGCAAAACGCGTACATATCTTGAAATTAATTTATTAAGTGCGAAACTTACATATCTTATCAATATCGTTTAACTATGACAAAAGTTCGTTTTGTTTTTAAATAAATACATATATGTATCTATCTATTACAAATTGATAAGAGTTACTAGAACAGGTTAATTCCATATGTACATGATCGTTTACTTTTTATACTTGTTGTGACACCAGCAATCACACCACCACCCGCAACCACACCCTTGCTCTTACCCTCACCCCTAAACCCCACCCGCATTATGATACTCGCTTATAACAAGTATTTTTTTACATGAGTATAATTTGTATCAACTTCCGCTATAAATATATATGTGAGACATTATCGCTAGTTTGTCAGTGAGGAGGGGGGGGGACAGAGGGGAAAGACAATTAATATTGTTAGGTATATTTACGGGGTATTTGTAACTGCTTCGCTTCGATAAATTTAGGCAAATGGCAAATGCCACAAAACAAAATATAAATATTAAGAAAATAATAAGAAAAATGCATAATAAACACATCAAAAGCGATTTACAACACGCTTCGTTTCGGCTGTGAAGGCGATGTGTATGTGTGTGTGTGTGTGTATTTATATGAAAATTGAATTTAAACCAAGATGATTGAATTTTCTATTAATAAGTTTGACCTTCAACAGCTGTGAAATATGTATACAAATTTTCTATAAGCGAAGGTGTTCTTGAGGCATAAACAACGCGCACACACAGATATATTCCATATATAAATATATAGCTGTATAAAGATCTATCGATCTGTATCTGTTTCGGACAAAATTTGAAGAGAGTTTTCGAGTTTTGATTTCGAGTGCTCAAGTTAAGTATGGCTCTTATAGCCGTTTGTTTTATGTTTGTTTTAGGCAATTTCTAGCTGATATAGTTTATCAGCAGGGTCTAATGATAGTCACCAAACTGTGACACTTGGACACTCACATACACACTCACACACACACCCACCTGCTAGCACCTATACACACTCATGGTAAAGTTTACCTTGTGGCTAAAAGAAAATAAATAAATATATATAAAAAGTTTTTATTTTATGATTTCTTAGCAGGTCAATGACAAATCCAAATCCATTATGCCCCATAGCATTATTGCTACATTTATAACATTTTCAGCAAAAACTGAAAGAAAGACAGAAAAATAAAGAAAAAACTAAAAAGCATATTAATAATTTTACGGCCCGTCTTTTTGGTTTTTGTATTTTGTTTCATTTTTGTTGTGTCTTTTTTTTACCACTGATTAAAAACGAAAGCTCTGCGTCGTCGTTTTGTCAGCCTTTTGGCTATATACATATACAAACATACAATACAAGTATCGTAAAGTATTTGTGCCCAACCCAAAGTTGAGAGTTTTGCGAATTTCGTTAGAGTTTTGTCAGTTTATTTGGCCATAATTCACGTGTTGTCAACCAATACGTTATTTCAGCGTTATGACATCATATAAACAGAGTCTCTTAACATAGCTACCTGCCCAACTACCTACTCCACATCTATCTATATCTATCTCTCGTAATTAGCATTGTATGATATTGTACAATTTGTATTAATTTGACACGTTTGGATGTTTCGGTTTCCATTTAGAAAGTATTCTAGCGTCACAATTTGCAACAACTTTTTATGCAACCAAAAAATATAAACAATGCCAATGTTTTGATATTGTTTTCTTTGATTTTTTGCATAAATTTTTATAGTTTAACGGAGCTGCTTATTGATTGTCGTTTGTACAACGTAATATGCAAATTAATATTAAACAAATCGAGGTTGTGAAACGACTACGACACTAGTCGCTGGATCGGCTAATGTTGTTTATTATTATTATTATATTAAATTTTGGAGGGGAAGCAAATTCAAAACGAATCGTTACTAGATATATTTGTTGTGCCAAAACAATACACAAAATAACTAATTGATTGCATATGCCAATGCAAGTTTAGACACTTCATTGTACACTCATATATATTATATCTGGGTGCTATTTTAATAAATCTTGAGGTTATCCAGCAGTCTGACTAACATCTATAAAAAAGCTCATATATTTGATCATTTGAATCTCTTTCTATTGACTTGTGAACTTAATGTCAGCTCAAATTATTACAACACATCTATTCGAAAAACGAATCGGAACTTTTTGTATTACTTTTTTTATAAATATTTACTTGTTAACCATTATATCTTTGCAGGAAAACAAAACGCCGTAAAAGTTTGCTCAGCAGTTACAACTAGAAGACCTCAACAAACCAGAAACCAACAACAACAAATTATAGACCAAGAACCTAAAAACAACACATTGTGGAATAGCAAAAGAGACCTACATATTTATAACGGGGCTGATAACTCAACTCAACAACTAGAAGAAGAAGAAGAGCCACAAAATATATATATACATACTTAAAAGATGTCATTTCGCGTAGTTCGCAGCTCAAAATTTCGTCACGTCTATGGACAGTCGTTAAAACGGGAGCAATGTTACGATAACATACGCGTCTCCAAGTCCAGCTGGGACTCCACATTCTGTGCGGTTAATCCAAAATTCTTGGCCATCATTGTGGAGTCGGCGGGCGGCGGTGCTTTCATTGTATTGCCACACAATAAAGTGAGTAGTCATTCAAATCGAAATCCATACCCAAATCCAAGCCCAAACCCAACCACCAAACTGAAACTGAAACTGACAATGAGACGATATCCATATTTTGATGATTGCATTTAACATAAGTATATATACAGATAGACTGCTCGTCTGTATGCATATAGCGTAGTCATATGGTTGTATAGTATTATTTATTTATAACAATATAAGGATGAAAACAATGGAAAGAGCCTAAAACTATTTATAGGGGCTTTTCTTTTCTTTTGGGCGGCCCTGTTGCCACGTTGATGTTTGAAATGACGTCGACTGTTTTGGCTTATGTTTATAAATAGTGTTCAATCTTATAGTTATGAATTCCTTTCCCCTTCTCCCTCTCTCTCACTCTCTCTCTCCATTCTCTTTTTTAGCAACGGCAATTTCGCTTAGTCGCATCTCTTAGACGCACTTTTCAATTTTGGCCAGTGGCCAACATGACACACCAAATTGTCTAAATTTAACAGCATAGGCAAATAAACAACAAAAATCCAAATAAAAAAAAAACCATAATAGCAAAAAATAAATGATATTTGGAATAATCATTGCATCGGAGTGAAGTATTACAATGAGAATATCATGGCTTATATACAACTCGACTATTAATGCAGTTCAAGAATATATAGTATATGTATTTAGTCTATTATTTAGTCAGTTAAGTTTTAAAATAACTTACTGAAAGATATTCTGAAGTTAGATGTTTGAATTCTAATCTCAACCTGACAAAAAGTCTGTCAGCTAAAATTTATGTTTTATTTTTCAATAGTAAACCATTTTTTGACTCTTCAAATTAGACTTAGTTTTTATATTACATACACTTGACTATACCCTTTAGTTTTGTATTGTTGCCTACGGGAGGTATTAGAAAAGAAATGTTGAATAATTTTTCCAAATTTCCACACACATATTTCGAAATTTTTGGCATTTGGCAGCCGCCAAATTGAACATCCGTTCAGCTGTCATCGGCATCTGTATCAGTATCTATATCTATGTGTGGGCGCTGGCCAACCGACGTCTCCGAATATGGTCAAAACGTATTGGCAGCGTAAAGTGTTTTTTGGCCTGTTCTAATTGGGCCAAATTTGTATGCAAAATGCGCACCATCTACGAAAGTTGAGACAGACACAGACGGCTGCCGTTTTCTTCTTCAATGTGCATATGTAGAGCGGCTTTCACACGCTCTAATTTCTAATTTAAATATTTTATGAGATTAGTTGGAATTCCGAGTGTCAATTAAATGGACAATACTACAGCCCAATGAAAGAGTGCTCTCTCAATTAATGTACATTTTATTACAACAAATTTAGCTATGGCTAAGATAGACCAAGAAAGTATGTCCATAAATCTTTATAATTGATTGATAAAGCGTTAACACAGCTATTTACGAGACTTTATCGTGAAACTGCAGTTATCGGACGTATTATATTATAACATTAACAATCAATTGAAACAGGTTCAGTTGCTGACCAAACATTCATATCTTTCCTTGAACGTAAATTGCAAGTCTCATATTTCTGTTTACCATTTCTTTTTCGACACTTTCAGATATCTGACAGCTCTTGCCAATTATAAATATACACATATTTATCAAATATTTCTTCTTTAGCAAATAAACAATTCAGAATTAGGTCATGTTTGTAGATGATCAATTTACATGTGTAACTTGACAGTCTGATAAAAAGTTGCCCATTAGTTATTGAATGACCCTCGTTGTGCTATATGAGCTAACTATAATTACTTTCTATATCTGTACAGTCATGGGCTGTTTATAAATCATAGTGTGGCATTCAAGAAAATCACTCGGTTATTAATTTTGTAGAATTCATCGAACCAGACAAGCAACAGTTTCTAATATTGGACTGAAATGTGGTGATGCCTATGGCTAACTAGAAGTATGTGACTATGGAATTTGCGCAAGTGTTTCTTTCACACGTGTTTCCCCATTAATTGCAAACTTCATGCACCTGAGAGCGCCAGGGATTGGCTGCAGAACTTGGCAGCCAGCATGAAGTTTGCATTATGAATGGGGATTATTATGGGGACTTCTAAAAATAATGCTACTCCAAATTAGGCCAATGGGTCGGATTAATCTGTTATTTAATTGAGAATGTTTTTTTCTTTTTCTTATTTGCTTGTTTCAGGTTGGACGCATTGCAGCCGATCATCCGTTGGTGGGTGGACACAAAGGTCCAGTTTTAGATATTGCGTGGTGTCCTCACAATGACAATGTGATTGCCTCTGGATCTGAGGATTGTGTGGTCAAGGTCTGGCAAATCCCCGACGGTGGTTTATCTCGCACACTCACCGAACCAGTTGTGGATTTGGTCTTTCATCAACGTCGCGTTGGTCTCGTCCTTTGGCATCCCTCGGCACTCAATGTATTGCTCACCGCCGGCTCTGATAATCAGGTATGCATCCATAGATCAAGATAGATAAAGATAAATATCTTAAGATCTTATTGCTGCAATTCAATCCAATCCAATACTGATCAAAATTTTGGTATTTCAGGTAGTCATCTGGAATGTGGGAACAGGTGAAATACTCGTGCACATTGATTCGCATCCGGATATCGTGTACAGCGCGTGCTTTAATTGGGATGGCTCCAAGCTGGTCACCACATGCAAGGATAAAAAGATACGCATCTATGATCCACGCAGTGCCGAGCTGGAGAGTGAGGCCATGTGCCATGAGGGTTCGAAGGCCACACGGGCTATCTTTCTACGTCATGGATTGATCTTCACTACCGGTTTCAATCGCAGTTCGGAACGTCAGTATTCGCTCCGTGCACCGGATGCTCTTAGCGAGCCCATTGTCATGGTGGAGTTGGACACATCAAACGGTGTCATGTTCCCATTGTATGATGCGGATACGAATTTGATTTATCTGTGCGGCAAAGGCGATTCTGTGATCCGTTATTTCGAGGTAAGTCTCTAACTCTTTCTGTCTATTTTGGACTTGATCAATACTCAATCTCTTGTGTTGTTCTTTAGGTGACACCGGAGCCTCCATTTGTGCACTACATCAACACATTTCAAACGCCAGATCCACAGCGCGGCATTGGACTGATGCCAAAGCGTGGCTGTGATGTTACCACCTGCGAAGTAGCCAAATTCTATCGTCTTAACAATAATGGTCTCTGTCAGGTCATATCGATGACAGTGCCACGCAAATCCGATCTCTTCCAGGAGGATCTCTATCCCGATACACTGGCGGAAGATGCCGCAATCACGGCCGAAGAGTGGATAGCTGGCAAGGATGCCGATCCCTTGACATTCTCCCTCAAAGTAAGTGGATCCAGTTGCGATTCCCAGCGAATCCCTCACACATTTGGAATACAGCGCTCATGGCATTGCGTCTCCGTCGTTGCCACATGCTTCGGTGTCACAATTGCTGCTTCTAAGTAGAGAGCGTACATGGATCCTGAACAAATCATTGTAGATGTGTGTGTGGCAAATACCAAAATTTGCACCACAACAATTGTATTCCAATCGCTTTTGTGTAGTTGCTTCCTGTGCTGTGGCTACCAATAATCATATGATATGATGCTTGATCTTTGCTGCTTGCCCTTCTTCTGCGTTATCTACGTTTGTGACTCGTCAGCCTTAATTTCCTACAGCCAACAATACAACGCACTAACTGCAATAGATTTGCATAGGCAAAACAAACAAACAAACAAACAGATAAAAACCAATCACGGCTGCAAACCTTCCAAATTCTAGAGAAGGTTCGTTTCGATAGTTAAAGTCATAGAGTAAGATTTCAATTCGGTTTGCGAACCGGATTTAAAAGCCGGCGAAGCCAAGGTTTCGATTCAAAATTTTGTTTAATTTAACGGTTTTCTAGTTATCATTTTCCCTAATTCTTTTTGCTAAAACAATTTTACGAAAATAGCTAAATTTTTAAAGAATTTAACTAGTATTTAATGAGAATAACTATAAAATTATGAAACAGATATATTTGAATATTTGAGGATCGGCTTTGGATCGGTTTGCAGTCCTTCGCACCCATTACACACCGACCGGCACACTCGATACGCACACACACACAGTCTCACAGTTTCACAGCTTACATACGCTCTTAACACGCACGCTGCGTGGCGCTTGTTGTTGTGTTCTTTGTTCTTTGTTGTAACCCAAAACGAACAGTGTTTCTTATAAACCTAATCAGGATCGCGTTTCCATTGTACAGGGTGGCTATGTCTCGTCGTCGGGAAGCAACTCGCTCTCGGTCAGCAAGAAGGCCAACATACTGAACAAGGCGTCTGCCTCAAGAGGAGGAGGTGGCGGCGGTGCAATCGGTGGCAATCATTCATCCGCTAACAACAATGAGTCGAACGATGGACCGCCAGCAGCGATATTCACGGTAAGTAATTGAAGATCCAACTATTCGAATATAAAAGGAATCTAATGTGTATATTCATGTTTCAGGAAAAGGATCATCGCAATATTCTGGATGAGATACGCAAGCTGAAGGCAATTATTGTGAAACAGGAGAATCGCATACGAGCCTTGGAGGCGAAGGCCAATGCGGCCGCCGGTGATGAGACGGATGCCCGCAACAGCAACAAAAACGGCAGTGGTTCAGGTGCAACTGCAACAGCAGCAACATCAGCGGCAGCAGATAACAGCCATGCCAGTGAAAGTGCCAATGATCATGCAACATCCGCTTCGTCAGCAGCAAAGGCGGATAATGCACATGACGAGGATTAGCGTGTGTCGTCATGAGTTTAAGAAGGAGAGATTAATTGGAGAATTAGAAATTGATAGATAGCTAGAGAGAGAGAGAGAGGGACACACACTCACACACAGATAGACAGGGAGAGAAAGAACTGCTTGAAGAAGCTCGTCGTTATCGTTTGAATTTCTCTAATGGACAATTACGTTTATATTTTGTACACGCTAAATAAGAGTCGTCGTCGATTATGATTATAATTTCGATTTATTTATTTTATATAATTTAATATTAGGTCTTTTTACGAGCGATATGAGTTGAGCGTAGTTGAGATATAAAACAAAACAATACATAACAAACAAACAAACACACACAGCAATTAAAGCAGAACGCATATAACAAATAAACACAATATCCTGCCAAAAATATATAGTGAACCTAACGAAACTACCTACAATTTGCGCCGAAAATTAAGAGGAAGGACAATGTACAGTCCTGCACCTTCAGCTGTGTTTTTGTAAAGCAAAAGTTAAATTGTTGTATGAAAATTTAACAAATTGAAAGTATAGACTAAAATAACTGCATCCATTTCAAATAACACCCAATATATCCTACCAATTTTAAAGCTACCTATACCTATTCTATACATTTACATTATTATAAATACATTAATCCCGTCGAGGCAATATAATATATTATTCATGACAATAGCTTTCCTAACGATTAGATGTCTAAAGAAATTATTTTACTTTTACCCTTTACCGTCGCCGCTTTCATATTACATTTTCTCGTTCTAACTAATAATAAGTTGTATTTTGTAATAATAAATGAAAGAAAACCAACGATTTCAATATACTGTCGATTTTGTATTTACTTCAAATCGGCAGCTATAAATTCGCCTATCGATTGTATAACAATCAACCAAAACAAACAGTAATAAATAATGTAAAATGTGCTGACTATAATACCTAAAAATTTTTGTATAAATAATTTACAATTTGATACGGAATAAACTATACACAAATTATAAGAACCTAAAAAGTTTATTTTTATCATTTTTGAAATGCGAAACGATAGCGCCGATATTGCCACATCGATCAAACAAAGTTAATTTGATCATCGAATTACGCGTGATCGATCTCAATAAATATCGATATATTGGCAGGTAGCGTGCGAATAGCTTGTTATTCGTTAAAGTAAATATTATAATAATGCAATGTGTATGTTGGTGAAATACATGGTATGATGAGTAGACAAGCAAGCTCCAGGGTAAAAAAATATCGAGTAAAATGTATCATCACAAAAAAATATATATCGATACCATCTTCGACAACTTACAGCTGTTTTGTGTTATTGGTCAGATAAACAAACTGAAGGCAAGCTCAGCTTGGTTAAAACCTCCAGACGAACTGAAATAGTAGTAAGCGTACATATGTAAATAAATGCAACAGCACGCATTTGTATGTATGTAAGCGTGCATGTCCGGAGCTTCGGAGACGATCAGAACTTCTCTAAGCAGTAAGGAGAGGGGGTGCCACTTAGAGAGCCGTCAGTCACGCATATAGTTTACGGCGCCCGCCATACCTAGAGAGGACAAACAGCTCTCTAAGCAGTAGACGGTGAACCACAGGGAGCGCTGCTTACAGCGCTGCGGCAGAGTGCGTAGCTGGACTTTATTATTGGGCGAAGTAAAATTCAATGGCCCAGTCGCCAGTCAGCGCGTTGCACGTGCGCACGCATCGAGCAGCAGCAGTAGCAACAGAAGAAGTAGCAGCGCATATACATATACTTAACTTAACGGTCGCTCAATTTTCAACATAAAGCGACACCTATTGCAAAAAGGCCAAATTCCAAATGTGCTGCCAGATTTCCAAACGATGGTCGCGCCATCTATTGTTTGCTAGCGCCGTCACAATAAAAGTTGTTTACTTCAGGAACTAGGTATTGCTAAGGGTCTGGCAATCTAACCGCAACGTTGTGGATAGGAAAAAAGCGGCTTGCAAAAAAATATTTTTATTCTTGTAAATTATAATATACAATTAACACAGTTGCAAGGCATTCAGAAAAACCATGTCAACGGAGGACTTCTATTTGCGATATTATGTTGGCCACAAAGGCAAGTTTGGACACGAGTTCCTGGAGTTTGAGTTCCGGCCGGATGGAAAACTACGCTACGCTAACAATTCCAACTACAAAAACGACACCATGATCCGCAAAGAGGCATTTGTCCACCAATCTGTCATGGAAGAACTAAAGCGCATCATAATTGACTCGGAAATAATGCAGGAAGATGATTTGCCATGGCCGCCACCAGATCGTGTTGGTAGACAGGTAAGCCAGAGCTTTAATATAATAAAAGACATTAAACCTCATGCATGTTTTCTTGCAGGAATTGGAGATTGTCATTGGTGACGAGCACATATCCTTTACTACCTCGAAAACAGGTTCTTTGGTGGACGTTAACCGTTCAAAGGATCCAGAGGGCTTGCGCTGTTTCTATTATTTGGTGCAGGATCTGAAGTGCTTGGTTTTCTCGCTCATTGGCCTGCATTTCAAGATTAAGCCCATATAAAATAGGATGTCTCACTGTTCCAAAACTGTATTCAACTCATTTTCTACCTTAAACACGAATATATTAGCCGACTCATTAAATTTTGTAATGACAAACTTGAAAATTTACTTTTCGTTTCTTTTAATTGATTGAATACCCAGTTACATACGATTTGTGGTTGTAAAATTGTTGTAATATCATTTATTGAACAACATATTAAGGTATAGATAAAAAATATTTAAGTCCTTTACATTTGTACACTTGTAAACTATATAATTGGTATGAATGTATAGACAAACCTTATACATATAAACATATGTACCTATGTATGTATATTTAGTACTAGGGATATTTTACAATCAGATTCATTTCGTTTGTATATAATTAAGCTCACAAATATAGAATTTTACTTATTGTTAGATATGTATAGATGTCACGTAAAAACTGATGTGTTAAAAAAGCTGTGAAACTCCACGAAGCACTTGGAGGAGATTCGCGAATGAATGTGTTGCATATGCTGTTGCTTACTAAATTCAGTCTTTGGGGTTTACTTAGCAGTTCTAACTAAGACTACGGCACTGCACTTGGTAAATGCATAATTTAAACTAATCATAACTAGAGAAAGCTCTTGTAGAGCCGGATGCGTAGATCTCAGAGTCATAACTGTGGCTGCTGATGCAGGGCAAGAGTGGCTGCAATATTTGTGCTGGCTCTTTCAAGGTAGCTTCCAGGCATCGGACCTAGACCCGGCATCTCCAATTGCTGCGGCTGATGTTGTTGTTGCTGCTGCTGCTGTTGTGGCGGTGACTTTAGCAAACTGGGTGATGCTTGTAGTGGAGTGTTGGAGCCAAGGCTTCCGCCAGGACTTGGTCCGCCCTCTTTAAGTGGACAACCGATGGTGAGGCGAACATGCAAGCCAGACTCCTTGATGAGGTTGACGACATCCCCGTGCGACATGCCCGCTATGTCAATGCGATTAACAGCAATGATTCGGTCTCCCACCTTAAGCTCACCACAACGATCAGCCGGACTGCCAGGTATCAGTTTACCTAAGGATTAATTAAAGTAAGTAAATTGTTCTTTAGCTTAATTTCAAGTTGCGTATCTCTTACCTATTGTTGAGCCATAGTAATGATTGGACGAAGAGATGATAACAAATCCAAAGCCCTCATTCTCATGGCGACTGACAATCACATCGTAGGGATAACGTCGAAGTTGCGCCAACGGAGCTTGTTGCAACAACGTCGTTCGACGACGGCGGAGTATCATTGTGACTTGACCACGAACAGCAGACTCGCCCACCAGCGAGACGACTTTGTGGTGTGAAGAGTTCAGCTGAGATAATTAAATAAAAAGATTGGCTTTACATCTATGCAATTGGGAGGAATCTGAATCAACCTACCACATTGATGCCATCGATGCTTAGAATCTCATCACCAGTTGCAATGCGATGATCATTATCGGCTGCACCACCGGGCACAATGTGGCCAACAGTCACCTGAGAGCCCTCCTCGGTGCCACCGACAATGCGAAATCCAAATCCCATGGCCTGACGCTCCAATGTCACCTCAGTTAATTCACACTGATCCGCATCCTCTGAAACATCCAACAATGCCCCATTTCGCCAGCTAGGCGAATGTTGCAGCTGTAACTGTGGCAACTGTTGCGGTGGATCCAGATTGGCAAATCCCACGCGTCTTCGATCGCTGAGCAGTTCATTGACTCGACGTTGCATGCGCTCGTTCTGAATGTGTGCCGCCTGCATGGGGAGTATTGACCACTTCCCGCCGAGACTGGTGGTGGCTGCTGGACATAGTAGCCCAGCTGGGATGACTGTTGGGGCCGTTGATAGCGCTGAGCTTGGCAATCGTAGCAATAGCAGGACTCGTGATGAGCCAGTGGCAAGGGAAGTGGTTGCATGCTAGGAGGCAAGCCATAAATGGGATTGTAATTGCCACCACCATCGACGTCGACATCAATATCGCCACCCACACCCACACCACCTTGGAGTGTGGCCTCAGCGAGACGTTCACTCAATCGGCTGACCATCTTGGGATAGGGATCCATGAAGGGTATGTCATCCAATTCCTGCAGACTATTGTTTGACTTGCCCTTGCCCTGGGCCTGCAGGTGCAGTGATTTATTCTCCCCCGCCGTCTCCACATCCGCTTGTTGCAGCTCATTGTTGGGGGTGAGGACGCGGGCACGTCGTGTGTCCACCAGCGGCGTCTTGGGTCGCATGGGCAGCACCTCCTTGGGCTGAGTGCTATACAGATCGGCAGTGGGTGTCTTACTGCGAAACAGTCCAGCCCCAGTGCCGCCAACAAAGTTCTTCCTCAGCTTGGCCACATTTCCCATTCCCAGTTGACTTCCTTGACTTGGCACCGGGTTCTGTTCGGGCGGTGTGCGTTGAATCTTAAGAGTAGTGGGCGTGGTTTGACTGCACTCCTTCAGCAATTCCACGACATAGAAGTGCGGCTTGTTGCGTACATTAATCCCATTGATCTCGAGCAACACATCTCCCTCAAGAAGCTGAGTGCAGCAGTTGCGATCAAGGATCTTCTTCACAATTTGGCCACAAGCCGAATCAGCAATGGTGAATCCAAATCCCATGGAGCCCTTCATAATTGAAAACGTGTAGAAATCGGGTTTCTTCATCAGAATAAATCCACTTTCAGTTGTCTTGCTGACACCTTCTCCAGACAGATCCAAGAAATTGTAGTTGCCATCCATGTTTAGATCGACATTTAGACGACGTTGTTTTTCGGACCCATCACAGGGTAGTCCATCTACCGCCATTGTGGTCACCACCTCCGTATTGGGATCGTTGGGATCAAAAGGTAGCGGGTAACCACGACAAACCTCCAATGCAGCCGTCTCACCGGGCATTATGGACTGAAAGATATTCACCATGTCATGGTGTGTGTAACCCAAGACACAAGTATCGTTCACATAAACCAACACATCCCCCGTCTGCAGTTGTCCATCCAACCAAGCTGGACCATTGGGTACCACCGTCTTGATCTGTAGAAACTCCTCCACGTCGCTGCCGTTGCTGCCATCACTGCCCACAATTGTGAATCCCAAACCGCGCGTTGACTTCAACAACGTTGTGTTGATGCGTTGTCCCTGCAATTCCGCCGGATTACGAGTGAATTTATAGGGCAACTTGGATGGCGTTGCAATAGGAATTGGAATTGGAGCTGCTGGCAACGGAGTCTGCCTGGACGCTGCATCCTGTGCTGCTGTTGGCGTCTTGGATCGTTGTTGTTGCTGCTGCTGCTGTTGTTGCTGATGATGTTGCTGCTGCTGTTGCTGCTGTTGTTGCTGCTGTTGAAGCTGCAACTGTTCCTGCTGCTGTTGCTGTCGTTGCTCCGCCGCACGACGCTTTGCCTCGAGTACAGGATTCTCGTATTGAGTGCGTCGATTGACATGATCTATAAAGTACATGCCATACATGGAATCTTCAATCTTTTCCCAACCATAAGGCAGCTCATCCTCACAGCAATCCTCCAGCGACTTCTTCTGGTATTTAGACAAGCGTGGATCCAGCCAATGTGACGTGCCCGTATTGTGGCTGATTAATCAAAATGAATATCATTATTTTTATAGTAATTTATTATTTTCTCAGATCTCACTTACTCTATAAAGTAAAGTTCGCCACGTTCCGTGAAGGCGGTTTCCCATTTCGGAGGCAGTGGACCCAAACCGTCGCCGGGATCTTCGTGGTTCGACGTCGTCTGGTTGATATCTGTACCACCGCATTCACTTCCCATGCTGCTGCCTCCTCCTCCTCCTTCACCATTGTAATATGTATTTTGCAGCAGATTCTCTGCAAGTATTAAATATTATTTATAAAGTCGCTTCTTTCAATTAAAACAAAGCTGTAAGTACAAAAAGATATCGCCTATCTCCATTATTAAAAAAACTAAAACTAGTCGGCTGTTAAAAACTAGATAAAGACATAATCTAAGTTGTTCTCCATTAAACACAAAATACGCAATTATTAGTAGGTTCTTTTTAGATCTATTTATTAGGACAAAGTCTTTCAACATCTGAAAAGAAATCATTCCGAAAAGCAAGAAAATTGAGAAAGATTTATAGATTTATATATGTCGGATTTAAGGACCAATTGTTAGGCAACCCATTTAAGATCTTTTTAGCCAATTCACTTGTGAGTAAAATTCCCACAGTTTAAAGTCAAAACTTGAGTTCTTCCCAAAGCATAGTTTAAACTTGAAATCAATTCGATCAATGAACCTGACAGCAATAAAAACTAACCTCAAACCGGAAAGGTTTGGCTCCCAATTAATTCTTGGTTGACTGATTGTCGTCCTAGTCCATAGTCCATCGAGAACTGTCGTTGATGAGTTGAATTGTTCAATCAGCCGAAAATACTAACTTGGCTAGGACGCTGCATTGAACTTTTCCCCTTTTTAGGGCCAAGCCAATGATATTGCATGTTGCATGTTGATTGAACCGTAAACTGTTTGAAGTATTATTAACCAAACAGAGAGTGGCTGAATTGCGCTTCTGACCCAGTTAAGACTGCTCCACTGTATTGATTAAAAAGACATCCAAGGAACAGAGTCTAAATAAACAGAAATGAATTGGAATATCAAATGGAAGAGTCGTTAGACTCTGACCGACTTCAAATCCCTGACTTAATGTCATGCAAAAATAAACCTTGATGCTCATTAAAATCAACAAAAAAAGAGAGGCAAAGGCTTTGATGTAGTAACTGTGATCGAGCTGAGAGACAAGAAACGGTCTAGTCATCCAGTCGTTAGCCCATATATAGTCACATTATTCATCAGCATATGTTTTCTGAGTGCTAAACGAATAGCAAGAAAAAAAATACAGATAGAGAAACTCATCGCAAAAAGTACATTTCCAAACGAATACGAATCATTTGCATAGCGAAAGATAAATATTTATATGTGCCGCTTGCCAGTTGGAAGAAGGGCAAACAGAGACGGGGAGAGAGATGGTACAGTACTATAGAGAGGGGCAAGTGGGATGGCCTTATCAATGAGGAGGGAGGGAGGAGTAAGCAAATGGTAAAAGCATCTAACCGTTCGATTCACTTGGACACATGAAACAGGGCGCAGTTCAACTTCAAACTTCAATAGAAACAAACACAAATAGAAGCTGCCATCTAAAGTCCGTGTGTGTGTGATTGTGTGTGTGTGTGTGAGTGTGTGTGTGTGAGTGTGTGTGTGTGAGTGTGTGTGTGAGAGAGAATGTGTGTGTTTCTGGAGGCTGCATAATCCAGAAAGTGTGAACGAACGAACGAACCCAAAGTACGGAAGTTGTTGGCGCTGCGCCCATTAAAAATGGCCAAAGGGGTGTTCTAACTTTGTGCAAATGTATGTAACAAACACTCGGAGGCATCTCTGAACTGATAAAGTATATAATATATATTGTTTAACAATAGTCCTGTCTGTCTGCATTCAAATAGTAAATATACGAAATTTCTGTAAACTGTTTCGAATTGATTTTGATGAAGAGTTTTTTAGCTACAAATGAATACAAGAAACATAAAAAACTGATTCTACAAATTATATAGCTTTTGAAGGGGATTTGCAAACAAGTACTCCAAAGTCTGTCTAGAAGGTATCTCATAGTCTTTTACTCTCGACTGTAAATCTGTGGCACAGTTTGCTTTAATAAGTAGTTGGCTCCTCCAATCCCCTCTACCTGTCACCCCATCTCCCCTTCCTCATCTTCCCATCTTCCCTTTGTGCACAGGTAAATATTTGTAGAGCGAGCGAGGGAGAGAGAAGCAAAGGGTATTGAATCACCTCATCATCAGATGTGGCACAAAAATACAGTTCTTTTTATTGCTATAGGGCAACATGGAAGCTGGGACCAGGTACGAGTTTATGTATTTGATAGTTGCGTCGTGATAACACGTATTTAAATCTAGCTAGAGTTAGAGCAAACAATACATTACAGTGATGCTGAAAATTATGAAGACAGGCTAGCATAAAAATCAAATATAAGTTGCAGCCAAAAATATAAAATAAATGTTGTTTAATTTAATAGAAAATGCTCAGAAAATATTGTAAGTGACAATGAGTAATAAACTTGACAGTGATTTTTGACTAAGTATACAGAAATTACAGAAATAGTGAAACTTTTTTGTTTGCCTTAACAATGAACATTACAGTGATGGAAAATAAAGTTAAACACTACTTTGTTATTGTTTAGATGGTGTTTTTGTTTGTGGTTCGTGTTTGCACACTTATCATTTCAATTTGTTTACCTATAGTTCAGTTTACTTAAGCTATCTCGTTTCAGTATATAATATTTACAACAATCAGTTAAAGTATCTTTGTATCTATGCAAAATAGTTGTTATCTTTCAGTTGCTCGGCATAAGATAAGAAATGGAAACCTTGAAACAGAACTCATCAGATCAGCATAAAGTAAATGAGACCAAAGTAAAGGAAATAGAAAGAGAAAGAGAATAGAAGAGAATGGATAGATAGATCATCTCGATTGCTCGATTCCAATCTAAAACACATTAAAAGTTCTATTGTATTTTGGTTGATTATGGATGGATTTACGAGCTCTGATCTTCTGTGTTAGTTAGAAGAATGCTTTCTTTTGAAAGTCAATGAACTGTTTGTTCATAAATAACATGTTGCAGCAGCAGAGAATGTTGCCTCAATTGTTGGCTGCATGCCTCCATCTTGCAACATTTTTTGGGGCGGACACATGGTCATGGCCCAAGATCGTTGTTTATATTTAGCTTTTCGCTTTTGGCTTGAGAAGTGCATTGTTGTTCTAACAATGAGTCAAAGTCTCTGTCTCGGTTTCTTTCTCTCCTTTTTCTCTTTTTTCGCTTGTCAATCTCATCATCATCTCAAGATCTGCGTAATTATCAATGTCAATCAAGAGCCAGAACTTATAAATTCCGCATGCAGACTTCAGACTTCAGTTGAAACCTCTTATTATGAGTAATGGATATTCCTTGATTAGCAGCGACTCAGAAATACGAATGTAATATGGATGACTCATTCAGTTGTGGGAAATCCATTATAATTTCAACCAGCAGTCAAGAATTGAGGGTCAATAACAAAGCGAACATAAGTTGTATACACATACTTATACCTGAGTGTATTCAATTTCAGAGTGAAATTGTGTCTTGTGGCAAATTAAAGTGCAACCACTTCAATTAAGTGCAACTAACAAATTAGTTTAGTCTGGAATTGAATGGAACAAGTGGCTGCTGCTGCTCCACTTGCTGACTTGCTGCTTGTGGTCAAAGTAATTGAAAAGAGTTTTCATCAAGCTAACAAACAAGAAGAAAAAGACTCCCCAACCATGTGTGCCACACACATATTTAATGTCATTGAGCCAAGCAAATGTGCCCCACTTCAATACATTCACCACTTCCCCCACTTCTCCCCCACTTGAAGGCAATGTCTTTGTTGCCAGCTACAACATAAAATGTTGCCAGTGTCATTCAACATCCCTAGAGAATGTTGTTGGCTGGGCTGATTCATCATCGGTTCAAGTTGCATCTCTTGGTTTTATTCTTACTGTACAGTGTACACGTATTCACATATCTGCCGCCTTAATGATTGCATCTAATTGGCTTTGCTGCTTCGTTAACTTGGCTTACAGTGCACGCCATAAGGCCAAGACTGAATCTGTTTCCCCTTTTGCATGTCACAATGTTGTCGTAATCAAGAAATTAATAATCGCATCAGATGGCGACGGTTCTGCTAATTGAGTCTGACGTGACGCGTAAATGATAAGTTGCAACGTCTCGAGACTCGCCTCGACTCGAGCTGCGAGGTGTTGCAAGGTGTTTCCTCGTGGGTGACCGTCAAGTTCATTGCCATCAGTGGTGCATACAGTGGTGTCTCTTCCAACCACCGCCACCACATTTACATATACTTACAAGGGTTGCTTAAAAAGTCGTGCTCCTCTTCATAAATCTCGTTTAAATCAGTTTAAAATATCCAAAAGGCACGATCTTATATATAAGAAAAACCCTCGTGCATTCAATGTGAACTCAAACTCAAAGTCAACCAATAAATTCACACATTTTACGGTCTAAATGAAACACGCTAATAATTAAAAGTCTAAGCCAACTCTTTAGCTGTTAGCAACCACATAACAATCAGATAGAGGCCAACAAAGAGAGAGACAAACATCTTTAGTCAAAAATCTCCGATTGAGTCATTCTCAACACTTGCCCAACTCCGTTCCGTTAACGATTATAGCTAGTTGCCCCAAAATGTTGTTGAATTTGTGGCTAAAAACGTTTAAAATGCCTTTGAAAATGGCCTATTTAGGCCTTGTCTTACAACGCCACTAAACGTTGTTTTAACCAAGTTAATCAAGAGCGTTTATTCGATTATTGCCCACTCTAGATTGATTGAACTATAAATATCAATATCAATATTCTCCAACCACGCCCACCCGCCTCCACACACACACTATTTGAACTCGATAATCCATAGTTTCCCACACTCTCATGACATGTGGGTCGATTTTACTTTGGCGTGAACTCGTTTTGTTTTTAAACGTGGTTTGGCTTTGGGTTTCATGAATGAATGAATGTTGGTTTGGCTGTGGCTTTGGCTTTAACTTATGTAGATGTGGTTAACCCACTATTACTATAATTTACTACGACGCCTTCCTGGCTATAAACCAGATGACAAGTGTTCGTCTAACTGAGTGGGTGGAAAGAGGAAGGGGAAGGGTGGAGCTCAGTTATTGGCAAGTGGATTAGGCAACAATTCTCAGTTCTCGTATAACTCCCAAGAACGTGACCTATAGGACAATATCAGGGCAAAGTTTACTAAATTTCTAATTTAAATCATTTGTAATCAGAAAGAATAGTTATTTTTTGACATCCTTACAATCTGTAATTTAATAAAACAGTTGTTTTTATTATAAGTAAAATTAAGTATTTCCTTCCCATCAAAAAGGCTCTGTTTTTAAATGTTGTTTAAATATCTTAAGAACCTAGAAATATTTGAATATTTCTATATGAATAAATCTAAATCTAGAAGAGAGTGTGAATTTGTTTCAAGATACAACAACGTTTTTTATTTGAAATATACTTTCATCAGTCTGGAAAAAAAGTGAGAAGCTCGGTTTTTCAAATCTTCTAGTTAGAGATAAACTCTTAACAATTGACAGAGTTTTGCTATATTTTTTTCCACTTTTTGGCTTTAACTTACTTTGATGAAAAGAGAGAGAGAGAACGCCAAAGTAAAAGAGCGAGAGAGGTAGAATTAACTTGACTTAAAGAAGGTGAAACCAGGCGTTATATTGAAAGTGAACTGTTTAGCTGTCTTAGACGAGGTAAGACAGAAAGAAGAAGACCCACAAGGAGAAGTGAGAAATGGGTTTTGTCTTACAACTGACCCGTTGTCTAAAGTTGTTCTTTTCTTGTTTTTTATTTATATTTATTTTCAGTTGAGCATGACGTGTAAACAATTGGCACGTGTCGACTGAAACAACAGACAGACAGAAAGACAGACAGACGAAGCACAACACAAAATAAGTGAAATAATAGAAAAGAAAAGCAAAAGCTGTAAAACAAGCCGAATCAATTGAACTTTTCAACGTTCACACTTATTGCTCAGCCGCCCCGTTGTGTCGCACACTCGATACACTTGGGGAAGGGAGGAGGCAGAGGGAGAAGAAGGGAGAGGAGGAGAAGGAGGGAGAGGAGGAAGACGGGGCAAGCAATTTAGTTGAACTTATTTCTCCTTGCTGGCGCAATTTCATATGCAAGTCTGTGTGGCATGGTCGAAATCTAAAACCAAAACATCAACTCTTGTGGCAGACACACGCTCATGTTGCCACCATATGTGGGCGGAAATGAACAAAAAAACTTGAAACGATTTTTGGTTGTTATTTAGACTGGAATGATTAACAGAACTGGCGGATAGGGAATGAATACCAGCAGAGGCTAAACAAATCATTTAATTAGTTGCATAATAAATGACTGCAGAGTGGAGATGACGAAGATTTAATAGCCTTCCATCTCTCTCTCTCTCTCTCTCTCTCTCTTCTCGTTGGATCTGTCTGTCTATCGAATTATGTATCTTGCATCTATCTATCTATCTATCTATCTATCTATCTATCTATCTATCTATCTATCTATCTATCTATCTATCTATCTATCTATCTCTCTATCTATCTCTTTGTATATCTATTAGTACATTTATTTATTTTATTCTTTTTGTTTATATTTGTATCTTGTTATATCTATAATTGCCACATCTGCATTTATCTTTCTCTATCTGTAAATTGATTTATATCTTTATTATTGCTGTTAAAGTGGTCCATATTTAAAAGTTCTTAAAGTTTCTCTTTCTCGCTCCTCTCTGCAAATCTGTTAATTCAATGTACTATATTTAAATCAATTCCTTACCTTTGCTTCCCTTCAAGATGCTGCTGGGATGTCCAACATTTCGACCGTTTGTTGAATTGCCATTAACTCCGATATTGCCATTGCCGTTGCCGTTGCCAAACTGATTGTGGCCAGAGACTTGGCTATTGAGGGATGAGGTGCCACCAAGAGAGACGACATCTTCGCGAGAGGCATGCAACGATGCGGATTGTGACTGCGACTGTGTCTTCTTAATGGCGGGTGGTGGCAGCCCAATGGGTGGTGGTGGTGCTGGAAGTGTTGCTTTCTGGATGCCATAAGCACTAGCAACAATGTTGCCACCATCGCCATTACCAGATACTGTTAGATCAGCGTTGCTGACATCGTTGCAATTGAATGTTGCAATGTGGTGGTTATGTGTGTTGCGGCTACTTCCGTTGGCAAGGTTAGAATTTAGACTTGAGTTTCCGTTAAATGTTGCAAAACTGGTCGACGACGCAATTGCCACAGCTGTTGCAGGCGATGTTGTTGTAGTTGTTGCTGCCACAACAGGATGTGAATGTGGATGTTGGTGGGAAGCATTTAGCACAACTGGCGGCGCCAACTGTTGCTGTTGCTGCTGCTGTTGATAATAATGACTGTTGAACTGTTGCTGCTGCTGATGTTGTTGCTGCTGCAACATTAGATAATCATTTGACGTTGGCGCTGCCATCGTCATAGTCGCTGTTGCTGGCATTGCCTTTGAACCGCTTTTAACCGCTGCAGTTGCCGCTGCCATCGCACCTCCCCCGCCGCCACTGTTGTCGTTGTCGTTGCAGTTATTATTGGCATCTTCCGCACGATATTGTCGAGCTGAGGTCAAAGTTGATTTGCTTTCAAACTTAATCCGTTTAAGTTCAATCCTCACATCTGTTGGCCATTTGTCTGTCTGTATTTAATGCCAAACACTCGTGATGATAATTTTTGGTACGACTTTGTCTAGCTTTTTTTTAGCTAATTATTAACTCGTGTTCGCGTTGTCATTGGCACTTCATATACTATATAAATATATATCTTTATCGCACATCATCACATTTTTTTTGTTATTGTGCATTGGAATAATGATGCTTTAATGTTTAAAACTGCAAAGAATGCAAAACCGGATGGGAAAAGAATTATTATTAGCAAATCAAAATAGCGAGACTGCTCGACTTTCAGATACCCAAACACATTCACACTGACAGTTATACAAAATTATTTTTAAGGAAAAAATATATATGATATAAATAATAAATTTTCAGAAAAGGTATAAGGTATAAAGGTATAGATCAAACCTTGAACAAAATAGCATTCCGCATAATAATTTGGGAGTGGCAACTTAACAAGTCAAATTTTTGGTCACTTTTGGCATGAATGAAGATTAACAATAATGGTAAAATGTTATCTAAAACTCCAACAAAAATTAGCAAACTATTTTGAAACGTAGAATCAATTTACAGATCAAATCATGACTAAAATTCAAGGCATTCCACACAAAAATTGGTCTAATTTTGATAAAGTTATACAAGTTCGAAATCAATATTTTTTTTTTGGTGGCTTTTTTGATGAATTCATACAAAGGAAATGCATTAAAACAACATTCTGCTTATAAATCGGCATAGTTTTGACAAAGTTATACAAGTTTGAAGCCTTGAACAAATTTACAAGTCCATTATTTAAAGTGTTTTTTGTCTTATTTATCCGTTGTAAAAAGAACAGAACACTAAAATTTTTATTAAGAAAAATAGCGTTTAGAAATAAAAAAGAATTTTAGAATGACACTTGGAATCTCAGCTCTATTCTACTAAATTCCCAAAATTCTTAGAAAAAAGTCTTTGTTTAAGTTTCAAAATCAAAAATAAGACGTCAATTAAGGCTTTTTTATTTACAATATGGAATTTCCGAATTTGGTCATGTGAATAACACGGAGATAAAGTTTTATTTTCGTTTTTTATTTTTTTTAATCCAAAACGTTTGACTCATGCTCACAATTATGAATTCGGATACGGGAATGCATAAATAAAAAATGAAGAAAATTAAGTGTGCGAAAAAAGGGGCAACAAGCACGAATAACATTAAATTCCTCAAGCGAAAAATTTACTCCAATAATAAAAACAAAACACAAAAAGAAAAATACTAAAAAAAGAAAGAAAAAAAATCATCCAGTACAGGGAACTGCGGCGGCAACAATCACCAGCAAAGAATGCCAGCAGCAGCAACAACAACAACAACTAAGAGAACAACAAAGGCGAGAAACAAGTTTTCAGACCATGCCACCAGATCGACCAGTCAGACATGATGCCACAAGCAACAACAACAACAATAACAACAACAGCAACAACACTAACAAAGGTAACCCCCATATACATACATATATAAACACACACATTAATAGCCAGCTCACATATATGTATTGATATGTTTTGAATGTAGTGGTTTTAGTGGCAACTACACTTGCCATGAGACGCAGACGCAGTTGCAGGATAGTTAACAACGACAACAATGGCTTAGTGCTGACATTTAAGCTATAAAGGAGATAGATTAAGAAATTTCGAAATTTCAAAAGTTATGAAATGGTAGAAAATGCTTCTATCTACTAATCTGGCTATCAATAATTCAATAATATATAATTCAGTTACTTTGTCAGATTGCAAGGCAATATCAATATACCTAACAATTTATCTCTGTTCAATTCATTTTCTGCAGGTACTTACTATATATATTTGAGAAACAAATATGGTATTATATATTTGAGATATTCGAATATTTTAGTAAAAGAAATATTTAGCAGAGGAAATATTTTACAAGTGCAGCCCATTTAAACAAATTCATATCTTTAGGCCATAAAGTTGTGAGTGAATATTACAAAAATTAAGATACAAATTCGTTGAATTCTTCTGAATTTATTGATATAGACTTCAAGAAAGTGGAATATATTTGTTTGTCCTGTCGTTGATAACAATGAAATATCGTTATTGTACAATGTACATAGTAAAACTTAAAAAACAATAATATAATGAGCATTTTCCCATTTTAAACTGAGTATAATGCAAGGCACTTATTCTAATCATATTTGTTTAGCTAAGTTTATATATTTAAGCTCTTTTTAGCTACTTTCAATTATATAAAATTTGCTCATTTGGCCCATGAAATTCTCACAACACTGCACAGTGCATTGGGAAAACGAGACGCTAACGCCGCGCCGCGAGACTTAAACCAAGAGACGCAGCATGGTGAGAGGGAGGGGGTAACAGCCTACGGTCAAGAGTCGGCACGCTCTCTATTTGGATCGCTGGCGTTGCACTTTGTTGGTTGTTGGTTGTTGGTGTTTTTGGCCACCTGTCGCAGAAAGAAAAACCAAAAAGGCGAAAAGTGCACGTAGCGACCGACCGACCGACAAGAGGTGCAAGCTTTCGACTGTTGCAAGTTGCTGTTAGGCGGCGGCAACAACACCGCAACAACAACCGCAAAAAAAAAACACACACACATACAACAAGACCATAATTTCACTTCATGGGAGAAATTTATCATTAACGTTTATAATTATAAGCGTCGTTTACTACGTTAGCTTTTATGTTGACAACAACTAGTTGTTGTGGTTGTTGTTGTTGTTGTTGCTGTTTGTTATTATTGTTGTTGGTGGTTTGTTGTTTTTTGGGATGATGCGCCAAGGTGCCGCTTTATTTATATGGGAATTAGCGGTAGCCGTCAATCAAGTCAGAGAGTCGACGACTGGCGTTATGATTATGATTAGTGGCCAGCTAACAAACTAAAAAACTAAAAACTAAAGGTTTTGCATATTTTGAAAACGTGTACAACTTAAATTTCCCTCGTAACATCTTCAAATTGGCACTGAACCCAGACAGTAATAAACAATTCAAGTGTGAGTGGTGTGTAATATTCATAATTACAATCAATCATAAAATGTAATCCACTTTCTATGATCTGCACATGGTATGGCATGTGGGGAATGTACATACATATGTATGTGGTATGTGAGTGAAAATCGTCACAAGGTAAACAATTTGCAATTTTGTTGTTTGCTTGTCAAAGACAACAACAGCAACAACGAAAACACTTTCATTCTTCGCACCTCTTTGTTTGCTTCAAATTATGGAGAGGAGATCGATCACCAAACACACCAACAACGATCACCGCCGATCACGATCACAACAATTGCAGGAGCAGACAGACCGACAGCAGGCACTTTCCATTTCGGAGCGAAGAAAACCACAAACAACCACAAACGCGTTTCCAAATTGAGCGGCACACACATATGCACTCACAAGCACACACACACACACACACTGTCACAGGCGATAATGTTGGGATATGTTTGAACTTGTTATTGCTTTTTTTCTACCTTTTCGACTGGGCTCACTGAGCAACGCGTTACACCTGCGCCGAAGATAATGCTATGAATAAACTGGTTGCAAGCTGCTGCACGTTTGAATATTCGCACTATTTATTGAAATGAATGTTAAATGACTTTAATATGCCCAATGCGTATTAATTATAGCACGAATTGCACTGTAATTTTTTCTTTTCCCGCTCTGAGTAACACGCGCGGCGCAACCGATTCAAGCGAATTCTCAACAACAACTAAACAACCTTTTCCTCGATACTATCGATACTCGTTGCGCGTATACCTGTTGCTTCGCACAAAAGTACAAACATTCACAAAATGACAAAACACAAAACAAAAACAACGCACCGATGAAATTAACAATGCAGTAAAAAAAGCGGAAATTAACGTAAAAAAATCTATATATAAAACCGTTTTTCTACATTATTTAATAATTTAAAAGTAAAAACAACGACAGCGGCGTCAACAACTTGGATGAAGCGCTCACGCACGATAGCTATGCATTTTATATCGACAGCGTAACGATACATTCAGTGCATATTAATTTATCGATATCCACTCACAGCGAAGTAGCAATTCACAACGCAATGCAGTTTCAATTTTTAATTTAAAAAAAAAATAACGACATAGCAGGCATGGACAAAATAAATAGATTTATTTCTATATTTTATGTTGGTAAAAATTATACATTTATTCTTAAGGTATTCTGATGAATGCTTTTTAAATTTTCAGTGCAACAATTTTAAATGAAAAATTATCAGTAATTATAAAATTAAAAAAATAACAAGAAATCAATTTTAAAATATGGAAATCGGAAGTAAGTTGCAACTTGACTTTTTAATGTCTTGTCGACTAATCGACAATTACTAACAGTTGCACTTTCGAATGAGCTCGAGGTTCGCATATCAGAAGCATTCTGCATTTTCGATCATCATGGCGACAAATACATAGATACGCATAATATAGGCAATGTGCTAAGATTTTTAGGATGTGTACCAACAAATAAAGAAATCCATAAGATTATTGTGGCCACTGAATCTATAGAGAATCCTGGAGAGACACATTTGCCAAAGTTTATGTCACACGTATCCCACTTGCTAATGAAACGAAAGTAAGACATGAACTTTATCAATCTTTGGTAACAAATTAACTTTAAATTACAGAATGGAACCAGCAAGTCCACAAAAACTATGTGAAGCCTTTGAAGTTTTGGATCCTGAAAACAAACGCTTTCTGACTAAAGAATACTTTGGAAAGTTAATGAGAGAGGAAGGTGAGCCATTCAGCGAAGAAGAACTAAATGGAATGTGGCCAGTGGCAATAGATCCGATTACCGGAAATATACCCTATTTATTCTACATCAACAAATTAAAAGTAATATATATTTAAACATCTATTTTACATTTGTAACCAATTTTCGAATTTTCTAGCATAAAACAACAATTTACGACGTGGCAGAAGCTGTAAAAGAAGAAATGGCTGCTAACGAAAAAGACAAGAAGAAATAAACCCAGCCAAATACTTAATTTGTTGTAAGATTTAAAGTAGAAAAAATATGATTTAAAGTATAAATAAGTGTTAAAAACCGGGAAAATGATTTTTAATCAACAAAATAAGTTAAGTAAAAACGTTTTTCCCAACAATATTTTAGTTCCAAAAAACGCCGCTAGGCTTAAGAAATTGTAAACTAGTTTTTTAAACGTTTCGCTATTTTAGTGGTTTGGCGCCATTCGAACTTATTCAACACTTACAACTTTTTCAACGCAACCCAACACTACTCATAAAATTAACCAGTCAGCAAAAGCCACGTCAACATTTTACATACCCCCATTCAAGAAGGTCCACGACATCTTGAATCCGACTTTGCTGCGCACCAGAATTACAAGGTGATTGAGAAAATTGCGTGAGATTAGGTTGAATAAACCTGAGCAAAACAGTGTAAAGGCAATGAAGAAAATTAAAGCCACAAAGCAAATGGTCAACGAAGCGGAAGCAGCAAAAATTGAGGCATCTCTTCAAATGTTTCAATAAAAAGAAAATCAGATAAAATTCAGAGCTCGTGCGCAACTCACCTCGCGGAAAATCGAGAGCAGTTAAATAGAGTTCAACAAAAATGAAATTTTAATTTCTGCTAAAGCTTAACAACATCACTATCGTTTAATTAAATAAAACCTACAAAGTCATGGCACCTGTCAACGGAGTGCTCTTATCAAAGTGTGTGCCTATTGGATCGAATGTAAATTTAAATATGTTGCCCAAGCTGCGACCTGCGCCCATGACAGCAGTGCTGCTAAAGGGCAGCTCATCGCCATCCAGTTCCGGCTACGCATCCTCATCGAACAGTGTAGCGGATGAGGATTCAATCACAATGGCTTCAAATACGTCTACGCCCATAAAGGCCAAGAAGCGCCGTTTGGATCATCTATCGTGGGAGGAGAAAGTACAGAGAAAGTAAGCTCTCAGATAATTATGTTAATTAGCATACTCTTACTAATTGTTATCATTATTTGGTGTCAATAGGAAGCTAAAGAACCGTGTAGCGGCTCAAACCAGCCGTGACAGAAAGAAGGCACGTATGGAGGAGATGGAATATGAAATCAAGGAACTTACAGACAAAACAGAAATACTTCAAAACAAATGCGAGAGCTTGCAGAGCATCAATGAGTCTCTGCTGGCTAAAAATCAAAAACTGGACACAGAAGTGGAACTATTGCGTCAGGAACTCGCCGAAATGAAAGAGCTAGCTAAGAACTACAGCCAGAACAGCAACCAAAGCAACAGCACCAGCGTCAATTCAAATGCTGAGGGCTGTGCGTCCACAACCACTGGATCTGCAGCATCCAATGCTGACCCTCTGCCGCAGGGTACACAAGTGGACACACAGTCGTCAGCGCTTGCCTTGGCGCCGAAAATGTTGCAACAGCAGCTGAAGCAGAGCAACACAACAGCCTCTCTCTGGAGAATTGTGGCGCTTTGCCTTCTATACAAGACATGTTGCTCGTCGACGATGAAGAGTTCGACGCGCGACGACTTGAAGAGCTGGCCGAGAGCTTGCTCGCAGATATCACAGCAGACCTGGAAACAGGTAGTGGCACATGCGACCAAGTTGCTGCCAAAGATGCAGGCGAGTCAGAGCGATTGTCTGGATCAATGGTGGGGTCCACAGCAGAGTGCTTGGAATCCGGCGGAAATAGAGCTGATGGCATGAACGATGATGCCGACATGAAGCCCACTGAAAGCAACACCAACATCAGTAACAATGACAACAGCCTAAGTATGCAGGTGTCACAGATAAATGGAAACCTACAAACGAAAGCCAATCAAGCAACCACGACAACTACAACAATTTCAGCAGCTACATTTTTGCAGAGCACAACACCAGACACAGTGTATGGCACCTATGATGCCAAGACCAACTCCATTACAATAGTCATGGATGGCGATGCAGTGCCGGTCAATGAGGCAGTTGAGGTGATCTATGGTGAGGGTGTTAGCGCTGGAGAGGACACCTCCGATGTAATCATGAAGTGTCCGCCTCCAGCGACATCACCCTCCCAGGTCTATCTTAACGTAATCAACGCCACCGAAGACTCGGATGATGAAACAACCAGTCATCTGAATTTTGAGCCTATAGAGAAATTCCTATATCCGCGCGTTAAGGCCATCTCACCGCTTGCCAAATCCCCGGCACAGTCCGTGCACTCCGTCACTTCGGATCATGGCTATGAGTCGGTTATAGGCTCACCAACATCCACGACACTGGTCAATTTAGAGACGGATGCGACAATGCTCGCAGAAGATGAGGATTTCCCCTGGGAAAGTAATTTTGATGAACTCTTCCCCAGTTTAATATGAATTCGCTCCGAATTCAGAGAGGCTTTATAAACGTTAATTTTTCAAATTGAAAAATATGTTGGATCCAACAATATCTCTTAAACTGTTAACTTATGTTTAATTTGGCCGGCCGCCCTCATTTTTAGTTCTTAAGCTCATAGAATAAGCAACTTGTAGCTGTTGAAAATGGGAAATATCCCTAATTGTATAGAATTTGTCATCGATGACTTTATTATGATATTGGACTTTAATAGTAAGCGCTAAACTAAGTTGTAAGTTTCTATTTATATGTAACACCCGTCATTCACATAGGCTTATGTCGTTTGTAATTGTAATATTTCAATGTGCTCAAAGAATTATCCCAAAACATACGAATATGTATATTCAAAATATATGAAGACCGCAACGGAAAATATGAATTTTACTTGTGCTAAGGCTTTTAAAAAACCAACTTTGCACTCTGATTTGACAGATGGCACGTGTTATGAAATTAATAAAATCACGCCACTTTTTGGTGACGTCATTATAGATATGGATTTCACATTGTACCTCATCTATGAGTGTGCTTTGTTTACGTCGTAATAGTCCCCTCTTCTTAATAGAGGGGGAGAATTCAAACGGTAACGGAAATGTCACGAAATGAGGGATAATATTTAGAGTTCATTAGATGATTTCACGATATGGGTTCCGCATAACAAGAAACAATGACTACAACAGAGCTGCCACCTTTTTTTCAAATCGTTAATTTCAGTCTTGTGAACGCTACACATTTCTATCGTTGTTAGCGCAGCCACCTCTGATGCTGTTTAATTTTAGAACTCAATTCTTATTAAAGTCTGGCAGCACTTATAGAAGATATATTTTCCAGAGCTGAGATTTTCCGTTCAATTTGCTGAATAAGTTCAGTCGATAATTTTTGAGTCGTGAACTAAATCAGTCATTTAGTTCAGTTTTCTAACTCGAAATAAAAGAAATCCGCTTTAAATAATTAAATTTATAAATAATTTAGTTTGCTTTAATTTAATCTTCTGCTTTTAATAAAACAATTTTATTTATTTGATTTGTATAAAGCTTAAATGAGAATGTATCGATATCGATATATCAATATAGTTTTAACACCTTTTTGTAATAGGTGGCGCTTTATTTTAAAATTTGAGCGACCGTTAAGCTTAAAAATATTGACTTGATTATTCAATTTAAATTTGTGCTATGCCGTTTATTTTGGGTGGGTGCATGTGTGTGTGTGTGTGTGTGTGTGTTGTGCACCTAAAAACCGAAAGGCTCTGTAAGCAGCGCTCTAAGCAGCTGCCAGCCACTTTTCCGTCTACCCATACATATGCAACGTGAGCGAAGCTCTCACTATGCGAGAGCAAGCGACGTGAGCGATCCTAGGTTCTCTCGCCGCTTGCCACCCACTTTTCCGTCTGCACGAACGCCGCTTGCCAGCCACTATTCCGTCTACACATACATATGCATTGTGAGCGCAGCTCTTACTATGCGAGAGCAAGCGACGTGAGCGATCCTAAGTTCTCTCGCCGCTTGCCTCCCACATTTCCGTCTGCACGTACGCCGCTTGCCAGCCACTATTCCGTCTACCCATACATATGCATCGTGAGCGCAGCTCTCACTATGCGAGCGAGAGTAAGCGTCGTGAGCGACCCTAGGTTCTCTCGCCGCTTGCCTCCCACTTTTCCGTCTGCACGTACGCCGCTTGCCAGCCACTATTCCGTCTACCCATACATAAGCATCGTGAGCGCAGCTCTCACTATGCGAGAGCAAGCGACGTGAGCGATCCTAAGTTCTCTCGCCGCTTGCCTCTCACATTTCCGTCTGCACGTACGCCGCTTGCCAGCCACTTTTCCGTCCAGACTAGCATCAGTGCGCTTTTGGCCTTCGAGGAAGGTGGACGTGGTGGACGGTAAGCGCTGCGCTGCATCCTCTACCATATAAATGCTGTGTCAACCGTTGCTGCTGCACAACTTAAAGGAGTTGTAATTTCTTTTTAAATAGATTCTTATACATTTGTTGGTTTATAATACATTTAAGAAAACAAAAAGGTTGAATATCCTTGCAAATAATTCAATAATCTTAACTCTTCTTATTAATTTCAACGATGTCGTGTTTGCACAGATTGTGGATCAAGAACACCCGGCGGAGGCAGTTCATCTCGATGGCTGGTGCGTACACCTGCCAGGTAGTGACCGCCTCGGTGCGTACTCCGTCCTTCATTATCGACAACTCCACACAATGTATTATACATAATTAATTCTTAAATGCTATAGGTATATAAACATTCAATTTAAAGTTTAAATAACTCATATTTCAATTTGTGCATATTTTAAACTTGGTGAAAAATAACCGCAATAATCGAAACTGACGAAAATAATTCGTTGACGAGCAATCGAAAGCAAAATATTCGATATAGTTAATAAAATGCCAAAAATAGGTTCATTTGTTCATTTCGATGGCCCGTTCATTTGAACTTATTCAGAACGAAACGACCCAACTCTAATATTTTCGTTAAATTTTAGTGTTTTGTTTGCAAAAATAATATGGATGGTAAACAAGAGAATCAAATAGTTGCAGTGGCTACTGAAACAAATGTTAATGAAAAGGCAGAAGATGTTGTAGAAGAGGCAGTTCCAGCTGCAGCTATTCTTCCCACATCAAACGCCGACGAAGACCATGATGTGAGATCTCCAACTCCAGCCGGTGGTAAAATAACAAAAAAGAAGAACAAGGGGAAAGCAAAAAATACAGTGGCGGGCAATGATTTGGAAACAGAATTGAGGAAGCTAACGCAGCGCAGAATTAATGTAGCTGGTGCCCCTAAAATGCCACTGAATGCATATGTGAGATTCATGAATGATCGGAGAGAACAACTGCGACGGGAACATCCGCTTCGGACAGCATTGGAGCACACGAAAATGATTGGAGAGGAATGGCATCAACTTACCGAAGAACGCAGGACGCCGTATATGGAATCGGCAGCCAAAGACAAAGCATTGTAGGCAATAATTGTCACTTTATTCATTTTATCATTTTAAATTCACTCAATATTTTGTACACATTTTCAGATATCAGGAGCAAATGCACCAGTTCTTGAGGGAGCACCCCGAGATTGTGGCCAACGAATTGGCGAAGGCTAAGAAGGTATTCGACAGCAAAATGCCCAAGGAGAAGGCTACCAATATCACTAACAACGATGTGGTCAACTCCAACGTTGCTGTTAAGAAATCAAATGCCAAAACGCCAGTGGCGAAACAACAGAGTACACCAACTCCTGATCCTGATGACATTCCCCTTGCCCAGGTTAAAAAACGTACACCAACTCCCCCGCCACCGCCATCATTTGGTACTTGCGCCAATGCCCTACCACGTCAATTTGCTGCCGGAGAGATTCCCATATACACAAACGAGTTCATCGAGCACAATCGCAGCACAGAAAATGAGCTGCGAACGCTGCGCAAGACGAAAACCGATCTGGAGCAACAGAATTCCGTACTGGAACAGCATGTGGACAACACAAAGGCCGGGCATGCAAAAGTCATGGCGGAGGTGACGGAGCTAAAAGAGGAGAATGCACGATTGACAGCGTACATGAAGGGTCTACGGCAGAAGGTTTTTAAAGCCTTGGATGGCGTCACGCTGCCACCGTTGGAGCCAGGCGGACTGAACGTGGATAACGTGGACAAGTACATACAACATTTGGCCAGCATGATGAGTAGTTCATCTGTTGGAGGGCAACAGAACAACGCCTTGCTGATGAAGGTGGGAGATTTGCTAGGGAAAATGGATACCACGGGACTACTTAAGCCATAGATATAGATTAGATTCAAGTATAAGTTTAAGTTACGCAGTTTTATCTTTACATATATGCAGGTGTATCTTGTCGTCCTCATTGCAAGAGGTCAAGATCTAATAAATCGAATCACAAAACATAATTACTATATGAATTTAACAAAATTAATTGCATTTTAACATTTTACGAGCGTCTGCGAGCCTCCTCCTCGGACACCTCACATTCGTAGCTGTCATTACTGCGTGACGAGACGCTTCCAATGCTGCGATATGATGCAATCCGTGGAGTACGCGGCATTCCAGTGCGTATTACGGAGCCTTCTCGACGCATCCATATTTTCCGAATGACATAATAGTTTCCAAGCAGAATTGGTATCAACATCATCGGATGGCAAGCGAAGCGCAATGCCATCATGGAGCACGTCATCATCATGTTGATTACGTTCTCTGCGTAATACTCTCTGAAATGGGAATCGTCTATAAAGATAGAACTTACCTTGTACCATCAAAATGGTGCTCAGTGTGGCGAATAATGCATCCGAGACTTTCTCTAGCATTAAATAGATCATTGTGAAATGTTTCTTGTTGCTGGCGAATCTCTAAGGGAATCCGAATGTGAATTCTGAGTATGTTTTAACTAGACTGGTTTCGAATAAGGTTTTGACCGTTTTAATTAAAACATATATGTTAAAGCCTACTATGTTAAATAATCAATAAACAAAATGACAAAAAAACAAACAATAAATATTTACTAGCTTCACGCAGCGAAATGTTTTTTTCTTTTTATTATTAAACAAAATAGTCATCGTTTTTCTTTTCTTCGCATTTAAATTCAAGCATTTTTAACTTGTTTTTCTTGTTTGATCTTTTAGGAACAGCAAATAATAAATTAAAACTTAAAAAGAGAATTTGTTTTTTAGTTCTTGTTTTTTCAAAAATTAATTAGTTAATTCTACATAATAGGCGTACAATTAAAGTTTATAACAAAAATAATTTAATGAGATAATAAATCAAGGGCGCAGACTTCAAAAATTCCATTGAAAGTAGGCAGCACAAATTTGGCAGCAAAAAAATAAACAAACATAATTTTATGCCAAATTCAAAGGCCATCACTAAAGTCGGTCAACTCTCACAGCGTTATGTTGTTAAATAAGTAGTAAAAAAGATTCCTTTCTTTTTCTTCATCATCATCACCATCATCATCTTTTCCAATTAAGAAATACAAAATTTCTATGTTAGTATTTTTGCATTTTTCTCTTCTTATTATTCTTAAAATTCATCAAATCAAAAACTCGCGAAAAGTGTTTGCCAAGTGAGTGTGTGTGTGTGTGGAAATAAAGTGTGAGGAGGGAAGGGGAGTGAAGTGAAGTGATCTGATTAGTTGACAACTGGATACCAGAAATCGTTGTTGATAACAAAGTTCGTTCGTTTAGTAATTAAATGAAAGGATTTTCCAATGATTTTTCCTATCTCAATTCGTTTGCGATACCCTAATAAATTCTTTTCATCAAATTGATTACATTTTCATAAGGTGGAATGGGCGTCGAATATTAAAAGCTCCAGTTAATAGCGTATATATGTAAACAATATAGGCAATTTAGTGGGAACAACCTGTTCGGAATTTAGAACTGCTATTGTAATCAGTATGTCGGTATCTTTTCAGTTGCGTGTGACGAACAATTTCGAATGTGTAGTAATGGAAATTGGTAATTGGTAATTGATAGGTGGTAGTCGGTAATTGGTAATTGTAATGGTATCTGGAAATTGTGATCCTATGTGATACTGTATAATTGTGGGGGTCTGAAAGAAAAACTGCTTATGCTTAATACGGACATTCATCATTTATCATATGCAAACTGCTCCATTTGCCATCTCTTCTCTTGAATATTGTAGTCTAAATCAATCGCTTGTTTGTTGCTCTTGATATCTGCTGTTGCATTTTTCATAAAGTATAATAATCTCAAACTTGTCGTCTCAATAGCTGATGCGAGGATGATGTAGTCCCAGTGGGGACTGTCGACGACTGCTGTTGAAGCTGCTGCTGCTGTTGTTGTTGCTGCTGCTGTTGCTGCTGCTGGTGGCGTCAGGCATCCGCCCCATTGGGATTCATGCCCACCGGCGTAACCACCATCATGTTGCCCGTTTTCGGTGTATAGACACTGGCATTGGGATCGAGCGTTGAGAGTCCGTTACCGCCATTAACCACATTTGCGGCAGCCACGTGCAAAGCAGCAGCAACACTTACGGGCACCATCTGCTGCTGCTGCTGTTGCTGGGAAACAGGGACAACCTGTTGCTGCTGCTGCTGTTGTTGTTGCTGCTGCTGATGTTGTTGCTGCTGCTGTTGTTGATGTTGATGCTGCTGATGTTGCTGATGCTGGTGCTGCTGATGCTGTTGATGTTGCTGATGCTGTTGATATTCCTGGGCAGCACTCAAGCTGAGCATGGGCGAGGACGGGCCAGGTCCGCCCGATTGAAGCGGAGGTGTGTCGTTCATGCGTAACATGCTGCCACCGGGACCATGTGGTCCCGTATTCAAACACAACGTATCCGGCATAACAGCCAGAAGCTGTGCTATCTTGGCTTTGAGATCAATGACCTCATCCTCCTTGGAACGACGATGAACTGTAAGTAAATGCATATCAATTAGTTTTAGAAAAACCATCAAATAGTATACTATTTACTATACATACTCTCAGATATTTCGAGCTTTCGCTTGGCCACGCCCAGAGCCGAGAATAAGTCCAGCTTAACTCTCGTCTCTGCCGATAGATTTTTCTCCAGAGTTGCGTTCTTGTCCTGAAGTGAGGCCAACGCATTCATTAGCATATCGGCTTCAGCCTGCGTGGACTCTTGATTTCGCACCTTAACCTCCAGCATACGATACTGTTGTAGATATACAAAATTTCAATTATTGAATGTTTCTTTAGATTTGTGTGGTTGCACTCACCTCCTGCTCGAATTTGCGACCATGATCCACAGCCAACTGTTTAGCATCCTCAGTCTGTTTGAGGTCGTTGCGCACACGTTTGAGCTCCTCATCAATCTGTTGACGCCTCTGTTTGCATTGGGCACTGCACTCGGGACGAGCGGCCTTCTCTTCGGCAACTTTGCGTGCCTTCTTTTCGTTGGCAAATTGGGCTTCAAAGGATTGCCGCTGACGTCGCTCCTCGCTTAAACGACGTTCCACATGCTGCATCTGTAGCATATCAGCATGTCGAGTATTATTTAACTCTTGTAAGCGTTTCTCAAGCTCATCACATTCCTTTTGTTTGGCCTGCAAACTGGATTTACTGGTCAGATTGACATCCAGCTTTTGTCGCAGTTCATTCTCAATTTGCTTCATATGGCTAATTTCGGCACGATATTTCTTAACATCCGCCTCGAGTTTAAGACATGTCTCACATATCTTTGATACTACTTTGCTGGCTATGTGCGATATTGCGGCAGCGGCGGTTGCATTGCTTGATGTCGAGCTGGCTGACGAGGACACGGAGCTGGCATCATTGTTATTGTTGTTGCTATTGGCAGCAGCAGCCGCAGCCGCAGCAGCAGCGCTATCTTTATGTTGTTGCTGACTTTGATTGTCTTTGGCTGCATTGTCCTTTTTACCGCGATTACGACGACCTGGAATTTGATATATTTTTGTATTATTATTACATCGTTTTCTACAACGGAATTTCAATTTAATCTCGCGTACCCTTTGGCGCTTTTTCCACCTGAGGCGTTGTCTCCACTATTGTCGCCGTTTCCTCTGCATCGAACTGAAGGGCATTGCCATTGCTCACTGCATTGTTGTGCGCCTTTTTGTCTACATAAAAAACAGAAATGAAAGAACTTTATCAATATACTTTCGATTGAGAATTTTATTGTGGTTTCATTTACCATGTTTTTCCTTTGCCCCATGTTGCTGTTGTTGTTGATAGTTGCCATTGCTGTTACTATCCCAGTCTGACTTCTCCTTACTGTTATTACTTGTTGTGGTTGTGGTTGCAGCATTGCCATCCATTTGTTGATAGCTGTTGCTGTTGTTAGTGTTGCTGTTGTTGTTTTTTCCACCGTGCCGCGATCCGTTGTTGTGCTCATTGTCGGCGGCTGCTGTATCGCTTTTGTTGCGATGCTTGTCCTTGTCCATGCTACGACGATGATTCCTTGAGCCACCACCAACGTGACCATTTGAGGTTGCTGCAAAAGCATAAATACATATATAGAACATACATAATTGATTTTTATTGATTTTCATTGCGTTCACAACGAATCGAAATATACATATACATATTGTGCGTGGTTGCCACGAGCTTATCGCACTTTTATTTTAGTTTCCTGCTACACAAGTTGAGTAAATGTTTGTACATAGATAAGTTAAAGAGTTGAAGCTCCAACTTGAAAACTCCCATAGATACCTTTGGGAATCACTGTAGATTTTCCAAAATGTTATAAGCACATTTTTCATTATTACATTTTTAACACAAATATATTGGATTTGACTTTCTAATTTCTACAGAGAAGTATAAAGTTATGTAGCTGCTGGCAGTAAAAATCTCCAAACTTGCCCAACTTCATCAAAATCAGACAGACTTTTATGCGGAGTCTCATTTTAACCATGATTCTAATCACATAAACTGCTTCTAATTTAAAACACAGCTCAAACTTTTGAAATTACAGATAAGTTAATTTTTGATCTTATATAAAAATTAATTGTTTCCCCATTTCAAGTCTGGAATTTGCACCTTTGCGACCCATTAATATAAATACTAGAACTTGAGTTTGAAGTCTCCTCTAATGAACTGCACACACACTTGACATAATAATAAAAAGAGGAAGCAATGCTTTTGTTGAACGCACCTGTTGTTGCTGACGTTGCTGCCGCATTGGCTGCATTCGATTGCTTGGCTGCCGTTGAGGCAGATGTGTTAGTGGACGACGATGATGAGGGTGGTGTAGAGGAAGCTGCTGTTCCTCCAGCAGCAGCTGAAGATGTTGTGCTGTTGTTGTCGGCAGCAGCATTGTTATCTTTGCTGTGATGATTGCTGCTGCTGTTGTTGCTGTTGTTATTATTATTATTGTTGTTGTTATTGTGATGGTGATGATGATGATGATTACTATTGTTGCTAGTGCTGCCGGCGCCGGCGCCGCCGCTGCTGTGATGATGCTCATGATGGTTTTGTGCTTGAGTCGCAGTTGCCAAAATGCCATTCGCCTGAGACGATGATGATGTTGCTGATGCGGATGATGTAGACGTTGGAGCGGCCAGCACTGCTGGCGTTCCACTTGTGCCATTTGCCACTACAACTGTGCTATTGGATGCTGAAGTTACAACAGGCGCTGCCGTCGTTTGTGCCTCCTCGGTGGCCTCCTCGGCGGGCAACGCCTGCTGCAACAGTTGCATATAAAACTCATTCTCCTTGGCCACCTCACGCTGCTTACGCTGCCGCATACGATAGCCTACGTAGCTTTTGAAGCCAAACCCAAGCGTAACCACCGGATAACCAATGCTAAAATAGAAAAAGACAATGGTCAGTTGTATTCTTTAAGCTTTCTAAATAAATAATGCTTCATTTAACAATTCTTTTCTCTCTCTCTCTCTCGAATCTTTACCAGTGTGCGGCGAAGGGCCGACATAGATCCAAATGCGGCATATGGCGACTGTCTTTCCATCGAATGCCCACCTCCAGGTAGACAAACAACATCCAGAGTATTATAGTGGGCAAACAGATGCCCTTATCTGTAATAATATATGTAATGTATAAATAGGCATCATATCATAGAATTATTATAGGTAGGATACACACCTGTATGCCAGACGTACTGCACCCAGACATAAGTGCTGGCCGCAAAGAGTAGCCAATGCACGGGTATGAAGAATAAACACACCAGATCCGATGTTATTGCAATACACACAAATAGCACGGAAAATGCCTGCAGCAAGAAGCAAGTGTGTGTGTGTGAGAGAAAAGTGTGTGTGAAAAAGGGTTTGTGAGTATAATCAATAAAAAGAATCACTTACCAGTCCCTTGTACTTGAAGGAATCATGCACGGAGCGAAGCAGTAGCCAAAATGGCCATAAGAATTCAAATCGGAACATAAACATAAAGTCGGCAACCATCACAATGGCCCAAAGTATTAGAAATTTCATGTATAAAACAGTTGTGCTGCAAAGACAAAAGACAAAAAGGCATTAGTTTAAAGAGTAGAAATTATTTTACAATTCGAATAAATATTAAATATTATATTAAAATTATATTAAATTGATGTTTACGAGGAACAGTTCTTTCTATAATCTTTTACTCATTTTATGTAATTTAAACATAATTTAAATAAAATAAATGGCAAATAACTACAATCTTATCAATTTTTCTTTTTGTTACAAGTTATTAGATATTGCAATATTTTTGTAGTTTAATTTTCATAAATATGTTAATTAATTGTAAGAATATCTATTGGTTGTTGCCTAATAACTAAAGCCTTTCTGGTTTATTTAATTTCTTTTTTGCAATAATGAAACAGCGATAGGTTAATAATACTATGTATAATTATAGTCATTTATGACTAAACATGATGTGACTAAGACTTTCTTGGCTTACAGCTGATCTATTCAAATAATGATTATTTCATAATTATCTAATCTCTACTCAATCTATAATTGTTGTTGAACAATTTCTGAATAAATTATAGAATTTGATTGAACACAAGAAACCAAACACACACACACACACACATTCAAAACAAATCATATTTAAACTAGAATGCAAATTATCAAATAAGTAAACAAACAAATAAAATGCGTAATAAAACCAGAAAGAGCGCGAATCTCATCTAACATATCTATGTATCCATCCATCTATACATCTTTTGTCAATTATGATCGACTATGCGATACGCTGTACCCGATATCTGTTCCCATATCTAGAATTATGTATTACGCGTTTACTGCGGAATGCGGAGTGCTCTCCCGCCGAGAAAGAAGCAGAAGCACAACAATGCGATAAGCTGTTTGAATACAGACATACATACAGTGGTGTGTAAATCCACACTTTTGTGTGTATGTATTTATGTATGTTCAATTGTACATATGTAAATGTGTTATTGTGTGTTTTGTTAACACTCACCTGCCATACATGCCCTCTGTGATTTTGTTCCGTTTCATTGGCCGACGCAATTTGCCACAATCCGCATTGCGTCGCTTCATGTTTGCTGCACGTTTTAATTTGTTTTCAATTTGCTTTCAATTCAATGTTATCGCAATAATTCGATTTAATAACTTTATTCGATTTCCTTGCTGTGTTGTAACTTTCGCCTGTTTCTTAATTGAATTAATTAATTGTTCGGACTGCGTTTACACTTTACACTTCATTTATCAGATTTATCAGAGATCTGCTGACACTTTACTTAATTATGCTGGGGGTCGTATTATATTTTGTTGTATCTCAAGTTGATGGAGTTGCTGCTGTAGTTGTTGCTGTTGCTGCTGCTGTTGACGTTGACATCGATGTGGATGCTGCCGGCGCGGCATTTCCTCACATCTCACGCGTATGATGCAAAATCTACCTCCCGCTGTGCCGGCTTTCAGTTCTTAACTGCAAAATATATGTAAGTAAATATATATGTAATGTAGAAATATATCTAAAGAGCAGAGAGAATACATTGCCACATATAGTATATATACAGATTTAATTCCTTTTAACGTTTCCATTGCATTTTAGGCAACAAACTGTCAACGAACGACACAAGGGACAATTCAACGTATTTACAATTTCAATTTCAAAACTATTTTTAAGCAAAACTATTTGATTCTCTTGATTCTCTATACTTTCGTACTTTCGTTTTGCTCAGCGTTGATCGAGATCGACAATTGTTGCTCGTTTCTTGTGCCTCTTAAGTGCAAGTGTGGGCGTTGCAAGTTGGCTTTGTAATGCGGTCAAGCTATTTAGTATTTAGTAAAAATAAAAATCATCTCTCTTTTCGAATTACAGCATTTACCAATTAATTTCTGTGTTTAAATGAGCAACAAAAGGCGAACAACGAACAATAAACAATCAATAAGATAGTTTAGCTGCAATAAGAGAATGTTGTGGAAAAGTTCTCTATTGATTCAGAGAATTAAAGTTATATTATTTAAAGTTGTTGTTAAAGTTTAAACATAAATCAAACATCAATTCCATTCATTTAACCAAATTTATAATTATATTGGTATTTAATTAACTATAATCTTATTGTTTACTTTTATTTAATTCAAATTAGGCGCCAAACTGTTAAGTAAACTGTTAAGTAACAGCTGTTACTCATCTGTTAACAGAACTCCTCTTCAGTTAACAGAACAGGTGACATTCAACTTGAACCAACGAACGAATCTCGATCAAAAACAAATTCATAATAAACTTTTGAATCACAAAAACAACAAAATTGAGAGAGAAACTAAAAATTCATTCTGTATGTACAAATAAATATGTACATTGCTTACACACATACATACATATGTATGTATGTGTAAACAATATTTGTGTGTTGCTCAAAGAGGCGCTGCCAAACAAAACAATAACGACATAAATTCACACATAGTATACATGTATACATACATACAGTTTGTCTAGTAATTGTTCTAACAAAATAAATACATTTTCTTAGCTTTTTACTTTATTTTCTTATTTTATTTCAGTTGCTTATGGTTTTTTGATAGTTAAAGGAAAAAAAAGGAAATCTTTTGGTTCTATATATGTATTTTTGAAAAGTAAAATGTTTGACTGTCAAAACAATTTCTTTAGCAACTGTAATTGTCATTTTTATTCACTTCACTAATTGTTTGCATATAAGATTTTGCAAATCTGTAAATACTGTAAATAAAGACACTCAATAAACATTAACAGCAGGTTAATGATTAAATAAACAAGCAGTTCAAGCAGTTGATCAAGAAGCAAACTGTAATTTCTCAAATATTTTTGCATGTCATTCAAATGTGATTGGAGAGAGAGAAGAAACAGCACAGTACTCGAAATTAGATGCAACCTGTAGTAGAAACGGGATGTACATACACACACACACGCACACACACCAAACACTAACACACACACACATACGAGTTTGATTGGTAACAGGAAAAAGGCAAAGAAAAAGAAGCGGCAACTGCACGCGCTTCAACATGTGGATGTGGATGCTGGATGCCCGGTAAGAATGAATGATTGTGTGACTGTCAATATTCACACACACACACACACACACACATACACTGTCATACACTGTGGACACTGTCTGCGACTGCGCTGTAAAACACCAGAGGCAACAAACATATTCATTTGAACGGAAGCGGAACTATGTATGCAGATTTAAAGGAAGCTGCTAGCCAGAGAAGAAACAGAGCAAACCATCCTTGCGCATGTGTGTGTGAGTGTGTGTGTGCTGTACATACATATATACTTGGAAGGAAAATATTTATAAATAGCATCCAAAAGTGGAGCGCATCTGACAAAATGGGTAAACTGTATAACGGAAGCTGAGCTTACCAATGACGTCTGGCTTTACATACATATAACTATAAATATGCTTATGTGTACATAACAAAGTGAATGCTAAACTGTTGATGGCGAGAAAAACTTCTTTATTGTAAATGTAATAGAAAAGAACCAAACCAAATAGTGCATGTACTTTTACATTGTATTGTATGTATGTATGTCTGTATGTGTGTGCGTATGTACACACATGTATATAGGTTGTTAATAATGCACACGTCAGCAACCCCATCATTAGATTGTTAAAAGGATTCTGTAAATATGTATAATGTCAATCGAAGAGACACACATACATTTACATGCGTGTCTGTCTGTAGTTTTTCTTATTGAACACCAATTGATTTACTAAATATACACTCACAATCAGTCAGACAAGCCAAAACAGACATAAGAAAAATAAAAATTTAATGTCAATTGCAAACGATTCGAACAAAAGTTAAACACTCATTTACAATCATGGACATATGTATTTTCAATTCTAATTGTTCTTAACTAACAAATTAAGGTAACAAACTTCAAACGTTAGAGAAAGAATTGCGGCACTAGAAAGTGGAAACTGTTTCGATTTATCTGATCACATTTAATATTTGTCTGACTTCCGTCTCTTATATAGAGAGAGTATCGATCGTTTTATATTCGAGTATACTTCTTTTCTTTTCCAATTTCATTTTTGATCTTGAAAGCTAATTGCGTTAAACTGATTTATGGCTAATTTTCAAAGATTTCCATTATTATTATCGAAGTTTCGTGGACATCTGGTTAATTTATCAGTTTCTATCTTTGAATCTTCTATTTCAGTCAAAACTGATTTACATTTATCTAAAGTAGTTTTGGATTAATTAGATCAACTCCAATACCTTTTATAATTGAATTGCACTACCATAATATCAATAATTCGATTAAATTTAGAAAAGCCATACATCTAATGCAAATATTTATTAAATTGATAATATATACATATATTAATTATACAATACAATTACAATAAATAAACAAAATATAAAATAACAACTTTTGTCCATGACATAATGTTTGTATGTACATATGTATTTAACAAAAAAAAAACAATAAATGCAGCGATAATTTGGACACTATCTACAAATTTACAGCTGCTCGAAAGGGTAAAGAACTTAAGCAAATATATACAAACAAACATATATGTACATATGTATATAAATACAAGGGCTTGTATTTAATTTTCAAAGATTTTACAGAGGTTTTCATCTAATATTTATTTTCTCAATGCACTGTCGCGATTTACATACATATCAAATGCATATATATGTACGTGCATTTATGTATAAATTATAATTTAAAATGCACTCACACAGCACAAGCACAAGAGTTAATCGTCGCCGGTATATATTCGATAATAATCGAATTGGCAACGTAATCGCCTTGATTTACAAATATAGCATAAACAAACCATAAAATTGTAGTTTGCATTAAAAATACACACAATAACCAAATGTGGCGAGAGCAGCAACAATAACAACGATAACGACAACGACAACGACTGAGCGAAAAGTGAAAAGTTGTTCAAAATACACAGCCGATTGTGTGGATTGCGATTGAAGCCAGCCTGAATGGGGTGGGGGTGGGGGTGGCTGATGAACAGCATCCACATTTGCAGACAGAAAGCAACAAGAGAGAGAACGAGGGAGAGAGAGAGCGAGAGAGCTTACAGGAAAAGAAATAAGGATGCTGCTCCTGGATGTGGGCAGCCAGCTAGCGACATAGTCAGCGGTTACGTTGCTTTTCGCACTACATTTATACACACGCACTCACACACACACACATTCCCCCACAATGCATGTATGAGTATTATGTGGGGTTTGTTGGCGGCTGCCCTCTCTATGTATGCATATATTTATGTATTTTTCACACTCTGCACACACGAGCGCGCGCTCTTATATGTATGTATGTGGATATTCAACAAACATACATGCATATTTCTACATGCATAGACATGTTTTATTTTATTAAAAGCAAAAACTAACACGATTTTCGTATTTCGCTCTCACACTTTTCACACCATCAATGTTATTTTTGAGCCTTGAATAAAGTGCCTAATACACTTGGCAATGAATTTCATCACGTTTTATATGGATATTTTATAAAATTTTGCACATTTTCTTACAACAGCTATTGGTACATATATGTATGTAAATATGCATGTGTATGCACGTACGTACGTATGTATATGTATCCGTGCGCGTGTGTGTAAATTCTTTGGCACAGAGAAACCAAATTTTTCTTTGCACCTCGTTTAGATTTATTTGGAGTCACACACACTTTCAGTCAGCACATTATATCATTTAACAATAGAACTTTTTTAAAACACTGATATTGATTAAGTTTTTCGTTTTTTACCGAATCGAAAATTCACGCTCTAAAATGACGCGCAACGCACACAAGAGCTGCAAAAACTGATAGATGATGCTATCGATACATCAAATATTTTGATTCATATTTTACTATCGATAGCGACTCTAGATTATCGATACATATTTGCATCGATAATTGATATCGTACTTTGTCGCTATCGATAGTGAAGCGCCGAGTGCATTTGTTCAAAAATAACAGCCAACTAAAAAGCTTTTTGTAATAGTATATACACGCATATAATATATTTTTAAATAAGATCAATTTGATATTTCTCATTGGACTCAAAAGAAGGCGACCACGTTTTGTCACAGTGCTGTTGTTGTTTGTTGGTGGCGGAGTTGTTTGTAGTTGATCGCCTACACAGGCATGACCGATAAACGAAAATAAAAGCGATCGAAAGAGGAAATCGCGCGCGAATTTGACTTTCCCAAGCAAATATCCAAAATGGCTGACACTGGTCGCAAAAACAATAAGAGCAGTCTAGCTAAAATAACCAATCAGACTCCTCAGCAGCCAGCAGCAATCGGCGGTAGGAAACGGCCAAAGGGGAATCCCATACAGCAGCCGCGTAAGAATAAAGTTGTGCGGACAACCAGTCCCGAGATATTTGTACACCCGGAGCTGGAGGGTCTACGTCAGTGTCATGGACCAGGTTGCCGTTGTCAGGCTCGACCACAAAGTAAATACTGCAGCGACAAGTGCGGCTTCAATCTGGCTACGAGTCGTATTTTTAACGTTTTACCACAGCGTCTGCAGGAATGGAATTTGACACCTTGTCATGCCGCAGAAGAGAATCGTGAGCAACTCAAGGTCATACGGCAAAAGCAATCAATGGTCCGTTTCGCCCTTGCTGAGCTGAGGAAGCAAGCCGAGGAGCTTGATTTGGTGGTGGAGCGTGCGAAATGCAGCTCTATAGATACGCAGCGACCACAGGAAAACGGAGATGTCGAGGATGAACAGAGCATTTACTGCATCACATGTGGACATGAAATACACTCACGTACCGCCATCAAGCACATGGAGAAGTGCTTCAACAAATACGAATTGCAGGCCAGCTTTGGAAGCATCTTTCAGACTCGCATGGAGGGCAACAATATGTTCTGTGAATTTTACAATCCGGCAAGCAAAACGTACTGTAAACGTTTACGTGTACTCTGCCCGGAGCACAGCAAGGATCCCAAGGTTAGTGATACGGATGTGTGCGGTGCACCGCTCATTCAGAATGTCCTTACGGGCGAGTTCTGTCGTGCACCCAAAAAGAATTGTTTCAAGCATTATGCTTGGGAGAAGATACGCAGAGCGGAAATTGATTTGGAACGTGTACGTCAGTGGTTCAAAATGGATGATCTTATGGAACAGGAGCGACAGCTGCGAGATCAACTAAGATCACGTGCAAACGTACTCGGTCTTATGCTGCACTCCACCTACAATCACGAGGTGATGGACAAACTGGTGGGCAAGCAACAGGAGCATTTAGCTGAGATGGAGAAGTAAGTTCGGTTGTAAACAGAGCTTACCCACACAATTTCTTATTATAAAACCCTCTGCAAGGGTATAAACATAAAACGCAGGATTAAATTAACCATATACCAGAATTCAGTTACAGCAGTTAAGTTTGTTAATTAAGCAGAAAATAATTCAATGAAAATGACACTTGAATTAAATTTCAAATCTTATTACTTTTCAGAAAAAAGCACAATCTTTTTATTTCAATTTCATTATTCAAAAATATTGTTTGAAAACATAAATAAAACAGCTAAAATCGGTGGTGGCGCCATTTTTTCTTTCTTTGCTAACGCTGTTCCTGTTTATTTTGCGAACTAGATTCTTCATAAAGTCTGGCAATCTTTAACTGAACAAAGTTATAATAAAATTTGAAAAAAAAACAAACTGAAATAATTTAAGCCATTAAATTAAATTAATTAAATGAAAGCCGATCTTTTAAAACTTGTCTTGATTTTCTAGTTTCACTGGGACCAAGTTCCGTTAAAGGCTGACGAAAAATTCTAATTTATATATATTCAAAATTAAAATAAAAAGTCCTTACCTTGTGGTATAAAAATGTTTTTTGTCTTTTAAAAACATAACGGATCTGTCCTTAAAAGGGACGCACTTATTCAGAACGAATCGTCAAAACTCTGATGACGAAGGTAATTCTGGAAGAGGTTTGAAACGTTAAATTTAAATTCTTAGCCATTATTTGAATTGTATCCCCAACACACTGCATTATTTACATTTAAGTCAACTGTCTGCTTTAGTTTATTTTTCTTTAATAGTATTGATAATATTTTCGTGTTTAAATTGTACATTAATATACGTGTACTTATATTCTGCGCATATGAAACAATTTATGTGATAAATATCATTTGCTTAAAATTATATACATAACAAAATTATAAACATTTCAAGCGTGGCTGTTTTCTCTGTCTATCTGTCAATTTCGTCCATACATTTTTTTTATTCTCTAATTATTTGCTACAGTTTTGTTCTTTTGCGCCGTGTTTAACTGTTTGTTTTGCTTTGTTTCTTTTTTTCTGATTTCTTTTTTGCTTTTTTTACATGCATTATTTGTATTGAAAAGACAATTGATAGCGTCCGTGGTCAGAGGTTACCCAATTAGTGTTGTTGTTGTGATTGTATTTTGGTGGCAACAAGGCCTTAAAATAGTTCAATTATTTAATGATCATAAAAGTATGCGCTAGCAATAAATCATGCAGACTCATCGCGACTCAACAAATGCGTAATCTCAAGCTAAAGTATGTATTCTGTTAATGTTGCATGTAGGTTTGTAGGAAAACATAAATTACACATGTATCCATTGATCCTTTCGTTGCATCTGCATTCCCTTGCCATTGGCAGCATTCTATGAGTCAGCCTCCACTGCTGGCTCGGCATTGGCAACTGGCTCGGCATCCTCTTTCGTTTTTGTTGACTCAGCAGTTGAAATCTCTGCGGGCGCATTCTCAAATTGTATTGCTGGCTCTGGAGCTGGCGCTACTTCTTCAGCTGCTCGCGGGGGCGTATTGATCTTTGGAGGCGGCTCCACGTGCTCCTCTGGTTGCCGAGGAGGTTCGGGCGATTTAGCCACAGATGCTGCTGGCGGCGGCGGCAACTCATCGTAGAGTGGTGTACAGATAGGTGAAGGTGCTTTTGGCTGGCAGGCCTCACTACTCTCCTGCACAATTGGTCTGACAAATGTTTCTTCCTCAGACGCAGGTGCTGCCTGTGTCAATGTTTCCGCTTTGTGGCTCTCAGTAACAACGTTGGCAGTTGAAACAACATCAGAAACAGATGCAGATGCAGCAGAAGCAGCGGCTTCAGCAGCTGCAGCCTCAGCTGCTTGTTGTGCCTCCATTCTCGCATCATATTCCTGAAGTTCACGATCCCAATCCTCTTCGGTATCTACTGTCTTTGTTGCATTGGTGGTCGCTGCTGTTGGCGCTGCCACAGTCTGTTTATTTTTTGTATCTTCAGCTCCAGATGACGACGACGATGGTTTGCTCTGCACCATTGTGTTCTCATCTGTGGAACTTATCGAGTGACGATTACTGTCATCACGAGAGCCACGTCTGTTATTGCTGGGACCACGTTCACGCTCCTCACTGCGTTGTGAACCTCGTCCGCTACGTGCATTGCCGCTGCGACGATCGTCGCCATCGCGTTCGCCACGGAATCGATTTCCAGGGCCACCTGGGCCGCCGCCTCCACGACGCTTGAACATATTATTGCTGTTATTGTTGCTGCTGTTGTTCTTGCCATTCTCATCTTCATCATCGCTCCAGCGGCCTCCGCGACCTCCGCCGGCTCCACCCTGTCCTCGATTTCCTCCTCCTCCTCCACCACCGCCTCCGCCACGACCACGTTGATTATCATTAAACGGATTACGTGGATTAAAGAAACCTACAAACGAATATTGCATTAAATTACTCTTTACTTTATATTTGTAATTAATAGTGCTTACCTGGTCCTTGCTGTCGGCCGCCTGGACCTCCACCTTGATTCCGCATAAACATTGGCCCCGCTCCGTTGCCCGCACCAGGTCCACCCATTCTCTGATTAAATGCCACTGGCGGTGGTATACGCATCTGCATCAGACTCGTCGGTTGATTGAAGCGATTCTGATTCATATTAGGCTGGAAGAAATCTCCTCCCCTCCGCCAGCACCATTATGGTTGCCGCCTCGTGGGCCAGGGCCCATGCCCCGTGGTCCAGCGCCAGATCGATTATCAAAATCTAAAAAGGAATAACGTCAAGTGTCGGTTAAGAATGGAATAAAACAGAAAGTAGTAGTAGAGAAATTGAAACTCTCAATACTTACCTACGCCACCCATAAATTCTGGTCGCGTCATATTTCCGTGCTCCATGCTATTGAGATTGAGACGTGCACGTGCCTCATTAAAAGCTCCACTAAGTGGAAGTGGCCCGCCTCCAGCGCCTCCGTTTTCATTGCGCCAACGCTCGGACGCCTCGGCAATATCATCACGGCCACCCCAACGGGAAGCACCTCCACCTGATCCACCACGTGATCGTTCTCTCTGGAACAATTCGTTTGCCGCAGCGGCAACAGCTGCCTCCACATTGTTGGTCGGCGCTGCGGCATTTGCGAAAATCGGTGGCGGTTGGCTAAAGTTCGGCTGTTGTTGTTGCTGCTGCTGCTGTGTTGGAGTTGGAACCGTTTGCGGCGCATCCTCTAGTTCCATTTCGATGTCCATTTGATCGTCACTCACATTGCCAGCGGCAGAGCCACCTGAGGATGGAATTGCCACCATGGGTGGTGGCACTGCACCGGGTGGAGGGAACTGCGCGCCTGGCGGCAGTCCCATTGGATGCGGCGGCGGACCACCCATGCCTGGAAAACCGGGTGGCATCATGTTAGGCGGCATCATCATTGGCGGAGGCATACCGGGCACCATATTTGGAGGCATAGGCATGCCGCCCATTGGATGACTCATTGGTCCCATGGGACCCAGCATGCGTTGTGGTGGCGGTCCACCCATAGGCGGCGCCATTTGAAACTGTCCAGGCACCATGCCCATTAGTGCTGGTGGCGGTGCTCCTGGTCCACCATGTGGTGCTGGTGCCACCGGCGGTGGCTGTGTTGTATCAATGCCAAAGAGCATGCTTGGTGGTCCCACTGGCGGCACTGAGGAGAGATCACCCGTTGCCGCTTTGTTTTCTTTGACATTTTTAGCCTGATTGATTTTCTGTTTCATCCAACTGGGCATGGTGTCCTCGTCGAACATGCCACCCTCTTCCAGGCTGTCAAAGTCGGTCTCGGAACTGAGCTTATTCCATGGTACATACGTAACTCCAAGTTCCAGATCCCAAAAGTCCTTCCACTCCTTGCTTTTGACACCCTTACCAGCTGCCCAGGATATGGTAATAGCACGACCTTGAAGCTTATGATTCTTCAGCGCTTGCATGGCCTTGTGAGCATCCTGTCGTCGGTTCATCACGATGAAGGCGCAACCCCTCGGTACAATCTGATCGATGCTCACAATATCGCCATATTCGCCAAAAGTATCCGACAACTCCTCTTGATACACCAGCTTCGATAAATGGCCCACCCATAGCGTAGTACTGCAGACTGTAAAAGGTAAATACACCGAGAAATTACGTTATAGACATTGTAATATCATTAACAATGTAGAATTCAAAATACATCTCAATTCTGGTCATAGATTTCAACGTTCAAATCATTCAAATCGAAATGCGTAAAAGATTTGTGGTATTTTAAAAGCTATATGTTTTCCGAAATGATCTTTTAAAATCAATTATGACTAGAGTCTCAAAGTGTGAGTGACTCAATCGTCAAACATAATATATCATATTATGATGGAAAACATAAATAAAATTTTTAACTTGTCGTCCAGCAATTACAGATTTATAACGATAGTAAATTTACAATTTCTTTTATATTTTCACACCTTTTAAAAGTATTTAAATTAAACATTGAATTTGATTAATTTTACGTGAAATTTGAAAACCAGATTAAGGGTACGATATAATAATAATATCAGCTCGCTAGGCTCTGCGTGGAGTTCTAGATTTAGTTTGTATCTTATAAGTCGTAGAACACGTATAAAAATCAACCGTAACATAATAATAATACACATTTAAAAAAGGTGATCTTTAAACATTCCATTAAATATGAAACCAACAATTCATTTTAAGGTACATGGTACACCTACTTGATAATTCCTACAATTATCAGGTACATGACCACATTTAATGGTTCAGATTCCATTAAATGTGAAATCAATAATTGAATTTAAGGTACAGATACTTGTGGTAGATATTAATGGTATATGACATTAATTGGTACAGGTACATTTATATAGTAATAGGTACAGGTACTAAATAGTCCATGTACAAAATAACAACAAGGGTACATTAAGATATGCTAATTATCTGAGTTTGGTTGCCAAAACGAAAACTTTGCTCAAAAACGCGTCAAGGGCAGTTCAGGGTATTATGTGGGTTAAAAAATGCCATATAGTATTATTTGTTCGTGTTTTAAAAGCACAAGAACCACAAAAACTAAAACACACACGCGTCAACCGAGCCAAGGAGCTGCAGAATAAAAAGAGAGATTTGCAAATTAATCAAAAGAGAAAACTAAAGAGCGCCAGTACTTGGAAAGCTATGCATTGGAGATTAGAAAGATTCTTATCCCATAATGCAAAGCCTTTCTTTCGATTTTGCGACAATCATCGATTGGTTGCGTTAAAGCTTACGTTACGCTTGAGTTACGTTACACATGCATAGTTACCACTGAGGTGATCCTTTTTAATGTCTGGTAGTCCCTTCTTTCGGCGTTCTCGCTCATGCTCACGATCACGCTCCTTGTCACGGGTACTCCGCTCCATGCGATCACGATCACGTGAATTACGTCTTCGGCTCGAGCGTGGAGATCGGCTGCGTGACCGAGAGTTACGTCGGCGACTTCCCCGATCACGATCATTGGCATTGCCACCTCCGCGATTACGTGGTGATCGACTACGGCTGCTGCGTCGACTACGCTTGTATCGCTCACGATCTGGTGTGGGACTACGAGAATCGGCGCCATCCAGATTGATAACCTGATCGTTTGAAGTTGAAGCAAGAAATTCAAGAGAGAGTGATGTGATATAAACGTTAACATTTTGAAGCATAAAACAAATAATGCGGCATAGGAGTGGATGGATTTGGGTTGGGATTGAGTTAATTTCGGAATTGGGATGGTATGGTGGTAGATAATATCAGGATGTTTTCGGTTGAACTACAAATTATAGATTTTTATACATATTTTCATTAACTGCATTCTTGGCGTGTTGACGTGTGGTTTGGTCGTTTTATTTGGTCGACGGTTCTTAACTATTTGTTTGGCATTTTTCTGGTTTTTTCGTTTTTTCTCATTATCGATACGTTTTCGAGCAAGTTTTCGTGTTCTTTGGTTGGGTAATTGAATTTAAGTTTGATTTTCAAATCGACTTGAATTGTGGTTTACATATTATGGAACTTACCAAACGTTGTTGTTATACGGGGCTTCGAGCATCGGGTTTCGCTTCCGCCAGTATTTCATGTATATTCGTATATAAACCTTACCTTTTGACTTTCATTTACCATTTTCAATTCAATATTCAATAAGCATAAATGCATATTTAAAAATTTAAATTTTTAATTTTATCTAAGGCGGCCCATTGTAAAGTAATTTCTTGGCCAAAAACACAAATTCGAATACTAAAGTTTTCCCTAATAGCAATTTTTTTCTGTTTAGTTGTATTAAATAATTCATAATTTCGTTTAGAGTTTACTTTCTTTAGACTTAATTAATAATGTTTCCCCCATTTGAACTGTTTAATTTATATTCTTATATCTCAATCTCTCGGCCAATCGGAACTCTTTCATACTCCGCCCGGTATAACAACATTTTGGGCACGTCAGCAGCTCTTGGCATTAGCATTATGAAAATGGAATGTGCATTTCTATAAATTTCAACTTGTCGACCAGTATTCCATTTTCATGTGAGCCTTTAAACTATTTTGCTTTTTTTGCTACAGCAACATAAACAACTACAACAACCACAAGATTGCAGGTTTTTGTTTACAGTTTTCTAAAGCGAACTATAAAGAGAATATGATATGATAAATCTATGTATACCTCAATCGGTTGTTGTTCCGATATAAATTCCACATCCTTGTTCATGTCGGTCACATCGTTATGGCCCATGCCCATGGCCACACCCGGCGGCATACCAGCTGTGCCCTAAACAATAAATGATAAAGATATCAAAAAGTTCAGAATTGTGTGTAAACGAAATTCGTGGGAAATCGAAATCGACGCACCTTGAGAACATTTTGCAAATGTTGCTGCAGTGCATCGTCCTGATAGCGATGTTTTTGGTTCTCTTCTTGCTGCTTGAATTTCTGAAAATTCTGCAGCGTTTGCAGCTGACGTAGTACATTGGGATCATTAAGCAGCTGTTTCAAATTGTTGTTCTGCAAAACGATTTCAAAATTATACATCAATTGGAAAATGGATTATGAGAGTAAAGAAAACAAAATTAAAAACTAATCTTAAATGAAAAGTTAACAAATTAAAATTGCATTTGTTTTAAGGCCTCTCTGCATACATCAAGCAAATTCGATGAACCAGTTGGAGAATCATCGCCCATACAATGATGATCATCGCCCATCGACATCATCATGTCTCCATCCTCATCATCAATTATTTCGCGCACATCATAGTCCAGATCATGTGAACTGCTACTCTTTCCATACTTGTGATGATGCGACTTGCTCGAAGAGCCACAATCAAAGCGACTCTTTGATCCCGAAGATGAGACAGTTGAGGACATTGTATGCTGTTGATGCTGTTGACGTTTCATGTAATGCTGTTCCATGTGCCGCCGACTAGAGCTTGAGCACTTGTCATGGCTTAGCTATTATATATGGTCAAGACATGCACCAGAGACAGAGAGTAAATAGAGTAATGGTAAAAATAACAAAGAACAACGGCAACTGGGTTAGAAACAATATCCGAATATACAACAGTTATTTATACTTCTTAATTACTAACTACTTATTTTCTATTAATCGGAAGCAGTGTTCTTTTTTATTATCTCACCGATAAATCCGGCATTGCACCACCCAATTTAGCGTCAACAGCGCTTAAATCCATGTTGCTCATTCCCGACGTGTTTAGTCCGTTAGCTGCATTCCCACCACTCGATAGATCCGATAGATTTAAAGCACCACTGCTACCGCTTGGCCCTGGGCCAGAGTTGAGGTTTCCCAGACCAACGATAGGCGGCATTTCATGGTAAATTGGATGATTGGGATCGGCCAGATCAAATATCGGCTGTATAACGTCCGATTTGAAGACATTGTTCTTCTGCCACAGGTTAAGTACCCGGATAATGCGGCTCTTGTCCTCGGGTGCGCAACGAAACAGATTTGCAAACGTTTCGGTTAAATTGCGCTGGAAGCGTGGCGCAAACACATCCTTCTCCGCGGTGTATTGATGTCGTGATTGACGTACAATCGAGTCTATCACATACAGGCCTGGCACTTTGTACTCCGGCTTGCATTTTAGTATAAACTTTTCAACACTCTGCACAACATGTTTATAAAATTTAATTGCACGCATTGCCGACTTTGTGATGGCGGCCATTTTTGCCTTCGATATGGGCGGCCGGCTATCATAGAGCCCGGAGAGCTGAAAATCATACATTTAAGTTTAAACATGCATACATAAGTGTGTGTGTACGGATGCAGGATGCAAACACATTAGTTGTGATTGCACGATTGTGTACGATTTAAATTACACAACTACATATGGCTCATAAAGACATGTATGTAAATATGGAATATGTATGTACGAACATAGAAACCTACTTATATGAACGTATGTACATATACATGTATATTCATGTGTATGGCGGCGGCCTTAGCTTACCTCATTATTGAAAGCGACGACCGTCTCCATGTTTGTTTCGATGATCACACACTGCACGCACGCACTAGATTCAAATTTGCATACTATTTCACTATATCAAAGCTTTATTAAATACTTTTCTGCTCTTTCATCAAATTTTTCATGAATTTTCACCAATTTTTTTCGGATGGAAGCGTGAAAAAATGGCTGCCGATTGTAGGGATGTTTATTCCTTATATCGACCTATCGACTATATCGATAAGACACTCGTATTTATTTTGAATAGTATTGCAAAGCAATCATGTCCTGTTCTTGCTTCGCTTATCGAATAACACTGCATCTTTGTTTAAAGTTTAAACCCAACAACCCAACCCTACTATTTTTCATATTAAAATCCCACCGGCACTATTATCTCCATTATCTATGAAGCGCCCTATGACACAAGTCAATTGTGCTCACATAAATCGTGAGTCGCAGCTCTGGGCCAGCCCTTAATGCATGAACACTCCTTGTCATTAGAACAGAGCTTCACAATCTCTCACAGGCTTTTGTAACGTTTTATAAGGCACAGTGAGAACCATAAAACTCAGAAACATCCTTGTGCTCTGTGCCAAGCTCTGTGGCGCAATGTGAACATAGCATTATAAACAAACAGAAAATGTCAGGGCTGGAAAAACATATCGTCACAAATAAATTTCTATCGATATAATATATTTTCAGTAGCCCTGCACTAAAACGAAAACTCAACCAAGCAGAGATTTTTAATAATAAATAACAATATTGCTAATTATGCTTAATAGCATTCAATAAAATTATAATGAGCGCCCACCACAGGCCCCTAGACGAGTCAGATGTGTTGTTAATACGTACTATACGTTCTACGCCATCGCTATACGACCACAGACATGGAGACTTTCGCCTTTCGCAGAGAAAAGAGGAGGATTGGGCCAAAGTGGCAGAGGCCTTAAATATTTCATCGCCAGATGCACGACGCAGATGGACGTGTTTGCGAGATCGTTACTCGCGAGAATTGAAACAAATGCGTTTGCATCCAGCTTCAGAGTTTGGACGAAATGAGTTTTTTAGACAAATGGATTTTTTGAGAGAGTTTGTGAGGAAACGTCGCGAGAGAAATCGTCGTGATGATACACCAACAAGTTGGCTAAAAACCGAGGTAAGAGCATCAAAGCTGTTGAAAACCCGTCCAGAGCCAGAACCTTTGATAGAACAGGATTTAGATGAGTCGCAAGTGTACGATGATGAGTGTGATCATAATTATGATGCTGATACAAAATTGGAAGTACAGACTACGCAGTCGGAAAGTTATTCAGTGCTCGTCGAAGCCGATGATGGAGACGGCGATGGACATGATTCATATGAAGAATATATGGGTGATTCAGAATCTGCTGATCATAAAGTCTTGCCTACATTACAACCATCACCAGCTCTGGTCACACTGCATTCGGAGGCGCCAACGGCGCCAGGCACTGTGTCCGTTTCAACAGCAGAAGAATCCCCATCAGATGCTTGTCACACTCAGGCGGATATCGATTATGTGGTCTGCATGCCAAGCGTCCGTGTTGAGCGGGAGCATTTGCCTTCTCCAATAAAGCCAGAATCTTCGCCAGGCTTTGAGACGATAACAACAGCAACAACAGTCGCAACTAACGAGACTGAAGATGATTTCTTTTGTAAATCAGTGGCAGCGTATTTGAGACAATTGTCGCGACGACACAAGATCAAGGCAAAAGTTGAGATGTATCAAATTCTGGAGAAGTACATATTGCTTGAGGAGACAGCGACGACATCGGGGTCGGGTCAGAATGGTTAAGCAGGTTACATAGCAACATATGTATAGTTTTTAAATAAATTTTTATGAAGTACAAATATACAAGTGACAAAAATCAATGATACTTAAGCTTACTTTAGTTATTTTTTAAATGAAGAGAACCGCTCTCAGCAAAAGTCCTCGTTGATAATATCCGCATTGACCGCCAAGCCACGTTCCTTAAGAGCTTTGGACACCAGACGATGCTTTTCCTGTCTTTGTTCTTGTTCACGACGCTGTGCATCTAGAATTTCATCTACAGAGATTTCTTTCAACGGCAGTTTCTGTTCCTTTTCACGATCCTATAGTGAATTTAAAATGTTGTAATTATTCTTGAAAATTTAATGATTTTCTGATGAGTGTTTCACTCACAATCTCGCCCAGCAAGACAACGTTCTCCCCACGTATAATGAAAACACCTCGTGGAATATCTCCATACTCATTGCCTACGTGTATTCTCTCAATTGTTCGTTGTAATACTAGATTGGCAAACTGATCCACTGACCGCAAGTAACCAATTAATGTACGACCGTCGCGAAGCAAAACCATTAGCTTTTCTATAAGAGTAAAAACACCAATTTGTTAAATTACATTGCCAAGTGTAAAATTTATGCCGGCTGCAGACAGAACATACTATCAACTTCCTCCAGCAGATGCGCTGTTCCAGCCAAGGGATTCAGATCGTCCATATGGAGTGTGTTTTCTTGATCTAAGTGAGATTGTGGAGAGAAACGTGTGTGCAACTGCAATAAATAAACTATTTTACTTTCAGAAAATCAACTCCCTGAAAATGTATCGATAAGACTAAGGCATTTATCGCGCTGAAAACAGCTGATAGAAAATTAAAAGCCAAAAAAAAGAGTCGTTATCGATTGTTCTCGATTGTTGCCGGCATACATCGTGTCAAATGAAATAAACAACAGACAGAAGCGCTTTGTATTGCTAAAATAAAATAATTATAAAAAGCAATAGCTTTGCAGATTAAAGTGTTGCACAAGGTAACTAGTGCAGTTTATTTCAAGCTTGAGCCTCACATCGCAGGCTTGGCTTCAAACCATCCCAGTTCAGCGATTCCCACAGAAATCCTTAAATAAATACGACGCAAAATGAAGTAAGTAAATATATTAAACAGATATGTTTTAAAGACTCGGAAATTCATGTTTTATTGTATGTACTTTCCAGACTCAGCGTTGACGGCCTGCTCGTCTATTTCCCCTATGAATATATTTACCCCGAGCAATATGCGTACATGCTGGAGCTCAAGAGAAGCCTGGATGCCAAGGGACATTGTCTACTGGAAATGCCTTCAGGCACGGGCAAAACAGCGACTTTACTTTCTCTAATTGTAGCCTATATGATAGAATATCCGGATAGAATTCGCAAACTGATTTACTGCTCCCGTACGGTACCAGAAATAGAAAAAGTAATCGCTGAACTGCAGAACTTAATGGTCTACTATGAACGGCATGCGCCAGTTCCTCCTGGTTTAACTGGACTGGTGCTCAGCTCCCGTAAAAATATGTGCATTCACCCGGAGGTGAGTAAGGAGCGTGAGGGCAAGGCTGTGGATGGTAAATGCTATGGACTTACTGCGAGTTACGTTCGAGAACGTCATGAAATGGATGCAGAGACACCCATTTGTAAGTGATAAGAAATCTTCCATTTCCAATTCCACAACAATTTACATTTATTTATCAATCGCCACAGGTCAGTATTTTGAAGGATTTTCAATGGAGGGCAAGGAGTCAACACTGCCTGTGGGCGTATACAGCATCGATGATCTTAAAGAGTATGGACGCTCTAGAAACTGGTGTCCATATTTTCTGGCCCGTTATGCGGTAGGTTATAAAAGGGATTTTAAATATATTTCACTTATGTAATTGTATTTATCTTCATCAGATTTCACATGCACACATTGTGGTCTACAGCTACCATTACCTGCTGGATCCGAAAATAGCCCAGGTCGTATCCAAAGAGATGACTCGTGAATCCTGTGTGGTATTTGATGAAGCCCACAACATTGATAATGTCTGCATCGACTCGATGAGTGTAAAGATCAACAGACGCATCGTAGAGCGAAGCACCAATGCCCTGAATCAGCTAACAAAATTAGTACAGGAGTAGGTGTTTACTGCTATTAATGTTACCAAATCCCTAATACTTATTTATACCTTTCTTTTAGCATGCGGGAAGAGGACACAAACAGATTGAATGAGGAATACCAGCGGATGGTGCAGGGTCTAAAGGATGCCAGTGTGCAGCGGGACACAGACATGATACTTGCCAATCCCGTTCTACCCAACGATGTCCTTACCGAGGTGGTGCCTGGCAACATACGTAATGCGGATCACTTTCTCAGCTTTTTGCGCCGTTTTGTAGAGTACATTAAAACGCGCCTGCGTGTCCATCATGTAGTCCAGGAGTCGCCAGCCGGTTTTCTCAAGGATGTATCGTCCAAGATATGTATAGAGCGTAAACCTCTGCGCTTCTGTGCCGAACGCTTGTCCAGCCTTCTGCGAACGCTCGAAATCAGCGATATGACTGAATTTGGCGCTCTGACTCTGGTAAAGGATGGCATCTTTAATGAGTTGATCTTTTATTTAACTATTTAACTATTCTACCCGTAGATAACGCACTTTGCGACACTGGTTTCAACATACACCAAGGGATTCACCATTATAATTGAGCCCTTTGATGACAAAACGCCGACTGTATCGAATCCTATTATGCACTTTAGCTGCTTGGATTCATCCATTGCCATGGCGCCAGTTTTTTCGCGCTTTCAAACAGTTGTGATCACCTCCGGTACGTTATCGCCCATGGACATGTATCCCAAGATTCTGGACTTTGATCCTGTGGTTATGAGCAGCTTTACAATGACACTGGCGCGTCCCTGTCTGCTGCCAATGGTAAGTGTTTAAATCCTGTTCGGATCGGGTTTGTAATTAACTTTAACCCTTTATGAACAGATTGTATCAAAAGGTAACGACCAGGTGTCCATTTCATCAAAGTTCGAGACTCGCGAGGATACTGCTGTCATTCGTAACTATGGCCAGTTGTTAGTGGAGGTGGCAAAGACGGTTCCCGATGGGATCGTCTGCTTTTTTACGTCATACTTGTATTTGGAATCGGTTGTGGCATCCTGGTATGATCAGGGCATTGTCGACACTTTGTTGCGCTATAAACTGCTGTTTATCGAGACCCAGGACAATGCCGAAACGAGCTATGCGCTCATGAACTATGTTAAGGTGAGCATCATCTACACAGTTGCCCACAATTGGCACACATTGGCCATGATGCTATATGGCTTCTATGCTTGTGCTTGACACACATTCATCACTTTAGTTCACGATCTTGTTCTCGATCTTCATCTCGATCTTCGTTATATCTCCGTTTAGGCTTGTGATTGCGGTCGCGGCGCCGTTTTGTTGGCTGTGGCTCGTGGCAAGGTCTCCGAGGGTGTGGATTTCGATCATCATTATGGTCGCGCGGTGCTCATGTTCGGCATTCCATATGTTTACACGCAGTCGCGCATTCTCAAGGCGCGTCTTGACTACCTGCGCGATCAGTTTCAGATACGAGAGAATGACTTTTTGACCTTTGATGCCATGCGGCACGCCGCACAATGTGTGGGACGAGCGCTACGTGGCAAAACGGATTATGGCATTATGATATTTGCAGATAAACGTTTCTCTCGCCAGGACAAACGATCACGTCTCCCCAAATGGATACAGGAGCATTTGGTGGATAGCTTCTGTAATTTAAGCACTGAGGAGGCCGTCCAGCTGGCACGTCGTTGGCTAAGACGCATGGCACAGCCGTTTTCACGGGAAGATCAGCTGGGCATATCTTTGTTGACGCTGGCGCAACTGGAGGGCATGGAGCAGGAGAAACTGGAACGACAAGCGCAGGGCAAGCAAGGTGTGGGTGGTGAGGTCCAGGAGCTGTAAACGATATCAATAAAGCATCTCATGGTGTGTCAAAACCGGCTTTCAGACTGGCTTCCTTCCTTCCGCAATGTTTTTCGACTGGCTATGTTTGTCTCTCTGTACGAGAATAATTATAATAAAATGTGAATTTGTTGCCAGCTAATGGCATTGAATGCCATTAAACGGAGCAGCAAAAACAAAATTTAAAAGTTTGTCTCGGGTCGGGGTTTTGTTTTTTTTGTGTTATTATCATTTGACTTTGGCAGGCAAATCTGACGTAAACGCCTTATTAACTGTTAATTAATATTATTTATAATTTAGCGGTTGCTCATTCCCAGCAAAATGACTCAGTAGCCCAACTGAAATTGCCGTTCAAGGCAGTTAAATAACCAATGGGCGCGTTCATCGATCGGCACCCATCTTTGATTGGAGTAGGAAATTTTTATCGATAAGTAAAAGTTTCCAATTAAGAATGATCAACAGTCAGTGTGAAAAAGGGGTTTTATTTCCCGATCATTACGGTTATTAGGTGCTAATTACGTAAACAGAACATAATATTTCTTAGAGAATTATTTAATTACTGTTGGCTTAAATAAAAATGAAGACATTGATTAATAATTAGCCTTTTATTATTAAAATCTAATTGGAACGTGATAGTGAAAGCTTACAAGTTTTTGTAATCGATGAATTAATCGAAGTTGAATTTTTCCTTCCGTTGCAGATATGAAATTCATAGGTCCGACTTACAATTAGGCAAATTTATCAATTTTGCTATGAACCGTAGTGACCGAGTACATGTTTAAAGATTTATATAAATCTGTAGAAATTTAACGCTGTCTATAAATCTTTAATTGCCGTTGAAGCCAAATTTAAATGATGCCCAGGTTATCAAGAATATAATTACAATGCACTTATTTTGATTATAACACCAGCGACAACGTCTTCTTAATGATTATGTTTGTGTAATCAAATACTTGTGTACTTTTGCACATAATTAAAAAAAATTCCAATCGATTCCAAATTATCAAAATTATTTTGAAGCTACTTTATAACGACAAGCACTTCACTTGCCAGTTTCCTGTAGTCCTCGTGGAGCGTGAGCGTGCGCAAACGCCACGAGAATTCAATAGAGAGAGCGAGAAGGAGAGAAAAAGAGAGTGCGAAGCGAAAAAGCTTTGCAATATATGCACATAACTAACGGCCACGGCCAGTGCTCAGAGAGCAACAAGTAAGCAAAAAGTAACCGAATACAATTGCAGTGTATTCTCGCTAAGACGAACATAAAATATTTCAATAATCGAAAAGTGATTTATAATTTTGGTTAAAGTTCTATTAAGTGGCTTTCTTCTAAAAAGGATGAAAATAAATGTTGATGATTAATCATTTTATTTACACAAACTTTAAATGTCACTCGTAGGACAACCTTATAAAATTGGTCTATTTAAAGAGAGTGTACTGTTAACAACACCAAAAGGCAAGCGACCGCAAAAACGACGCTGACTGCGACGTCGCCGTCGTCAGTTGTATCTCTCGTTCAACAAGAACTTTCGATTTTTCATAATAAAAAGGTTACAACTAAATCTCTGGCCGTTTAGTCGGGTGTAGCAAATAAAAGCGGAGCGCGCGCGCATTAACGTCAACCAATAAAAAGTGAAATAAATTACTAATCAGAAACAGTAACAGTAACAATTGTACAACAATTTAATTTATACATACTCTTACAACCATAATTGTTAATCGCGCGTTATTTAGCTTTTTAGTTTAGTATTCATTATACGCGCTAGTAAACCAAATCATATCAAACTACAAAAATTATATAGTATACGACTAATCCTTTCTAAATCAAATTGAAACAAAATGAAACCTCAAGTTAACGAACAAAATGGAAGCACTCAAAATGGCGACATTGCCACGGATGCTGCCAGCGTCGCCATGGATGTTGCTGCGATCGTGCCAGCAGCAGCAGCGGCGGCAGCAACAACTGTTGTCAACAGCTCTGGCGCCGTAGTTCCTGCCAAAAGTAGTCAACAGCTAAAACTGGAAATGCTTAACATGGGTAACGGAAATGGTGAGTGAGATTTTAAGTCAGTTAACTTGACTCAAAAGGATTGAACGATCGTTTCCTGTATTCAACAGTTATCTGTCCTTAGAAAAACACTGTATTGCAGATAGTTCTGAAGATAGAAGATTGTTGTAATAGCTTACATAAGTTGTGCAACCAGATTTAACAATTTCTGTTTCCCTAATTATTTTGAAAAGTACATCTTTTATTTATTTAGATATTTAAAATAGTTTAAAACATAAATTATACAAAGTTGGCTATATTTTAGAGATGAAAACCCAGTTAATTTCTAATCATTTATTCTCATATATTTTTTCCTGCATTCTTATTGTATGAAGTGGCAATCGAGGCTTAAAGTGAACAGAAAGGGAATGTACATAAAGTTTAATCATGAATGATTCACTTTTCTCCATCTTCTATGCCAAGTATTCGAAAAAATCACACATTGTGATAATTTCCCACAAAAACATATTTTATGTTAGTTATTTTCGATCAATTCAAATAGAATATCAATGCGTAATATTATAAGTATTAGCACTAGAAGTGGGGGTAACATAAAACCTAGACTAGTTTTAATGTAATAACGCTAGCACATTTCATCACACAATTAGACTCAGATCTCAGATCTCCTATTGACCCTCTGGCATAGCTCTGATTTCCGGCGATGCTGGCAAATCGATTCATTTATTCAATTGGCAATTGCACATAAACCGCAAAATGAGAACTCAAATTTCTGCCAAAACCAAATATTCAAAATGTATTCAAACCCGTGTTCGAGCTCAAATGTACATAACATTCGAATACTTTTGCATATATTGAATGATAACCACACAATGAAAGACATAAAAAAAACAGACGGACATGATCGTAATCGACTTATTGACATTGACATTGAAATTATGGTCTGACTTATGGTTAAGTCAGATCGGAAGATCTCGAGATCAACGAGAGCGTTATGGGTAATGAGACATAAGACATAAGTACATATGTATATATTGTATTGTAGCATTTGTCGTAATCCGGTATTTGGCCCGAAAGCCAGCGAGAGGGCGGGAGTGCGGCTCGAGGCTAGACCTGTACTACTTTTTGAAGGTTAAAAGCATTTAATTGGAAGCTCTGGTCTGAGTACCACAAGCACAAGCAGCCGATAAACGTTAAAACCGTTTAGATTTGTCGGTGGTTTATTATTTCTTATTTTCATTTATTTTTCAATTTTTTTTTTTGTCTTTTCGAGTACTCGAGTATGTTTGTTTCTATCATGCTTCACATTTGAGCGATCGCGGTCAATAAAAACAAATTATATATAATATACTACGTAGAAATATAAACAAAGAACAAACGTATTTCGCTTCTGATTGTATCACTAAATTAAAGGAATTATCTATTTGATTCGAAACAATCCTAGAAGTTCAATAGTTTATATCTCACTAGTCTTCGTAGAATTCTGTAAGGCGTAATTGTTAAGAGAGGGGGGGAAAAAAACACCTGCCCTGTGGAAAATGTTAATGATGATTTACCTTACTTAATTGCATTGCATGCTTACGATATTTGCCAACAGGTTGGTCTGTCCACTTGGCTAACAGTCATCGTATAAGCCATTTATTTGTGGCATTTATTAGATCAATTCATGATATCGTTTTTCTCACATTCTCACGTAGTCTATACATATGTTTCTATAATATTTTCTAGGCATATATATTAAGGTATCACTGTACTTCAATAGAATATAGGCAAATTTTATATCGATCCCATCTGCAGGTGGCTTTTATCTATTTATTTATTGCCCTACAGGGCGTATTAATATTTTGTTATGGCATTCTTTATGAATTCATCAATTATACTATCTACTACATATAGAAATGATCAGATCAAAATTACCGAATCTTAGTTTTTCCATGTCCAAGTGTTAATCGAATCAGTTGACTTCATTATAAAGAATTATAGAAACGAAATGTTTTATATAAATATATATAATATTCGGCATGTCAAAGATAGATTCTTGCCGTATCCGTATATATTGAATAACTAAGCTTGGGCTTGAGCTATGTCGCAGTATCAATCGATACCGTAGTCAATCCTAACTCTAAAAAACATCATTCAATTTGAAATCGTATACAAATTCGTTTGTGATTAGCATTCTGAGAGATTCGGGATGAATAAATTGAATTGACGAGATGATTTGTGGTTCGGGTTCATTGACACAAACGGGGACACGTTCGACATAACACATTTATATAGTATCTATTTACGTATACTTTATATATATCTATTGTATATACATATATGGTTATGGACCCCATTGCGTTTTGCATAAGCCATACAAGTTTTATTTCAGAAGTAATAAAGAAAAGAAGGATTTATTGGGGGGGGGGGGGTAATAAGAATAGATGGGGAAGTATTTCGGTGGCTTCCCAAAGTTTTATTTAATTGTTACTATATTGATATGTACTTTGTTTAGGCGCTGTTCTTTATAAAGTTCCAAATTTGCGAGAGTAAACACAATATTACATTGTGTCAAGGGTCTTCGGGGGATGTGGGGTACCTCTACATAATTGTCTCCTCCTCCAGCATGTACTCGGTGAGATCACCAGGACCTGACAGAAGCGTAACTGGCACACGATTCATTTGGGCCACCTTTTGACTGGGCCAGACCATGACATCGGCACAGTTGGTTAAAACCATAACGTTTGTATTTTCCGTAGGAGTGCACGGCAGAGTTGATCTCCTCTCAGTGTCACAACTGTTTGCCTTCCTGCGGAATCGAAACCTTATGGGTTGCGAATTATCGAAGACTGTCTCCTCGTCGAAATACGGCGGTGAGCCAAGTTTGTAGACTGGATTGGTGGTAGCAGGTTTTGTAAGCTGTCAAGGAAAGAACGAATTATGAAGAAGTTTCGATTTGGTCCTATTCTGTGTACTCACTTCTTCTAACACCACAGAAGTCTTTAAGCGTCGACAAGGATCACAGAAATCCAATCCAGTGTCACCTGGTGGCGTGGTGCTGGCACAAGGATCCGGCGGCGGTGGTTGAGCTGATTGATCACCATTTTTCTTCTGTTTATCCTTAATGGGTTTCATCGGATCTCCGCCCCGCTCTTGGCATTGCTTAAGGAAATCTTCCTCGATATCAATTAGTCGCTTCACGGCGCAATCACGTTTCAGGAAATTCTTGATAACGGAAAGGTCACGTGGAACGGCGCCAATGACGTCAAAGTCGTCGCTGCGGAGCTTAATTCGATGAGCCATGCTGGAAGGAAATTTGAAATTTTGTTAAGTTAAGGGTACTCTGTTCTGATTCTGAGTATTATATGAATGGACTCACTGACAATGAGTGTTTTGAGTGCTGGCGCTGGGGTAACTGGAGAATAGAATAAAAGTTTACAAAACGAATCACTAGCAAAGACAAAGACAAAGAACTAACCTTGGACAGAGTTTCGAGTTGGCGCCAATCACCGCCTACCGCCCACCGCCCACAAAAGCAACAAGTTCGAAAGTCAACACTGCAATGACACAGTTTTAACAACACTGGACATCAAACTGTAGGCTTGGGTTCGTCGTTTTTCGTTTGTCGTTCGTGATTTTCTGCTCTCCGTTCGTCGTGTGTCGCGTTCGTTGTAGAAAGCTTTTGAGCACTCAAAGCTCTGCTTAAAGTTCTTATTAGCATCGCTAAGTCCAATTGGCAGTCAGTTGCCCAAAGCATTTCATAACGGAAACACGAAACACGCAGTGAAATTAACCAGTTCTCAACTTAGTTTTAACCCTAAATCGTCTAAATTTTGTGTATATATATAATTTTGGCTAATTCTATTTGCGCCATCAACTCTTGTTTTGCATTGACAAACACTGAAAGTTAAACAAATTATGAGTTTTACACGCCAACTTTCCGAAATGAGCGCAAGTGAGCTCAACGATGCCATAGACGATACCAATTTTCCCCAAGCTCATATCCTGTCGCGTGGCCGTAACAACAGTGTCTGTTCAACAAGTAGCACCTCGGGAACATCCTCTTTGGCTCCTCCACCCGAAGAGACGGTCATGTCGGGATTGGGAACGGGAAACGGAACGGGAACAGGAGCGGTTACCTCGGATGAGATTGTTCCTAGCCCAAATCGTCCCAGGCTGATACTGAAGAGCACAACAAGCATACCGGAAAACGATGGTACATCACCGTTAACACCAATGACACCACGTACATCGGCGACGCCAGGTAGTGGGGTCAAGGCGGGATAGGGATACCCAAAAGGGATACAGTGATGGCAAATGCATTCTACCATTTTGTTCAGTTCAGTTTAGACCATTTTCACTGTGATTTTTGATTTCACTGATTAGTCCGAATCATTTAATGGGACACCTTTGAATATGGCGCTAACCTTTACATGACCCGATATTTTAATTAGTCTAGTACATGTGATTATGCTGCCGCCCGACGACAATTAAATAGCGCCACCAAGTGGCGACCGACGGACACAAGTTGTTTATATTATTATATTTTTTTGATAAGAGATTACATTTATGTCTCACTCGTGGGGACTGAATCCTAAGTAGTTAACATGTCAAAGGTTCAATTGAGATTCAAATTGATTTTCATTTGATTTTTATATTTTATTTGTTTTTGTTTATTTCTATCATCCCAAACAGTAGAACTCGGATCACTTCGGGTTATTATCGCTGCTTATCACCAACGTTGCTAAGTTCTCTGTTTGTTTTTTAATATGCTTACAGGGCATGAGAACTGCACTTTCCATCACGATCTAGAGCTGGATCATAAGCCACCAACTCGGGAGGCTTTACTACCCGATATGGCCCGATCTTATCGCCTGCTTTTGGGCGGATTAGGAGAGAATCCCGATAGACAGGGTCTAATCAAGACACCGGAACGTGCGGCCAAGGCAATGTTATACTTTACCAAGGGCTACGATCAGAATCTTGAGGGTAAGTTAACTGTCAACCAATTTGCATAGTTCCTATTGTTTGAAACGCACGTGGAGTCATTCCATAAACATAAACACAATTAGCACCTGAGAGTTATTTCCTCTGCTTTTGTGCCCAATTAGCAAACAGGTCAGCGATCCATCAACGAACAATCCTGTATGTAATGCGTCATGAGTATTAGGGGCTTCCAGGGCATTTCCACAAAAACCTGAAGCTAGTTTACTTGACAATGAATCACATTGCTAAACTTTAGAGATACAGATACGAGATACGTACATAAGTCACCTTTATCACTTGCATTACTGTAACATAAGTTCATGCTGTCAAAGCCAGTGATTAGGGGTCGCTGATCCGATCCGTTCCGTTACATGGACTATATATAGTTAGACATTGAGTGAAGAGACACTTCCAACAAGCTTTTACGTTTGAATAGCATAATGTGCATTAGGCTGAGCTTTTGAGAGAAACCCAATTGGGTCAATGTTTGTTTTGACCGAGCAGTTTCTTAAGGGTTTACTTGCCTCCATTCTACGAATATAGCATTATCTGTTCTGCGTGTTTTGTATAATTCATCTGTTAGCGGGTTTTTTATATTTCTTATTTTTACGGCGAATTGCAAGTATCCAGACCGGTTCTAAGTCAAGTCATTTCAGAGAGTAGAGCAGGTTCTACATTTCAATAAAATAAATATGTAAAATCTTGCAAAGTCACAGCAACAACAATGTTAGACATTAGCGAAGGTAATTCTCCTCGAACTCGTTAGATTTTTATCAGTAACAGAGCTAGTTACATATTAAACTAATGAATTGAATCTATCTATGGTTTGCTATAAATTCACAAGAATAAGCTTCTGTTGACATTGAATAGTAGCAGGCACTGTAAATTGTGAGGAAACGCACTTAAGCTTTTAACACCGTTACCAGTTGAAAAGAGGGAGGAAGAGAACACATAGGAGAGAAAGAGTGAGAGCTGGAGGGGGAGAGAGTTCTGCTGTGGGCGTCAAGTGGGCGTAGCACTTGAAGTAACACGAAAAGCATGCAAAAATCACAAGAGTAGGCAGCATTTAAAGCTGAAGAAGTGAAAGCTCAAGCTCTTAAAGAATGGCCAACAAGTGGCGCCATCATTCACACACACGCACAAATACACACACATACACACACAAACACCACTGTGACTGCGGCCATTAAGCGTCAAGTGGAAAACTTCAACTTAAGATTCAGTTATGCCATGCATTTCATTGAGCAAATAAATCTAGCATAAAAATGCCACACGTAAACAAACACACAAACATAAATCACACAGATTCTTTCTGAGATTGAGTCTATGGGGAGCTGCCAACTTGGTTGCAGGATTTGTGAACTTTAAGATTAACAATTTCCCTTTTTACTTATTATTAGATGTATTAAATGGGGCCGTTTTCGATGAGGATCACGATGAAATGGTCGTTGTGAAGGACATTGAAATGTTTTCCATGTGCGAACACCACTTGGTTCCATTCTACGGCAAAGTATCCATTGGTTATTTGCCATGCAATAAGATTCTAGGTCTCAGCAAACTTGCTCGGTGAGTGCAACGTTAACTGAAGTTATAAGCGAATATAAATTTAACCAATAGCAATTCTTTCTTTTAGCATCGTGGAGATTTTCTCGCGTCGTCTACAAGTCCAGGAGCGTTTGACCAAGCAAATTGCCGTTGCCGTGACACAAGCAGTGCAGCCAGCAGGAGTCGCTGTTGTTGTTGAGGGCGTGTAAGTATAATAATAAAATTAAAAAAAAATAAAAAGTAATTTGCATCGGCCGGGAATCGAACCCGGGCCGCCCGCGTGGCAGGCGAGCATTCTACCACTGAACCACCGATGCTTGTGGCAAACGAGCAGCTATAGCTGGTGTAGTGCTTACCGTAGTTGTTAGAGAATAAGCAAAGCTGAAAATTTCCCTTGCGCTAACTATATTGTTTGACATATTTAAATAATTAAATGAAACTAATTCCCTAATTTTATGTTAATTTCAGACACATGTGCATGGTAATGCGAGGAGTGCAGAAAATCAATAGCAAAACTGTCACCTCAACTATGCTGGGCGTATTTCGCGATGATCCAAAAACTCGCGAGGAGTTCCTAAACCTAGTCAATAGCAAATAAAAACGTTAGTCTTTGACTTGTGTAAAAATTGTTGAAATTTTAGTTTCGTTTAGCAAAATACGCAAAATATAAAAAACGATTACGAAAGCATCGCGATTTTTGGTGTTGGTAGTTTAGCGTTCTTAAGTTTGTTCATTTTTAACGCAATTCAAGGCACATAATAAAGAATATTTTTTTATATATACATACATACAAACGAATGCAATAAGGGAACAACTAATGAGACACAATGCAAACCGTTTAGGGAATTTACAATTAAGATAATAAAATTCGTATAAATAATCTACAAACATATACCATATACAAATATATATATATTTACATAAACATATAAATGTATTTATAAAAATTAGTAAACAAACGAAATCGTTCAAATTGCTTGTTATTATATACAAATTAAAAACGCATATATGTATGTTATTAGCAAAAAAAATTTAAATAAATATTTTAATAATGTCATTATGAATCGAGAACGAAATTAAAATTTAGAAAAATGCTCATCGTTATACAAATGTTGTTTCTCGCACTTAATAAAAATCTGCTTGCTGTGTACAATAAAAATAAATATTTAAACATTGTTAACAGAAATGTGGAGTTTTAATATTTCTTTAAAAAACATACTTAAATTAATCAAATTATATAATACTACAGTATATCATGCTATCAAATAAATAATATTAATTAAAAACGATAAATGTTAAGGTTGCCAAAATTTGTGTTTACCTACGATTAAAATAAGTAGGTCCTGTTTAGAAAAAATAATTCGTCCAGCTGTGACCCCGACGTGAATCGAACACGCAACCTTCTGATCTGGAGTCAGACGCGCTACCGTTGCGCCACGGAGTCCTTGATGCGCGGATAACCAAATGTGTTAGAAATGACAAAAGCAAAACATTTCCTGTATCTGCAAAACAATCCTTTTTGTTGGAACAGCGTCCAATGTACAAATTACAACACGAAATCTTAAATGTAAGTTTGTATATTAAATAATAGAACGGTATAAATATATATTGCAGTAAATTACAAAATAAATCGTATTGCGTCGAGAAATTAAATATGCAATTATTGTTAATTGTTAATGGAATGTTTGTGTATTTGCTTTTGGAATTTGTAAAACGTTGAAAAGAAAAGTTTATTCCTATTTGAAGCAGGTTCATTGTATGAAATTACAACTACTTATTTATTTGATTCGTACAATTAAACTTAATTGGTATATAGAACAAATAGCGGTGATTTTAACTTTGGCGTATATAAAATCAACAAAATGCATACATTTTTGTACAAAAGAAACTAGAAACTAGACAGACGACATGTTAGTGTTGCACATTCTTATTGCTGAAGGAATCTCAACGAAAAATATATATGTATATACTTATTAATTGCAATTAATTTACAAATTGTACGGCATTAAGGCTGCATCTGTGCTGTTATTGTTAACCATCCAAAGGTGTTCCCAAATATACCATTGACACTTCCGTGTTACCATAGACAGCAGATACCGTAGGATAAAGCTTCTTATCTGGCAAACCTTAAAAGAGATATATTCATATAAATATTTATGTTTAATTTAAATATTTAAGTAACATTTTACCTCTAAACGCTACGCCGAGAAACTCGTAGTTCTTCTCAAAGGAAAGAGTATTATCATCGCAGTCGAGTATGACGCGAATGCGTTCACCAACCTGATATTTGGGAGCGTTATTTAAAAGTGGATAGCTGCCCTGCATATCACCATTATGTAAAAGATGGTTTTCGACCAGGTTCCAGCCCCAGCTCTGATCATCGGAGCCCAGCAGCGCCACATAGCCATGACACTGAAGGGCTGCCTCCTTTGTGGATATGCCGATTACGGCTACTGTCCCAAGTGGACCTTCCCAAATGACTTCCCACGCATGACGACCTTGACGAAATCCAATTTTAGCTCTCGCCGCATCCGTACTTTGTGCTACCGGATTGCTACCATAGTATTTATTAGTAACCAATGGATATAAACAAAATTAAATAGATACAAGTATAGATATATCAATATCAACAACTTACCGATGCAAAGTAAATCCATTTGGCTTAATGTAGACATTGCGTGAGCAATCGTTGGGACTCCAGGCATGCAGATACGCCCGCAATTTTGTCTTGTAGGTAGAGACAGATGATAGAAGGTCGGATTTAATCGACTCTTTTGGCAACTTGCGTAAACAATGCCATCGCCAAACATCACTGTTTTCGTCGTTCAGGAAGTGATACCAACTCTTGCATACTTGCGAACATCGACTTAAGTCGTTGAGCTCCAAATATGAGAATATTGACTCCAAGACATTGTAATTACACAGTGGATCGACCATTTTGTTGTTGTAGTCTTATTGTTTAGATTTGCCGAGTTCCCCTGATCGCAGGAGGCAATTCGTTTGGCTGAATGTTTTGGCTTGCTTTTAGTTTGTTATATCGGTGTAAACTTTTCACTTATGGTATATTTAAATACCTGTTTTGTCATTTTATATTATTATTATTGGTTTTTATTAGAGTTGTGTCGTTTCGTTCTGAATAAGTCCAAGTGCGTTCACTTTAGCCATTTTACGGACAAATCTGTCCTGTTTTTAAGAGACAAAAAAGATTTGTGCACTACAAAATCCGGCCTTTTTTTAACTGTCAAATATTGCCAGCACTGACAAATGGGAGAGAAAACTACAAAATTGCCTAAAAAACGCAGAACAAAGGTTGGAACCAGTGAATGTTCATTGCCGGACTTCAATAAAAATCGAGTTTCAAAAGAAAACAATAGGACACATGATGGCGCTAACAAACAAGAGATGGCGTCACCATTTTGAAATCTGGCAGCGCAATCGACCTGTTCCTATCATCGATAAATTTTCAAGTTATCGAAATCTATATGCTACAGTGTTGTAAAGTTTCCCCTTTGCAACAAACACGCGCGAAATTTAAAAATGCTAACGACCTTAATTAATGTTGAAAAAACTATGTGCTAATTTTGTATTTTGCTAAAACGGGTCTTTTAATTAATATAATCATTTAACATGTTAATTCACGCTTTGCATATTTCATTCACATTGTCAAGTCTTACACGAGCCTACGCTTTTACGTCTTTTAATTTATTTATTTAAATAATTGCCACAATTTAAATGATGAATGACTTATAAAAAGAATAAAACTTTCAAATTGTGCTAATTATTATAAATTAACAACTACATTTCTGATGGCCACTAATGAAAGCCATTAAAATTTGTTCATGGCAAATCAATTAAGACCAAATTCGGCAACAGTTTTTAATTCGTAAGATAACATGTAACAAAGTCGTCCGATCTTTATCTTTGAAAATATGTGCAATTTGTTTGCAACGAATGCCGTCTTTGACTTTCATTGTGCAAAATAAATTAATTTCACTTGAAACCTTGCTATTGATGGCAATTTAAAAACAATTGAAAATTATTTAATTCGCCTTCTCTCATTGTCATCAATTGAAGAACTGTACAACGAAAGCATTAAAAAGTAAACTTCAGACTTATTAAGATATATTTTTTGTCGCATTTATTGATCGAATGCCATTTTTGAAGCAACCAGACAAGCGTTAATTTCGGCGAATTCTTAAAAGTTGCCTCTGTCAATTAAACTTTCAATTAACAACTCGACCGGCTTATGAATGAAACCAAAAAAATAATAAAACACATACAAAAATTGTTAAAGTCGAGCAATAATTAATGCGAATTAAATAGAGGCACACATTTTTAGAGCCTATGAAATATTCGGCATGAGTTATTTTTCTTTAAATGTCAATTATTTAAAGTAATTTCGGGCCAACCGTTAATTTAAAATTAGCTTGGGTCTGGCTTAACGGTTGATCGTTGCCATATTTTAGCAGTGTTGCCGATTCAGTCTTTTTTCCGTCAAATCTGGCTTTTTTCAAAAACCACTTCTATTTTTGCGTTTTTGAATCGCCATTTTTGTGAGTTTCGCTCCCGCCGCATTCCCTTTTGTCAATGTTGGTAATGCATTACTGTTAACAAATCGTAAAAGTCGTTTCTGTCTTTGAAAAACAGTAAAAAGTTGACAGCACTGGTGATTAAGTGCAACAGCTGCTCATCTGTTGCGTCTCTTTGGTTATCGCTATCTCTTTCTTTAGCAAATGGAAGAGAGAGACGTGGCGATAACAAATACACTCTGTTTTTTGTTGTTATTCTGCATTCCATTGCATTTGCTTGTGTGTGAATGTGCGTGCTTAAGAGCGCCAAACTAGACCCCAAGAGCAAGAGAGTTAGAGAGTATCAAACGTCAGTCAGCTGGTGTAAAACGGAGAGCGAGAGATAAAATTTATATTAGCGTGTGACGTGCGCTCACAAAAATCAGTACGTTTGCTTCCATCGGCTAAAACACAAGTTTTGTGCGAGTTAAAACAACCATAACAACAGCGACAACAACAAGTTATTTAAGCGGTCAATCCATAAGAACTTCATTTTCAACAACAAAAGCAGCAATAACACGTCGGCGTTTTATTTGTTTATAAAAAAAGTTGAATTATCGCGTAAAGCGACGACGTCGCCGCGGCCCAAAACATATTACATACTCAGTCATTCGTGTTTGCGCTTTTTCGAAGGCTCTCCCAAGTTTTCCTTGCCTTTCTTTTATTACGTGTGCGTGCCAAAATACGTCATCGACGCGCGCAGCAAAAAGTGCGAACGGCAACAACAGCAGCAGCAACAAAAACAACAGTAGCAAACGGCAGCCATTGAAAGCTTCTGAGTGGGCAGCTCACACACACACACACAGTTATATATGTAGCTAGCATAGAGCAGCGAACATAAAGGCCTATTGAATTGAATTCAATTGCAACTACAAACGCAAGCAATCAACATAAATCGAGGAAAATTTCGCTCTGTTTGAAATAATTAATTTGTTATTGTGTCGTGTGCGAACGACATTCACAGTGAAACGCAGCAGCAGCTACAAGAGCAGCAGCAGCCTAGTCAAGCGCGCAACACGTGTGTGCAAGTGAGACGACAGCAGTGTCCGCAGTGAGAAAGAGCTCAGCAGCGGGTGGTGGAAGTGATAAAAAAGAAGAAAGAAAAGAAAAAAATACAAAGAAAGGAAAAACAAAAGAGACCAGGCCAGTAATCAAAATAACAGCAGATAAGAAAACGTGCAAAACAGCTGAGCAGCGCAGCAACACTTACAACAACAACAGCAACAACACGATAGAAAATCAAAAGCCCTTTCTTCAATTGACAGAAGAGAGACAACAACATTAAATTTTAAACGCAGCGCGCGCACATTGTTGTCAATTAGGAAAGCATCCATAACACAACAACGGCAATCAAACTTGATCAACTGAGGCAGCAGCAGCAGTCACAGTCGCAGTCGCAATCTCTCATCGTCCCGTGTCCGTCGTAATCACAAGTTGTATTTTTTTTTATTTGATCGTTGATCATTGTCGTCGGCTCGCGCTCGGTTTGCGTTGAGGCTTGTGTTTAATTCCGAAACAGAAATTGAAACTGTATCTATAGTTTCCCGCTAACGGCGAATATTCTCACAACTCATTGATATTTTAACCTCGTGTCCGTGTTGGTTGCCGCTCGACCAAGGTTCTGGCCACACAAAATGCTCGTCTCTTTGGGCTTTTCGAAGCCTCGCTTCGTCGGATTAAAAGTGCTCCTATAGCGCGAAGTTTTGAAAAACAAACCAAACCAAACAAAAAAAAACAAACCGGCAAAATATCCCAAACGATACAAAGCAATTGGCAACAATAAATAAATATCAAGGATATTATCAATCACGTTTAAAAAAAAATACATATTTTTAAAACCAAGAACAACAACAACAACAACGGTATTTTAAAAAAAGAAATATCAGTAAATCAAAAATCCAAACATTGTGCGAACAACAAACAAACAAATCGTAAGAAAAACGATTCGACTAAACAAACAAATCAAATAATTTTTTCGGGTTGTTAATTTGATTAATCAACTATTATACAAATTTGTGCAATTAGCGCTATAACTCGAAAACCCGTTTTCGAAATCAAAAAGTTAAAGTTTAAGAAAAAGAAAAAAAGAGTCAATCTCTAATAAAAACTTTATGGTAGCCAACTGACCAAATACATTTACATATAACATCACAACACTTGCAAAGATAACACAGATTCAATCTCACACACACTCACACATACTGAAGTGAAGAAGGCTTTTAAAACTTTATCAGTTGTGAGCACAAATACTCATAACCAACGGCTTCTATTAATAACACATATACATTGAAAAGCTTTTTGCTCTCTCTCTCGTCGTCCATGTCCATGTGAGCAGCGATTAAAGTTAAAGCAAAAGCAAAAGCTGTGCGAAAAGCAAAAATCAAATTATTAGCAAGCAATTTTCACGCTCAGCACGGAAAACAGAGTAAATTTGAAACTCGTCTGGAATAGTTGTGTTTTTTGCTGTGTCTCTTCGAAAAAACAAATATATATAACAAAATAATTATTATATATATGATTATTTGCGTATCGAACGTGACAAAGTGTTAAACAAGTGTTGACAAAAAGCTTAGATAAAGATTGTGCAAAATCATATAGAGAACAAATGAATATTTCGTTTGTTAACTATTTGAACTATTGAGAACTTTGCGATTTTGATGAATTACCTGCAATAATGTCAGCCTTCTGACAGTGTCTATATAAAATAAAATCAACAACGACAACGTGCAACTAGAAAAATCATATACTATATACTATACACATAAATATTGTGGAAGTCGTACAAGTGCCAACAAAACTATTTGGTTTCCGCCTAATTAGAATGTCAAATATCTGACAAAGCTCACAAAAAAGAACAGTAAAAAGAACAAGAGAAGTACATGAGAAGGAGCTTTTATAACAGTTATAATTCACACGCAACGGTTTTGAACACAAATCTTGCTAGAATGTTCGCATCAATCTGACAGCGGTTTAAAAGCCCCAAAAAAAAATCCCAGGAAATAATCCAAAAGTTAAGAAATCAACAAAACTAGATCATCTACAAATCAAGTGCTAAAGGAAACGCGTTCCTCTAATCCTACAAAAAAGGGAAGAAGGAACAACGACAACAAGAACAACTAAAGAAAGCTTTTGAAAACTTTCGAAATTTTGTGCATCCCCCAAAGTTATTAAAACTTAACGATAAATGGAGAAATCTGAAATACGACTGCAACGCATGTCAAATGAATATCAATCGCAATCGAGCTATATGTATCTGCGGAACAAAATGCTGTTAAAAATTGAAAATACTCTACTTCGAAGCCATCGTCAGCGTGAGACAACTGGGATCAAGAAGCTATATAATTCGTTTTTTGTGCTCTTTTAATTTGTACCGCGTTTTTTACCTCCTCCCGAAGTAACGCACAACGAATTCCTTATCAATTCAAAAAGTTACAAACAAGATTCAAGTTGTAAACTTAATTAAAAACTATAGATATTATTTGGTTGTTAGTTGTACCCAAAAATCAATAGTGCTGTGCTAAGAAAAAAAACTAAAAAAAACGAACAAAAAAATAAATACAAAAATAAAAAAACCTAAGTGTCATTAAATCTTCTTTGTTGTCATAAACAATTTTTTAAAAATAATTTACAAAATGTTGACCTAAATAAATATATATATAATATACTCTTTAAAAACCCAATTAACTATTTTCTACTTCGAATATACACATATATAAATATATATTAATTAATAAAAACAACATCAACAAAAATTGGATAATCCAATATTTTTTGAGGGGGAAGAAGCTGCGAAAACTTGACAAAATTGCAGGCGAAAGCTCGAAGGATACACCCTAAAAACCCCGTGTTTCTTCTTCAACCGGGTGCGTATTAACGGTAATTGTGGTACAACAACAACAAGTTCAACAATAGAATCAATAATATACAAAAAACAATAAAAACTATATTTGTGTTTGTGTTGTGTTTTCTGTAAGGAAAAAGGACGAATTTTGAAAGTAATTCGTTTTCGTTACCGAATGGCGCTTTCGTTTCTTTCGCAAAGTTCCGGCCTCTTGGATTTACAAAGCATCTTTGATCCACAATATTCATCGAAACAACAACAACAACATCTACCATCACAACAACAACAACAACAACAACAAGAACAACACTCATCACGCACATCAACGAAATTTGATTTAAACATCTTCAACGATTTCGACCAAATGGAATTCAACAACAATTTGAGTCGAAACCATAATCAATATCAGAATAATAACAGTAGCATCAATAATAATAATAATAGTAATAACCACAATACCACCACCAACAACAACAACAACACCATATATACGCACCAGACGAACGGTGAAAATCTTAATCAGGTAATTGAAAGAAACTAGAAAAGTTGAATAGATGGGATGGATTTTATTTGACAATTATTGTTTTACTTTATAAAATAAGAGACGAATTTCGAAAACATTTTCATTAGAGGTATTTTAGATCGTTTTTTCGAAATGCGTACAAAAATAGTTATATTTAATAGTTTCAATTTAATACTTAATATACTTTTCAAAACATATTTTTAGACCCTGTACTTTTAAAAAGTACAAAAGGGTCTATTACGTTTGTGCAAATGTGCGTAACAGGCAGACGGAGGCGTGGCAGACCCCATAAAGTATATGTATTCTTGATCAGCATCAACAGCCGAATCGATATAGCCATGTCCGTCTGTCTGTCCCTTTTTGTGTCACCTAGATCTCAGAGACTATAAGAGCTAGAGACACCAAATTTAGCATGTATATACATCTATATCTTGTATTGTACGAGTTTGTTTTAGATTTTTGCCACGCCCCCCTCCGCCCCCGCAAATTTCATCTAAATCGGATGATAATTGCGGAAGTTATTCAACTAACAATGTTACGGGCAAAATCAGCTGATATCTTCGTAGTGGCGCCATCTATGCCAATTTTTTGAAGTTTAAAGAATCTGTAGTGATCGTTTTGCACTCAAAAAGTACAGGGTCTCCTACTGTAGAGCTTGCTCCACCGTAGCTTAATGCATTTTTAAACACATTTTTATTCTTCTACAAAAAACTGTGTAGAAAGTTTATGAAGCATACATCAGTTTATTTTTTTTTATAATTATTTGATTACATTGAAAATATGTTTTTGTTTTCACGCTTAATTAGAACGAAAATAAAATGAATGTGGTTGTATAGGGACTATATGTATATAGTTATATTAACAATAAATTAGAATGCAATATCATATTAACAAATTGACTGGCACGGAGAGGTAAACAAACAAACAGACAGACTGACAAACAACTTTGTCAAATGCGAATGTTACGTAAATATGTCTATGACTTGACAGACTTAAGATATCCCTTGAGTTGCGACTACTAAATATATATCTAGATGAGCTCTTTTGAATACGCTTATAAATAGCAACAGGCTGTCGGCTTGAATTGCTCTCTCTTTTTCTCTCTCTCCCTCTCTCTCTGATGGGGGCTATCTTGAAGCTTGAACAGGTCGTCCTCTTCTGGTTATTGTTGTTATATATACACTTACTATGCGTTATCTTTCTTTGAAGCCAATAAAATGAAATCAAATATAACAAACGCGACGTAAACAAATATGTCTGTATATATATGTATATATATGTATATATATAAGTAGAGCGAAATGCAATGTGAATCGATTGTGGAATCGTTTGGCTTTCGGATTCGGATTTTCTTAACTCTCACTTAAAAACCGACAATATACACACAACAGAGCCTCCTCCTCTAGATAATCACAATTCTCTCAAATATGTTTACTAGAGCGTGTATTATCAGCAAGGTTTAGGACCCCTATAGCATTTTAGGTAGCATCTGAGTGATAATGAGGCACATTGACTAGACACATTAATTGAATAACGTTTCGATTCGTTTCGAAAATGTTCAGTTTCAGTTTTCGAAAGTTTTCTAGAGACAAAGTCCTAATAGAATTTTTGAGTTCTTGGTAAACCTATCTATATAGTGTATATTCTCTTTTCATTATATATATATGGTTAAATTGATGAACTTTTATTTTAACGCTTTCTTGTAGATCCAAAATCGTCATTTTATTAGCGGCTATCATCACCAGCATATTGGATCGGATTATGAGCAAGTGATTAACTTTGTTGACTCACCACCGAACTCTGAGGAATCTTGGACAGGTAAGAAAGTCATATATATAAGTCTATATATAAGTCTAATATATGCTAATCAATGAGTTTCAATTCCGTTTGTTATGTTATTTGTAGACGCACAGTCCAAGGAATCACCAGGACCCCAGATAATCGACGTTAGGACAATTTACTCCAACAGCAACAGTTCTCGCAAAAGACGAATGGATTGGGACTCATTAGATATCGGTCAAAGTGAAAATTCGCCGACAACACAAACTGGCGATCTACCCAATAAGGCGACACATCTCGACAAAGATAAACACAAGCGTGAAAAGCATTCAGGTAAGAGGAAAATAGAAATCAGCTTATTAAGAATCTCAAAACAAATCCAGCTAAGAATGCTTATTCTATATACAATTTAATACGGCCGTTGAATTTGAAATTCTTATCATTAGAACAATTTCTAGTAATTTGTGTTAAATCAGAAATATATCTTATCTGTCTTTAGATAGTTGGGAAACTTTCAACGTAGTCTAAATAGTTTTTTGAGTGTTATCTTTATGGCAAGTACTTTTAGTTCGAAAAAGTAGTAAAAAAAAGTTATCTTGTTTTCAAAAGTATTTGCAGTATTTTTCAGTGTTTTTCGAACTTTTACATTTTAGTTAGAAATAATACTAACAGTTCAATTGTTTTTAATTTTAAAGCTGTAGTATTTTTATAATCTATCGAATTTCACACGCCAAGATTAGATTAAATAACAATCGTTTAATCTCATAGACTTCTTTCTAAAAGTTCTCGTACTCACCATTGCTTAAAATGATTGTATGTTTAAGTTAACAAAAGAACAAAATAATTATAGAAAAATAAGTTATAAGTTAACAAAAGTTAATAAAATAAATGTAGATAAATTATAAGAACTGTCATCGAGAAACTTAAAGAACAAAATAAGAAAGAATAAAACAACAAATAGATATTTATTTTTAACAAATGCCAAACAAATTGAAATCAGCTCAACTGACAGTGAGACATTTGAACAAGTTGCACAGTTTGACGTTCGCCTTTGAAGCCCCAAAGTGGTGGTCAAGAGAGTCAAGAGTGAAAGAAGAACATACAGTTTGGTATACAAGAAAACAAGAAGAAGAAAATTAACAATAATTTGGAAGTCGGTTTTAGGTATATTTTTCTACATCTGCGCAACGTGCAATTTGGCGCCGCTTTTAATTAGCAGGAGTATATAAATACATACATACATATGTATCTGTATCTGTATTTGAGAGTAGACATCGAGTTTGTTTAATCAGAGTAAAGTCTTGTAAAGCAAATACCACACATTACTCTCTTTATAGAGTAGAGATGCACTTGATTTGTTTTTACTATATGTTGTCTTGATCGTATTTAAAAGTGTTAATTGTTTGATAAAACAACAAAATGTATCTGTTAATTGCATATCCAAGTATGTGTTGCTCATAAAATGAATTTTTATTGAACATTTCGTGAGTGAACATTTAAAATACAAATAAATAGTCGTCATAAGGCTAACAGATGAACCAATATACCCAAATACATTTTCAATCTCAAATCGTTTTACTATATAGAAGAATTAGAAAATAGGGAAGAATAAATTAACCAAAGTTTTTCATCTTCCAGTTGTTGGCAATTGAGAATTTGAAATATGTTATAATATTAAATTATTATAATTTGATATATTCTTCATCGAGTTTGCTAAAAGATATCTAAGGTATCTAAGGTCCAACTTGTTGTATTTTTATACTTTTTGATTAAGCGTCTGAGAGTTAAATTTGAGGCATGTAATTAAGTTAACACGTATGTGCAAGACATGGTGTTAATTAATAGCAGCAGTGTAAGAATAGAAACAAGCTGCGTTTTTTGAACAGTTTATGGCTTTTAAGATCAAATATTTAAACAATAGAAGCTCTGGGAATTTTCCAATGCTCGCCCCTTTCAAAAAACTAAAAAACCAAAAAGAGAAAGATAGAGTGAGAGAATTAAGCCTAGACTTCTTAGTTTAGAGAGTATATCATTTTTTGGGGGCCTGGTTTATTGACTGTACTGACAACTTCTAGAAGCCTGACTCTGTCTCGGATACATACAGACTTTGTGTTGGTAAGTTATTGGGCCAAAATCACGCAAAGGCCAAAACAGAGTGTATTGTCATTGGCCTAATTACAGCCGCAACTTTTGCTGATACAGATACTATATATACATTCTCTCGACTTGACCATATAATTTAAACTCTTGTCAAACTAAACATGTAAAGTAAAGAGAGGGAGAGTGAGAGAGAGAGTGCGAGAGAAAGAGAGAGAGAGCGAGAGAATTCACGGGGCCTATTGCAATGGTCGTGATTATGGCTTATCAACAATATGAAATATGAAATCAACACGACAAATGTGCACAGATAAGACCGTTAAACGTTGTCGACGTTTTGTAGAACCAACAATTAAAGCAATTTCGTTTTTTGACTTACAAACAAACTAAACTGAACACACACAAATTGTTGCAACAAATTGTCTGTCCTATTGTTTTAATTAGTATTTAGTATTTGGTGGAAAAACTTGCAGCAATTAGTCAAAAAAATACAAAGGTAGCGTAAAAAACTATTCAATTAATTTTTATTTTAACAGCAAATGATAATTAGACTCTAAACTTGAGTTATACAAGTGTAATCATTGTAATAATGTTTCTACTGTTTATATAACGCTAACAAATTCAATGGATCCATTCTATTTATCAGTCGAGAGCTGAGCCGAGCCTATATCCCCAATGTTGTATTTGCTCTTGAAATTATATCGATTGACATTTGAGCAATTACTTTAAACAATTTCCTCTTTTTTATTGTTGACAAATTAGCGAGCCGTGTGAACAGTTCAACATTCTACGCGACATTGAAATACTCTGTAATAAGAAAGACTTACTTTTCTTTAATTTAATTGATACATTTTTAATGCAGTATATAATCAGATGAAAAGGTGAAATAATGATCTACTCTGTAATAATTCTGTTACACTTCAAGTTTATCATTCCCAATAACTACAGGGTATAAAACAGTACCTATCGCTTGTAGTTAAACTGTATCTGTCACGAAATATTTAATCATTATTTGCGTCATCAGGCTTGAGATACATATGTCTCAATTAATGGCCATAAATTTAAAATTTTCAACTCAATTTTCGTTGATATATTAATTCATTTATTGTTAGATCTTGGAATTACAAAGAGCTATTACACATAGATCTATCTCTGTTAATTACTCAAACGAAAAACGAAATATGAAATGCTGAGAACTCAACATTTGTCACTCATTCCTTTTAATTAAGCTCCATTTGTTTGTCTGAACAATTTTTTAAAATACACATAATATTGTAACGGTAGAGGGGCGTATTACTAATAGAAAGAAGAAAATAAGAAATAATTTTATTATATTTTAAGCGCTTAGATAAAAGAAAAGCCAATGTTATGTGTGTAATGCCAGAAATATTAAAAGCATAAATTATTAACATAACTTTTTAGGATATTTGCATTCTAATAATTATTAGAATTCAATAGGATAGGAGTCTTAAAGTGTATAATTTATTAGACATATATTTGAATCACCTCTTCACCTGTTTTCTGCATTATCTTGCCTCTAAGTTGTAGTATAATTATCATGCTTATCTAAAGAAAAGTTATTCTGAAAATGTCTTTCTAATTTCTAAAGATTTGTAACTTGTATCTTTTGTATCGTACTCTGGTTTTACAGGTCGCAGCAGCTGGAGCGACGATATAGGCTTCGATCTGAACGCAGAGTTTAATAGCAACTCGTATTTAAACAAGTGAGTGTAAAGATATATATTTGAAAGGAAAACCGACAAAGATATGTAAATTATTATAATGTAATAATTGTTTAAACATTATTAACATCTTTGCAGTGAGAACTTTTTATCGTTCTCCCCGAGCCTGACGGCACTGAAACAGGAGCCGCAAACGGAGCAGCTCAAACCGAATCCAAAGGAAGGCAACAATTCCGCGGCCGTGATCAATATTGCCAAGATTGATAAGTCGCCATTGGGTGACGCCAATCATTCACCACAGCGTGGAGGACATTCACAAGAGCCAGGAGGCGGAGGTCGAGGAGGAAGTGGCAACAAGCATGAGTTGAACTCTGGCAACCACAATTGTGGTTGTGGCTCGCCGCAAGGCTCGCCCGCCTCAACGGATTTTGAACTGAATGGCAATTCCAATGGAAATGTAGCTGACACTGGCAAATCTACAGCTACAGCTACAGGCAACGAGGCCTATGCCCAGGCGAGTAAGTATAACAACCACGTGATGATCATCTTTCTATTGTAGTAATTGTTTAAATTGATAAATTACAGCACGCTCTGGATTGCAGCAGCAGCAGCTGAACGTTGTCGAGGAGGCTAAAATAGAGCCAAGCTCCTCTGGCAGTGCAGCCCATGGAGAGGATCACAAGTAAGAGCACAGAGAATAAAGTAGATATATATACATATATACTTCTTATTAGATTTAAAATAGAGCAAATCTCAGGATGTGTGTCTAAATCCCCTAAACTGTAGTAAAGATATCATCTAACATGTATTTGTATCTGTTGATAACTAAAGCAGTAATGAACTATCTGAAGAGATATAAGATGAAATATTAACATTGAAATTTATTATAATAATCAATATAATAATATAGAGATTGCAGTTAAAAATATAGTTTATCTTAAGTTGAACCTAATCTAAAACTGCATTAAACAACATGCCTAAAATATTCAAGCTTGGACTGTTTATTTATCATCTAGTTTACTAAAGTTTACTCTTTTCTTTATCTACAGATTTCAGTACATTTTGGCAGCGGCCACCTCAATTGCGACCAAGAACAATGAGGAGACTTTGACCTATCTGAATCAGGGTCAAAGCTATGAGATCAAATTGAAGAAAATTGGAGATTTATCTTTCTATCGTGATAAGATTTTGAAGGTGAGTGAAATGTCGTCTGTTGCAAATTGTTTCAAATATAATCTTAATGAAAATATGTATAAATAATAGCTGTCTGTCTTCTGTCGCACTCTCTGCCTCATTCTATCCTTTTCCTTTCCTTGTGTTGAGTTCAAACTAATTTGCAAAAAAAAGAGAAAAAATTTATTTAAATTGACTGAGTTATTGTTATGGTTGTATCTATTAAGACTCGTTGACAGTACAGACATATGATTGCTCTGTTGTTGTTGTTGTTGGCAGAGCAGCGACTGCGACAGAGACAGCGACAGCGACTGAGGGCAGTTATGTGCTTATTGAAATATTAAAGTTATGTGTGTGTGGATGTTAATTGATTTTAATATGCCCCAATTAAACTTAATTTGTACGCAAAACAACTTGAGCCATGCGCAAGACTGTCAACGATCCAACGACAACGACAACAAAAAGTATCTTGAAGTAACCTCAGAATGTATTTTGTACAAGTAGTTTTGTAGATTTTGGTAGAATGAACTTTGTACTGACAACTAGTGGTTTTTTGGTTCTCCTTTCAGAGCGTTATCAAAATCTGTTTCCATGAGCGTCGTTTGCAGTTTATGGAACGGGAGCAGATGCAACAATGGCAAGCATCGCGTCCTGGCGATCGTATCATTGAAGTGGATGTGCCACTTTCCTACGGTTTGTGCCACGTGTCGCAGCCATTGAGTTCGAGTTCATTGAATACTGTTGAGATATTTTGGGATCCATTGAAGGAAGTCGGTGTTTACATCAAGGTCAATTGCATATCAACTGAATTTACACCAAAGAAGCACGGCGGCGAAAAGGGTGTTCCATTTCGACTACAAATTGAAACTTATATTGAAAATACACAGACAACAACAGCAGCAGCAGGAGTATCTGCAGCAGCAGCAGCACACAGTGGCAACAACAGCAGCTCGAGCAGCAGCAGCAGTAGCAACAGCAGCAACAGCAATACAACAACTACCAATAACAACAACGGCAACAACACCATAGCAATCACATCGCCAGGCACTCCCGATAATCGTACAGCGGGCAGCGGCAATGGCAATGGCAGCAGCGGCAACAACTCCGGACTTGCCACACTCAACGGCAAACAGGCGGTGCATGCAGCTGCCTGTCAGATTAAGGTAACTCTCCATAAATTCTAGGCCCAACTAACAATTCAATCATCAATTAACAATCGATCAAACAGGTATTCAAGCTAAAGGGCGCCGATCGCAAGCACAAACAAGATCGCGAAAAGATTCACAAGCGTCCACAGTGCGAACAGGAGAAGTTCCAGCCCAGCTACGAGTGCACCATTATGAATGATATATCATTGGATCTGATAACGCCAACAACCACAACAACTGGCTGCTATAGTCCCGAATAGTAAGTACATTTATTCCATATCGATCGATCGATCAATTGCCTTTAATTAAATACAATTATTTTGTTGTTCTACACGACAATTGCTCAAATTCAAATTATTTTGCTTCACTTCTCTACTTGGTACAGTTATTGAAATTATTTATAAATGGCAAATTTGTAGACTCCTCCTAGCTCTCACCGTTTGTACTATATACAGATATATGTATCTGTATAATACGTTTGTTGCCAGTCACAAGTTTAGGTCAACGAATTTTTATATTTATAGATCTATAAATAATAATTTGTAAAACCTAAATTCTAGACTATTTGCTTTTCCTCTGTGCCCAATACCAGCAAGTTCAAGTGCATTCCCCCAAACCGCACCCCTAAAATTCACACACACACACATACAGTTTTTAAATCATTCCCATTTCCATTTGTTTGCACAAGTATTTGTTTACTTATTTCAAAGAGCACTCGAGCTATGCTAATGGAATTTCCCCAAAATGTTATTGAAATCAAAGCACATCAATTGGACTTATTTATTTTCGATACAAAGTTGATCGATGCGTATAATAAAAAAGAGCGCAAATCTGAAATTAAAATAGACCGGAAACGAGTCTCTATCTCTCATGAGAGTATTGTTTCTCACTGCAGGATCTATTTGCAGGTACTCTTATGAAGCTCTAAGAGAGCTTTCAATTGAGAAAGAGAGCGAGAGTCTTTTGTATTTTGTTGTTTAGTTTCTTTCATGTAATTTGTTGCCTCTCCAACCGGTCTCGCTTATTATTTTCCCTGCTGCTAAATCAATAATAAACAACAAAAGTTTGTAGTTATTTTTAGTACGGCTTTTAACCGGTTTTAATACCTATTATATGTGCTTAAATGGGGTATATTGACTGTACATTTTTATAATTTTCTTATGTGGTTGGATTTTCTTTGCTATATGTGTTGGCTCAGATTAAATGGGGCATATTGGGTTTACTTCAAGTTTCTGCATTTCATAGTAGGTGTATGAAGCATATAAATTTCTAGAGGCAATACATCGAGGACAATTTCTAAATACTTTAAAATATATAATTATACAAACTAAATTCTTTTAAATGTATATATTTTTTTAAAATCAAGTTATAAAATGAATATAATAATTTCATAAATTACATTAAAATCCATTTTTGCTATGTCCGAATAAGGTTTCAAATAACTATCCGAATAATAAACTGACGTAAAATGTATAGAAACTATATCAAATTCAAAGATATCTATTAAATAAAGCTTCTATGCATATATTTTTGTTCTTATTAACATATTTTTTAAATAAATTAATATATTTTTGTTCTTTTTAACATATTTTTGATTTAAATTAAGGGGCATCTGTTAGTCAATCATTGCAAAAGTTGAAGCTTTCTACTTGAGAAATTCTTTTGCTAAGCAATTAACAATGTTAAAAAGTTCATAGCATTGCATTTTGTTCATAAGTACATAAATATAGTTTCTTTTTCCATCAAATATGAAGCAATATATATGTGTGTAATATAAAGTATACTATATACGATTGCTTATTGAATTGTACAGCCTTCCAAGAATTTTGTAGCGTCTGCAAATGTTGGAAGTACTCAAGGTTGGATAACAATAATAATGACTGACGGCTGACTGAACAGATTTATGTATATAGTATAAAATTTAATCAACCACAACATTGGCTAACAGATATCAGGTTGTTGTTGTTGCCACAAAACCCAAGTGTAAACTATAAACTAAGCTGAGTTGAGAGAGAGAGAGAGAGAGTAGATAGCGACAGAAAGAGAGCAGAGTATAATGAGAGACATGACTGCATGTGTGTGTGTGTGTGTATATGTGTGTGTATCTGTTGGATTGATTTTCTTGGCCTTTGAGAGCATTTGTGAACATGCGCTTGTATGTGAAGGATCACGCCTGTCGTTGCCTCAACAATCATTATCGCACAACATTACAAAGAATTTGTAAATAAAAAACTTGACAAATTTTGAGCTGATTACAATTTACTAATACTCTACTTATTTTCTCTTGTTGCAGTATGAAATTGTGGCCTAATTCGCCGGTGCATATACCAAAATATGATGGAATGCTGCCATTTACAGCCAACGCATCACCGGCGACCAGTCCAATTGCCATCAATTCAGTGACATCAACGAATTCACCAACATTGAAACTAATGGATGCCACAAATATGGTATCGCCGCAGCATGTGCCAGCGGATATGGATGATTATGTATGTACTTAGGCACAGTGTACAGTGTACACTGTACACAGCACAAGTGCTCTTTATTCGTACAATATATACATATATCAAATCTCTAATTGAATTTTTGCCTTCTTTTGTATTAGAATCAAAACATAATGCCGGAATCAACGCCCGCACAAGTGACACAATGGCTGACCAACCATCGTCTGACGGCCTACCTCACTACATTTGCCCACTTCTCCGGAGCTGATATTATGCGGTGAGTGTGCCTTTTACACTCTTCTCTAGCCGAAAGCTCATTCCTTCTCTCTCTCTCACTCTAATTTTAGCATGTCGAAGGAGGATCTCATTCAAATTTGTGGTCTTGCTGATGGCATACGCATGTATAATATTTTGCGCGCCAAGTAAGTTTCATTAATCAAAAATGACAGTAGCTGAAAAAAACAGATTTTAAATTCGATTAAGTCTACAAGAGCTGCAAGCTGTGTAGGCTTAAGTCTGTCTAAGAAGTTAAGAGTTACCCAATCTTGCTGGAGCATTAGTAATGAATGTTTTTGAACTGCTTAAAATATAAAACTAGAGCTACCAAAATGTACTTTCAGCTATTGTCATTTGGTTTAATTTTACTGTAGAAATCTCTCTAATGTTTATGAAATATTTATAGAACAATTGCACCTCGTCTGACGCTCTATGCCAGCATGGATGGTTGTAGCTTCAACGCCATCTATTTGCTCTCCAATACGGCCAAGGAATTGCAACAGAAACTCTACAAGCTGCCTGGATTTTACGAGTTTATGGCCAAGGGTGGATCAGCTGGCGCTTTGGAGAATGGTGTCGGTGTTGCTGCTGCACTCTACAACAGCAATTGGGGCATGCATTCAAAGTACTCGGGCAGCGGCTCGAACATATACAATGAGGTCAACAAGAGTTGTGTCTACATTTCGGGCCCATCGGGCGTTCATGTTAGCGTTACCGATGAGGTGCTCAACAATGAGATCAAGGATGGCAGTCTCTATGCTCTGGATGTGCAGGGCGGCAAAGTTGTTTTGAAATTGATCAATAAGCAAGATAACTGAAGAATTGAATGTTATAGGCCGAAGCATCTTCTAGTTGTAGAATTGGTTTTCGTTTAAAGATAGTGAGAAACATTTATGAAAAGTATAGTTTATAGCATTTATCACTAAACTAACTATCCAATTTAACGAATAACACACACATGTATTACCATTAACAAAACACACATCAGATATACATACATATTTCTCTATGTAAGTTTCAATTTGTATGAGATTTCGCGCAGCAATTTTGAACAAGTAATAACAGAAGATCCCCACATTATTATTTGAATTGAATTGAATTTTTTTTTAGTTTCTCCCCCAATTTGATTATGTAGTTTCGAAAATCTATTTTCATTTACCATCCCCGTTTCATTTTCATTTCTTTGCATAGCATTTTGTTTCTTTGTTTTATCTAATGCATGTTTTTTATGTTTAAGATTTCATTTATTTTATTTTTAAACTCCAAACACCTACGTATATAACATTTATATATTTGTTTAATATATATATATTACCACATAAATATAGCAATGAAACAGTTGCAAATAATTTGAAGTAGAAAAATCCAAACAAAAAGCAAAAAATCAAAAAAAAATTACAAAAAAAAATATATAAATATTTAGCATATGCACATTACAAAAAGAAAGCAACAATTTATATTTACCACATTCAAAGTACAGTACCACGATATGTCGAACATTGAACAACTAATGTCGGATGAGAGTTCAGCTAACAACCAAACACAATCTATTGTTTTTACTTATCCAGCTAATCTGTTGTATGTGATAGAAGCAATAAAGTGTTATCCAAGAGTGGACTGTCAAAAAAATCATTAAAAAGCGTTTATTTTTTGCATTTTTCAATCAGTTAATACAAGTGGAATAACTTGTACTTTATTGGGGATATTTTAAAATTTTCAAACATTTCAGGCATAAAATTATAATCCCACTAAACGAAACTCTCAAAATAGGGTTGCCAGCTCTTTACAAATGTCTGAAAAGTTCAAGTTAAAAAGTTAGTAGAGTTGTGCTCAAATGTTTGTCAGATAAGTGAGATTAACAAAGGGGAATCCCCTTCCGAGTTCCAAATTGTAACAATTTAATTCTTTGGCTGAAAAAATATCAAAATTATAAATATGAAGTGTATTAGCCTTATTGTGATCCTGCTGAAATGCTCCATGTTAGGTAAACTGGATGCATCTACTTCTTCCTGTTAATTTCATTGGTAAAACATTTCTTTAGCTCCCGGTTTATGTGATTGTCGAATTTCTCAATCAATGGTAGAGGGCACAAATCGTATATTTACCTATCGTGATGGCAGTGGATATCTTCAGCTGTATCGTATAGAGACTGTGCCCAGTGGACTGACGCTTCACATGCTGTGTAACGCTGGAGATGTGGTCGAAACGCAATGCCAGGATAATGGGGTTTTTTCGGTGGCTTTGCCCATGAGATGTTCGAATCCGATGGTGCCAAGGGCTTATAGGATTAGTGACAATCAATGTTCCGAGCAAATGTATGTAATCGGCTATGAAGTTGAGGGACGACAGTTGGAGCTTTTTCGATCATGCTATGATTCAAAAATTGGACGAGTTTTGTATGCTCAAAGCGATGTATACTTTAAAACTTTTTGTAAGGATTACTAACTAATCACATAACGCTTAAATATTAAATATTTTCTACAGTTCCAAGACGTCCGTTTGTGGATTTCACAACCGATGAGGTTGTGACACCAGCGGAGGCAGCTTCCTATATGAAAGGAAATATTCATTCTGCCTTCCGTTGTGTTTTTGGCGATGAACAAACCTATGTGCCAAATTCGTATGCGTTGATTATCAATCGTGGACATTTGGTGGCCTCAGCGGACTTTTTATTTGTCGATCAAATGACGAGCACATTTCGATATCTCAATATTGTGCCACAGTTTAAATCAATCAATGATGGCAATTGGGAGAAAATTGAACGCTGGATACGCAGTCAAGTTCCTAGGGAAGTTCCATTTCGGATTAAAACAGGAGGAATCGATGTGCTCACACTTCTGGATGCCAAGGGCACCTACCGGGAAGCCTATTTATCTGACTCCAAGTTGCCAGTACCTCTATGGACCTACAAGATTGTCAGGGATTCGAATGGGAAGGGAATCTATGTTTTTCTCGCCTTTAACTGCAACTTTGTGGACCAGAGACCTAGTGTCATTTCCATTTGCCAAACTGTGCAATGTCCTATTAACTTGCCAAATAATCCCAACGATGGTTTCATATATTGCTGTGATCCAGCTAGGTTTCCATATTGAAAGAAATCCCAAATAAATTTACCTCTTGGATATTAGAAAATGAATTTATTTTGTTAATTAACTACTAACTTTTAAAGTTGCATAATCTTTTGTTGGTTAAACATTTCTAAGTCTTCTACGAAATGGTTGAAATTTAAAGCAAAATTGTGTGTTATGCAGTTAAATTGTCGCTTAAATAATTTAGTATTTTTATGTAACGTTCCCAAGCTTATTAGACAACTGCCAGCGATTAGTTTAAGTTGCATACACTACGCAAAATAGTCTACCAAATTAATAATATTTGAAATTTTTGCATTTTCAATTTAGAAGAAAGACTAACATTTTAAAAACAACTTATAATCTTTCTTATTTACCTAATAGCTATTTCCTCCTTTAGTTTACATTGAATTAGTGTTAATATATTTATTTCAATGTCCTTCCTAATTAGTTGAAATTTAGGTTCAATTAAAATGCTTAACGAGCTTTTAATTGTTTACGCAATGCGCTTTAAAAGCCCTTGTGCATCTCAAGACTAGCAATAGTCGCAAACCGAGTCCTTTTCGTAATGCAGTTGAATTTTCATAGAGCTGTAGAGGTCTTTTATATAGGACAGAAGCGTATACTTAATTTTTACTCGATATGGCCGCAGGATGTTAAATGGAAACGTCTTTTACATGGAATACATTTCTGGCATGTCTTTATTTTCTGGATATTGATCTTTGATGTGATTTTAATGTTGCATATTGGCATTAATATAAAATACATGAGTGAGGTGGTTAAAGGTTTCTTTGTGCTATCCACATGCATTGCCTACACTCTAAAGGTATCTTATCATGGAGGATTATCCTCTAAGGATTACATCTTAACTTTGACTTATATTCCAGGTGTTTTCCTTTAAGATTAACAATGTGGCATTATTGCAACTCTTTAATAATCTTCATGACGCACACTTTCGTCCGGAGAATGGTGAGGAGCAGCACCTTTTTGTGTCAGCCCGTGAACTAAGTCGTATTATCTTCAAATATTATGGAATTACATCAGTTACAGCCTTGACAATGATGCTTATAACGCAGTATGCCATTGATAACACCCAATTGCCATTGGCAACTTACGATCCATTCAGTGGAGATCGTGGTACATTTGGTTACTTTTTCATGTACTGGTATCAATGTGTTGCACTTTCGTTAGCCTGCTTTATGAATATATCCTTCGATTCGCTTTGCTGTTCCATGTTCATCTTTGTGAAATGTCAATTGGATATTTTGGCATTGCGTCTTCAAAGATTGGGCCACAATTCCGATGCCTCTGATAAGACACAACTTCAACTGAAGAATTGCATAGAATACTATATGAAAATTGTGGAACTTTCGGCCAATATCGAGACTCTGGTTTATAAGCCTATATCTTCACAGATATTCTGCTCGATTCTAGTTTTGACAGCCAACTTCTATGCCATGTCTCTGGTGAGCTTAAAGTCGGTTCTAAATTCCCATTTATCTAAGATATATCTCTCTTTATAGTTATCTGATGAAAAACTTGTTTTTCTCAAGTTCTTTATTTACCAGAACTGTATGCTCATGCAGGTATTCATATTGTGCTCATTTGCCGGGTAAGTTTCTCTAATATTTAAATATTTAGATAAAAAAATTTAGAAAACTTGTGTTTGTTTTATAGTGAAATTGCGCAGCGTAGCTCGGAGCTGTCACATGAGCTATACAAGAGCAACTGGGTGTCCTGGCAGCGTGGCAATCGACGTACCATGTTGATGTTCATGCAACGTCTGGATGTGCCTATACGTATAAGAACCTTAAATGCTAGTCATGCTTTTGACTTGGCGCTGTTCAGTTCGGTAAGTTGGATGAATTTTTTCACTGTAGAATAAATTTGCCATAATGAGCGACTCATTAGAGCTCATTATCCTGCTTTGTCCTTGCTGAAGTCGAGCCTATAAAAGCCACTCTAACCCGGGGTTTATATTAGCAGTTAAAAATGAAAGTTGTGTTTGTCAAGATGAATCAGGAGGAGCACAACAAGCTCACCGAGAGTTTTTACAAGTATCAAGTGTTGTATTTTAAGGTTTTGGGCTTGTGGCAATTAAATCCTTATGCATCACAACGACAACGTCAATTGCATCAATTGAGATTTTTGCTTTTCTTCGGAATAGTGGCAACTATGCTACTCCTTTTTGCTATTCGTGTGTTGACTAACATTGATCAGTTACGTGTGATACTTCAGGTATTCTACATGTTTGCCACCGAAGTGTCCTGTATGGTCAAGTTGCTCAACATAAGACTTTGACGGCAGGAGCATGAAAATCTTCGCAACTTGATGCATTCCACGGTATTTCAAACCAGAGATTCACGGGAATTCGTTGTTTTTCAAAAAGTTGCCAAGATTGCAATGAATATGCGTAATTCCTATGCAATCATGTCAATTGTTGCAGCTATGTTGGTCTTGCTTACGGAATGGTTTGTGAATAAGGGCAGCTTGCCAATGTCCATGTATGAACCATGTGACCTGGCCACGCCCAGCTGCTACTATGGTCTTTATTTGTATCAAGTGTTGTGTGTACTGCCCACCTGTTGGCTGAACATTGCATTCGATTCGATGTCTCCGGCATTGATGAACTTCGTCCAGGCACAATTAATTAAGCTATCAATGCGGCTGGAATCTTTGGGAGCTGCTCTGACGCCTGTGGATAACGAGCGGATTGCAGTGGAATTACGCGAATGTTGCATCTATTATAGACGCATCACCAAACTCAGAGATTCAGTGGATGGTTTTATTAAAACACCCGTGTCGGTGCAGTTGTTGTGCTCTATTTTCGTGCTTGTTTCCAATTTCTATGCAATGTCCACAAACTCGGGAGAAACTTTTTTTATAATCAAGATGGCAGCGTATCAGTTCTGCATGCTGTTACAAATTTTCATAGTATGTAATGCCGCCAACGAGATGACGGATCAGAGTTCCCTTTTGGGCCATTCCCTGTACAAATCGGATTGGATCACTTGGAACAAGAAAAATCGGAGAATGTGTCTGCTAATGATGCTGCGTTTCAATGAACCCCTGTATGTGCGCTCATTAAATCACACCCAGAGTTTTAGTTTACCCACTTTTGCATCTGTATGAAACAAGTTAATTTAAATTAATAACGGAATTAATGCATATTCTCTCTTACAGATTGTGAACTGCTCGTATAGCTATTTTGCCTTGCTGAAGAGAGTCAACAGTTAAATGGCGCCAAATTTACTATGAAGTTAAAAACGCACGCGTTGGCAGCACCGCTTATCGATTAACGATATATGTCTATCGTTAACTTTTAGTATTTTTTTAGAACATTATGTTGAATTGTCAATAAATGCACTAATAAATGCCACACAATATGTTTCTACCAGTGCATCACATTAAATTACTTATTACAAATAAATAATATATCGCCCAAAAATATCAAACGAATTAATCGACATTAATGTTATCGCCAGATGAAAGTATCGTGCATAAATATATCTTCATAAAAATACCTATCGATTTATTTTATCAACAATCCCAGGCTTGTGCGTCCGTGCTATGTTGTCGGAAAATTCGAAAACAAATAAAGAAACTTCGCCTTGCTGCGTGCATTGCAAAGTGCACAATTCAAAACAGCCATTCCAGGAGATATTCGATGAAGTGGGCATTGAAATCGAGCTGCCTCAATTGCTGGCCAAGTATTTTCAGATAAATATAAAACCTGACCCACAGAAACAGCAGCTACTTTGTCAAGAGTGTGTCAAAACGTTAATTCGTTTCTTTGACATTGATGAACTGCAACGGGAACAGGATGCGGCAAATGCTGCTAAGCAGAAATCGAAACCGCAGGACAAAACTGAAGCGACACCTGCGAGTGTCGCTCCAAAAATTGAAACAAGGTCATCTAAAAAACAGACACCGCCAGCGAACCAAGCTAAAAGTGAACCTAAAAAATGTACTGCTACCATAAAGTTGCCCACAAAACCACCACCACCGGAGCCAGTTTCCATACGCATCACCAGAGGAAAATCTATGGCTGTGGCCTCCAAAAGTGCCCAGATCAAAGCCGAACCAAAAACAATTGAAAAACCAAAAGGAAAACCTCGTAGATCCAAGGAAACTCGATCTGGGGAACAGGAGCAGATAAGTGATCTCTTACGGGATATTTTGGATGACGAGAAGGCGACACCCGACGACAAATTCGCCGAAGCAGCTGCAACTGTGCGTCAGTTGGAGGAAACTCAAGTTGCTGTGGAGGAAAAACAATTGCAGGAAGATGAAGATGAAAAACAACAGGAAAATCCTGATGAACTGGAGTATCTGCTCGAGCATGAAGGCAAGTTGTTTGACTTCCTGGTAACTACTTACTAAAATGACATTAATTTCTTCCACTTGCAGAAGGTTCCTCTGACATGGATGTGCGTCACTTTAAAGTGGAGAAAACTACATCAATTGACACCTCACAAACGCAAAGCGAGGATGAATCCCTCAAAGTGGAGCCATTTAACTTTGTATTGATTAAGGAATGTGCGTAAAGTAGAAACAACTATTTATAATCTGTAATATTCATCGGTAATATCTTGCAGCTGATGACATTGATGATCTGTATGAATATTTGGCCACTGTGGTGAAGACTTGCTTTGAGACCTTGACCTTTGATTGGGCCACCGTGTGTTGTCACTGCTCGTTGAAGTGCAGCAAATTTGAGACGCTGTTGTGGCACATGCAAAAGTGCCACAAGCTACCAGAGGAACGCTACAAGTGCCCGATTGAGGAGTGCAACGCGGAGTTGACCAATCGCAAAGCCTTGGCCATGCATCTGGTCGTGTTGCATGCCCCTGTGGCAGAGTAAGTTTACACTCTAACTATTGAATGAATCATATTTCATTTATTCATTTCCTTTAGCATTCCCATTTATGGCTGTTGCCCCGAGTGCAACATGACCTTTTCGAATATCTTGCAATACAATAAACACTCCTGTGCCCGGGTCATCAAAAAGCGTCGTGGCATCCGCTTGTATTGCGAAATGTGCGGCTTGGAGTTCCCCTCCTGGAAGCGGTAAGTTCAATCTCTAATATCCTTTTACACTTACTATGCTAATGGTTAATTCAATTGCAGCTTCAACTTTCACAATCAGTTCCACTTGGAGAGGCACAGACCTCGTGCTTGCTTTGTGTGCAACTATGCCGACAACAACATAGATGAACTTTTCCAGCATTTGCATTATTCACACGAACCCGAAGGCACACACTTTTGTGATATGTAAGTGTATGTAGCTTCTTAACTCGTAACTTTAATCCTTAAATTTATTTTCTTTCGGCAGCTGTGATCGCAATTTCCGTGATGCTGCTGTGTTTGCAGAGCATAATAAATCTCATACGAATGTTACCAATGCCACATATAGCTGCAACCATTGTCATGCCGTCTTTGAGACACGTGGACGTCTCAATGGTCACATAGTGGGTGAAATTGTTTTCCTCTTTGAAATTGGAGTTATCTAATTGTCTTTCAATTTTTGCAGCGCGCCTCTCATGGATCCGTCATAAGCTGTGAGCTGTGCAATAAGGAGTTTGCCACAGAGGCCACATACAACATCCACGTTAAGAAGCATCTGATCATTGAACTTGAGGTGCATGTGTGCAGCAATTGCGGACAACTCAGCGATAATCCTGATAAGATGGTGGTAAGGAGCTGCTCAATTATTCCTACTTCTTGTTTTGTATTCCAAAATGCTCAACTGCTTTACTTGCAGACTCACGTCGAGAATGCTACCTCGGATTGCTTTGGCGTTGAAGTCTATGTGGAACATCTTCGAGATGCCTATGTTTGTGAATATTGTTCGGCTTACTTTAAGCAGAAAACTGATTTGCGGGCTCATCGGGATTCGGGTGTACATAAGGATGGCAACTTTTGGTGTCAGCCGTGTGACAAGGGATTTAATGATATGAAACTATATCGTCATCATATGCGCAATTATCAACAACAACGTTCGGATGTTGATCATCGCAAACTAGAGATTTGTCTGTACTTTATGTGCGACTATGAGGTAAGTTGAAGATCTTAATCTCTATCATCCTGAACTTATGTTGTGTGTTTGCAGGATTGTTTCGAGTCGTACATCAATTGGAATTCTTTGTACACACACAAGCGACGCACTCACGATGCGGTCGACAAGCTGGAATCAAAGTCAAAGGTCAACGAATGGATTTGCCAGTTCTGTCAGAAGGTGTGTCGCTCCAAAATGTCGCTATCGGTCCATGTGGCACGCAGTCACAACAACAGTAAGCAGTTGGATAAATACATAAAAGAATTTCCTTTAAGATAGTTTTCCATCTTCTTCTAGATAATGTTGTTTGCAAGCTCTGCAAGGCATCGTATAAGGATGAGGAGGCGTTGAAGAAGCATCACGCCTATTGGCATGAGCCCATGGAGTGTGCACTGTGCCTGAAAATAGTCAAGAATCGTCGCAACTTTGACACACATATGAATGTGGTTCATTCGAATAACAAACGTTATACCTGCAGTGTCTGCGAGAAGGGATTCTTTTACAAAAGCGAAATGGAGGCACACAAGCGGGTAAGTAAATTTATAATATATATATATTAGCATAATCTATATCTATTAACTTAATCATTTGCAGTTGCATTCACAATTGTTTAGCTGTGATCAATGCAGCTTTACCACAAGGAAAAAATCTTCACTGTCGGTTCATGTTCTTGGCCAGCATTTGAAGAGTTACGGCTTTGAGTGTAAGAGCTGCAATAGGAAATTTGGGCGTCCTCAGGGCTTAAAGAATCATATGCTGCGTGTTCATGGATCCAAGAATACGTGTCGTGATTTCTTTGAAGGCGGTTGCAGCAAATCTTTTGCCACAATCGCCCAACTAAACGTGCATGTGCGTAAAGCACATAATGGCAGTCTCTTTCAAACCGATGTTGACGAAGACGAACAGGAGAACCAGGAGGAGGAGGAGCAGGAACAGGAACAGGAACAGCAGGTTCAGGATCATAAACCAGCACAGGAACAAAAACCGAAGCTTGAGGTTCCAACAGCAGCATCCACATCGAAAAAACGTTGCATTCGCATCAGTGATGATACACAGATCGAGATTATTAATGCCGAGCCCGAAGAGGATAATAAGAGTACAGCGGACTCGGAGTTCCAAAAAACCAAATGCAAACCGCCAAACCCAAAAAGAAGAAGAAAACAACAGATTTAAAGAAAATAACTCTGTTTGATTTTTGCTAAAGCAGTTAATTTAGTTTTTTATTTTCATTATTGATTTCGTATTGAATTAAGTAGTTGCTACCCATAAATTGAACACAAAACATGTCAGTAAATGGACATACATGCTTCTATCTCATGTTATGTACTTCATTTTAATTTTTATTTCAATTTTGATTTAAATTTAACTATTAAATTAGTTCATTTCATTCCTAGGCTTTTATCGTCACTTTAAATCACTTTTACTGCTCTCACCATGTTCTCTTATCGCTTAAGCATATTTATTTTATATCTCAACTGTCTCGAATTGCAACTCAGTAACGTAAACTTTGTTTCCCTTTTTTTCACTTTTAATATTAATTGTTCTTATTAACTTTTAACATTGATTTATACTGAAGTAGTTTATATTTGTGGTCACATTATGTACTTTTCTTTTTTATTAATTCTATTTTAATGTACAATTTTAGTTTCGTTGAGTTGCATCAAGAGACAAGTTGGTTCTATAGTCATAGTTCTTTATCGTTGTGTTTATAACTTTAACAAACGTTGGGTATATCGACTACGGTATACCCTACAAATTTGAGCTTAGTTTCAATATCTTTTATGCTTAAGCGAACCTTCCCAAAATATCTAAAAAAAACAAGGAATTCGATTTGTTGTAAGCAATTGAAATATGTGTTTGCTAGCTTAAGCTGGTTACAGGATATCTGCAAGTCTTGCTATATTCAATATGTACATATTACACTAGTATTTACGGCAGCAATTTTGATTTGATTTGATTTATTTAAGCAGTTTGCAGTTTGGTCATTAAAACGTTCGATGAAAGTCAATTGTAATAAAATGTATACGAATGTATGAATATTTTATGATACTCTATAACTTGGTACAGCAGAGAGTACACTCGACTATAGTGCACACTCATCTTACAGATATTATTATGATTATTATTATTTTAATTATTATTACATATCGTCTAACTTCAATTGCATTTAAACTAACCAGAGTCTGGCGGAAGCAAATTTGATTTATTAAGCGTTGTTGTTTGGTCATTTAAACTTTGAAGATTAAGTGCGGAGCTTACCTGAAAGTAAATGCAGTTAGTTATTATATATTTTGATTCGGAATAGGACAATTGAAACTTGTACTTACTGGGCTAATTGGTGTTATAACAATGGCGGTGCGCGTGGCGCAATGTAGGAGAGCCGTGTCCTCAGTGGACTCATCACAGTCACCATCTGGATCGACATCCATGATATCGGCGCCAATATCGCTATCAATTTCCCATGACGGAAAATGCTCCATCTCGCCCTCACAGTTCAGATCCTCCTCCTCGAAATCCTCATACTCATCAATGAGTATAACTGCAGCGACAAAGTTCATAATTATTTTCACTTAACTTACTAACTTTCACTGTATGCGAATTTTTAATGAAATAAATAACATAAAATTGGTTGCAAATTTTCTGATAATAATGTTGTGCTTTATTTGGGATAACAAATGAATCTTTGGTGGTGGCAAGTGGTAAGTGGTAAAGTGGCAAGTGGCAAGTAATCATGTGACATGGAGGATTGTTCTAAGTTCAGGCACGGCCTGGCTTACTTGAACTATCTGGCGGCGTTGGCTTGGCACTGGAATCCAAGGATTGTGCGCCCTCATCTGGCATATTGATGCGTTGCTCGTGTTTGCTATATGGCTCCGATGTGGATCTATGCAGGCTATAGATAACATCAGCTTAGCATTCATTTTATTATGAATACATATGTATATATTTGAAAAACTTACCTTAAAGTAACGCGTTTTTTAGTTCTATTCTCTAAATCAGTCATAAATACATCATTGTGCTGTTGCTTCTCAGGCGGTAGCTGATATGAGTTAAGCACGGAAGACTAGAAAAAAAATTGAGAAAGATATATTCCATTAGTTGAGAAACTGTTTAAAATAATTTAGGTGCTTCAAGTTAATAAAATGTGGATGTAGAATTAAATTAGTGTTACGTTTGAATAAAGTTATGAGGGTTTAAATTTGCTTAAAATACACATAACGAACACTTTTGAATTGAATAAATTGAAATTTGAATTGAAATTTTGAGTTTAAACCAAGACTAAAAAAACATTGTTCTTCGAAATCATTTAAGTATAGACAAGTTACGAGAGTTTAAAGTTAGACTTGTAAAGTTTTCAGTCTTCAAACTTGCATAACTTTGCCAAACCTTAAACTACTCTCATGCGGAATGTAATTTTAAGAATAGTTTGATTTTTAAATTGATTCTACATTTAAAGATAGTTAGTTATATTAGTAATAGTCGAATATTACCTTAGTATTGGTCGCTGTATGCTGTGTATGCGGCATTGGTGTTTGTGTGGCAATTGCATCCGTTGTTATTGTTGCCGTCTGTGTTGAGGTCAACGCCGTGTCATTGCTGTCCAGGCGATCCACAGATGATCCTGCCGAGGATGCGACTGTCGTCACCAGCTCGGGATGTACGCTAAGCGTTGCGGTCCGTTTCCACACATCGATCATATGTTGATTGTGTGTGTGATGGATATTGTGACTGTGACTAGGGCTAATGGAATGTATTTTAGGTTTCGGATTTGCGGGCAATGGAAGCGCTAAGAATCTATCACGATCCTCCATATAGGCTTTAATGAGAATATCCAATTTCTCCTCAATATCAACCACCTGCAAAGTATACCAAACTATTAATACCATCATCAAACGGAGGGATGCATTTAACCGTTGGGTATTACTCACCTGCCGCTCGACTTTAACGACCCGGGAGGCCAAGCTGATCTTTGATGCATACACATCCTTAGCCTTTGAGCCTTGTTTGCCAAGTATTTGATCCAGACTGTGAGTGGCAGATATGAAAGAAAGTTAATGAAATATCACTCTTAATGGATGTGAAAAATTAAAAGACATCCTTATTTTTATATTAATAGAAAACGCAGTTTTATTTATCTATTTTATTTTAAATTTAAAGAGTGAGAATAATCCTTAAGGAAAGCTTTTATGAACTTTTTATATCAATTTTCTCTAGTTTAAACTTAAACCTTTTGTATGTGTATACTGAGAATAATGAAAGCACTACAAGTATTGCTCTTAGTGCACTTTGTGTAAATATTAAGTATACGCACCGCAAGTGCAGCATTTTGACGCGTCCCAGCAGATCAACGTGACCTGTAAGCATATGAGGGAAAATTACACACATATAAATAATAGAAATTTCATAAAAAATAAGTGTGAGATATGAAATGAAATGAACGAACCCGCTGCATACTGTTCCATGACATCCTTGACGTCGTAGGGCTTTAAAGCCTCCTTAAACTTGCGACGTGCCACAAAGTACTTGAGCTGCAAGTGAAATGAGTGCATGTAAGTTGGGTATATATATATATAGGTAGCAGAAAAGTATTGAGAATTACCTTGCGTATAAAGCGTATGGCGATCTTATGACGATTTGTCAGCTGCGTGCAACGCGGCTCCTCATCCTCATCTGCGGGCAATTTGTGAATCAGAGAGATTGACTTGTGCGTTAGGGTTTGTTTGCTTGCTTCGCGCGGTTGTTATTATATTTTTTTATATTATTTTTTAGGAGTACATTAATGCAAGTCAAGCCAAGTCCAAAACAAATCCAACAACACACAATTAACACATACATAGTAGCGTTATACACACACACAGACAAGTATAAATATACGAGTATGTATATAAAATATGGAACGTACAATAAGATAAATATTACAAATATATTAGGTTAGTCAAATGCAGTTACAATTACAATTACAAATATGTATAGTATGTATATTAATCAAATTAATCACACAATTTGATATCAATGAGATTGTGGACAAAAGGGACATTGAGTTAATTATTATTGATTAGTTGGTTTGATTAGTTAGTTAATTCATTTTAGAGTTTAGATTAGTTAGTTAGTTTGAGCATAGTTAAAGCAAGCGTTGTGTGTGTGAGAATGTAGCGTTAGGTGAGCCATTGATGCTGATTGAAAATGGGAGTCACTTAGTTGCTCCCTTAAGATGCATTTTAAGTTAAGTTTTGAGTTTAGTTAGTATAGATAGAGCTAATACAGCGACTACAGCAAAATGCAAAACTTTACTAAGTTCTACAATCTATATATATACTTTATTTACATATAGACAGTGTCCATTAAAATTTGTCACCGGGCTAGAAAGCTTTTTCACAGATATACAGCTTTTCAAATTTACAGTTTCAGTTGAATAGCTACCTGTGAAGCTCAATGTGAGCTTCGAGACATCAAATCAAAACAAAAAGCTTTCTCGCCCGGGTGCAAATTTTGTCAAACACTTTTATAGAGCAGTGTTTCTCAAATTAAGCGAGTAGTTTCATTTGTGAAACACTGTTGTAGAGAGAGCGCATGCTAATTGAATCCTACGTTTTGCCTGGCCTACAGCTTATGTTGCAAGCTGTACGCACTTGCCACATAGAATGCGCCATGGGAATCCGTTGCGCCTTTGCCTCCGCCGCCGCCGCCGTCGCCGACACCTTGCAACGTGCCCGTTTCCAGGAAGTGCGAAGCAGCTGCAAAAAATCGACCAGTACGTCCACGTCCACCTGGACTAGACTGATCACTAGACTTGGGCATCTCCGGTTGTAGCTGCCCCGCCTCCAGGTCGGGTGCGGGGGTAACACGCGGATTGCGTAGCGAAAATGTCGAGCCGAAAAAATCGCCTTGCAAAAAGCCACAGAGCACAACGGGTATGGTCAAAGTATTTGATCTGGCCGCGATCTTGGTTGAAGTTTCAGTTGAAATTTCGTTTGCAGTTGCAGTTGCAGTTGCAGCTGTTGTTGTTGTTGGCATTGAGCCCAAACTTGAGCTGTGTTTGCAATTGGCCAAATCTGAAGGCGACGGCATTGGCTTTGCTGCGTGTGTATAGGTGTGTGTGTGGGTGTGTGTGAGAAAGCGCATTAGTTTCGGCCTGAAATTCCCTAAAGGGGGAAGCCCCCTTAGTTTTGCCAGACAGCTATTAACCATATATGTTAATCAATAGTGTAAATATAAAGTTTCCTTTCTTATTTTCAATATAATTAACCAATAACAACATCAATTCAATTCAATTCAATTCAATTTAAAATGCAACCACAACATTGACACAACCACAACACTCAATATAGGAATATTTTGGATATTATAATCTCATTTGTTTTTCTGTTTTTTTTTTTGTTTTTGTATTTTTTAAGGTGTTTAATTGTAGTAGTAGTAGTATTGGAACCTCGGGCGGGACCTTGTAGACTTACCGTCTGAATTTTTAATATTTTTTAAGCAAGTTGTTTCAGCAACTGAATCTTCGCTAAAACTTGGATTCATGGATTTGCCATTTTGTACTACCTCTGAAAATGTCAAACCAGATGTTAAAGTTTTTCTTTTTACTTTCTTTCGTTATCGATTTCAACAGTTTTTTGTTTGTTTTTATTTTCAAATACTATGTGCCAATCAATCAACGAATTAATCAAAGAGACACGGTAGTCTATATGGGTCGCACATAACGGTTACAAAAATTTATAAACAAACAAAAAAAAAAAACACACACACCAAAAAAAAAATATAAGTATTACTTGAGAATCTCTTTACAGTCCTTAAAAACTACGAGTATTTATATTAAACTTTAAACTTTAAAACTGTCTATTTATATTCAATATTGAATTTAGTTTAAACTTTAAAGTATCTTGGGTTATTTATTTAGTTTAGTGGTTTTAATTGGGTTTAATTAGTAAGTGCGCAAAGAGAAAAAACATTCAGAGCAGAATCGTAACTGTGATTGAATGATCTATGATAATGGCAGATTGACTAATTGATGAATGTTTGTTAGACATGAACAAGCAATTGTGGTTGATTGATGATGAAATCATAACTGAAGATCTCTTTGATAATCCTTCATTTTAATTAATAAATTATGTAACTTTTTCCATTTTGATTTACCAAAGTGATTACATGTTTTACCTATCAATCTATCAATAAAATTGATTTATTTAAGTGATTACATGTTTTACCTATCAATCTATCAGTAAAATTGATTTATTAAAGTGATTACATGTTTTACCTATCAATCTTTCAATAAAATTGTGCAATTGGTTTGCATTTGCAGTTGTCTGATTGCTCGAATTTATTGGCATATCTTTTAAATTTATTAATATTTATTGTTATTAAATTGAAGGCAATTTGACTTCACGGAAATTAAAATGAAAGGCTCCAGAGGCCGAAGGGGTATAAAGCGTGTTTATAGAAGATTAAATAATATTTTGAATTACAAGTAATCAATAATTAACTTTATTTCATCTTAAATTCATCTAAATTATAATAATTAGCTTTACGAAAGAATAGTTATAAATAGTTTTGAGTTAAGTTTATGAAATTAGTATGCAGATGTTGATGTAGTAAAATTTGCATTTAATTGAGAATTCATTCGATTTTAATTCGTGTAAATTGCGATTGTTATGTGGAAAAGGCAGCGGAGAGAGCAAGGGAAATGTCTGTACAAATGAATAGATAAATATAGTATGTATGTAGTTAGGTAGATAGATGGATGAAACATGCTCGGGCTATAAGACAAATGGAAAACGATGACTTGTTATTGTCATTTGTATTTTGCATTGTGATTTCCTCATTTCTTGCTTGATATTGTTATTGTTATTTGCTGTGCAAGTGTGTGTGTGTGCGAGTGTGTGTGTGTGCAAACAGAAATTGAAATTGTAGGTGAATGAAACTGTAAGTATTGGAAACTTTAGAACATTTGCTGAGGCAATTTTGCAATTTTCCAACAGAAAAAAAAACCAGCAACAATATGGAACAAAATTATGTAAATGGATAAGAAAATGAGATTCTTATCTGGGAACTTACCCAAATTCTCGACAGATGCGTTGATATCGCGAATGGTGCGAGTATACCGTGTAGAGGCACGCGATGAACCGGGTGGCTTGGACAGCGTGGAGCCATCTGGACCAGGCGTCTGAATAGTTTGACTCTTATGACGCCTTATCGTTGGCAAGCGGGCCACAAAGGATGTGTTGTGCTTAAAACTGGAGGAGGCCCGTCTGTGGAATATATTACAATATATTTGGACACAAATATTTGAACAATCAGTAAACATAAATGCTAAAAATGTAGAGCGAGATAATAAGGGCAAAAAGAGAGGGAGATATAGAGATAGGGGGAGCGAGTAGAATTTTTAATAAACAGTAGATACAGTTGAGCATAGTAAGGAGAACTGTGTCAGTGTGTGTTTGTGTAAGTTTGTGTTTGTGTGTGAGAGTGTGTGCGTATTTGTGCTGGGCTGAAAGTGTTGATTTAGAATAAATTACTTGTGACAGGTGCTGACGGGGATAAATTGCAATGACACGAGCTGAAAGTTAAAGTTGCTAAAAGCTTGCAGGTGCTTTCTAAGCTCTCACACAAGTTTCAGTAAGCGAAAGTTGCTTAAAGCTTGCTCTCAGTAAGTTTTAAAGTGCTTTCAAAGCTCTGTTTAGTGTGCAGTAAGTTACTACTATAATTTAATCCAATCCGCTTTCAGCTGATGTCATTAATACTCATACATACACTGACAACCCACAAAAAACACTTAAATTTACATAAATGCTACTACTTGGGACTAAAAATGTGCCTTTTGCTTAATTGATGGTGTAATTAGAAATTGAAAATAATTCGATAATAATTGAATAAAATGGGAATAATAAAATGCATTTATTGGTTAATTGAACTCACATGTTAATTATAGAACACATATTTAATGGTTTTTGATATGTTTTTGATTATTATTTATTTTTGTTGGTTTTTTTAACCATACGGCGGCAGCACAATAAAAATCAATTTGTATCACATTGATTAATTTACTTAATATCATTTATGACAAAAAACATACAGTTAACAATTTGCAAAATAGAGAATTTAGCATAGTTTTCTTTTGTCCTTAACATATTTTCTATTTGGATGGAAAATTAGCCACAGGATGAAGAGAATTGAATGGACATAGATTAAGGATACACAGATAGTATGTGAACAGATAGATTTGATAGATAGTCAGATAGTTATAGGGTGCATTGTGGATGCTGCGAATTACAATGTCGATTAAAGTGTGTGTTTTTTATTTTGATTTTTTAATTAAATGTGATTCTTTAGTCTTTTTTGTTTTTATTTTTATATGTACTTAGGAGCATTTATGCGTTTATGGTTGTGCTTGATAAGCAAATACCCTAGAAAAACAATAACATGAATAGCATTTGCAATTTGCATTTGAAATCAGTTTTGCTTATTTGTTTGTTTTGTTTCAAATTTTATTATTTTCTTGTAAACTTTTACCTATATTCGGTTATGTTTTTTAATAATCGCTCCCAGTTTTCAGAACTGAAAAGTTTATAAAAATTATTATGAAAGAAAATGATAGAGGTACGTAAAGAAATGTTTGTAAAACAAATTAAGTACGCTGAAACTGAAATTATTAATTCGAGAGACGAGAGTTGTTGTTGTTGTGGATAATATGTATAGTATATAAGTATGTAAATAGAGAGTACAGGGTATTATTACTTATGTATTTAGTTAGTATGTACAGACTACTTTGCTGTAGTGTATTGTACAAAACTAATTCGAGATCGCTCGACATGCGCCTTTCGCCGTGACACTCACTTCACTATATCACACTGTGGAGCTTTTTTGTGTGTGTGTGTGTGTGACGTGTGTGTGGGAGTGTTAATCTACTCATTTAAGTGAGCAACTAGCATGAAGTAACTCCAAGTAACATGTTTCAAACAGAATAAACGAAGGAGTTATTGAAGATCTTATTTAAAATTAATAGTTATTATAAACCACAAAATATATAGTTAATTTAAATATTAAATATAAAAATTAATGCTGAATATAAACAATAAAAAATAAATTTAATTTAAAAATTAAATACTTCAATATAGCTGCTATTTCTTTTGACTCTTTTTTCGGTAAAATATTTGATATTTAAAATTCTACCTATAAAACAAATGTAAAACAAAATGTAATTAATTTTACAAAAATTATAATCGTAATATATAAATAATTATTGATGTATACAATTAATATATATTCAATTTAGTTTTTATAAATATTATTATTATAAAAAGCATATAATTAAATGCCAAAAGTTCATTTGAAATGGATACTAATTTAGTTTTGTTTACTTTAGAGTTATTTCATGAGCTGCAACTAATAAATTTTCTCTAACAGTCATTTTTCCACTGTAAATCCCGTAACGAATATTGTATAAACTTGTGTAATTGTGAGTGCGTGTGTGTGGGACAAGTTGTACTTACGATGCGGGCGGACTTGGTAGTGCCACCTGATGTATCTTCCAGGTGGCAATCGATACGGAATGCTCATCGGCCGCATAACAACGCCAAACGGCCTGGATAAGTGTTGCCGCCGGTTGACGACGCCGAATCATGTGCTTCTGGCGTTGTTGTTGTTGCACCTTCAACGCAAAACCACTGCCCAGGATACCCTGCAAAACGAGAATGATAAATGAGTGATGACATCCGGGTTGTCGGATGCGGCAAAAGTTAAGAATTCAGTTGCTGTTGCAGCTGCAGCTGCAACTGTCACTTACCGCAGGCAGGGCAAAGAAGGATATGCCCAAGAGGGCACAGCAGGAGGCAATTAATTTTCCCTGCCAAGTGATGGGCACCATATCGCCATAGCCAACGGTACAGAGCGTAATCTGGGTCAAGTTTAAATAATTCAGTTGAAAGTTCTCACTTTTTTTGTGGTGCAAGTTACAAGTTGACAAGCTATGTACATACCACGCCCCACCACAGAGCCTGGGCGAAATTGTTGAACTTATCGTTGACGTCCTTCTCCCACATGTAAACCAGGAATGATGCAAAGATTAGGCCTAAAAATCCAATATACATAGTTGTGATGAGCTCCTAAAAGTAAAGTACATTAATTTGTTAGGCAATAAAGTGTAATTATGTATACACTATAAATATTTGCAACTGGCGAGAAAACTTGTTCAAGGATAAAAAACTTTGAAAATGATAAAGTTAAAGAAAGATTTCAAGAAAGCTTTCTCGCCCGCGTGCAAATATTAATAACCACTCAAATGAATCTACCTGTCTGTGTGCGTAAACAACCGAACCGAGCAGCTTCCAGGTGCCGCCACGTCGATCCATGCGCACCATGCGAAGAATCTGAAAGAATCTCAAACCACGCAATGCACTTGTGGCAAACACCTGGCCAGAGGTGCCCATGCCTAATACTACAATTGAGGCTAAAATGGTGATAATATCTATAAGTAGAAGATGCAATTCAAGTAAACATTAATATAGTACTTTATAGTTGTCTTTAGTTATTCTACTTACCTATAATACAAAATGGTTGCTTTATAAACTTAAGTCGCCCCAGGGTTCCCTGGTAGCGTGAGCGACAGCCCGAGGACCATAGTCTGGCCCCGAACTCCATGGTAAACCAGATAACAACTATGATCTCCATGCGAAATAATATATACACAGCATCCTCCTCATATTCCTTGATGGTTGAAAACACGCTCAATGCGAGACATGTAAACACCATTATAAATCTGTAATAAATATAGTTTCAATTAAGTGGTTAAGTTCCGAAGTAATATACAAATTTAATTAATGAAGTTGCAGTCAAAATATTAAAAAGATTAAAAATAATTGATACTTTTTTGATATTGAGTTTTCATTTTAATCTCAGGGCAATTTTTATAATATTGAAAAATAATAAAACGATTTTATAAGAAATTAAGAGGCCTTCTGTTATTAAATTGTTATGAAAATTAAAGAAATTATGAATATACATCATTCTCTCAATCACTGCTTTAAGGTAAAAAAATAAGAAAATTGATTAAGGGATATACTTCTGACAGACATTTAAGTGTAGATAATTATTAAAAATAATGGTTTAAGTTATGATGAAATCATATAATTTATTATATTTATATAATGATGAAATTATATAATTTATTATATTTATATAATATGATGAAATTATATAATTTATTATATTTATATAATTTCATCATTATATATTTATTATATCATCATTATATATTATATTTATATAATTTCATCTTAGTTTAAGTGTTATGAGATGTTTAAGATCTAAAAAAAAGGTGTATATCGATAAAGTGACAGACATATAACTATTATAATTATCATAAGTTATATTGATGAGAATATTAGGTAATATAGATCTTTTGACTTACACCATCACATGATAGAAGATTGCATGCAGGCCCCGCGGTCTCTCCAGAAAATTGTAGAGTCGACTTTGCATCCGTCGGTAGCGCGCATCGCGGCGATGTGTGCCGCGATTATAATTGAGCGGCTTCCCCAGGAGTGACATTCGCGGTTGCAGAAATTGTTGCGATTTTTTTGGTCCCGCCGGTCTACATTTCCTTTAAAGACACAAATAACAAAAGCACCACTTTAGTACATCACTCAACAATCAGCAAATAATTAATTAACAAATTCTATGTACCCCTTGAAACTTCTAATATCGTAGAAAGCGTAAACATCGTTTTCGGGATCCATTGAGAATGCATTCCCCGATAACACTTGAAAAACACTTGACCAACTTATTGCACAGAGCGAGAGAAATAGAGAACTGATAATTCTCGTAGTAATATATACTTATAGTTAGCAAAAAACTATCCCGGGGAGTTTACCGACTAAGCAAAGACGTGTGTCGCGTTTGCCGTTCAAATCACAACTCGATCGACATTTGTTCGATTCGCATGTTTAAACCTTCCAGTTTCGACTTTCCAAAAACCTCAATGTGTACGCTTTTATTATTAATTATACAGATATACATACAATACATAAACTGTTTTATTTTTCTACACACCTTGCATATTTATTATGAACGCAAAACCTTTATTTGATTTGATTTTATTTTCATTTCATTTCGTTTCATTTAGTTGCACCTGGCAAAGTCATAAAATTTTGCGACGACTTCAATTTTCGCACAATTTATTGGGAGCGTGTCATCGAGTGGGCGGACAGCTCCTTAGTTTAGTCACGATCTCTAGAGGCTTTTAGTTTTTTTCTGTTTTTTTGTTTTTGCTCCAAACGTGTCATAAGTTTAACGTACGTCATTAACAGTGCGTATCTTTTGTATCTTTTGCCCTCCCCTCGGTTTTTTTTTTGAGATAGATAATGCAAATAGAGGTGTATTACTTACCACCAAAGGGGTGTGGATTTAATTGGAAAATTTCGTTGACAATGGAAAAGTATTGTGGCATAACATTTAGGCTTTTACAAGCTAATAAATAAGTTTTCTTAATTAACAGTTTGAAGCCTTAGGCAGGCACTTGACCTAGTTTTAAGTCAAAACTAGTTGCATAGCATGTGATAATCTACATATATTCAAATCAGCTATCAATTTTCAATGTAAGCTTGACAAATTGCATACAAAATGCAGGCTTTAAAAGTTTATTTAAGCTTTAAGTTGTTTAATTGCTTGAAATTAATCTTAAATGTTCTTAAAAGCTGTTTTCGAATCAATATTGCAGCTGATTTAAAAAGCTCTTCTTGCATTGCATTCTCCTCAGCTAAGCATTAAGCTTATTTTGCCTTAATTGCTTTTATAGGGTATATTATAGTCTCACAATTGTGTTATGCAATTATAAAGCTGTTCCAATTACACAATTTCCATTGTTAAATTCGTATTAAAATTTCTAATTGCACATAATGAAACTGCAATAATTTGCTTAAATTTTTCCAGTTTTTCATTTATTGTTTAGCTATAAATTTTGCCATTAAACTCCTCCATACACAGAACTGATTCTCTCATATTAGCGTGTTAATTGTGTGTGGGATTTGCGAAAATAAGTTTCAGGCCATCATTCAGCTTTTGGCCAACAATATTGGCAATACATCAAACGGATCGTCGTACGTCTTTGGCCATAACCTGAAAGCTCTATCTTGGCGCGCAGTATTGACACGAACCTCACGACTTGACTTGCTAGAAAAACAACCTCACAGATACATTTCATGACTCATAGATACTGTATCTTATCTGCAACATATTAACAGCTTTTTTTTTGGCAAACCAATTTCGTTGCTTCAAAATAAATAACAAAATAACGTCAACTAAAATTGTTGTTGTTTAAATTTTAATGTAATGCTTTTTTTAGTCTGTAGCCTGGCTTAGGTTAAACGGTAATTAAAATATATGTATATATTTGTATGTGTGTGTGTGTACTGTAACTGTGTGTGCACGTCTTGGCCGTTTAAATGTATATACAGTAATTGGTTTTTGAAAGGCGGTAAATAATAATAAAAATATGTATAATATGTAAGATACTTTATATTTATTGTGTGTGTATTTATTATGTGTGTTTGTATCCATATAAGGTATATGTATATATATCGGGTTTGTATCCATCAGTTTGATACAAGATCACAAGTTGTTGTTGCTGTTAGCACCCAGCTCGTAGCATCGTTGTTGTTGTTGTTGTTAGAGAGGAGCATTCACTTCTTGGCATCGATAATGATCTCATCGCCCGACTGTAGATTATAACTGTACAGCCGTTTGTTGGGAAAGCGCATCTCCTCGGGTCCGTGCTCCCTGTAGTCCTGATCGAGATAAAAGAGGCGCATCTTATTTGGCGCCAAATTGATGAGTTTCTCCAGCTTGATCTTCAGCTCGTTTACGGTCAAATGGACGTCCACAAATCGACTCTCGCTGACATCGTTGTAGGTGAATACGACTTTAACTCGTTTCTCTGGCTTCAGATTGATATTGACCAAGGGATCGAGCTTGCCATGGACAGCCTGAAGTTCCGCATATCGCGCTGGTCTCTCACTCTCCGGCTTATCCATATAATGGCGAACAAAGGCGCGTTCCGCATCCACCCGTTCATCCACACTGATCTTGCCACCACCATTCAACATGGAGACATTCGGGAGACGTGCTATGAGCAACTGACGACGTTCATGTTCCGTACACTCCAGAGTCTCCCAGAGGGGCCAATGTTTGACTCGCAGATTCTGGAGCTGACTGTACTTGGCCAACTCATCGATGTCGGCCCAACTATTCAACTGAGCACAGCTAAGATTGAGCAACTTCAGGTGGGGGAAATACTTGTGACTCTCACTGGCCGAATCCAGTTCGGCGGTGGCCGTGGAGGATTGCAGGGATTTGATGGGACACTCGGCGAGCACAAGAGCTTCCAAACTGGGAAAGAGTCTGCCCAGGCGACAGATCTCCTGCCAGTGTTCAATTGGATTTCCCGTAAAATGCAGTGTCTTCAACTCCGGATGAGCTCGTGTTAACTTGCGATTGGCATGACAAAGATTACAGCAGGTTCCCGCTTCCGTTTCTGTTTCCCCTTCCGATGATTCGTTGTGTGTCTGTGGCACGCATTGGCAGTTATTGCAATTCTCCGATTCCGACTCCGATTCGGACTTTTCCTTCTCCTGCGCGGCATCAAGCAACACCGCCCGATAATTGTTTAGACTCAAATGTAATTCTTGCAACACGGGCAAATTCTGGAGCAAGGCATCCACACACATCCAGTCCAAGTAGGTGCCATTTAATACCAGATTCTTTAGGTTTACCGTTGGAGCCGCCTGCAGTGCACTTGCCGGACTCATCAGTTGATTTTTGCTCAGATTTAAGAACTCAATCCTTGGCATATGCTTTAAGATGTTGAAGACTTCCTGCCAATCTTGCAGCTTATTCTGCGCCAAATCCAATTCCCGAACACGCTGACATTTCTCACGAATGCTCTCAAAATCTCCGGCACAATCGATATCACAATCGTTGAGTACCAACAATTCGGGCACACTGGTAAGGGGAGAGAGGCGGGGTATAAATATAGAGAATTCCATGCGACCACCGCATTTTGTAACCGTAAAGTCATTGGGCAGATCGGAACGCTTATGCAGCTCCGGCTGATTGGCGTTCTCAAACTCGCATTCGGCAAAATATTTGCGCTCGAGCGCCTCCAGTAATGAGGGCATCTCGTTCTCGCTCTCGCTCGGTCTCTCTCTCACTCTTTTACTCTCTTAAACGGTGTCTGCGTCCAGTCCAGTGTCTACACAACGTAAATTATGTAAATTTTCGTTTCACTTTTGTTTTGTTTCTTCTTTACTTGTTGTTGCTGTTGTTGCTGCTGCTGCTGTTGTTGTTGCTTTACTTTGCTCTGACTGCGTTTGCTGCGCTTTGAGCTTCGATTTGAAAGCTTTTGACTGTTCCTAGTTGTAGTTGTAAAGTAAAGTTGTAGTAAAATAGTCCCAGCTTCTGTCTTCCTCTTCCTCTTCTCCTGACGCTGCAGTTGCTGCGCTGCTGCTGCGCTACTTATTGATTTTTAAAGAACTTTTATTTTAGTTGCGTTTTATATAAAATTTGTTGCTGCTTTTGTTGTTGTTGTTTCGTGATGCAATTGTTTTGTATTTGTTTTGCGCAGTTTATTGCAGTTGTCGATTTAAAGTTTAAACAAATTGCTGCGCACGTTGCTTTTGTCTGTGCTGTAGTTGTTGTTGCTGTTGTAATTGCGCACTAATTTAACAAAGTGGTTGTTGCTGATGTTGACGAAACAAAGAAATACAACAAATGCGTGTGTGGGGGCCACTTGCTACCAGTCCACTAACTGCTGCCCCTCTCTTTGTCTCTCCGTAGTTCCTCCTTGTGTTGATATTCCAGTCAATGGCGTTTACTACGATAAAAGGCAGTAGCTGGATTTATTTCTTTATGCCTATGTGTTATTGTTTGGTTTTTTTTTGTTTCTAATTGTTGCTGCTGGTGATGATGTTTTGTTGGTGTCTCTCCGTCTGTTCGCAACGCCACCAAACGCTCAACTAAACCACAACACAAGAACGAATTCGCCTCCGTGTTGTATGTATTCTTCTGGCCCGTTTTGCCAGCTTCGTTGTGTGCTTTTTTTTTGGTGTGTAGGTCGCCGTCGTGCGCACAGGAGCGGATTTAGGGGCAGCTTTTAATTATTTGTCGTGCTTTTGTTTTTTTTTTTACTTTTCGCGTTGGAATTGTTCACTTTTGAATACTTGTTTCGAAATTATACTATGCGATAAGTTCTCATCTGATTTGTCTATGAAAAACCAATAGCACTTTGCTTCTTAAGGTGTTGCCGCCCCAGCAGCATAAATCAGATAAGAACTTATCTCGAAAATTTTGATGACAGCAAATTAGGTGTTACGCTAATATTTTAACTACACATATCGCAGAGATTGCCTAGTTACATAACTTTTTTCTTCCATTTAAAGGCATCATTAAAAATATGTCTAAATATTATCAACTGTAATTGTTCCTATTTTAGAGGCCCCACCTTAGGCGCTCTCAACGGGCCCGTTGTAAGTTTTAAATTTTGACTGCGACCTTGCGACGTAAATAAATATACGCTCAATTACGAAATTGTTTTAGTTCGAGCAAATACACAAATATTAGTGTGCCGCTTTCGCTTTTTTTGAGGGCAGGCTAAAATAGAATATTTCAAATTATAAAAATGTATAAAAACACATTTGCAATGACCTTGTGCGTTGTGCACTTGGCAGCGGCCCTACACTAATAATAACAAAGGCCTAAGAATTGGGCGACCTGCTGGTAAATAAATGCGCCACCGTTGCGTTTGGCTGGAAAACCAGTTATAAAGTCAACGGTCATGTCACAGTAAACACACGCTATGGTAAACTACCCTGCAAAAATATAGATAACACATTTTTATTGTGATTGACGGCATTAAATTGCACGCCAGGGGATGCATATAACAGATACATCTGAAATGAGAATTTCCATAACCTCGTCGAGAATATGATATTTCAAATGAAACGCAAAGTGCGACGTAACAACTCAGTGGGGTTCACTTTGCTGACAGCTTGAAAGGTGCGCAATAAATGAGCGAGTTTTGACAGGGGGTGGGGGTAACTGGGGCAATCGCCGGAGAGCGAGAGAGCCAAAGCGAATGAAAGAGTAAGTGCGCGTCGTGAGAGAACACAAACAAAGCTCTTGCGCTCAGCTGTGCTTTGTTGTCATTACACAAACATATGTTTGTTTGCATTTGCGTTTGTACGAAACTGCGCAGCATGTTGAAAAGCTCTCTGCTCAGCTGATTGTGTTTGCATTGCATTATGCGTGGAGCGAGCTTTTTTCTCACTCTCTCGCTTGCAGCTTTTACAAGTGTACAATAACAACAAGCAGGCACAAAGCCATAGTGAAACAGATGGCAGCCCTGTGACAATGGAGCAATGGCAATGGTTGCTGTTGTTGTTATTGTTGTTGCTGTTGGTGTCGTTTCGGGGGCGTTACAAATTTGATTTGCTGAAAGCATAACTATTGACGCCTTTACCGTTACCGTTTTTTACGAGCCAAAAGTCAATTTGCTTGTGAATATTGAACAATGTCAGATAGGAATTCGAATTTTTAGAATAGCTACATGCAGAAAGATACAAATGTACATACGTGCAGATAGAAATATTATTATTTGACTGACGGGGCATGTGTGCTATTGCACTTGGTCAACTGCGTGACGAGGGTTACAATCAATTTACATATGTAAATTTCATTATTTGCACTTCAAAGAACTTTTAAACAAATCTTCTGCATATCACTTTTATGCAGTATGTGTAGTCTATTATTGGCGCTTGTTGAATCAATATAAAAATGGCAAGTTATACTCAAATATTATTCCAGCTGCTCAGATTGATACTTATTTACTGCATTTTTCGATCAAGCAAGAATAATATATACTACATTTTATTTTCGTAGAATAATTTTAGATTTTTCAAGCTTTTTTGTTCATTGCAAATCCATTTCGCTTTGTTGTGCATTTGATTTTAAGGTTAATTGTGTCGTTAACCATGACGAAATAATAAAGATATTCAAAATAAATTAGGAGAGATTGTATTAGTGGAGACTGATAGATTACTGGATACTCTGTGTCAGTTATCTTACATTTTTATTCTACACTCAATAGGTTAACTAACATTGCACTTAAATAAGAATAGAACAGAAAAAAGAAGAGAATACATAAGTGAAAATACATGAAGTAAAATATAGAATTTTTTACAATCCATATTAAATTAAGTTTTACGAACTTTCTCAACTTAAGATGTATTTGTACAAATTAATTCCAAGTCTTTTAAAACAACTTCGACTGTAGCCAGCTTTAATCCGCTAAATATAAAATTTAATGCCTTTTCTTTTTTCGGAAAGTCTACTTAATCATTTAGTTAAGAACATTCGCCTGCTAAAACCATAAACTCAGCAAAAAAAATTTCGAAAACAATTTGGGCTCATTGAACACATTAATTATGTCATTGTTGTCGCTGTTTTTATTAGTGTTGTTGTGGTTGTTGCTGTCGTCGACCCACAACCGTGTTGTCTGAGCCATTTAGTGACACTGCACACTCTACTAACCATCCGAGTATATGAATGTACATATATACAGTCTATAATTATCTGGTAAAGTCCCAACAATTTGTATATTAGTCTTGCAAACGATTTTGTTATGGTTTGACCGGCATTTGTTTTGTTACATATGGAAAAGCAGGCAAATAATCCAATCGTCAATAGTCCCACAATATATGGAACTCTGACATAATTTTATTAGCTCTCGTATATCATTATTTGTGTGTTTTTCTGTTTAACTGTTCCCTGAAGATCGATTGGGCCAGGTCTTTAATATATTTTTGGAAACAGTTTGTAATTAGAAATTGCCTACGAACACATACCATACCATATATTGAATGTATTTCGCTTTGGGGTTTATTTAATGAACGCAATTTTATTGCTCGATTTGTGTTTACAAATTTATATGCAAATATGTATGGGGATATAGTATAATTTCATATATATATTTATATCAAAGTTAAAAGGCGCAAATAAACCAGACGAAAAATCGTTCAAATCAATTGCGTCAATAAATGTGCCTAAGATGCTATATAGTTGTTGTTCTTTCGTTGCTGTTGTTGTTGGTGCTCGTAAAGTTCTATAAATTGTTGTGTGTAAAATGGAAATTTTGACTTTTTGGACCGACGGCATTTAACGACTTAAATGGAATGGCACAAGTAAAACGCCTCACGTAAACAATCCAGCATCGAGTCATACGAAAAGTAATTTTCTTGTCTCAAAAATTGTTCTCTAGTTCAGTCTAGACAGCATTTTTTTTTTCATTTTCTTATTTTTTAAATTATTACATCGTTGTTCTTCGTAATTTGGTTGTTTTTTTTACAGTATATAAGCTGTCTTTTAGTCTTTGGTCTTTGTCTGGCCATAAACAAGTGGTTAACCTTGCGTATGAGTAATGTTATTGTGTGTTTATTAAACCGCAGTTTTCACAGCTTTACCACAGAAGTTGATATATTATACATATGTAGACACACACATACACACACACATACTCAGATGGATCGACATTTCTCTGACCTATTTGTAAGAGTGCAGAGTGCAGTCAACAAATAAATAAAAGAATAAATATTATTCTCATGCTCATAAATTTCGTAGCCAATAAATATGTTGAATGAAATCGGAATTGTTTTTCGATTTTCCTTTTTTCTCCCTTTTTTCTGCTTTTTGCAACAAATTGGCAAAATTGACAAATTGTATAAATGACACAATAATGTCACGTTATGCCTGGCCTGACTGATTGATTGATAAACTGATTGACTGATTGGCCAGTCCAGTGGATAGTTTGGTCGCCGTTGACAGCATTCATTACTTTCACACAATATTTACACACAACGAGATAACGAATTTTCGATTTTAATGACACTTTGTCATACGCTGTAACCACTAAGGTTCAAATTAAAGGGTGTCATAGAGTTGGGCTATTAAATTTGATATTGTAGACCAATGGTGTTTATTGAAATCTGAAGAGTTAAGAACAATACAATAAAGAATTTTCAACTTCTATTCCAATTGTATACTTTACAGAGTATATACTAGTTGAGCTACTTTAGAATATTTTGTACTTTAATAGCTTTACACAACTTCATTCAACTTTACAGGGTATTCGCTTTCTACATCATTTTTATGAGTAATTTAGGCAACTCCAGCCACTTAAATGAATGCTTATAATAACTTGAAGAAGTTAAAGAACTGTAGCAGATTTTTGTTTTCTGCAGGGTATTTATAAGTTAAGTTACCCTACAAATATAGTTATTTTGGCGTGTATTCTCTTATTTTTTTCACGCTTCACATAATTTTGCTGTTGTGGTTAAAGAGGCTAACGTTAATTTAATATGCGACATTTGCACTTTTCGGTCAGCGCAAGCGAAATCCAATGATAACCCCTAACGAGAAGGGGGCGTTGAGGTTTGGGGTTGGGGTTGGTGTTGGGATTGGGGTGTTGATTGTTGGTTTTGTTGGTGTCACTATCGCCGGATTGGTATCGTTTTGTGTCAGATTGTGGGTTGAAAACTGTTGACGGTTGACTGTAGGACCCTCTTCGGTTGCCAACAGTTGCTCTTATTGTTATTAATATTATTTTGCAGCGAAAGTTCAATTAAAGTGATGCACTTTGGGATTGGGTCGTAAAAACTGAAATTGCTTTAACACTTTGACAGCTGCTTTTTTATAGTCATCATAAAAAATGGAAGCTTTAAATGAAGATTGATTTTAAATTTTAAGACTGCTTAAGAGTATATGAAATAAGGCGAAATGGATTGAGAAAGCAAACTTAATCCACGGGACTAATTGATAATTAAATTTTAAGTTCAGTTTTTAAGAATTGCTTAAATTTAGCTGAAAACTCGACCAACTCTATGGGTGTTAAGTTAAGGCTTTTGATAGTGTAGTAGTCAATTTAATTGATATAAGTATAGCTGTACTTCATTGTCAGATTAATCGAAAGCTCAGTGATTGCTTAAAGCTAGTGTCATTTGACGAGTTGTCACTTTGATGAGTCTGTAAATAATTTTTATTGACAGCTCTCTAAGCTGACTTTAACCTTGTCCATTTGTATCTCAAGTAAAAAACAGAAATAGTTATAAACTAGCATTAACAGTTGAATCATTTGATTGTCTTGCTGATAAGTCTTATCGTTTTGGTTTGGCCTAAAATAAGTATGATTTTTTCAGACGTCCCTGATAATGTTTATAGTTGAGTTGCGTTGAGTTCGGTTGAGTTGTGCTCAAAGTGCTCATAAGTGAATCATCATCAGATGTTGCATTATTTAATGAACCCAGACACAGACCTTCATTTCAAATGCACTTTCTCAAACATTTGCCGTCAAGAATTGCCTGCTGTCTTCAGACCGACTGCAATATATTGTTGTTCAACTCATTACATGCAATTAGTGGCTCACTTTCACTTTGCCATGGCTATAAAAGGAATAAATGGGTCGGTCAAGTAAGCTAACTAACTGAATTATTCATAAACAGCTCTGGCAAATGCATTTAAAAAGTCAGACCCACAACTCTTCTCACATTTATACATATCGTATTGTACAGAAACATATATATATATATATATATATATATATATATACAGTATATTGTAGTCAGTTGAAGCTTTCAGGGCGCAATTAATTTGCAGGCAATAATGAAATCTAGGACAAAATGTTCGCAAAAGAAAATCGTTGACAGTTGGCATACAAGCCCAACTTGAGTCTCTGTTCTTCCTTTATGCATTTATAACAAGCATACGGATAGGACAGACTAGTAGATACTCTGTTCATGTTGATATTATAACTTTTCTTATTGTCGTTCTTAGAAATCCCATAACTTTCCTGTATGTGAAAGAATCGTTGTGAGAATTTTAGAATATGATTCGGATATTTTGATAAAGATACTAAAATAAGAAGTAAAATTAAATTAAATTAAAATTAAAAAAAAAACTAATATTATATTTGACAATTTAAAGAAAGTGCAGAATCTGTAAACCCCTTTTTACAATTAATATTCGGCATTCTAAAAAGACTCTGCTCTTTAAAGACAAACCCATAACTAGCAGTTCATACCCTCTAGGCATGTCTTGAAACAAAGGGTATAAGGAATGCACACCTTGCAGTGTTTTACAGTTCCAGATTGGAAATGAAATCATTTGTCAGCTGCAGATTGTATACACGTATGTATATGCAGATTGTTGATTTTTCCCTTCTACGATTTGGCCTAGATGGCTTAAAGCGTTCTTCTCCCAGTTGGCAAGTTGGCAAGAAAAGAGAAGTGGATGGGCAACTGTGTATAAGTGTGTGTGTGAGTGTGTGAGTGTGTAAGTATGTTGAAGGTATCTGCATATCAATTGTTGGCATTCACACTTCTATAGAATGTTTGCTTTTTGGGCCATGTTTTAATCAAACTAAAATGCCTGACAAACCAAACGACAGTTATTTCCCATTGCCCAGAAGAACCCTGAGTGTGTGTGTGTGTGTGAGTACTATTGAGTGTGTGTGTGTGTCTGCTTTACGGATAAGCGACGTGCTAACTCTAAAGTCCTGTTTAATAGACTGTCACAGACATGAAAAAGACATGCTAAAATCTTGAATATATGTGGGAATTTTTCATTTTTTCAATTGCATAAAGACATCGAGAACATGGATTCAGTTACAAGCTGAAATCATGGTAAGATAATAATGTATTGGCAAAAAAATATAATCATAATGGATGTTTAGAATGGAAGTTATATGAATAATTTATGACTACTAACTCAATATGGATGTTTAAATAGTGCACTAAATAAAGAAATATATTAATATCTAGGCTAGATTAGAAATACAATTTAGGCAAATTCGAAATAAATGAGAATACTGTATTTTAGCTCTCTGGAATGGATGGAAATTTATAGATTTATTTGACAGTTTTATTACAAAAAGTCATAGATTCCAAAGGATTTATATTAAGAAGAGCTTTTGTCAGAAATGATGGGATTTGGTAGTCTATAATTTGTAATAGAAGTTATTGTTTAGCTTAATTGTTGTTTTAGTTATACTTAATTTTCAATTTAACTGAGATATCTAGAGTTCAAATTAGTTTAAGGTTCGATTGGAAATGAACTCATTGAAAATTAGGCTTTAAAGAGAATAGTTCTATAAAGAAATAAATGGACTTATTTCAAAAATTAGAATCTGTTTGATTTAGCAATGTTTGGAGATATAGAAGGAGTATATTAAACGCAGCTTTAAGTATAAATAATGGTGTTATAATATGTTTAATGTTTAAATAATTCTATAGACAGTTGCAGCCTTAATCACTACTTGAAAACTGAGGAAAAAGCTGGCAATTAAGAGGCCAACTTTAATTGTGGTCTCAAGGCCACATGGAAGTACTCGTAGAAGGAGATCAGATAAAAGTTTGTAGATTTATTCTGTAATAATTGATATTAACAAAAGTTTATAGCTGTTCTCTCTTATCTACCCGCTTTTATCAATATGACACAGCAATTTCAATACTGCCAAGCTGCAATGGGAATGAATTGTGAATTCTTTTCGCACATTGCCAATGTGATTGCTCGATGGTCCGTTTAATGGTGGCAATTTTCCATTTGGTGCTACGCTGATTAGTTCCCCTCTCTCTCTCTCTCTCTCTCTGTCTCTCTCTGTCCCCTTCATTTCGCCGTTGATGATGGCGTGCCACAAAGTTATCAATGCCGCTCGAATGAATCACTTTAAGTGCGCTAATTTTGCTGTCTATCCATTTTCATATCTGAGGCCCTCAACTTTGTACGATATTTGCATATTCTTAGCTTGCCGCCGGACAATTTGTTTATTCAAATTGTTAAGATCTTTTCAGTTTCTTGTTGTGGTTTTACGTGATGCTCTTCATCAATCAAATGTTTGTTTCGGGGGTGTAAAGAAGAAGGTGGAAACCGGGACCGGGACAGAGACCGGGACCGATTTGATGGCACAAAACAATCGCAAATTCATTGTAATTTGTTTGAACAGCTGTCGGGCAAAAGTAAAATGCAAACAGCAAGTGAAGAAGATGTCTGTCAAACGGGGGGTGGGGGTGGGTGTGTGTACAAATGGGAATGGGAGAGAGCCCATTGTTTGTAGACTGATTATTTGGATGTTGCTTTCGACTTTAAAGAGGCGCCCACGTGCAGACACGCAAATGTGCAATGACAGGCTAATGATAATTACGTAAGTGGCAGGAGCTAAGGTGACGGCTCAGCGTGTCGCAATTGTCGGGGCCAAATAATGTGTGTGCACTGTGCACCAATGACACTAGCTTCAAGAAACCACTTAAGGTTCACTTATAATTCTCATGAGTTTTAAAAAGTAAGCTCAGTTATCACTTAGCTGAATTCAGTTTATAAACCCTTCACCTAATGTTTACTTATGTTATTCACATGAGATTTCAAAGCTATCACAGTTAAAGCTTGAATGACAAACTTTCATTTAATCTACCCACATGCTTTCTTGGGCTTTGACAGTTGATAGTTTGAAAGTAATTAAGTCGCTGTCAATAAATCTGATTACGTTAGATTAACAAGCGTTATCTAGCTAAGTTCCAAATTCATTTGCTGTGCTTAAATGTGCTTTTAAGGATCTTAAAAACTTAAAAAGTATTATCTCTATTACTTGAAATTGAGCAAATGTTTAAAATTTTATAGCTCAAGTTATTAAAAGCTAACGACTTTGCTTTAAGCTTTCAAACGCTTTCAAGCTCATATTCTGAGCTTGTAGTTATGTGCTTAAATTCTTTTGAAATCATTCTCTTTTTTCAACTAAATAAATAAATCAAATTATAAATATTAAATAAAAATATCAAATTAGTTCAGTTTCAGCTATCCTAATATTTTTATAGATACAATTCACTTTCAGTTTATTTCTAGAGCTCTCAATCACATTCAGGTGTGCAGTTTGACATTTGTCAAAGTTTGCATTTTGCTCCTAGGTTCATCAAAATGTTTAATTGCCCATTTCATGTGGTGTCATTGATGTTTTGTGTTTGTTGGACTTAATCCGCATTTATCGCCTGATGCGCAACATGAAGGTGGCCTCATCATAAAGTGACACACAGTCACAGTCACATACACATGAAGGAAACAGAAATAAAACAACAGCAGGCTGAATTATAATTATAACGAAATTGAGTTACGTTCGCAGTTCGCCATGGCACCACAGGGCGTATGAGTAATGACACGAGGCACAGACAGATATAAATACACGCACTTGAAAGCTGTTTGTTTGTTGAATATATGTATGCACATTTATTACAAGTATTATAATAATTATTATGTCATAAATATACTAAATAGTTAATTATAATTGCATTTTGCATTAGACTGCAACTTTAGATTTACTCTCAACTCGACCATAAAGCTGCAACATCTGCAATTAAATAGTTGTCAAGTGCCTGACAGAACTTTCAAAGTTATTCTTTATTCTTTTCCTTTTTATTTAGCTTCTGCGTATTTTTTTTGTTCTCAAATTTCAGCTTAAAAGAATCTTTCATAGTTGAGCAGCTGCGCTTAAGCTTTTACCTGAGAAAATAAATTGTTTAAAAGCATTTTTATTAAATTACATGACGAGCATGTGAGCTCACTTCAATTAAAAGTTTAGCTAACACTTCGTGTGGGAAACCGAAGCTATTTTCTAATTTATTATTAATTCAAATTGCAATTTCATTATTATTTTAGCTCTTCAGAAATTTATTACAAAAATGTAGCATACTGTTTGGGGTAAACAATACAAGTTTTAAGCTAGGGAAGCAATTTTATTATCAAACGTATTTATATTGCAAAATTTCATAATAAGTGTGAAATAAATAAATATTTATATATTATAAACTCCTTTTGTGTTTATTTATCTTCATTTCGCAGATTGAACATTCTTTTCTTAAACATTAAATCTACTTTCTGTGAATGTAATTCTGTTTTCCACAAATGTGCAAACAATTGTTACATTTTTTACGTTCTCTCTCCCTCTTTTTTAGCCACGCCATTGACCAGCATTTGGCATTTGTTCTGGGGAAATTTTGCATGACGTTCTTTCCATTGTTTGCCAAATGCAAACATATGTCAACGAAAGGAAATGGCAATGACAACTCTTCAGTGGCATATTTGAGGACATGTGAGCGGTAATTAATTGGAAATGTCAAAAGGGGGAGAGACAAATGCGATTGACAACCTGTTGGAAAAACAAGTGTGTGACTCGCAAATATTGGCAACCCTCAAAGTGGCAAGTTGTCAATCAATTTCAATGTTTTTCTTTAACCAACTTAACATATTTATGGTTTAATATGGCCAAAGGTTAAACGTTCGAATATGCAAGAAAGCGACGACCACAATTATGCAGGTGCTTATACGACTTCTTGGCCATATGAAGAGTACGCGTAATCCTTGAAATTGGAAACCCAGCACTAAGTAAGTACTTGCATGAAGGAAGCGTTGTCATTTTAGTGTCGTTCAACTAAATTGTAGAGGTGTGTATAAGCACATGTCTCTGTGTGTGTGTGTGTGTGTGTGTGTGTGTGTGTGTGTGTGTGTGACCGTTTGTCTGTATGTTGTGATACTCGGGCGCAACGTTGCGTATGAGCAACTTTTGAATAATTAACTCACTTCAATGGCACTCGAGTCCTTTTGTCTTGTACTTATTCCCATCTCCTTCATTCTCACACTCACACTCTTTCTGTCTCTATCTTTGCTGTACTTTCTTGCCGTCTCGTCGCTTGCCACTTGATGTGGAACGTTGTAAAGTAAAAGTGCGCTGCAAGAACATTTGATATGCATAAATTAAAATGCAACCACAGCACATACACACACGAATACACACACATTCACACACACACACACACACTCCCTGCTGTTCCTCTTGTCACTGCCTGCATTTTGCAATGTCCTTAATGGAGGCTGTGCTGGTATATGTGTGTGTGTGTGTGTTCCTGTGTGTGTGTTTGCCGGAATATTTTAAAATATTCGCTGACTTCATAGCATCCATATATTATTGCATTTTTGGTGTCTGACACTTTATCAATAACTTTGGCAACAAAGTCACATTTTCATTAACACACACACACACTCACACACACCCTCATACACTCACACACATGGGACACAATATAAACTTTGATATAACCCGCCCCTCAATTCTTTTAGGCAAATGTTGAGCTACAACCATAAAATTGTTTAAAAGAGTGAAATAATGGGAAAAGCGATTTGCAAAGTTTGCGTTTCGATTATTCTTTAATACCATTTTTTTCCATTAGTCTAAAGTTTAAGGAAAAATGAATTTTAATGTAGGTGACAGCAATTTCAAAATTTATGGTTTGAAACTTTCACAAAGGTTATCATTGGAGGACATAAAACCGAATTGAATATACCATTAAAACAAAAGGTAAACAGACATAATATTCTTTTAAGGTGCTTAAAGTAATGTCTGTCAAAAATAGAATATTCAATATTATTTGTCAATTTGTCAAAATTGCTTAATAAATTAAATTCCTTTTTAGACCCAGTACTTTAAAAAAGTACAAATGGGTCTATTACGTTTATGCAAAAAAAAATGTGCGTAACAGGCAGAAGGAGGCGTGGCAGACCCCATAAAGTATATATATTCTTGATCAGCATCAAAAGCCGAGTCGATATAGCCATGTCCTTCTGTCCGTCTGTCCGTCTGTCTGTCTGTCCGTCTGTCCGTCTGTCCCTTTTTTGAGTAACTAGACCTCAGAAATTTTTTGAAACTGAAACAATCTGTAGTAATCGCTTTGCACTCAAAAAGTACTGGGTCTCCTACTGTCGAGCTTGCTCCACCGTAGCTTAATGCATTTTTAAAAATACTTTTAGACAAGAATCTGGTGATTTTGCAATATTAAAATCATATTGTACATTTCAAAAGTTTGTTAATAATTGAATTTAGAAAAGAAGAAAGTGGAAGAAAGCGATTTAATCAAGCTCAATTTATTAACCTTGTCCCTTAAACTTTCATTGTGTTTGGCTTTTATTAACAACAGTAAATGAATTTAATAAAAACAAAATGGTTTAAAGGAAATTCAAAGAAAAAGTTCTAAGAGAAATTCTCAAAAAATAAAACAATGCCACAAAATGAAAAGGAAATATTCAAAGCACACACAACTAAAAGTTTCTCTTGAAATGTTCTTAAAGTAGTCAGCGACAATTTGCAATATTTGGAATAAGTTTTGCACTTGGGACATTGCATGCAACAGCTGTTGTCCAAAATGCTGCTGTTTGGGGGTAAAAATGCTGTAGCTACAAGTTTGAAGTGTCCCCTCTGACCCCCCTCTCTGACATCTCTGGAAAAGATTACGTCTTGAAAGCGACCCCCCAGCGACATTTGCCGCATTGCTGACCCATTGACATTGGTACTGTGATTATAGCTTGTTGCACTTGCTGTCAGTGTCAGAACTTGCATTTCAAATATATATACATATATATACATAAAGTATATGCCAACATATGGATAAGTACTTAAGGTTTGCATATGGAATGCTGGAAAATTGTAATCGATATTATTGATTTGCTTTCGACTTATATTTGTGCCCAGTTTTGTCATTACAACTGATTGGCCAATCGCAATTTCGCAATCGCCATGTAAATATTTGCAATTACTCAGACACGCACACACAAATCCGCAGAATATGAGTATGAGTTTATTCGTATATTCGTATATTCGCATATTTGTATATTCGCATATTCAAGTATATTCACTTTGATGGCAAGTCATTAAACTTGCTTCGCTTTGGTGCCATCAAAAGCAAAGGAAAACACAGCACAACAAATCTGGGCAAATGTCTGTCTAGCTACATTTTGTAATATCCCCTTCATATCCGTAGTCTCTCTGTTGGGAACTCAAAGTGTTTCTGGGCTAAAGTTAGTTGGCGTGAATAATTTCCACTAAATACAATAAAACCATTTAGCTGCAGGCATTAAAAATTTGCATAGAAATGAAAGCATCGCAACCGGAACTGTGCCACAAAATAAAAAAATATAAAAAATATAAAAATAAAATGTAAAATGAAAATAAAAGAAACAGTTGATGAGCTTCTGTTGTTTTGTGGGCTTTACTTTGGGCCGTACTTTTTGGTAGGGTGTTGCCTGCCCGCGGATGTAAATAATAAAAAGCACATTAAACAGCATTTTCTTTCATTTCGAAACGAAAACGAAACAATTCCCAGTTCCACTTCAGACTAGGGCACAAAAACACACACACACACACAAACACACAGAGATGTATGCTATAGTTGTGTTTACCGCAATGATGACGTCGACAGCGACTGCAACTGCGACTGCGACTGCGACGCTTTGACACTTGGGCAGCTGCACTACTTAGTTACTACTTACTTCTTACTACTTAGAGGACTGTGGCCAGTGCAGTGCCACACTGGCCACACGGCCCACTTAGAGAGATGCACTTTGCACTTAAATGGACATTAGATTTTCCCATGCAGTTTATTATATCATAAACTCTTCTTGAGCGCCACAAAGTATGCAACATTAAAAACAGCGAAACAGATTTAAAATAAAAATACCCGAAATAGATAAAAGTAGATAAACATAAGTAGCAAACAAAATCTAATGGGATTTTAAGATATTTCTAAATGAAACGAACTACTTAAATAAATTTGCTATATATTATTAAAGTAATACTATTTAATCTCTTGTTTAATAAAAAATAATAAGCAAACCAGAACTTATGAGTTTTTTAAAGAGATTTTTTAAAGGAACTAAGTCTATAAATGTGTTTTATATTGTTGAATTAATAACTTTTAACATGTTTTATTCGATTTTGTCCATCTATCTATTTATCTATCTATCTATATATCTATATATCTATATATCTATCTATCTATCTATCTATCTATCTATCTATCTATCTATCTATCTATCTATCTATCTATCTATCATCTATCTATCTATCTATCTATCTATCTATCTATCTATCTATCTATCTATCTATCTATCTATCTATCTATCTATCTATCTATCTATCTATCTATCTATCTATCTATCTATCTATCTATCTATCTATCTATCTATCTATCTATCTATCTATTTTAACATCGCAAAAAAGAATTTTGAATTAGAAAAAAAAGATATCTATATAGAAACTCCATATACAGTTTGAAAAGATTTCAAAGCGGATCTGAAGAGTCATTGAATCTACTATGGCTTCTATGGTTTTTATATTTCACTGTGAATTTTAAATAATTTAAATTAAATGACAGTTCAACATCTCAGTTCCTTATTTAAATTAAAAACAACATTTTAAACTGATTAAAAAACTTTTAAATTATAGCAAAATGTATTCAACTCTCTAGCACTTCGCTTAAACAAAGAGTATTTGCGAGTTAAATTGGAAATTTAAATCTTACACTTGTTTCATTTAGTTATTTATAAAGTTGAGAATTATAAATTCACGACAATTGGAGATACGAAAATGAAAAGCAGAACAGGCACAAGAGCATAAAATGTTCGTTATTGCTCAATTACTTCGGGGTTTCTCATGTTTTGTTTTTCTTTCATGTTCTCTGTGTAGCTGTGTGTGTGTGTTTGTATGTGTGTGTGTTTGTGTGTGTTTGTGTGTGTGCTTCGTGTTTTGTGGCCGGAACGTTACAATTCTCAGTCGTCTTTCCGCCTCTTTTGGCCACTTCTTCCCTTACGGCTTCCTCTCCCTTTTGTGGCAATGGCAAATTGTGGCAGCTGCTACTTCGGGGGCCACTTGCAACACGGCCTGCCACTTTTTTTTATGCCTTTCATTTTCATGTCCAATTTCGCATTTGGCGCACGCTGAGCCTAAAAGACTGCACTTGAAAATTTAATAGGCGCTGCAGTAGTTTTTGGCCTGCCGGTCCAGAAATTTCCTCTTTTAGCCAAACTGTGGGTTCGTTTTGTTACTCTCGACTCTTCTGGCTTCTTCGCTCCTTGTGTTGTGGCTTTTATGATGACCAAATTTTATGATGACTTTGGTGTGCCCTGTCTGGACCCGCGTGACCCCTTCTTCCCCTTACCCTCTGACTCTAACTGCGATTGCGACTGCGATTGTGACTCAAATGAAATGTGAAATGTAATCCGGCTGCCTGACTGCCATGTGCCTTGTTTATTTGCCTGCCAATGGGAGGGCGGGCCAATGTGCCAATTGAGTTTAATTTGTTGAATGCCTTTTGACAGATTTCAAAATTAACTGGTCGCACACTTGACTGCACCACCAATGTCAGAGCCAAAGCAAATGATTCGTAGCCACTCACAGTTGTTTCTCGCTCCACATCCATAATCATACAACGGAATCTCTATTCGCCCGTATTCGTATTCGTATTCGTATGTGATTGAAGGCATTTCCCAAACACAATGACATTAGCTCAAACTGTCACACCAACATTGACAGCCTGGAAAACGAATAACTAACGAGAGGGTTAAACCATCAAATTGTTCTAAAGTTGTAGAGCTTGTAGAGTTGTTCACTTTTTGGTAACAGCTTTCACTTAAGCAAGTTTTCATGTACTTTTGAGAACATGCTTACAAGTATATCAGCAAAGTGTACTAAAGTTAAAGGGTTGTTAACTTTTAGAGACAGCTTTGTCTTAATATAGCTTTCAATTACTTAAAGAAGAGTAGTTTTAGTAAGTTAAAGCATGGAGAGGGTTTAAAAACTAGATGAAGTAGAGCTTCAAAGTTAAGTTTTCAGGCACTTCTAGAAATGTATTACTTTGACTTGTATTGACTAAGTTCTTAGTTATAAAACACTTAGTAAAACTTAAAGTTGCATCAAGAGACGAACTATACTTTAGTTTTCAGTTTAATAACATTAAAGAAAGCTTTTTTATTCTTAAAAACAATAGTAAATATTAAGGCAACTCTGCACTTTCTCTCAACTTCATAAAGCTTAAAGCTTTTAGCAACTTTTGTGCTACCAGATTAATCAGAGCTCATATCCATTGATTCAGCTAGTCTCATTGTATCGTTATCCTTGGCCAGCTTGATTGTTTGCTCGTGCAGATGAGAGGATTTTATTGCACGAATTCATTTGTGAAATTTGATTATGCACACTTAAATATATTTATGTGTGCCAGAATGTCGAAGGTTCAGTTCACTTCACTTGGAAAATCTCTCTCTCTCTCTTGACAAACTTGTGCCCTGTGGCTTTATCAATTTTTAAACAGCCCAGGTTAGTTTGGTAATCATTGATTTGCCGCAAAACTTTGTCGGGAAAACTTAACTTAATCCGATTAAAGTCAACAGTCTGCTGCTGGTTATTTCTATTAAACTGGTTTACCAAATGCAAAACAGCTGCTCAATGCTGAATAATCTTACTCTATATATGCCTCAAGTTTCTTAAGCTCATTTTCAAGGCAAAGCCATTAATGCATTTTCATGCCAGGAAAGGCAAACAGTATCGATAACAACTTCCTCTCAACTTCTCCTTCCTGAAAAGGTCCTTTGAAAATGCAACTTTTTGCATGCTATTAGCAAATTCGTCCTAGCTTTAATCCGAGCGCTTAAAGGTCTTGTATAAAATTAACATTTTACGAGTACATTTTTAATGCCATTTGCAAATTGACGACATTTTAATGAGCATGAATTTCAATTTCATTTTACAATTACTATCAACAATTAATGATGGGTTTACTGTGGTTTTATTTAACCATTTAATTAGCATTGCTTAATTCCCATTCATCATCTGTATTCAGTACTTTCCTGATATGTACATTCTTTACAGGGTATACACATATATATACGTATACTTAATCTTTTTTTTGGGTAACTTGCCGTATTTCTTTTTCTCTCCTTTGGTAACTATGCAATAAATCTTGTTCAACATATTGGGACAATACATTTTGCGTCTCTGGCTAAATTCGACAATTGATTTGCAGAAATTGCATTTGTTGGTCAATTTATTGGACTGAGTTGGCAGAACAACGAGCTATTATTCTCAGTGTCAACACAAGTTGGCAGCGTTCAAATATTTATGTTTCCATTTAAGTAGGTATAAACAGGGTAATAAATGCTCATCTAAAGATATTTAACACATACTGCAAATAAATATCAATATTTTCCACACAATATGGAAATTTTTATAAACGTATTCCCCTTTTTTCATTATCTGTTTCCTCTGCTGACTTTTTGTTAGCAAACAGACATAAAATAAAATGTTTTTATGACTTTTGCTTTTTTATTGTTTTGATAAAAAGAGTTTTCATTTGTTGCCAAAACTCGATAAGAATTACACAACTTGTTAAAGAAGCAAATAAATGTTACCTAAATGTTGAAATTTTCCATTGTACTTGAATGATAATGCGATTAAATATTCAATTGATTGGACAAAGTTAAAGTAAATAGCTTCTGATTCAAATTCAATTAGCCAAAATATCTTTAAGGACATCATGTAAATTTGTGAACTGTACTGTTGTTATTGCTAATGCAGGTGTATATTGCAGTGTCCGATTAGGTCCCAAACATTGCACAATTTGAGCCGAAAACACTCGATGTGGTCTCAACATTACCATAATCCGCTGACTTATGTTAGTTGGTCAATTTGCATAAGCTGCTCACGCTCCTCAAACTGATGCCGCATGCAAATAAATGACCTACAAATGCCGCAACTGCAATTTGTTTTTAGAACTTTAAATGTACCCTATAAACTGGGAAAAATTTAGTGGAAAAACAAGGTAGTTTATATAAGAGACTAAAGAAGTTAAAGCTGGCAAATATCTGTTTATCAACTATAAAAAGAAGTAGTTTATTTAAGGTATTGAATCCTTTATTGGTCTTTTAAATTTGTCAAAAAGATACTAAAGTAAAGTAGAATAGATATAAAAATATATAAATTTATTGGTACATAAACTATGCTTTAGTTTTCTAATAAATTCTCGTACTTTGTAATATTTAGATATAAGCTCAATATTAATTGTCTGATATTAGTAAATGTAATTCAAATTTATAGCTACTTATAAAGTGCTTTAAATTGATTGTTAATTATAGGCTTGTTCAGGCTATCATTTAACATATGATAGTGCTTTAAATTCTTTGTTAATTACAGGGTATCTCAGCATTGTTCTGGCCATCATTTAACATATTAAATATGTCTTATATTGGCCAACGGCAAAAACAATTTTAAAAGGCAAAACGAAGTCAAGTGCAGATATGCGCGAATTGCAATATCCGACAATGAATTTTAATGAGTGTTGCAGTTGCAAATGCAGTTGCACTTGCGGTTGCAGTTGCAAGTTTGGCGCGTTCACTAAAAATAACAAATGCAGTTGAGCAGCGGTGGCAGTAAAAACAAGAAAGCCGCATTTTCAATGACTTACTAAATATGTAAATTAATGAAAGCAAGCCAAAAATACGAGTATATTGTAGATATGCCTCGAGCGACACACCAAGAGAGAGCGAGACAGAGATAGATACAGAGAGAGAGAGAGAGAGGGAAAGTGCGATGAGAATTTCCTTTGAACTATTTTTGTATGCATATTGAATGTAGTTGTTGCTTTTTGTGGAATGCAGCCACTAACAAATGGCATTGCCAAGTTGTTGTTGTTGTTGTTGTTATTGTTGTTGTGGCTGCTGTTGTTGTTGCCATTATCGTTAGGTGGAACAAGTGCAGCTAACAATGCACTCGAGCCTTGTCGCTGACACTTGACACAGCCGCAACAATAACGGCAGCCGCAACTAATAACTAACAGGCGCTAGTGGCGAAAATAGTAGTATAACAAAACCCTCGAATCATACATACACCAACAACAAACAAAAACAATAACAACGACAGCGACAGCTATAACTGTAACCACGTTGCGTATACGTATACGTAGTTGAAACAACGAAACGAAACGAAGCTAAAGTGAACTTTTTAATTTCCTGTGCAAATTTATTTTAATTGCAACCAACTAACACACACACACACACTCTCACTCTCCGCTTCCCCTCTCCTTTGGTCCTGCGCTCTTACATTGATTTAATTTATGTGTCATTTTTAATTAATTGTTAATGCATTTTGATGTAAATTAAATGAAACGAAGCTCATTAAAATTGTAGATTGCTGCGGCATGCGGCAAAATGAACAAATAAATATGTTTTACTAAGTGCATGCTCTAGAAAAACGCTCTAACTAAATGGGGTAGCTTGGTGGCAGACTGTCAAATATATAATAATATAAAATCTTCTTATTTTTTACAGGGTATCTCACTAGTTGCGCTGTCTTTTTCTACGCATATTTACTTGTTGCTTTTTTGTTTGCCATTGCAGTTAATATTATAGTTTTTGTCTTGTTAGTCGTAGTATTTAATTACAATATGCACAATTTGCATTGTGTATTCAACCGTAATTTTATTAGAATTGTATTTGGCATTGTTAATTATCTGTTAAACGAGAGCAAATAACGGCATGGCATATTTCATTATTATTATTGTGTAACATAAATCTTGTTAATAACCCGCTTTGAGGTGCTTCAAAAGATCGATACTTAATTTTGGGAAAAAACATCTAAAAACTGTAAGCTTCAATTGCAAAGACTTGAGGTGGAACTTTTGTCTTTGTTAGAATTCTCTTCTTTATCTTAAAATTCGACTAAATGAATAAAAGTTTAATGATTCTAATTATGTATTATTATTGGTTTTTAGATCTTACTGAAAGCTGTAAAGGTTCCTAGCTCGATTAACTAATTTTGATAATACAATACAAATTCAAGCTTAAATTTGAATTCCTGTATCAAATAATTCATAATTGTTTCCAGTTTCTAGTCCATAAACTAACTTCCTAGTTAATTGTGAATTAATTTTGATTACTTGCAGCATAAATCTTAATCTACTTGTTGTAATATTATGTAATTCTACATGTCTCCCTTTAATTGTCCTAAACTCCATTTCTCTACGCAAATGTGGCTATTAAAGCGCAGTTAAAGTTAATAGATTTAATCACTTTGTTTTGCAGTTAGCAATGGAATCTTTTTCGGAATCTTTTTCGCAAACTTCCCACGCTATTTTTATGACTATTTTGTCTGTTCATAAATGTGTTCGTTATTTGTTTTATCTGATTGTCATTCATATTTATAATGGACGAAATGCTATCGGTGCCATCGCGCGTCAATAATACATATATCATGTATCGCATTAAGCCACGAATGTAATAAAAATATCGTGCCAGACTAACGATATATAGTATCATTTGATGCATAAATCATTTAACACTCGCCTCCTAATCGAATCAATGAAAAGTATGAATATTTACACAAAAGAAGAAAACAAAAACAAAAACACCCACGCCAATTGAGAGGGAGGAAAGTTTGAATTTAATTTAGTTTTTATTCTGTTTGGTCTACTAATTAACTAATATGCAGAGAGAGAGTGAGAAAAAAGTAAAACAAACAAGGTTTTTAATTACATTTGTTGGACTCTAATTGCCTTTAGTTGGTCGTGTGGTAAGTTGGGCGTATGCTTCCAGGAGAATTGGCTAAAATTGATGGGGTTTTGGCCCAGTAAATCCACGTTACGGGATAGGTTTTTTTTTCTTGTAGCTGAACGCGAAAATTGCAGGCCAAAGGCTACAGAACGTGAATTTCACTAGGCCAACGGTCGATCGATTCTGCCTATAACAAAAAGAAGAAGAGAGAGAAATATATATATGTATACCATATATATATGTATATATGTGTATGTGGCATAGGTCGACACTGATTTGGCTTAAGCGATAAAGGGGAAAGGCCTTTTGTGTGACGCGACCAGGCCAAGCATAACAGTTTAAATGCGAGCAGGGTCTATTAAAAAGCAAAATGGAGTACATGCCACTACACACACACACACACACACACACTACACTACACTACACTACACACTCCAATACATACGAAAGCCAACATGCAATTTATGAACAGCTTTTTTGCTTGCGGGCCAAAATGCTCGTTTGAAGCTAACGAAATGTTCCAGGCCCAAACCGAAGTCAACCTGCCACGTTCAGTGCTGATAAACGCAAAAAAAACGAGGAAATTCACAGCAAAATACAAATACAAAAAAAAAGAATCTAAGAAAAAAGAAGTACTCTTAGAAGTAGAAGGTAAAAGCGAAAAAAAATAAACGTAGCTCAGGTGAGAATAAAGTCAAGTTCTGCTTAGCTAAGGAGATTTCTGTGTGTGAGTGTGTGTGTGTATGTGTGTGTGAGTGTCTGGATGGCCAACAAATTGCAAAGACTTCTCAAGGGAGCCAGCGAAGTTGCGGCAATGCTAGTTTGTATACCCTGCACTATTAAGAGGAAAGGGTATGCTCGAAGTGTGAACGAAAGTGAAAGTCCTTAAGTTTATGATTTTCCATAAAATGTAATCTGTAGTTACAACTTTATCCATAGATAAGACATTATAGGAAACAAACAATTTTCATATAGATTGAAATTTAAGAAATAAACGTAAATAAAATTTCAACATATCAGCTAACATTACTATAACTTTTATAGCTTCATAACTATAATAACTATAACTACTATAGATTGCATAAAGAAAGGCTGTTGTCATAATTTATATATATTTATATTATTATTAGGTATAATCTTACTCGCCTTTTCTATTGATAAAACAAATTATTATTTAAATTATAATTGTGATAATTTGAATTATAGATTATCCTACAGTTCATATGCCATTTAAAAGACTCAAATAAATTATATAAAAAATGGAATTCCCTTTTCTGAATGTAGGTCATCACATAGTCGAGCATATCCTTGAAGCTGTCAAGCTAACACCGCTTGTTGCTGTTGTTTGCTATGGATTAAATTTATAAAAATTGAAAGTAGTCTAGCGGAGTAAGGATTTTGAAGTGTGGGAGAGGAAAGGAAGATGAAGAAAGATGTACACTGGGTACTGGGTACACTAAGTACACGAAGTATACGGCCAATGCGCACAATGAAACTTTTACATTGCATTCGTGCGCCATAAGCCGTGAAAGTTTTATGCAAATGTTTTATGCTAAAATATGTGCCAGCTTGCCAGCCACTGGGATGAGGCCGTTCGGACAGGACACCTGCAACGTGCAACGTGCAACCTGCTACATGCCACATGCAACATGCCACATGCCACCCAAGTACCGTCGAGGTCAGCGACTAACGGCATTTTCTGATAGGTTCTATATACATATATATATTGGCGCATGAGGCGTCGAGTGCAATTTGCAGTGAAACATTTATTGGAGTTGCAAACCCCCCCTCACCCTGATCCTACTGCCCTTCAATCAACCCACCCCCTGTGCTCAATCACCCCCGTAATACCTAGCGGTAAAAACCAGCGAAAGTTATTTTGTGCAATTTTTCGTTCAGTGGTTTCGAAATTTTCCTTTTTTTTTTTTATTCAACACTTTCAGTTTTTATGGTTGCAGGCACAACAAAGAGGTGTGTGCGTGTGTAAAAGGGAGTTTCTATGTGTGTATGTTATGATAAAGGTACATTTTGTGTGTATTTTTTTTTGTTTCATTTTCATTTTCATTTTGTGTTTCAATTACAGAGTCTCGTCTAAAAATGTAATTACTAAAGTGTTGCACATTTGGGCAAAATGGCAGAGAAAAAGCTCTTTAACTTTTTCAATTCCATCACGAAATGGAAAAGTTGTCATTTCCCCTTCTTCCTTTTGACCACACATATGAGTCATAATTTTGGAGTTAGACATAATAAAAGTAAAATTAAAAACAACAAGAGTTTTTTGTAAAATGTAATTGCTGTCCTTTCATAGTTTTCAACTGTTTTCTTATAATTCTATTTCTATTCAACTAAAACTGAACTTCTATAACTTTGAGATAGGTTATTCTGTTTCCTAATCTGTAGTAATTGTTATACAAGTTTAAAATGGGAATGATCTTGATTTGTTGAAACTTGGCTATGTATTCCTCTTGTAGGTCGCTTAATATATATCTAAAAGAATTTTCTTGCTTTCTTTTAGTTAAAATTTATTCAAACATCGCTTTAAGTTTCCTAGTTTCAAAGAAAAGTTTCCCCAAAATATTTCTTTAATAAACTTGTCTAGACTACACCGTTTAATATTATGACTGCCACTTAAGCTCTGATTTTCTTATCTAGATTATACATTTTCTTCATTTCATTTTAATTTTCGATAAAGTGGCTTCACTTTTCCCATATACTTCTCCATTTCTCAAGCAATTGAAATGAGTTCATAGCTAAGAGTTAGTTGAAGAAAAGGCAGCAAAAGTGTAAGCCTCGATATAATTGGGGCTATTGGGAGTCAAATTTATAGGCGTTTACATGAACCCATAATATGGCACCGAAAGGGGTTTTCCCCTTTAATGGAGAAACGCAATCAAATGCCATGTGTCAACTGCTATTGAGTGTTACCCAACCTATGTATATATCAACAAAGTTCCAGATCCTTCATTTTATTCAACCCTACTCTCTATAACAAACCTTTCTCTATTGCCCGCGACCTACAACAGCGTCAAATAATTTGTCGTGTACTTCATATACTTTGTTTTCCTTTTTTTTTTGCTTGGGCTCGTAAAGTCAACAAGAAGAGAGAGAAGAAAAAACAAAACAACCGAATGTATAGGAAAAATGTGGAGCAGGCAGCGTCATTTCATGCTACAGGCCAATAAAAAGGTCGACTTTCGTCGGCAGGGAGCAGGGGACGTCGACCCAATTCCAGACGTGCCTTATCGCAGGGGTTTACCTTCAAAATACCTATGGAAAAACCCATCTACATGTGTGTATGTGTGTGTGTGTGTGGGAGAACATCATAATTATGCACACTAATTTAATAATAATATTGCCAAAGCAAAGGATATTTGTGTATTAGTTTCGATGGATAGGGGGGATCAAAGTTCTAGAAGGAATGGCCATATTAATTGCACGTTGAATATTCCCAACTAAAGTTGAGGATAGTCAAGGATTTTTGTGCGTTCAGTGCGCGATTTCCGGCACGCATATTTAATCAATTATACAAATTGCCAGCAGTCCAGTAAATTTGTAGATATTTATCGGGAAATGTGAGAGAGAGAGAGAGAGAGAGAGAGAGACTTAGTTGCAGCTGTTTCACCTGGCGTCAATCTGATTAAATACAGCATAAATTGTGTGCTCGCTTATCAAGACGAACGTATCGCAAATGTGCGCAAATTTTTACAAACATGCTAAACACACACACACCACATACACTCTCTCACACACACACGCTGTCGCCCTAATGGCTTACAGCGTTTTGCACGTAAATTAAAAATATAAAAACAGGCGCGCATAATTTTCAATTTTCATACAACGTTAAAAGCGCTGAAAAATGATATTGAAAAACGAAACTTAACGATGGGCCCAAAACGACAAGTAAAACGGAAGCTGAGAGGACTCACACAGAGAGAGGTAGAGAAAGAGAGAGATAGAGGGAAGGAAATAGAGAAAGTCAGAGGGAAATGGGAGGCATCAATTTGAGGTAGCAGAAATTTAGCAAGTTAAAAGTTTCGTCTACACTTTGTACACTTTCAATTTTAGAGTGTAGCTTTAGAAAACCAAAATGTATCTATAAAATATTAGTTTAAAGCAATATTTAAAATAATTAAATTGTAATGCTATTATTTAAGCATATTTTGCATATATAAATAAAGATTGAACATGCCGTAAATAGTATGTAAATCTGTGTAACTACTACTTAATAATACTACTTAATTGATGCTAGTTTAATTAGAGTTTCATTTTCTAGACGCTCAATTGATACAACAAAATTTAACAAACTAATACGTTGAATGTTAAATAAAATAAATAAAATGCTCAAATAATAAAAAGAGAAATTTTTTGAGTTGTGTGTTTGGCAAAATGTATTTTAAAAATATTTCTAACGAAATATTATGCATTCCAATTTAATTGTAAATTATTTTCTTATGGCAAAATGTCAACTTTAATAATAAATTGCTTCAGTAAATTGCCTCGTATGTCTTATAGTGACTAGTGTCTTAATTAATAAGTTTAACACTAGAAATCAAAATGAAGAAGTATAGGAAAACAGTGTTTTTTATTAAAAAAATATTTCAAACGAAATCAAATATTTTTTAAATGTAAATTATTTTATAATAACAAAATATTAACTTTAATATTAAAATATAATATCTCTTTTAACGACTAGTGCCTTAAATAATAAGCTTAGCACTTGAAATCAAAGTGAAGAAATATGTTACTAAGCAAATACAGAAAAAATGAATTTTGAGCGGTGTAAAATATTTGTTGATGTATTTATGCAGAGGCGCCACAGTCAGAGTAACGGAACAACCCTGCAACCCTCGAAAAAAAGGGGTTTGGCCGCAAAAACCGCAGGACACGACGGGATTCTTGCAAGGCAGTGTCTTGAAAAGTTTTACCGCTTGAAAATAACTTTGAAGTTGCGGCCCAAGTTGAACTAAACTAATAACTTGAGACAAATTAACTTATAGACACACACACACACACACACATACTCTGACTAGGTGTGTGTGTTTGGGTTGGCATGCAAATTGCTAAAATAGCAAAGTGTTATTTGCTTGAGTGCCAACAGTGTCGTTACGTCGTGACGTCATTGCCATTGGATTTATTACGCATACGCCGCATGTGCAGCGCCAATTTAGTTGGCCTCATTTACAACTACTTTTTTTTCTGTCTTATTTTATTTTATTTCATTTTCCTTTTTTTTCTGTACTTTTTTTCCTGCTGTCAACAGAGAACTTTACATAGACTCTGGCATTCAATTTGCCGTCGTTCAGTTGTTGCGTTGAATGTCATAAAAATGTGTTTGAGGTAAGGTAACAATAACAAATAAACACACGCCCGCCTCCCAGTCTGACTATTTGTGTGTGCGAGTGTGTTTGTGTGTGTTTGTATGTGTGGCTGTATGTTTATAGAGAGAGGCTTCATACATGCAAATGCCAAAACATAGCATTAGAGCCAAATGAAACGGGATAAACAGTTCCAACTATGAGATACCATCACTCGTTTCTCAAATTCAGATTAGTATCGAATCGAATATATTTCGCTGACTCTAAGCATTAGTCTTCAATATCTAACTATACCAATAAATCAGTTTAGAGAGAAGTATTTATGTGGGAGAGCTTAGATCATTAATTATCATAAAGAGCCTTTAATATTGTTAATAATGATAAGCAACTATCTTTAAAATCTATCTTTATCCAATAAAATTGAGAGGAAATAATAAAACAAATTAAGTTTAGTTGAAATCTTAAATAACACATTAAATTGTAGTATTGAAAGTCATTTAAATGGTGAATAAATTAAGAAAATTGTCAAATTGTATAACTACTTAAAAAGCAACTAGAAATCGCTTTGCAAGAATGTCCATTTTGGTTGTGTCCTTTGAAGATTATAATGAGGAGCATGTTTGACAATTAAACAGAATAAATTCAAAGAAATAAATGTTAGAGTTGAAGGAATTATTAGTTGCTAGTACTTCCTGTATTCCCACCTCTTAGATTTAATACTTCATATTATATCTAATTTAATAAAATAAACAAAAGAAATTTAAGAAGCTTTGTGGCAAAGACTTTTAATTAAATTACTTTAAACTAAAAAATAACAAACTTAAAAATACAATTTAATGAATTTTATTTTGCTTAAGGGGAAAATTAAATATATCAAATATTATTTAACTATTTGACGGATATTTCAATGACAAAAACTAAAGGAAATCAAATTATGTTCATGCATATTGGGAGAGTATTTACAGATTTTGACTTGCCAAAGGCAACCTTTATGATTTATGCTGATTACTCAGGTAATTGCCAAGTTAATTGCAACCATAATTAACATATTTTAAGAACAACTCTTTCAGTTTGCAGCTGAGCCAAGAAAAAAAGGGAATTATTTTTATACACAGGGTTGCAAGCCGAGATAAAACTGTTGATGCCCCATGGCTGAAGATGGGTGCGGGTATCTCAACGAGTATTCAAAAAAAAAAAATGTAAACAAATATAAAGTGTTGTGTCTGTGAGTGTGATTGTAGGTGTGTGTGTGTGTGTGTGAGTAAGTGTGTGTGCGTGTGTATGTGTTGTGCTTTTCAGTGCTATTCATTTACGAAAAGCTGGCTAAAAGTTGTGGCAATAAGCTGTGGCAACAGACGCTGCGCAACAGACGCTGTGTAGGCGGCGAACGGACGGACGGATAAGTAAACCAAGAGGCGATATCAACTGAAGCTGGAGGTAAAACCAGCAGCAGGAAGATGAAGAAGACAAAGTGTAGATGCTGTCAACGTCAGGACACAGTACAATGCTGCCAGCGATTTTTTTTTAAAGTAAGTATAACGCTCTTATTTACACATTGTGCCATATGTGGCATGCTGCACAATTTACATATGTATATGCATGTGAAAAGCCAGACATCTCTCTGTGTGTGTTTAAGAGTGTGTGTGTGGGTGTGAGGGTGTGTGTGTGTGTGTGCGCGTTATTGTGTCACTGCCTTCACAATTTTGCAAAATTTCAAGTTGCTACGTTTAATACTTTGACTCTGACGCCATTTTGTACACTTGACTGCGTGGCACACATCCTGTGACTCACAACAACAACAATTAAAAAGTCCTCTTGCTTACACCCTCCCTACCTCCTCCCTCCCTTCCTTCCATAATAAGAACTGGCTTAGCACAGCTCTCAACTCGCCAGTTGCCTAAGCGTCTTACAGAAAAATAGGAGCGCAAAAAAAAAATGTAATCAAAAAACCTTCGCATATGTGCATGTATTGCTTACAACTCACACACACACACATACACCTTTTCACACACACACAGACACACACACACAGTTTCACACAAAAGGCCGACAAGTCTATTTGTCCTGTGCAATTTTCCTACCCACTCCCCAGCTTAGTTATATCCTTGCCTATGAGCATATATATTTTTGTATAATTGACAGGAGCTCTGCTAAACGCTGTAACTTCTACTTTAAGTACCCTGTACTTATATGATTACACTGATGGGGTATAATCTATTTAACAATGTATTACACACTACTCAGTAATATGGTTTACAATTTTCCAGTTATTATTTATGGTATTATATTAAGTATACGTTCATTTAACATAACTGTCTATTCTCAATACTCCAAATAAATCTGTGTCACTTTTTACACTCTTTACAGTATCCCATTAGTTTAGTATGTTTATAATAGACAGCAGTTGCACTAACAGCTGTAACCTTGACTCGAAATACCCTGTAGTTATGCAAATTGACAAGAAGGGATTGTAAATTAATGCTTTGTGGACAACACTTTAGCTAAAATCTTTCGGTTAACAATTTCATATTAAGCATACGCCTAGTTGCAAAACTTAGACTGACGGAAATATTTTATCTATATTTTATTTAAATTTATGAACTAATTTGATTGTTAATTAGGAATAATATTGCCTTGAAAATTAATGATTTGTAGACAACATTTAAACTTAAATCTTTCAGTTAACAATTCCATATTAAGTATACGTCTAGTTGCCTAACTTAGACTGACAGAAATACTTTATCAATATTTTATTTAAATGTTTAAACGACTTTGATTGTAAATTTAGAATTATATTTTGAATTAAATTTAGTTTTGATTACTTTTCGACGTTGTTAAATGAATCTATAAATGAATTTATTTACTAGTAAAATTACTAAAACATTTTAAAATTATCTAGATCTTATTTACAGAGTATCTTTTTGCTATGCACTCTCTATAAGTTCATATCCACTTGTGTGTTTTTTGCGTTGCGGCATATTTCACTTTAAAAAGGCGCCCGAAAAAAACATTTGGTTCCAGGCTGAGGCCGCCCTCTGTTAAATGGCGCGTAAAATTTCACACTCAATTTGTACGAGTGTGCGTGTGTGTATGTGTGTGTGTGAGATTTGGTTTATTTTTTATCTAAAGGGTCTGTGTTTGGTTTTTGGTTTTTAGCTGTTTAATATGCCCGTGGCTTAATAATATGGAATTTATGTGCATTTCTTTTGGCCAGAATTTTAAATTTATTGTTTGCTTCATTTGATTTGTGGCCGTTGTAATTATTTATAAATAATTTAATATGCTCGTTGAAATCGAGTTATTTAAAAACAAATAAATTGCATTTAAATGAAACGAGATTTTCCATTTAAAGTTGAAAACATTTTCCTTTTCCATTTCGTAGAAATTCAACAGACAGCAGACAATGCAAAGCATAAATAATTCGTAAGAAAAAAATACACACATTTTATAGAAATCAACTACAAAACGAATGCAGAAGTATTTTAAAGGTAGATACCCAGTAATTGTGAAGTGGAGTACAAAAGAGTTGAGTTCTGCGAAACTGTCGATGTTCTTAGTATTTTAAATGGTTATATTTTGATATGTAAAACGAAACTGAACCATCAACTTGCGATTCTGAAAACTTTGCTACAATTTATAATAGAGATTGTTCAACAATTGCAGTTGCAGGGCATCTTATAGTTAAGTTTCCTTTTATTCACATTTTGTTGTTTGTTTTCTCCATTCTCAAGTTGTTTGTTTAGCAAAAAAAGGATAAGTTTCAAGCTCTCTATTGTGCAAAGCAGAACTGTTATACAGACTTACGAAACACAATTGAAATAGTCATAATATATTTAATTAAAAAACACTTTCAATTTGATTACTAAGCTTAAAAATCATCAACTGATTGCTGTTAAGGTGTAAGTTTAGAGCTGACTTTTAGTAAGTTTTCTAATTGAAAATGTTAAAGCTTTTTGTGAATCCTTTTTTAAACTAATGCCTATCACTTTAAGCTGCATTGATCTAATATTGTTTTCTTCTCTTAAGCCTAGATTAATCCTGTTATTAAGGCAGCAATGTCAGACAGCAGGGAAGCAATTGATGCTTCTTCAGGCCACTTATAATTGCAAGTGCTTAACAAGATTTCAACTGTCTGTAGCCAGGCCAACAAATCTCTTCACACGCTGCATTTCAATTTCAATTTCAATTTCAGGATGCTAAATGTCATATGGAGAAAAACGAAGCTGTACAAATTGTGTAGGGAGTGGAAATAAGCAGAGATTAGATGTACCTCCTGTGTGAATTGTAGAGGATTCTCTCTGCTCTCTCAGCTCCTGCTGATAGCAATTTGTTGTGGGATTAGCCCATTGTTTGCACTCAGCCACTCAGCCACACTCAACCACACTCTCAGGCTAAACTCAATTTAACAGATTCTAGATTGTAGTGCCCCAAATGCCACAAATGCCTCAACTGTCCCATCAAAAGCACAGCAGGTACTGGGAAACAAGGTGCAAATACGATTCTCAACCAAAACTTTTGTGAACAGACGAAAAATGCTATAATTGATTTACAAATGCAAATGCTTTTTTCACCCGCCCCCCCACGTGTGTTTCTAATTTCCCTTACCCACTGACACGCCCCCTTTGTTTAAAACTGTTTAAATCCCCCTGACATCTACTGAGAATAGTTAGTTATTCAGAGCTATACCATTTTAGGCACGTACCGAATTTGTCGCTTATCTTTGCAGCTTGACTCCTCCAACCCAAATCCCCTTCATCCGGAGAGGGGGTGGCTTTAAAATTGCTTTTGTTTTTGCTCATTGTTGTTGTTATTACAGTTGGCAGGGGTAAGCAGAGATGTTGGTGATGTTGTAATTGCTGTTTATGTTCTTTAAAGCAGTTAACAACTCAAGCATATAAAATTCACCCGCTTTTGTGTCGAAGTCTAAATTTGAGCTAATTAAAGGCCAGAAATGTTTAGAGAATTCTAAATGAAGTTGTGATTGATTAGATCTTATTCTATTACAAACAGAATCTAAAATCAGAATCAAATCTGTAGCACACTTTATTTCTAAACTGAAAATATTTAAAAAACTTAGTCTATCATTGGAATATTCCGGACTCTTAATATTAATTTTAAATTAATTTAATTTAAACTAAAATTTCGAATAATATTTGTCTGTAACTTTCAGTTTTAATGAAATTTCAGGTTATTTTCTCTTGAAATTTCATAACTTAACTTGAATTATATTAGCTGCTAGGCTGTGTAGTCAATATTTTTACTATATATAGCAGGTAGCACAGTTTAAACTAAAGTTTAGTTAGTTTTTCTTAGAATTTCCTGCACAAGTTGGCAGCTCAAGTAATTGTTTGTTTGAAAGTTCAAAACCGAAATAAAATCAGTATTAAGTTACAAACAAAATATGAGCTATCGCTTTTCACGAAATTTATTGCTAATACTTTGTGAACTTAAACCAATTGGGAATTATACATAGAGCAGCGTCTTGGTTTTGTAGTTAGGGAAAATCTATGGAAGCATTTTCCCCGCACACAGTTTCTCAGTAGTTTCAAGTGCTAACAGTAAATTGGTTTGTCAGCAGTCGTCACTGATGGATATGAACCCGGGGAACTTTGAGGCGTGACTGGGCTATACGGGGAGCTTAAGCCAACCCCGGCCCCGTTCCCAGCCCCGTTCCCGTCCCTGGCACGTACTATAAATGGAAATGGATAGGGAAGGGCCATAATACAGTTTGGCATTGTGAAAGGTGCTTCCTTAACTCTCTCTCTTCCAGTTATCTCATTTCTTATTCTTTATGCTTTACTCTTTCGTATTCTCACGTTTTTTGTCAGTTTATCAGCTGGTGCTAACAAATTTTTTTTGGAACTTGTTGTCTTTCTTCTTTTGTCTTTTGTTTGACATGTCTGGCGTTGTTTTTTTTAGCCAAATTTTTAGCTTGGCATCAACTTGCGAATTCTTAAGAATTTTTAATGATTTCAGCTCAATGTTTTGCACTCATTTCTATTAACTATATACATACACATTTATATATATTTAAAAAGATTGTATTTGTTGTTGCCCAAAACATATGTTTTTTTTTATCTGTTGCCTGCAGTTGGCGTTAACGACCCGCTAACAAGTGAAATATATTTAAATAAAATATAGAAATTCAATTCTTCTACGCACCTACATATAAATTAGAATATATATCAGTATAAACATATATGTCTTTATCGTCGAGTATCTTTATATATGTTACACTAGACTGCAAAATATTGTATTGTCCTTAAGTTCTAAAATATAAAAGGAAACTAATTCTAATGAAATTATTCATTTGGAACTCTATGTTTACTATATGTTTAGTAAAATATTCTAAACTTAATAAAAGTATATTAAAAAGAGAGAGACTTACATTAAAAATTGCATGATAATTTGCTAATATTAAAAGTACTTTTTAATAATATTTTAAATATCAACAAAATTTTATCTCATTCCAGCTAAATTTCAATATTATAAAAAATATATTTAAATTGTATGGCAATTCTAAACTCATTTCATGTTGCTTAGTGTCGACGATATCTGCAGATGTTTGGGATACAGCAATAAGAACTTAGGAATTGTATATCCAATATAAAATCGGACGATTATTTCCGCCGCCAATGAGAAATATATTTGAAAATGTTTTGCTCTTTACTCTTGTTGTTGTTGTTGATTTTTTTGCTCTCTGACCGAATATTTTGCAACCAATTTAGCAAATTTTGTATTAAATGATTTGCCATGTTTGCAATTAAATTAATAATAATAGTAGTATCGAAATGATAGCAGCAATAAAAAGAGAAAGAGAGATATGAAAAAAATGTGAAATTCAATTGTACTTACTTTTGTTTAATATGATTTAATTCGCAGCTTTCTGCTGAGCTGCTTACAATAATAATATCAGCAAAAATTCTTTATTTTTTATTTGTTTCTGTTTTATGATAATGATGATTTAAAATTTTATTTCTTTCTCTTTTTTTTTTGGTTGTTGTTGCTTAAGCGTCTTTTGCGCCGCTTTTTATTGTGATGTTGTTGTTGTTTCTGTTGATTTTGTTAAAGCCAATTTAAGCCTTTAATCAGCGCTTTTTTCATCACAATCACACACATGCACATAAATACAAACACCTGCACACACACGCACACACACACGCGTCACATTTGCATTTGTTTTGTATTTATTGCTCAATTTGTTGTTCTTGTTATTCTTGTTATTGATGTTTGCTGTTGCTTTACGCGCTTTTTTAACGCAATGCCGAAAACAGATTCAAATTATCACGCCGCTTTTACACGTTGTTGCGATTGCGAGCGAATATGCGGAGTAACTGTAAAGCTGCCTAACAAACAACAGCAACAAGCTCCAACAGCAGCAACCGTTGCCGACCGTGTGAACAGAACAGCGTCGTCTGCGATACTTGTGCCAAAATATTTGCTACAAAAGATGCCGCCAATACTTGACGTTTGCGCTCAAACACAATCGCACTCAACGTGTGCGATGCCTTGGTGTGAGTGCTTTTTGTATTTGTTGCTGCTGCCATTGCTTTTGCTTTTGCCTTTGCTGTGGGTGGCTGGTGGTTGGACCTGCGCTTGGCACATGCTGTGCATTGCATACGTCATCAATGTGGTTCGCTTCGAACATGTTGTAAGTTCGAAGCGTTTGTGTTTTGCGCTCAATGTTGTTTGTTCGACACGCTCACTCTCACTCTCAGGTCTGGCTCTCTCGCACTCGCTAACTGTTGCCATTTTTCGAGCATGTCTGTACAGGGTGGTATTTAGCACAGGAGCGCAGCTAGGCAGGTATCAAAAGGTGCAATCTGCAAGTTGCAATGAACATATTTTGTTATAAATGTTTATTCAAAAATTTACATAAATAAAGGATTGTAAAAAGAAGACCATTTATAAAAATCTGTGGATTGATAATCAATAAAAATGTTAAGAAAATAGGGCCTTCCTTAAAATTTAACTCCGCTCCTGCGTTTACTCATTTGCCTTAGTTTCAGTTTTCGTGCATGGCATGCCAAATTGCTTGAGTAGGTTGGTAGGTCACTGCCTTGTGTCGCTGTGTGTGTGTGTTGCTCTCCTTTAACTGAACACACACATACTTATGCATATGTTTGAGTGTGTGTTGGGGGTAGTGGGAGTTGTGTATGTCTGTGCTTAAGTTCATTAACGGCGACCGCGCAACAGTTCACGGCATGCGCTGCCTCCAACAGAACTTATAATGGTGCTTTACGTATGTGTGTGTATTTGCACACATAGACCGTTAGTTAGCTGTAAGAGATACTCAAATTTTCGGGACTGATTGCTTCGTCTATTTGCTGCGGGAACAACAGGAGCAGCAGCAAAAAGTGTTGCCAGCATGTTTAAGGCTAAAATGGACATTTGGACAGTTAAGAACTTGCTAACAAATGTATTTAATAAGCTAAAGAAATCTTATAATATTTTTTCATTAAACTCATTAAAATAAAATGCTATATGTGGCTGGCAATTGAAATACAAAATGTTCTTAAATCATTTTCTATGGTAATAAAATGAATATTTCGTAGGTATTAACGATCGATAAACAGAAATGTTAAATTTGTCGGCTTTCGAAATAGCTTTTAAGCAATTTTGAGCAATATATACTACTTATAACAACACTTTCCAGTCAGCAATTATTTCCCATTTAATAGAATTACTTTTTGCAGCAACTGTTACCTGCATAATAATTTCGTCATTAAAATATGAAACTGTATAGATTTGTAAAATTTGAAAAGTTGTCGAATAACATTTTAAAAATGAATTATGTCTAGTAAGTATTTCTTAAAAATCATGATTAAAAAACTAGTTATATGTCCCTACTTAATAGCTAAAACTGCATCTCTGACAGCAGCAGCTGAATGAATGGAATTTGTGCAAATGTTGTTTTTCCTTTTTGGGTGCGGTCCCCATTCAAATCTGCGGCAATACAGTTGATAGATATTATTTGCACGTGCTTGTCTAGATTGTATTTGATGAGAAATGATATAAATAAAACCGACTTTAACGCACACAAAAAAGGGTTTCTTCGCCTTTATTTAGCCTACGTGTGATTTTCTAAGTAAATAAAAAAAAGGGTCAAACTTTGAACTTTTATTACACAATCAAATCAATGCCCGAACTAATGCAATTCTATAATTGCGAGTGTAGTTTATTTCTTTAAATTTGGGATTTCCAATTTTGTAGCTTTAGTATTATTATATTTAATTTAACATTTGATTTCTTAAATTTCTGTTTGATTGCGTAAAATATCTAAAACTCAATTTGGCACTCTGCTAATTTTGCGGTAAACCAAAATTGTAATTATAAAATTTTACGAAAATGTCGATAAATAATTATTAATATGTGGGGCAGATGTTCGTAATTATTTCCAGTTGTGGTTCTATGTGGGTTTGTGTGTGTGTGTGAGTGTGTTTGACTCTTTGGTAGGTAATTTTATGACCGTCTGTCCGTTTCCATTGACCGTTAGGCGCTAATTAAGTGCATTTTCTAACTGCCCACACACACACATTTGACGGGCCAGAGTTGCCAACTCGCTTGGGGGACTCATTAAGAGTAAATCCGAAATTAATTGGGTATTAGACACAATGCATTACGGGCTAAGCGAAAAGTGTTATGTGTGTGTGTGTGTGCGAGCGTGTGTGCGGTGTGTGTGTGGTGTGCTTTTGGCCTAGGCTCAGTCAGCTATAAAATGTCCCAAATGGGCGTGGCAATAGCGCCCATAAAAGTAAGCAAATAATAAAAACCAACCAAAAAGAAAAATTACTGTCAGTCGCTTATTGATTCTCAGGCACTGTAAAAACGGTCCCAAATTCCCATTCCAGAGACCATTGGATCGTAAAAATATTTGTATGCAGTAAAAATGGTAATAATTTATATACATACATATACTATAAGAGAGAGATATACTATCCATGTATTATATTATATATATTTAAGAATGTGCAGACTGAGCTTTGTTTGTTTGTTATTGTGGCTTTTCCTTAAATTATGCACAAAAGTCAGCAAATTCAAGTTTTGACCAATTTTCTGTTTATATTTCAAAACTGCAGACAACAAACCAAACAAAGAAACTAAAGCCTACTCACACAGATACTCACACACACACACACACAAAGTCTCATACATACAAAAATTGGCATTTTGTTCAGTGGAAGCAGAAAATGGTTTTGTTTATTATAGGGTCCATGTCTATTTGTCTAGGCACAAAGCAGGCTTTCAGATTTCTGGACAACAATTTGTATGCTCTTATTAAATGTCAGTTGACATAGATATAGTTACAAATCTGTACAGCATAAAATGTGCTTAAAGTTTAAACAACAATCGATAAAATTTTGCTTAATTTTTCTTATCATAGTCTGCTACTTAATTAAAGTTTGTTAATACCAAATCAATACTTGAGTAAATAAGTCAGCATTAATAGAGGTCAGGGGCTTGGCTTTTATGGGGCTTAAGGTAAAAATTATATAGCTGGGAATAAAACAGCTGAAGCGACAACTAATTAACATGGAGGGGTAAGTAGGTTAACTCTTTATGACATAGAAAGAAGAGAGAGAAAAGAATATATATAGTATGCAAATTTTGCTAAGTATACTGTCCAACTATACGCTATAGACACATGTACATTTTAATTATAATTTACTCTATTATAAAACTTCTTCAATCACTTTTAGATATTATTCTTCTTTCAGTTTGTTTGTTTTTCCAAATTTGTTTGCAGTAAATTGTTAGGCCAAGTCTAATTTTTAAATCTCTTACGAATAGTAGAAAGTGAATTCTATTAAAAATTTGCATTTTATATGCTTTTTATCCCTGGAATCCCAATTTATTACAACTTCCATTAGAGCTAATATGCCTTCAATTGAAAGTGCCTCACATAAGTTTTATTTGAATATCCCGCATGCTTATGAGGCTAAACAATAAGTAGATGTCGTCAGTAGTTTATCTAAGAGGGTAGCTCCCTTTATTTTCCTTCACCTCTCTCCCTATTTTTATATATGTATGTATTTCCCCTAACATACCCTACAGTCTGTGTTCCTGCTGTGCTTTCCCATTGTTATGCGTGGTATGCGCATTTTTGTGTACAAGTAAATGTACTTACGACATGCCTGCGATTTATTTGACTTCAACAACAACTACACAAATACACACTTACACACATACAATGTGTGTGTGTTTGTGTGTAAATTAACCCAGTCACGTAGCTCGCTTAGGCGGGCCTAATCAAATAAACGCACCAAATTAAACAACAGCCGCAAAAGAACAACAACAAGCGACAAGTAAATATATGAGTTTGACACCTCGACAACAGATTGCCTAGACAAAGACAGACTGAGATAGCAGGAGACGAAGAGAGGAAAGAGAGTAAAGAGAGGTCGAGTGTCAGATCGAGTTAAGTACATGTGTTTCTGTCACACAAAAACTACTTCAGGCAACGCTGCAAAGTATGCTATAATCTAGCGTTTTTTATACCCTGCAAATATTTGAGAGTTTTAAAAGGGTTTGCCTTAAGTTAAGATAAGGTAAAAGACTATAAAATTGCTCCGATCTTTTACTTAATTTAAAGATAGTTTTTTAATTAAGTCACATTTCTAAGGTAACAGTTATGCGTAAAAGTATTGTTCTGTTTTTAAATAACAACTATAGTCAAGCAAGCATTCAGATTTATTTACAACACTTTTACCGACTGACTTTATATTATTTTTTTAAAGGTTTTTAAAGCTCTTATCGTATTAAGTATACGCTATGATGTTCTGACCTGCACAAAAGGGACTACAGGGTATAACAAAATTGCAGTCTTATATGGAACTCAATCGCTTGCATTCACAAAATTTTAATTTCCAGTTTCTTAAAAAGTTGTCTTATCAAGTATACGTTACGTTGTGCAGACCTACATAAAACAGACTACAGGGTATCTAGCACAGTCTACCACGCACGCATTCATTCAGATTTCGATCTTGCCTTATTTTTTGTTTTTTCTAATCAATTTTCCTTAACTATGCTGATATTAAGTATACGACACTTTGCGCTGACCTACAATAAAATCTAGTACAGGGTACCAACGTTAGTCTAGCTGACTTTTCGTCTCATTTGTAGCTCATTAACTTGCTGTTTTCTTTTTGGTTTTTGTGTCTCCGTTATAATTTGCTGCAGCTGACGTCATATTAATTATACGCCACGTTGTGCAGGCAGACACAAAAAAAAATGGAAAGGAAGGAAAAGATGAGAAAGCAAAGGAAGGAAAAAGAGGAGAAGCCGGCGATTGGCTTGTGGTACAGAGATTCGATCGGATTGTATGGACGGAGGCACACACTCAAAAATTGAGTGGCAATGCTTGAGTGCGTTTTTGTCTGGTTGGCACTTGAGTGCGTCTACCCAAATGAGCCATCAAACTGCCTGCCACACAGTTGTTGCCACAGTCTTCTTCTCCTGATCCGTTTCCGTCTCTCCCCTCGTAGTAGCTGCAAAGTTGTTTACATTTTTGTTGTTGTTGCTGATTGTGTGCGTTTTTTTTTTCTTCTTCTTTTTAGCATTTGTGTTTACTAGACGGGCAGCACGTGCTGACAGAGCACACCATCCGTTGACCCCCAAAAAAAAGGCCCATCCCTCAGCTTGTGCTTGTCATTGTTGTTGTTAGACCCTGCTTTGAGAAGTACAACGAGTCATTACAGTTTGTGAAATAATATAAAGTGCCTTACAGAGGTAGAAAATATAAGTTGTTGCTCTTTTACTTAAATACTGCTTATAAACAAGAAACTATAAAGATAAGCATTAAGAGCGGCCCATTATAGGGGCTATCATTCGCTACATTCGGTGTCATTCGATTACACATCATTTGGCAGCATCTCATTCGCTGAAAATAAATCAGCTGTCCCCTCTGTAAACAAGCGTTGTTTTAGTTAAAATTAAATGTTTGTTGTGTTTTTAAAATAAAATAATGGCAAATATTTACAGAGTGATTCCATGAGATCGTAATTTTAAGATTATTAAAATCAGTTATGAAAGTAAATAAGCGATATATCAATAGTCATATAATTTATATAGCCATCGTCTGTTTGTCCGCCTGTCACCAGTAACTACAAGAGCTAGAGACAATAAACTTATTATGTAACCTTCTCCATGTCTTATTCAGATACTCATTTTTTAAACACAATTTTCTTTATCTGTTCTTAAAATTTCATCACAATAGGATAAGAAAGTTAAGAGGTATAAAACAAAGTATTCAAAGTGTGTGTACAGGGTCTCTTACAGTTTAGTTCTCTCATCTGTAGTCCTTCTTATTAGTTCGAGCTGTTGTTGATGTCGGTGCTTTGGGTTATGCGCCTGTTCCAGAGGCATGCATATTTCATATGGCCATAAGCTGAAGATGTTGCTCCTGTTGTTGTTGTTGCTGCTGTTGTTGTTGATGTTGATGTTGATGTTATTGTTGCTGTCTCAGCCGTGTCTCTGGCCGCCACTAATCGCAATTGTTGAAAGGGGCAGAAAAGAGCTTCACAGGCACATCATTATTTTTAGCTTCTTCGGTTTTCCGTTTTTATCGTTTCTCTTGTTCTTGTTCTTGTTCTTGTTCTTGTCTTGTTTGTTCTTGTTGTTGTTTGATTACTTATTTATTTATGTACTTGAGCTTATTCCCCAACTGTTGCACGTTAATTTCAATTGTTGCAAAGCCCAAATACTTCAAGATTTGCAATTTTCAATTTGTGCTTGCATGAATGTGGCATGGGCGTGGCATGGGGCATCATGGGGTATGGAGTGTGGGGCATGCGGAATATGGCTGTGGCATAATCAACAAGTCTGTTTATCACTCTACAAAGAGCCATAAGCAGACCAGTTTAGCCTTTGGCTCAAACAGCTGCTGACTTTCGTTTTCTGCGGCTTTCGATTTGTGCCAAATGGACGGTTTTTTTCTACCGTTCCTTTCCCTTTTGTTGCATGCAGCATAGGGCTGCAAAACACAAAAACAAACTGTTGCCACAAAACCGAAAACAAAAGCAAACAAATTGGCAAACTGTTCAATTGATTACACGAAGTGTTTATGCCCTCTAGGAGTTGATCTTGACTTGGCTTAAGTTTAAGATAAAAGAAAAAAAGTATTAGCTACTTTTCGATTAAATTAAGCAATCTATTTATCAATATTCACACTTCTATATACATATATATTCTTTGGATAATATTCAGTTTGAAAAGATAATTTTTGGTTGATTTAAGATATAAGTAAACAACATGTAAAATATATAAGAAAAATTTCTGATTTTTTCAAATAGTTGCTTAATACATTATTTAAATTCTGCAGCAAGTGGGAGACAGAAAATGTTAGATATATATAGAGAAACATATTCAAAAGTCAGCAGTGAAACTTTGCAAGTATTCCAGTTATATGCAAATGTTACATGCCATATATTATTTTATTACTAAACGTGATTCAGCTTCAAAATCAATTCAAACGTTGTCCAAAACTATGTTACACAGATTTCAGGCAAACTTTGTTTTAAAGGCAGTTGTGATGTCGAAATTTGTTAGACAGTTGGTTTTAATAATTATCTCGACTCTAAAGTCAATACAATAAAGGCGAAAAGTAACCCACAGTAGATAATTGAAACTGACAACGCAGACAGACCATTTTCTGCTTTGTTAACTTCAAAACAAACTGACGAAATGACCCCCGAACTCAAAGACATGTATAATGAGATTCAAGCATAGACAAAGAGAGACAATCAGAGAGAGAGAGAGAGAGAATTGACATTAAAGTTGTGCTTAAATTTAAGATTTATTTGAATGAACACATTTGTTTATTGCACAGAAAATGTTACGCTTATTGTCTAAAAATTGACAAATCACACCCAGATTTGTGAGATTTTTTTGTTGTCATACGATTCGATCATTATTTTGGTTTATATTTGCGTGGGTGTCTGTGTGTGTGTGTGCTTTATAACACGCCCACTTTTAGTTACGCCCACTTCTCGGCAAAAAGGTCAGTATTTAGACAAAAGGATGCCGCGTACGTCGCTTGGCCTTGACGGGATACTCGTAACCCTCAAAGTCATCATCCAGCTCGTCCTGTTCGTGATAATGATGACTATGACTGCTACGATGATGCTTCTTTGGCTCCTTGTGCTCCTTGACCGGCACGGGGATGGGTAACGGCACTTTCTTTATGACCGTCTTGGTGTGCACATGCGTGTGATGCTTCACGGGCACGTGGATGCGTATCCTGTCAAAATGTGAGAATGTCAGTCAATTCGCATCTCAATGAAGATAGTCAATGTGAATGACTATGACCATGTGATTCGAGTATGTCACAGTGTGTGTGTGTTGTGTGTGTGTTTGTGTGTGTTTGTGGGTTTGTGGTAGGTGGACATGTCGTTAAAGGCGTGGCCGTTACACTTACTTAAGCTTGTCGTTTGATGGATGGCCGCTTGTCAGGACAAACATCATGCAAGTGATAAACAGCAAACTTAATGCCTGCAAATGTAAAAAGAAGACATGTAAAAGCGCTGCAGGCAATTGTGCTAGACTAAATGATACCCAGTGCTGGAAAAAAACATTACATATTTGTTACCACAAACATTTATCCATAATAGAGAGTAAATTTTATAGCCAGTTCAGTTCTGTGTGTGATATAATTATATTTATAATAAATTCACCCAAACAAACGTTAGACGCAGTAAAAAAGTTTATAAATTAACTTCAGAATTTTTTAAACAATCTTTAAGAATATTTCAGTTTAAATAAAGAATTGAAGTTTGATATTCTATATTGGAGAATATTATAATTTCCAGAAAATTTAACTACTTTCAGTATCCAAGAAACTATTTACAAAATTGGCCTAATCAGTCTTCTATTTTGTTTGAGATTCTATGTTAAATACAGCCTTGAATATCCCTTGTATTATCTTTATCCTTTTCTTTATCTACCCACTAATTTTAATAACTCTGGCTCCTACAGTCATTGAGAAACAAAAATTTAAATAAATAGGACATCTTGACTGAAAATATTTTAAAGAAATCTCCAGAGCTTTCCTGATCCACGGTTTTCATCCTCCTTTTTGTGATTTAAAATATTTACAGGATATCAGGAAAAATCCAAGTAAATTAGGCAACACGACGAACACACTCTTACCCGTATTAAGGCAAATTTCTTGCTTTTTAAGACTGTTACCCAATGCGGCGTATGTGTGATATAAAGTTTAACATCTAATAAAAACAGCACAATATAATTAGCATAATGTCTCTTTAGGTGCTATTTTGTTGTTTCTTTTTTTATATATCGTATTATTCGAATAGCAAATTTGATTTTGATTGCCTTGCTCCTTTGTGGGCGTGGCAAGAGCCAGCATTTAACCTTTAACCTTTCCCCCAGAAGCCTCAAGTCACAATTTATCGATTTTCCTTCGAGAATTTTGTACAAATTTGTGTTTTGGGCAATTTTGCGCCCCGAAGTGTATTCAATTAACAGTTTTGTTATGAAATTGAAATTTGAAAACAGAAAATTACTTTGCTCATCACTTTCCAACTCATTAAATAACACATTGAACTGTTTTCGGCCATGTGGCCAAAAAGTTTTTATATCAATTGGGCCAAAATAGAAGCAAAGGCAAATACCAGCAGCTGCCTCAAGTAATTTGTTTAATAGATGAGCCAAGTATCCGTATTATTAACATTTTTTATTATAAATAATTGAGAATATAGCTTAGCAAAATAATATTTACATATTTATTATTAGACAACCAGAGAAAACTGACCATGGTGAACAAAGAATGATTCAGAGAAGCTACAGTTTAGTTAGTAAGTTAGTTAGTTTAAAAAGCAGAGACATTTGTTTAAAGAACTATTAAGCAATAACGACAGTTATTTACAGGAAAAAATCAATAGAAGATTGAGCTAAAATTAACTGAAATTAATATGACTATAAAGGACAATGAGGAGTGACTATCCTGTAATAAGACTATCAATCAATAATTCGGTTTGACAAGCCAAGTTAAGTAACTGAACATTGAGATCATAATATAATTATAATCATAATAACATAAAAAATGCCGATGAAGAATATAACTAATGGATTTTTAGCCTCTAGAGTGTTAATTTTATATGGAAATGCAGTAAAAAATTACACAACTTGTTGAGAGTCACAAGAGAACAATAACTATTTTTTACGTGGCCCAATTAAAATATTGTCGCAGTCAATTGAAAGAATCCTATAGAGATTTTTAGTACACCATTATTAATGTTGTCTTCAAAACCAATTAGGCTTCACGAAAAAAAATAATTGAACTTTTGGTTGAAATATAAAACCGTTGATTTATTCATTTAAATCATCCACGATTGAAAATTAAGCCATTTTTTTATTGCAACACAAAAAACAAAATATTTGCAATATTTCAATATTTGGTTACTGCGGTTTTGATTCAAATGTGTGTGTGTGTGTTAGTGTGTATTTTGTGTGTACTTTCTAAGCTGGTTTTTGAGGCTGCTTTTAATCGCTTTTAATCTCATTTTTGTGCTGTGCATTTAATCATTTTTTTCCCATAATCTATTTGTTCAATGCGTTCGATGAACTCGATTATGTATTGTTATTGTTGTTGTTGTCGCTGTCATGTTGTTGTCGCCTTTGTTACTGTTGTTGTTGTTATTTTGATTACATTAAAACCACACACACCAAGGCAGAAAATGTAATTTTAATTGCCACTAGAGTTTGCAGAAAAAAACAGAATAATTGTGCATTTCAATTTTTTTGGCTCAGTTTTGTTTCCTTTTAGTTAAATCTATTATTTATTTTATTTGTTGTAACACTTGAATGTTGTTGTTGCCGTTGTCGATGTTCTTGTTGTCGTTGCATTTAATATGCAAATGAAATTAACACTTACTCCTTGGGGTAATTGCATTTTGAACACGTTTGCGATTTCAACACGTTTAATTAACTTTTTTTTTTTTGCTTTCTTTCTGTTTTTTCTAGTCGTTTATTTAATTTCAGTTTCTTCTTTAGATTATTTAAATTCGTTCAACAATATTTGTTATTTTCTTGGAATTGTTTTTGTTTTTTAGAGCGAGGCTCCAGCTTTGTCTAACGTAGAAATGAAATTGCATTGGGACCTCGAGTTGTTCGTCGTTTAAATATAAAAAAAAATCGAAGAAAAAAACCATGGGCAAAATTGTTGGTACAGTGAAACGTGCCACGGCTGGAAATGAAAACTTTTAGCAACAAGTGAGAGTGCAACGGAGCGAGAGGCAACTGCGCCGCAGTGTGCGTGAAAGAGACGGAGCGATCGCTATAATGACATAAAGTTGCCGTTGTGGAAGTAAGAGAAACAACAACATAATCAACACACACACCGGCTGCAAAACTTGACCAGCTTTTTTTTTGCTGTTGTTGTTTTTGTTGCTTAGGCTAGTAGCTAAGCAGTCATGTGGGGCAAGGGGAATTTACAGGGTGCGACTACAAGAGTCGCCACGCCATGCCACGCACGCTGTGGCAAGCGCTGCAAAGCGTGGCAGCAACATAATTAAATCAGCTGCAACTCGTGTCGACTATCATAGCCACTTTACAAGGAACAAGTCTTGAGATTTAGCTAAGATTTAAAATTCTTCAGGAATTTTAAAACGATGCTAAAACTACAACTAAAGCTATATTGAGACTAGCTTGGAAATGGATCAACAACTTTACTAAGGGCCATTTTATCAATTTCTTTTTGAAGTCTTAATTAACTATCCGCATGATAAAGTAACTTAAAATATATTGACCATAGTCTTACGGTCTAGATAAATTCGAGATTAGGCGCTCTTAGCAGCAATCAGAAAATTGAAATTAGATTTGGATACTCGTTATTCACTAAAATTGCAACTAAATGGTAAATTATTTTAGTTACTTTTAATTGCTTTGCATACGACAATTAAGCATTAACAATAAAGATTTAAATTAATCGATTGACCTACCTTTCGAATTTTAAGCACTTGAAAAAATGAAACTAAATACAACAGTCATAAAGACATTTTTAAGCAGTTAGCTAATAAAAGAGTTTGGATTTTTGAAAAGAGACTGTCTAAAGTTTAGACTTCCAACAATGTGATTTTTATATTAAAAGTTTTTGATTTGATTGATGAATTAATTTATTAATATTTACTAAACTTAAACAATTATTTACGACATAAGAGAATTTATGAAATAAAAGAGAGTTTTATTTGTATGCAAATAATCAAACATTTATTTAAAAGATTTCCATTGAATTCTAAACAATTAATTTATTATTTAATGCTAAACTAGTTTCCGTTTCCTCTTTGTGGCTTTTAAAAATGATTTGTAACTATACCAAAAAATGTTTGCATAGAAAGCAAGCTTCTATAAAAATATATCTTAATTTTACAGAAAATAGTTTAAGCTATATTCGAAGACTATTTGTCAACTTCAAGTCATTTCTATTAGCCCACTTTGCGAGGCAGACTATATGCCTCACCAATAACGCTGTAGGGTGTTTCAGCTGGGAATGATAGTGAAAATACAACTAGTATTATGTTACAGCAACGGCAACAATAATTTTTCAAACGCACAACGGCGGCAATCACATTTGCAATACGAGTTGAAGTAAAATCTCAAAAATGCTCTCACAATGTGTATGAATGAGTAAGAGGCATGCATCAAAACGTTGCAAGAGCAATGGGAGTTGCCTCAAATACATGCCAACCACATTGTGAAAAGCCGTCAAACGTGTAGCAACAACTGAGAAATGGATGGGGAACAAAAGGAGGGATAAGTGGAAGTGGGGAAGAGGAAAAGAAGTGCAACGCCAAAGTCAAAAGCGTAATTGAAGCTTGTGCTTCAGTTAAACGCAGGTTGATTATGTCTACTGGCTTTTCATGGTGAGCCGCAACAGCCGCAGACAACCAACAACCAACAACCAGCAACAACAACAGCCAGCAAACAACAGCGACAACAGCAGCAGGTTCAACTTGCCACAAGGATTATGCAGCCTGTAGCTGCTTCCTGGTTGCCTAAAAGCCCGCGACCGTAACCGTTAACCAAAATCAAAACTCAATACTCGAAAACCGAACAAAACATTTGGAAAACATTTACTCCATTTTCCCCATTTCTATTTTGCCAATTTGCCTCCTAACGAAGTCATTGCAAATTGCGATCTCTATGGCACGTTGAAATATGTTGCTCTTGTTGCTGTTGTTGCAACTAGCATTTGTTGTTGCACCCCTCATTTTATTACCATAGTTGAATTGACAGTTTTTGACTGTGGCAATTTAAATGTGCAACGAGGCTGCAATAACAACAACCTCATGATATGGCAATTGAGAGTTGATTGGCATTGCCATTCTGGCCAACGGGGCTTTCCATCTAATGGGTAGTCCATCTAATGCAGGAAATGCGCTGCAAATGCCAAATGCTACCAAAGTGGCTCTTAATCATACGATTAATCAAAAAATATAATTGGATAAACAATTGAAGTTGCAACAAGCTTGACTTTTGTCTTATTTATAACTGAATATAGACAGAGGATGAACAATTTAAGTTAAGTTGCATCATCATTTAATTAATTAAGCAAATATACAATATATATAAAAATTATAAATATAATTTGATTAAATAAATTTACTTTTTCTTGCAGTTCTGCTCGAGGAATATCGGAATCTACTCTACGAACTGACTTCATTTTGTCCGCCAATCAAAGTTGCCACAACTGCAGAGTAATTTGTAGTCCTCTAGGCAAATAGTTTTATGTATAATAATAATTAAAATGTACATATGTATATTTATAAAAAAAATTTAAATTGTAATACATTTCCTGTTTTATTAAACTAAATGAAATTTATGTATTAAATTATGGCATATTGAATCGATTTAAATTATATCTCTATGTTATTCGTAAGGATAGTATTTTAGGAATAAAAGATATTAAGAATTTTAAATTAATTCATATTAAATAGATTTAAGCTATAATTCAAAGTTATTCGTAGGACTATTGTTTTAAGAATAAAAGATATTAAAATTTTTAAAATAAGACGTATTAAATAGTAAATAATAAATTAAGGTATATTCAATAGATTTTAGCTTATATTTCAATGTTATTCGTAAGGATAGGATTTTAAGAATAAAAGAAATTGAAATTTTAAACGAAAAACGTGTCTCTTTATTGGGTTTTCAATATTTTTAAATTTAACGGTCATTAGAATGCCAATGCCAATGCCAATGCCAGTGCCGATGCCAGTGGCATTCATTAGAGTTTTCATTAGAGTTTTCATTAGAGTTTTCATTAGAGTTTTCATTAGAGTTTTCATTAGAATTTTCATTAAGATGCCTATGCCAGTGCCAATGCCAATGGCATTCAATAGAGTTTTCATTATGGTTTTCATTAGAGTTTTCATTAGAGTTTTCATTAGAGTTTTCATTAGAGTTTTCATTAGAATTTTCATTAGAGTTTTCATTAGAATTTCCATTAGAATGCCAATGCCAGTGCCAATGGCATTCATTAGAGTTTTCATTAGGGTTTTCATTAGAGATTTCATTAGAATTTTCATTAGAGTTTTCATTAGAATTTTCATTAGAGTTTTCATTAGAAGAATGCCAATGCCAATGGCATTCATTAGAGTTTTCATTAGGGTTTTCATTAGAGATTTCATTAGAATTTTCATTAGAGTTTTCATTAGAATTTTCATTAGAGTTTTCATTAGAAGAATGCCAATGCCAATGGCATTCATTAGAGTTTTCATTAGGGTTTTCATTAGAATTTTCATTAGAATTTTCATTAGAATGCCAATGGCATTCATTAGAGTTTTCAATCGGGTTTTCATTAGAGATTTCATTAGAATTTTCATTAGAATTTTCATTAGAGTTTTCATTAGAGTTTTCATTAGGGTTTTCATAAGAGTTTTCATTAGAATGCCTATGCCAGTGCCAATGCCAATGGCATTCATTAGGGTTTTCATTAGGGTTTTCATTAGAATTTTCATTAGAATTTTCATTAGAATTTTCATTAGAGTTTTCATTAGAGTTTTCATTAGAATTTTCGTTAGAGTTTTCATTAGCATAATCATTGGCATTGGCATTGTCATTCTAATGAAAACTCTAATGAAAACTCTAATAAAAACTCTAATGAAAACTCTAATGAAAACCCTAATGAAAACTCTAATGAATGCCATTGGCATTGTCATTGGCATTGTCATTCTAATGAAAACTCTAATGAAAACTCTAATAAAAACTCTAATGAAAACTCTAATGTAAACTCTAATGAAAACCCTAATGAAAAATGAATGCCATTGGCATTGGCACTGGCATAGGCATCCTAATGAAAATTCTAATGAAAACTCTAATGAAAACTCTAATGAAAATTCTAATGAAATACCTAATGAAAACTCTAATGAATGCCATTGGCACTGGCATTGGCATTGGCACTGGCGTTGGCATTCTAATGATAATTCTAATGAAAATTCTAATGCAAACTGTAATGAAAACTCTAATGAATGCCATTGGCATTGTCATTGGCATTCTAATGAAAATTCTAATGTAAACTCTAATGAAAACCCTAATGAAAAATGAATGCCATTGGCATTGGCACTGGCATAGGCATCCTAGTGAAAATTCTAATGAAAACTCTAATGAAAACTCTAATGAAAACTCTAATGAAAACACTAATGAAAACTCTAATGAAGATTCTAATGAATTCCATTGGTATTGGCACTGTCATGGGCACTGGCGTTGGCATTCTAATGATAATTCTAATGAAAATTCTAATGCAAACTGTAATGCCATTGGCATTGGCATTCTAATGAAAATTCTAATGAAAACTGTAATGAAAACTCTAATGAAGATTCTAATGAATTCCATTGGTATTGGCACTGTCATGGGCACTGGCGTTGGCATTCTAATGATAATTCTAATGAAAATTCTAATGCAAACTGTAATGCCATTGGCATTGGCATTCTAATGAAAATTCTAATGAAAACTGTAATGAAAACTCTAATGAAAAATGAATGCCATTGGCATTGGCACTGGCATAGGCATCCTAATGAAAATTCTAATGAAAACTCTAATGAAAACTCTAATGAAAATTCTAATGAAAACTCTAATGAAAACTCTAATGAAAACTCTAATGAAAACTCTAATGAATGCCATTGGCATTGGCATTCTTCTAATGAAAACCCTAATGAAAATTCTAATGAAAACTCTAATAAAAATTCTAATGAAATCTCTAATGAAAACCCTAATGAAAACTTAAATGAATGCCATTGGCACTGGCATTGGCATTCTAATGAAAATTCTAATGAAAACTCTAATGAAAACTCTAATGAAAAATCTAATGAAAACTCTAATGAAAACTTTGATGAAAACTCTAATGAAAACCATAATGAAAACTCTATTGAATGCCATTGGCATTGGCACTGGCATAGGCATCCTAATGAAAACTCTAATGAAAACTCTAATGAAAACTCTAATGAAAACTCTAATGAATGCCATTGGCATCGGCACTGGCATTGGCATTGGCATTCTAATGACCGTTAAATTTAAAAATATTGAAAACCCAATAAAGAGACACGTTTTTCGTTTAAAATTTCAATTTCTTTTATTCTTAAAATCCTATCCTTACGAATAACATTGAAATATAAGCTAAAATCTATTGAATATACCTTAATTTATTATTTACTATTTAATACGTCTTATTTTAAAAATTTTAATATCTTTTATTCTTAAAACAATAGTCCTACGAATAACTTTGAATTATAGCTTAAATCTATTTAATATGAATTAATTTAAAATTCTTAATATCTTTTATTCCTAAAATACTATCCTTACGAATAACATAGAGATATAATTTAAATCGATTCAATATGCCATAATTTAATACATAAATTTCATTTAGTTTAATAAAACAGGAAATGTATTACAATTTAAATTTTTTTTATAAATATACATATGTATATATTAATAATTATTATACATAAAACTATTTGCCTAGAGGATTACAACTTACTCTGCAGTTGTGGCAACTTTGATTGGCGGCCAAAATGAAGTCAATTCGTAGAGTAGATTCCGCTATTCTTCGAGCAGAACTGCAAGAAAAAGTGAATTTATTTTATCAAAATATAGTTTATAAATCAGACATGATCATTTTAATCAATGTTGTACTTACAGTGAGGTACATTCTTCCATTGATAAAACAGTGACAACTTGAGACTCCTCAACGAGGCAAATGTTGACTTCAGCTTGGGTTTGAGTTCGGCCAATTGTAAATCGAATTGCTATTTTTCTGCAGAAACGTGTCAGAGTAGCTGTAAAAAATGAATAACAGATTATCATTAGAAAAGTTAAGTTTTAAGTTTATTCTTTGATTAAAAAATACATATGGTTCTTAATCAAACTGTACTAAAAAGATTTTATATATCAGCTAGAGTTTATTCCCTGTTTAAAGTAGATGATTGGCATATTTCCAAAGACCTTCATTTGGTTGTAAAGCTCTGAACTGAACTTTCTTTAATCCACTGTTGAGACATGCAATTTTTTAGAGCTCCACTTTCCACGCCTCTAACGGTTAAAGTCGGCTCATTAACGGGTTTTAGACCCATTTTTCGGCCAGTCCAATTGCATAACAATTACAACAATGGCAAAACGAGACACTTTGAGTCGGTCAGCAGCTCATCCATTTGATAACTCGTAAATAGCTCGTAAATTTTCCGCACAAATTGGCAGGTGAAAATAACAATTGCGTTTTCTCTCCATGATGATATAACAAATGTGAAAAATGAGTACTTATATAAATAGAGATAGATGTATTTGTTATGTCTAATTGTATATATTTGTTATGATTTATTGGTGGTACTCGTATGTATTTATTTTTCGGTATTTTTCTTGGTTGGCAATTAAAATTGATGATATAATCGATGTTGTATTCATAACAAAGTCAAAGTCCCAATGCTTGAGTAAACAAAGTTGTGACTGGTTACCGGTAACCGGTTACTCGGTGACTCGTTACTCGTTATCCATTATCCATTAACCAATTATCCGTTAGCCGTAGCTCGTAGCTGGTTACCGGGTCCGAGTAGGAGTCGGAGTATGAGCCGGAATTGAAGTCCAGTCCCAGTCCGGGTGCAAAAATTGTATATCTGTATCTGGATCCGGTTACGCGGCGTATACATAATGGACATGTTGCCAAGTGTCAAAATAAAAATACAATATTATTAATTGTATGGCGTTGAGCGTTGCACCAAAATCGTTTCGTTTATGGCTTCGACCAGGCCAGGTCATTAGCAGCAAATTAAGTGAATGTGACAACGACAACGACAACGACAGCAACAACAGCAACAACAAAAGCAAACTGAGAGTTGGTTGAAAGCCTTTCAATCAATCGCTCCGTCGCGACGATCTGCGTCAATATTTGTGTAATAAAAACTGGCGCAAGGCCAAAAGGGATTCGCTCGTTCAATCAATTGGCCCATTCGTAAAGGCCACATTTGGCTAACCTGTTGGCCAGGCGGCGCCACAAAGAAATAATCAAACGTAGCGTAACAAGAAGCACGAAAGCCTTTCGCTTTCCCAGGCGTGGGTAGTTTGAGAAGTTGTGCGCTTAAACTCTCTGAACTTATTCTTCATTTGAATTTTAAATGCACGAATTTCGATTGGAAAACCACAATTTTAAATCGATTTTGATTCATAGCTTAAATTGTCTTAGAGAAGTCTAAAGGCAATTTTCATTGTTCAGTTCTCAGTTAGCTAAAAGTAATTAATCTAAGTTTCAAAAATAAAATACAACGGGTATTAAATAACGGGTCTTAAAACTCAAAATTAAGCAGCTTAATATGTACACTGTAATTACTTATTACTAAATGAAAGTTTATGAGCTTAATATTTTAAATGCAATATTTATAAAATAAATAATTATTGCATCATATTCACTTTAATTAAAAATAATATGAATATTTTAACAGTCCATACGATTCATTTAAAAAAACCATATGTATTAAAATTTCAAAACTAATTTGCATTATAATTAATTAATTAATTTAAAATAATAAGAGGAGTATTTAAACAGTTGGTGTTATTTTATTGACATGCCTATAATATAATATCTATAATATATATAAATTTAAAAGTTTGAGTTTTGGCAATCAACTAGATTGCTGATTGACGTATTTTAAAATGTACTGTTTCAGGTTAATGATAATTAAACATAATGTTAATATTTGTAAAGTTCATATTTTAGAGCCGCTTGAACTGCCCTCGCTGTCATGAAGCGCATTGAGCGTTGCGAAAAAGGATTATCGAATTGTAAGCCCCGGAAACCAATACATCAGCCAGTTGTTGTCTTCATTTCCTTTACAAATAAATTTTCACTTAACTATGTCGGTCGTGTGTGGCATGCAACATTCAGTAGCTGCCGCTGCCGCAGCCGTGGCTATTGTGGCTGTTGCATGGGGCAAGCAGCAGCAGCATGTCCATGACGTATTAAATCTGTATGTGAACCGAGTTTGTATTGTTTGCTGTGGCTCTTGTTTGTGACACAATTTTCCCGTTTGCCTCGTAAATTCAATTGACGGAAGCGCGTTAAAGTTGCAACAGCAACAGCAGCAACAGCAAACTGCCTCGTGTTGCATGGTCCACAAAATTTGTCGCAAATTTATATATAATGCATTTTGCATATGTTCCATGCGATTGTGAGTCAATAAAGCTGCCATTTTGTTTGTTTGTCCAACTCTGTTTGCCTGTTATTTATGGCCGCGTCGAAGACGCGTTCATATCCTGCAATGAATATGTGGTCAATAAGATCCCCACCCCCCCCCTCTCTGTCTCCACAGTGTCTCCCTGTCTGTGCTGACAAGGCCATCGGCAACTGGTTTCTCTGTGTGTGTTGTTTTTTTCTTCTCCTTCTTCTTCTTATTTTCTGCTGAGCCCAGTGGCAAAAGTGGCAACACACATTTGGCAAGTTCAGCAAACTTTTGCTATTGCCTCGGTAGCAGTAGAGCAGCAGGCACTTGTCTGAATGGCCATAAATTCATGCGCTGCTCTCTTGGCCATAAAACGTACATACTGCACACAGCACAAAATCCTAAGTCCCCCTTCCACTTCCCCTTCCCCTTTGACTCCTCAGTCAACACCTGCAAAATCCAAGTTGAGACTAAACTTATTTTTGTGTATCTGAAATAAACACCAATGCTTGGCACTTGGCCACAAATGAACTCAATGCCACTTAGATTTATGGCCAGTCTCCGGTTGTTGTTGTTGTTGTGGCTTATGACCATTTGTGGTATCTACAGATGTGTGTGTGTGTGTTGCAAGGTCATTCTGATGAAGTCATCTTGTCGTTGTCTTATGCTCTAATGTTTACCTTTAAACCTCAACGCAAAAACCAAATTGTTAGCTAAAGTTTTCTTTCACTTTCGCTTTGTTTTCTCTCACTGTTTTTGTGTGGCATTTATGTGGGGCATGCAACACAGTTTTGCAGGAGTTAAGCTGGAACAAAAACTATGTGTTTATCTTGAAAAAAGTTCTTCTCACAGCTGATTGACTTGAATGTGCTTTAATGAAAGTTCAAGTGATGAAGAAGTAAGAAGTTCATCATTTCTATAGAATTTTGTATCTATTTTAAAAAGCGTATTTAATTAAAGCCATTTCTATTAGTTGATTCCACAAATATTACACCTAACTGAAATTTATTTTATATGTTGAGTAAGTAAGAGAATTTATAAAACTCAGTTGATTAAATTCCTTAAGAAGTAGCTCGACTAACACCAAGTTTAAATTTGTTAGTTGTAGCCTTTTGGCGGCAAAATTAATAAATAATATCCACTTCAAGCCTTTTGACAATCCTTTGCATTTCCTGGTATTTCGCTGGCATTGTCAGTCAATTAATCAGACAATACGGTTGCTTTCAATACGGTATTTCATTAATTTACCTATTAATGAAACCTCATTATGTTCAATGTCGATGTCAATTGTTTTTTGCAGAGTTCACTGGCAGCAACGCAGACAAATAAATTGAAAATGCTATTAAGTACTTAGTTGATAATTGAAAATGCGAAAAACAAAAGCAAAGAGCAAATATTACCCTTCCCCATTCCCCATACCCCATTTTCCATTTCCCCTCCGTCTCCGAGCTGAAAACAGTGCATAATTGAAAAGGAAACTGAGACAGAGATATTTCAATCATTTCATTGTTTGGTTTTCTTTTTTTTGTATAATTCAGATTACACTTTATTGTTAAGAATGAATTGAATTATTTAGTTTGTTTTTCATTTTTTGTTTTTGCATATTCTTTTTTTTTATTTGAAAGTTTTGTACAAACTTTCTGCGAATTGTTTGTTCTTTTTGTTTTTGTTTTTTTTCTTGAGTGTGTCGTGATTGGTTTTCTTTGTTGTTGTTTTGTTTTAATCATAATCGTAATAATCATAATAATAATCAGAATAATGCAGTATGACATACTATATATATATGTGTGTGTATATACATATATATATATATATACGTTTATCTTGTATCTTTGTTGTTGTTGGTGTTTGCCATATGTATATAGAGACACAGTTTATATATATGTATATATATAATTCGATTTACCTAGAAAACAATTTACAAATATATAAAAAACGAATTCATCTAGTTAAACTAAGCATATAAAAAACGATCTATACGCATTGTATATATACTTATGTATACTATGTACTAATCCTTTCTTTCTTTCTTTCTTTCTTCTTATTTTCTTTAACTTTCTTTCTTTCGCTTACTGCTCCTTTTATTGTTGATCTGCGCTTTAAATGTGTTGAGTTTTGGATTTAATTTTTATTTATTTGCATTTTGGGCAGGTATTTTCATTCATATTTCCTTCGCTTCTATTTTATTTTTTTTTTTTTGCCAGTTTTGCAACTATATTTTCGGATTTTCTTTTGTAAAAGGAAAATTGTTTTCATTTGCGCCATAAATATTATATGGTATTTACGGTCTGTGTTTTATTTATGTACGCGTCTAAAAGCATTTAAAAAACCATTAAAACAAAAGCCCCAAAAAAACAACAATACAAATACAAAATGTGTAGAACATGCAGGAGAATATGAAACAAACAGCAAACGAGAAAACAAAATAGAAAATACCTAAAGAAGTGTGGCAAAAGGCAAACAAAAGCGAGCGAATATTAAATTGCGCATACGCCGCGTGGTGCAGACAAGTTGTGTGTGGGAAAAGGATATACGCTTGAGGTACACTGTGATCTGCCTAAATTAACTGCTGTATCGCTTAGGCAGTACACACTGTGCTGGGGTTGTTGTTGTGTGTGTGTGTGCCAAAAAAATATAAGAAAACTAAAATGAATAAGAAAATATAACTCGCATCATTTATAACTGTCAGTTGCAGGCATTCATTTGCATATGAGTGAGTCTGAGTGTGTCTGAGTGTGTGTGTTTGGGTGTGTTTGGGTGTGTTTGGGTGTCTATGTGTGTGTGTCTGCAATGTGCAACAGTCGTACTACGGCTACCCTTAATCATACATATCATGAATGAATGAATTTCTTCAGCTGCTTTTCATTTTATATAGAAGTTTCGTATATAATTAATTTCAGTTTTTTCTTTTCTTACCATTTTTATAATTTTTACTTTTTATTTAAAGTCATTTTGGTTTTTGTATGTGTGTGTGTGTGTTTGTTTTGTTTATAGAGGGAGTTGGTTGTTGTAAATATTGTAACATAATTCATATGCTAAATTTAAATGTAGATTTACTCTTGTTTGTTGTTGTTTGTTTGTTTTATTATTATTAAAAATTTAACCATTTCTTTTCTTTACTTTGCACTAAAAACTTAGCATAAAAATTTAACAATATATATATTTATTTCTTGTATATATATTATATATAGATACTTTTCTTTGTGTTGTTTTTTTATATTTTTTTATTTATCATTTCATTTTATTTTTTGTTTTTTACTCAACTCAACTGCACTGTATAATTTGCTTGTTATCAACTTTTCTCTCATTTCTCTCAGTTTTTCCACTGCAATTTTCATTGATTTTTCTTACTATTCTCATTATATTTTCTTTTGCCGGTTTGAAAGCTGCTCCCTTGCTTTGTATAAATTAAAACTAATTCTTTATTCGCTATATATATATATATATTAATATATACATATGTGTATATATGTGTTGTATATATATAAAGTACTTTACTTTTTCATTTATTATTTTTTACTTTTTACTTTTACTTTTAATTTAAGGCCAAAAATGTCGAACGTAAATTTTTTACTTTTGCGGCTGCTATAAAAATGAAAAGTTTTTAAAAGTTAATAACGAAAAAAAAACCCTTTTTTTGTGGAATTGCAATTGGTAATTTATTGTTGTTGCTGTTGCTGTTGTTGTTGTTGTTGCTTTTGTATGCATACAATTGTAATAATTGGTTTATATGTGTATATATAATTATATATATTTAATTAGTTTATTTAATAATATGCCTGCCTGTTGGATAAGGAGCGGGGAGTTGAGTTTTCTTTTTGCCAACAAATTAACTTGGCTAATTGCAATTTAGTAAAAAATGTACTGGTTTTTTCTTTTCTGTTGCATGTGGCATGAAGAGGTGTCTTTGAGGCGTAAGCGAAGTGGGCGTGGCGCTTATAGAAGGGAAAGGGAAGGATGGGCATTTAAGACACACCAATTATCACCTACTAAACGAAGTGTTGTGCTTGTTGTTGTTGTTCTTTTAACGCTAGTTTAACTAATGTGTATGTGTGTGTAAGTGTGTGTGAGTGTGTGTGAGTGTGTGTGTGTAACGTCTTCGTGTAGTCAGTCATTTTATATGAAAAATGAAATCAAGAAACAAATGATACACATATATGACATACGATTTGTAATTTTCTCTCTTGTCTTTAAAATGTTTTACCAAGGAAGTGACTAAAGGGCTGCAAATCGGGCTCAAAGGGGGAGGCGGGGTAGGCGGGTAGGGGTAGGGGTAGGTCTGTCCGGGTTTGTTGTGGCGTGCGGTCCATCAGTCTGTTTGTTTGTTTTAATATTTTTTCTTTTGCTTATATACGTTTTTTTTTCTGTTTTGTTTTGTTTTGTTTTTATTTCTTATAAGTTTCGCTTAAAACAATAAACTTGTAACTTGATAATTACGACATAATTTTAATTTTGTTTGTTTTTTCTTTCCATTTCTTTCTCATTAATTAACTTTATCATTTAGTACAATTTGTTTATGTATCGTTTTTTTATTGTATATATCAAAAGATTTTCTGTTCTTGTTGTTGTTGTTGTTTTAGCTAAACTATTAAAGTCTGTTAATGCTTTTATTTAATTATGTTTATATATTTTTTTCATTTAAATCTAGTAAACCTTGGAACCGGAATTTTTTTGGGGTAAAATGCTACAAAATAGTTAAACGAAATGAAAAATGATTTGTTTTTGTTTTTTAGTCCTAAATGTGTTTCAACTTTTTCATGTTGTTGTTTTGTTTTTGCTTTAAATGTTAAACGTAAATGTAATTGTAATTATTTAAACATTAAACATTAATCATAATTATATAAGAACACATTTTTCCGAGATATTCGATTTTGTTTTTTGCTTCCTTCATTTTCATTTTCTTTTTCCTTTTTTTCTCTTTTTCTTTTTGTTTACAAAAATTTGTTTTGCATTATGTATAAAAATGATAATATATAAATGATTATATATATATATATTATTTTATGTATAGTAATATATATATATGTATATATTGTATATATAATACACATGTTTAGTTTACAACAAAAGGCAGAGACAACCTAGAGGGTTAGCGGTGTTTTTTAAGGGTTTTCAGGGGGCGGGGGGAGGAGGTAGGTAGGAAGAAAATCAAGCTGAGCTCAGTTAAAAAACGCAAAAATTCTAAAAAGTTTGTTAGAAAATAAACATACGAAATTCTTGTTCATTAAGTACTTGGCTAGAGGAGGAAGGGAGCCTTGGCTATGTATATATTTTCTTGCAAGCAGTGTTGTATAACGGAAAACTATTTGCGTTTTGTTTTCTTATATTTCTTCTTCTTTTGCTAAAATGCATTTTGACTTTTTCTTGTTGTTGTGTATATGTGTTTTTCTTGTCTATGAAGCGAAAGATTAACTGAGTCACATTTTAATTTATTTAATTTTATTTCCTTTTTAATTCGTTTAATTATCCTGTGTTTTTCATTTTCTTGTTGTTTTTCTTCTTGTCTAGAAAAAAGTATATATATAATATTTTTGAAATATTTTTTCTGTTTTGTTTTTCTGTTTTTGTTTGTAGCTTTTAAGTGAGTCCTCGGCCAGGATCACATCCTTGGTTGTATGCTAGCTTAAATGATGATAAAGTTTTTGTTTTCTTTTGTTTTGTTTTGTTTTGTTATTTGTTGCATGCTGCTTGTTGCTGGTGTTGTTGTTGTTTCTGATGTTGTTATTGTTGTTTGCCGCTTCAGTCCTCCAGTTGCAGTTGCTGCTCGGGTGATGTTGCCGTTGCCGTTGCTGTTGTTGCTGTTGCTGTTGCAAGTATTTGCAGGGGACAACTGGCGGCAACATCGGCCACAGAACCGGCTGATGTATCCATAAAGATCGGCTCTGGTTATGTTAGATCCTGTTGTGAATCTATTGAGAATAGCTCCTTATATAGCGCTGGGAATACAACATTCGGATGTTGTTGTTTAAATTTGCTCAGCGCTTCCATATGCAAAATCGAAATATCGCTGCAAATTGAAACAGGAAAATAAGTAAGGAAGAGTTGTTGAGAAATATATGTATGTTCAATCTAACCGGAAATTGGGTATGTTATTGAGGAGCGTGTCCAGCACGGTAACATCGCCCTTGAGCGGCGCATGATTCGTTTCCAGCTCTTGCCGTATTGCATTCATACTCAGATTGAAAAGCCTCTGTATTTCCGTATTGCCGCGTACTCCATTGCGTTCTAAAAGATATATTTAAAAGATATATTTATATCTATTTCATAACAACATCTAGTTGTAATCTCACCTGGCCAGAGCAGTACTAAGCTCTGATATAGCGCCAGTTCGGTTTCAGTCAGTTTGAGTTCGGCTATCGATTTAGCCGTTTGGAAAATGCGCGACACTAGACGCATCTCATCCGAATCGGATGTGTAGAATGCCTCCTGTGGCAGCATCACATCGCCATACAACACGGCATTCTGTGAGAGATCTAGCAATCTGGACATGCGAACAATCGCCAGCTCAAATGAGCCCGTCTTCAGCAACAATATCTAAAACGAAAGATTTCATAAATTAATTACATTTTCATTAGATGTATTACAATATTGGATCACTCACCTGATCATCCTGACTGAGTCGCATAAAGCCAGGTATTAGCTTTGCAAATTCGATAATATTCTGTATCATTTGTGTCAGCTTCTCGGCACAGTCCAGCCAGAGCTCCTCTTGGCCCAGATTTTTATAATAGAGTATGCGTGATAGATCCTGATGGAAAAAAGGTAAGTAAGAGTTTAGTTTATGATTGACAATCATCATAGAATGGTAACGAATGATATAGAAGTAAGTATAGAGTAAAAAATTGAGTAAAACTATATTAACCCGATTTTGCGTAATAAAAACTAATTGTAAATTAAATAATGGGTTTTAAAAAACAAACTATATGAAATGTAGAATCAATTTATAGATCAAACCATTATACAATGACATGCTGTTGGATTTTTAAAAACAAACTATTTTTAAATGTAGAATAAATGTTTAGAGCAAATGATGATCAAATTGCGCGTATATATCGGTTTGGTTCTAACGAAGTTATGCAAGTTTAAAGTATTCAAGTTTACAGCTATCCTGAAAATACGTTAGATGAATTGTAGAACAAAAAATAAGGAAAGAGGCAGACGAGTTTAAAGTTATGACTGTTACTAACTTTAAACTCTTTCTATGAGGAAAACCTCATATTTTGTTCTACAATTCATCTAACGTATTTTCAGCTTTAATACAGCTCCTTCTTAGGTATTCAAAGATCTTTCCAGTTGTACTTTTAGAGTTCTCCCTTTGCCTACTACTTTGACTCACCTGTGGCTTTCGGAACATGTCATGCACAGATTCCAGTTTGGTATTTGTATTTGCATGCGCCTCCGCCAGAGTCTTGATCAGCACATCATTGATATCGCCGTCCGCTGAAAGGAATCAAACATAGTTATAGATCGATTCGACTTCTAATTATATTTATATATGGATAGATACCATGACTAATAAATTCGGGATCGATCATTGTACTGCGTGGCTCGTATGTGGTGCTATCCACATAATCGGCCGAGATATCATATTGCATGGTCTGCTGTGGAGTCACGGATGCCGAGTATCCATAAGGACTTCCATAGCCGACCTCATTGTTGGAGTAGCCGCCGCTGTAGCTGTGAAAGAATTGCAAACACAAAAAGAAGATAGCCATAAATATGGGTTAGATTATCGAATCGAGGTATACATTGGATTTCTAATGATATACGGCACCTATTGTAGTTGTTGTGTTGCAGCTGATCGCTGCTAGAGGGCGTCTGTGTGTCGTACACGGAGCTATCGGGAGCCGCATCGCTCTGAGCTCGCATCTGGGCGCGATGGAAACGCACCTCATCCTCAACTTTCTCACGCTGTTTCTTGGACATTCTGCCGAATTTTACAGCTGCAATGGGAAAAGGATATTAATAGGATATTTTCGAAATTGAATTCTAATATAAAATTTGTGTAATTTGTAAGGTGTGTGGCTGCCTGCATCATACCATCACGACTCATTCCCAGTTTTAGGCACTTTTGCAGTCTACAGTATTGACAACGATTCCGATTAACCCGATCCACAACACATTGCTTATTGCGGGGACACTGATAGTTCACAACGGAGCTCTGCGATCGCCGGAAGAATCCTTTGCAGCCCTCGCACGTGATGACGCCGTAATGCACGCCCGATGATTTATCGCCACAGACTTTGCATGGAATTATTTCAATTTGAGCTGCAAAAGACAAAATTATAAGTAACACATAAATTAGTTAATTGTTTTTACTAATGAAATGTATCTTAATATTTGCAGGTAATCAGTTAGCAAAGTTCTTCTTTGTTTCAGTTAAATGTAAAATGTAAAAGTTTTCCAATTAGAGATCATTTCAAGCATGCTTTGGAAGCAAGTTTTGGAATATGGCTTCCAATTCTTCAAAGAGTTGCAGTTTTTTTCAAATTCCGAAACTTTGAAATACAAAAATTTGTTGACAACGTTGGCGTTGACATAAACATATATCAGAGCGTTCATTAGGAAGTATGACAAGTATATATTTATTTTACAGATATTTGCTAAGAAGAAGATAACCGTTTATTCCTATTTTAGTTTACTCTAAGACTCAAAAGTCTGGTAGAATTAACTCTATTGCCATAGACTTTAAGCAAACCTCACAAATTTCAATCAACTTCTATCGTTAATTTGAGAATTTTATATAATTTATATAGCATTTACAATGGACGGCGATTATAGCGGCAATGGAATAAGTTCTGGGGTAAGTTGAGACCAACAATATAAAGCTGGCATACTTTAAAAGAAACCCTTTTATCCATAGACCACGCTAATAGCACTTGAATACGATGGCGGAGTTGTTATTGCCGCCGATTCGAGAACTAGTTGCCAACAATATATAGCAAATCGTGTGACTGATAAGTTGACACGGGTCACCGATTATATATGTTGTTGTCGTAGTGGATCGGCTGCCCAAACTCAGAGGTTATCCAAGAAAATTTCCGATCAGATGCGACTCTTCGAGGTTGTTATGGGTGAACCTCCGCTTGTCCGTGATGTGGCAATGACATTTCGTAGTGACATCTATAAGGATCGTAAAACTAATCTGACCAGCGTAATTGTAGCTGGTTGGGATAAGGTAAATGGTGGACAAGTCTATAGTATAAATGCAGCTGGAGTTTTGGTAGCCGAGCCCTGTTCAGTTGCCGGTTCTGGATCAATATTTATTCAAGGATTTGTCACATCGAATTATCAACCGGGATTGGGAGTTGAAGAGACCGTAGAACTTGCCAAGAAAGCCGTTAGACTCGCCATCAATCATGATTGTTTTTCCGGTGGTGTGGTTCGCATTGGCATTATCAATAAGGATGGCATAGAGACTAGAGTGAGCTGCCAACATGAGCCTGAAATCTGCCAGATTGCCAATCAAATGTTATGGAATTTGGAAATTGATCAATGGTAACTCTTATTTGTTAAATCTTTGAATGTTCAATTAAAGATTATGTGTTAAAATATATACATTTAAATGATGTTTACAAAACCATCTTAAATAATCCTTTGTCTTAGATCTATACTAAAATATTCTGCCTAGGGCTGATAGAAAAAGGGATTCTTTCCCTGCTCCTCAACAATGTATCTTGTTCTTTCTTTGCTAATTATATCTACTAAACTATCAATTAACCCTTTGAGCTCTTGCAAACTCTTCAGCACACCTTAAAAATATTCTTTTGATCTTTAAGTTGCTACCCTAACTAAACACTTAATTTGCTTCAGTATCTAATAACTATATCATAGGAGTATAAAAGAACATTTATTAAGTGAATTACATTGTAGGGCCTATTTACATTGTTGCTACTTCCGGCAATACTTTGTTCCGCCTGTTCCCCTACCAAAATCTAGGGCCAACTGTCTGTACTTGGAATTATTCAAAGACTATTAACTGTAACTGTTTGGCCTCTTGGCCCCTATGCAAAAGTAATGCAAATTGAAGTTGTCGTGGCAGACAATTTGTTACAATGCGCTATTAGGATTATTACTTGGGTTTTAGTAGGTTGCCCATTGTCATCGCTTAACAATACGAAATTCGCCTAAGAACTGAGTACTTATTACGCAATAACTATATGTGCACTGAGAAAAACTGAGCGTGACAATGTTGAGAGAATTTTTGTTTGTTGGTGATTGTTATTTAAATTATTGTATACTTTGCGAGTAATGCCGTATAAAATAAATACATTCTTTAATTCAAGCTTTCCTTTATTTAAATTTATATTCATATTACATGTTGTAATTATTTTATTTTATTTATTTCAAACCAATTTTTTAATATTTATATTTTTATTCTATGTAAAAATTTAAATTTAAATATTTGCATTTTTATTAAAGATTTCATTTTAACTTCTTTTAAATTATAAAATCAGAAGCTACATTTAAACAGTAATATACATTCACTTGAATTTAAAAATTGTTAAATATGGTATTATTATTTATGTTTAATTTCAACTAATTTAATTGCTAAAATCACTGGAAATTGCTTTAATCTAAATTTGTTGCAGTGCAGGACGGCATTAAAAGAGTAAAGTACCTTAAGCCACTTGTTTGCCAAGACAATGGGACCGAGAAGCTGCTTCAGCGCCAGCTTCAGTTCAACTAAATTGTTGTGCGAGTGAGTTTGTGTGTGTATGTCTGTGTGTGTGCGACAGCTGTTGGGATTCCCCCGCAGCAACAAACAATCCTTTTCAACGATGATGTAATTTCTGCGCGGCGGCAAACAAAAAAAAAACGAAAAAAGAAAGCAGCAGACGCATATGTGTAACGATAACAACAACAACTGATGATCAACTGCAGCACACACACACACACACATGCATACGCACACAGAGAGAGAAGAACTGGTTCTAGGCAGCGAGTGCCTTTGATGCCACAGACTCGACTGGGCCACAGTTGATTACAATAACTCCCCACAATCCGCACTCCGCACTCCGTCACCCGCACTCCGCTCCTGTTTGTGCTGCCGCAACAGCTGAATCCGCATTCATTTGCGCTGCTCTCGAACTGAGCGTATATTGTGTAATCCAAACGCTTTGCGTATTTACCCACGAGGATGAAAAGTGGAGAAGAGATGCGCGCTGAACCGAAAGCAGACAAACACAGACGCAGTCGGCATAGCAGCAGCGCACCAGCAGAAGCGCAGCAGCAGCGCAGCAGCAGAGCAATCTCCGTTGCAGTTGAAAAATGTGCCAAGTCGCTTTTGTTGTTGCTGTCGTTGTTGCTGTTGCTGCTTTTGCTGCATTGGGAGAAATGTGTGACAGTTGATGAGCGTCAGAGCGAATGAGTAAGAGATGTCTGTCTCTTTTTCTGTGCATGTGTGTGTTTGTGTGTGTGTTTGACTGACTGAAATGTTTTTCAAGTGTCAATGAACTTTTCCAACACGGCAGTATCACACACCATAATACAAATCATACAACAAACTCACACCCATACACACACACGTTCATTCTCATTCTCCATTCTCTTGAGTGCGCGATGCGAATGAAAAGACAAAAACATATTGAAAAGAAAGTTCACAGCGTGCGCTCTTTATTCTAAAGCGCGCTCTCTTAAGCGCATGCGTTATTGCGCCTACTGCCACTCTCTCATCTCTTTCGCTCTCTTAAGAAGCACAAATTGAATGCAATCGCAGCTGAAGAGCGCAACGAAACAAACGCAGTGCAACAGACAGTTTTTTTTTCTTTCTTTTTTGGGTATTTTGAAATGTGTGTCGTCACCAGCGGGCTGACTGTGGTGGTGGGTGGGGTGGTTGTTTGGGTGTTCGTTGACTTTTAGGCATGACTGTTGTTTGGGGCATCGCTTAAAGCGCTTTAAACTTGTAATGTTCTCAGACATTACAAAATGCCTGTACAGTACGCGAGCTGTTAACGAATACTTAGTTGTCTCTCGGTCGAACCTAAAGGCTAGAATACCCGGCTGTAAGAGTCCCTGTACTTACTTTGTAAAATTTCAGGAACAAATTTAGATATGATTTCGAATTAAAATCTATTTCAGACAAGAACCTAGCAAAATTCTTTCGTGTATAATTTTCGAGCTTATTAATCGACTGTTATTAAATTTCGGACTAAAGTATATATAAATCATGTCAATAGCTTAAAACTTGCTCTTAAAATTTGATTTATGATTTGAATCTAAAATAAACTTTATCTGCTCTTTGACAAATCTTATTGAACCCCTTTAAAGTACAGGGTTTAAAAGTGAACAAACACACACTTACTTACATGTACATATACACGAATGTATGTTTGTCGGTAAATCTTTATCTTTATCGGCTTAGCTTTAGCTATAAATGTACGTGCGTGCTTTTTAAAAAACGGATAAGAAAAACGAGTATAGACAAGTACAGACATGCTGACAACTTTACCGTTATGCAGCAAAATAAGATATACAAAAGGTTTGTTATTATTTTGTATACCCTGTGGGGTATATTAATTGCTGTTTATATTACTGAGAGCTCACTGTAAACAGTTTAAAAGCTTCCAAAGAACTTCAAAGAACGACAGACGTTTATGCCATGAAATACAAGTATACAACTTTCCATAAATACATAATTTATGTATGCAATAATGTGTCCAAATATTTGCTTAATAAAAAACCAGCAGTACGCGTGTGAGTTTGAGTATGAGTACCAGAACGAGTACTCATATTCGTATTCATATTTGCTATTGTCTTGTAGAATCTTATTTACTAAAGCACAATCAAAAGCAAATAACTGAATGACATACTTTCAGAATGTGACAAATATTTGCCAAAAATTATTTGTCATTGTGAAATTGCTGTATGTACTCGCATGTAGGCACACAAACGCCTACATATAGGAACTTCCTACATGAAGTACACATGTTTGTCAGTACAAATGATATCTTCATATACAAAATATATATTCATCAATCTCCTAAAGAAACCTGAGTTTGAGAAGGGAGTTATTAATAATAAATAGACTTGTTAGTATCAAGCTTATCCGCAACAAACTATAACTTAATATTTTAGATAATAAAAATTAATTTATATCTCTCTGTTAGTCCCAAATATTAAAAATAAATTATATGTTATTTAGGTAATAACTAAAAAAGTCTCATAATAAAGTAGACTGGTTACATTGGAGATTAAACTATCTATAACTATTAATAGTATTATGAGTTATATTGGTTACAGCTATAAACTTAGCTTAAATAAAGTTGAACTGCTCTATGAAGACCTTGACTTTAAAAAGAACTAAATGTGCATTTATTAATTTAATAGTTTAACTAGATATAATTTCAAATGTTATTCTATGCCTTAAACTTGCAACACCAAATCAGATTTGCAATATTTAACAATAAAAATCTAATTTTCTTAGATGGTTACTATGAATTTTGATTTTGTAAATGAATTGTCAAATTGTCCATAATAATTTAATTCAATTTGTATGCTTTTCACAATGAAATAAACGCATTAACGGAATAAACAGAGAAACTAAAAATAAAATAACGCATACGCACCATATGCGCTGCCAGCATAAACAGGTAACAGTTAATTAACTGCTGCAGTTGCTATAAGTAATATACAACCAAAAAAAAACAACAAAAAATAAACGAAAGAAACAAAAAGAGCCGCAAGTGCAAAACCGCAATTCGCCAACAACAAGTTTTCCACAGGCTGCACAAATGATAATTTAAACGCTGTGCAAAAATGCATAATAAAATGAAATTCTGAATGGGCCACAAAAAATACACAGATACACACAAATACAAATACAAATACAGAGACACAGACACAGACACACAAAGAAGAAAATGAAGTGAAAGAAATGGCGAAAATATTTGTGCATATGCAATTTATTTTGCATGCCTGCGGGATTTGTGCCGTTTCTGCTTCTTCTTCTTTCTCTGCTTCTTCTTCTTCTTCTTCTGCGTGTTTTTCTTGCCGTTTCCCGCTGGGTGCAGCAATAACCAGAAGTCAAAATTAATATGTTCTTTTTTATTGCAAATGCAGGCACCCAAAAAAAAAAAATAAGTAAAACAAGAAAAACGTACAACGAAAATTAATATGCAGCGACATGTGCGAAAAAAAGTGCGCAGCAAAAGAGATAAAAATATACAAAAATAAATAAATAAATAATAAAATAAAAATCATATAAGCTACAGTGCAGCATGCTGGACTATAGCAGACCCTGTAGCAAATAGTGCTGAAAACATCGAGATAAAAATCTAAGGATTGTTCCAGACACGGGTTTGTATTTTATTACTTGTTTTTCATGGTTACATTAACTCGACTGTTGATGCTGATCATGAATATGGCTATAAATATGGCTTCTGCCACGTTACACACATTTACCTAATAGGCCTTTGAACTCTTGTTAAAGTACAGGGTCTCACAATACGATGCAAAACTGCATTTGATTTTGCACTTTTTGACTGCAACGCGCCATCAAAAAAACAATAATAATAAAATATTAATAATAACAGCACTAAACAAAAACAAGCTACATAATATCAGACAGACCACAGAGCAACAAAATAGAGTCAGCCTCAAATAAAGTCGCAGTTGTTGTTGTTTGTAGTATTAGCAGTTTGTTGTTGCTGCTGTTGTTATTGCTGTATTTGCCAGCTATTGCACAAGTTGTCACGAAGCAAATACAAGTTCGGGTCCACGGCACGAGCGCAACACATTCGCATTCGTATTCGCATAAAAGCAGCTTCGTAAGTGGGTCAGCGAGCTGTGGGGTCAATGCACCGCCTGCCTGACAGCCTGAACTGAACTGACTGAGAGAGAGCGAGCGAGAGAGCGTGAGCTCATAATAATAATAAAACAGCGCCAACTCACAACTTTACAAGCAAGCACACACACACACATACTCACACAACTAGACCCCTATACATGTAGGCAGACAGACAGCTTTTGTAGCTGCTCTTTGCTTTGCCTACAAAAGCGCGCGCTCTTTGCTTGTTAAAGAGAGAGAGAGAGACGCGTTAGGCTTAAGCTTACCCACTTGTCTACTCTCTCTCGCTCTTTTTGTTTAGCTATGTGTGTCTGTGTGAGTGTATGTGTGTGCTTGGTTCTTTGGGGCTCAAGTTAACGTGCACACGTTAAAATAAAAATAAAAAAATAAAAACTCGTTTCATAGCAGCTTTCACAAGTGAAAAGGGAAGGGTGTAGGTAAGCCGGCTGACGGAAAGAAATATATATGTACATATATGTTTGTATGTATGTATAATAAAAATGCCGTTAGAGAGCGACAGAGGCATTAGCATGATGTTGTTGTTGTTGTTGGCATGGCTACGTAATGTTGGCGCTTTCTTTTTGCTCACACGCATTTGCATGTGCTTTTCTATATGTACGTGTGCGTGTGTGTGTGTGTTTGAGGAAGACGCCGTTAGAATTAGTAAAGAGCATACAAATTCATTCACGCTTCCCGCCGCCCGCTGCCTGCTGCTCAGCTCATTCTTAATACAGTAATAATAATCAACAGAATCATTATAATAATATAATTTTAATTTACGCGCAGTTATGCCAAAGTCACAGGCCTAACGGTGCTTTTGCAGTCAATGGCCTTTTTTAGCTTCTTTTTCTTTATTTTCTGTTCTTCGTTTTTTTTGGCAGTTTATGACCAACGCAGGCAATTTTTGTAATGTTTACATTTCGCACCAGAGTTCTCTCTCTCTCTCTCTCTCTCTCTGTCTCGCTCACTCTCACACACTCTCTCTCGCTTACTCGGTGTGTGCGTGCTTTTGTTGCCAACAAAGATCTGGCTCATACAAAAACAATATGTTCTTTTTGCCCAAAAGTTGATTGACCCACGAAATTTCACAGGCAAATGAAAACGAAGAAAGAACACACAGAAAAAATTTCACACAAATGATGTAATTTATATTTTGTGTAATAAGCCAAGTTGTTAACTTATTATACAGTTACCTTACCAACTTGATTAGTTGCATTTGCATTTCGAATGCATAATTAAAGTTATTGTTGTTGACTTTTAAGATGAGTGTACACAAGACGTATGCGTTATATATTGTTCTCCAACGAAAAATCACGTATACGCTGCACGTGACAATGAAAACTGAACAACTGATGTGAATATTTGTATCTGTAAGATGTGTGTGTGTGTGTGAGTGTGTGTGTGTGTGTGAATTCGAGTTAAGATACATTTTCGTCACATGATTCATATGTATGAAATTTCTCTGTTCAAATTTTGTATGCATACAAATCGAACTTTTAACTTCTTTCTTTCATTTTATCCAGACTTTAAATGGCATGTGGAGGAGTATAATAAATATTCATTAAATTGTGAATAATAAACAGTTAACAAACTGAAAGTTGAAACCACTTTCTTTGTATACATTAAATGCCTTTCATCAGAGCATTTCAATTTGCTTCCTTCTTCTTTACAATGTTTGTTTTTAAGCTGTCTGATTGAATGGCTTAAAAGTGCTTTCTATAGGTTTTTAAGGTTTTAATTATTTATTAAAATCTGTTAAGTGTTTAAGGACTATAATCTTTATTATAAACTTAAGCCCTTCAATTGCAGTTGACTAAGTTTCTCTTTTTTATACAGATTAATCATTTTCTTGTTTTCCAGTTTTATTCTATATTTAGCTTACAACATTACTTTTTAAATCTTTCAAATTACTTACTAAATTACTAAAATTATTTAAAGTATATTTATTACGTTTACAGCAAAAATATTTTAGGAAAAGTCAAATGTATTATTTAGTAAATTTTCGTAGAATTTTGGCAATATGTAAAGTGTTCAAATTTTCCCTAATTGGAAATTATTTAGAACTATTGTGCTATACAAATGACATCATGGAAGTACGTAGAATAGCTGAGTACATATATTGCGAAAGACCCCTGGAAAACCCTATAGCTATAGCTATTGCTATTCTAATGCGAAAACAAATGAACAAAGCCACAAAACAATGGAATATAGCATAAGTACGAGTACAAAGTGCAGCAGAAGGTACAGCCAAGTGTGTGTGTGTTGTGTGTGTGTGGTGGAGGCATGTTTCCACCCCATAAAAAGTAGGCCCATGCATTATTTATGCACGGCTTCAAATGCAACAGCGTCGACATAAATGAAACTCAACTCAAAATGAAAATGAAGAAAAAAAACAACAACGAAATAAAAAAAATACCTTGACAACCTCAAAAGCCACACACAAAGCCACGTAAGTTGACTCTTTTGGCATTACTTTTGCGCAACTTGCAACAGCAACCAGCAGCTGACAACAACAACAGATAACACCAGCAACAACAACAGCAACACCAACAACAACAACAACATTTACACTTAAGTAGCCAATTATTTATGGTATTTAAGTGTTGTTATTGCTGTTGTTGTCATTATCGTTGTTGCTAGAACCGAAAAACGCAGCAAACAACAACATTTTGTGTGTGTTTTCAAGTTGAACACGAACTTTGGCCAAAAGCAACTTAGCCAAGCTAACCAAACTGACTAACTAACTAGCTAAACAGACTTGCTGTTTGTTGTTGTTGTTGTTTCTTTTGTTTATCGCAAAAGCGCGAAAAATTCTTAAAGAAAATGCAACGCGCAGTGGAAAAACTGGTTATGTTTTTGTTGCTTGCCAGCGTCTAATTGATAGTTTTGCACACAGACACAGACATAGAACAAATGAAGGAACAACGCGGCGTATGCGCAATTTTTCTCATTTTTCTATTTCTGTTCTGTTTTTTTTTGGTCAAACAATGAATGCCACAACTAGCGGCAGCATCAATTATTGTTGTTGTTGTTGGTGTTGTTGCTGCTGCTGCAACAATAACAAAACACGAAATATTCTGCTGTCATCCGCCCCGTTGGCTGTGCGAAAAAAAAACCAAAGAAGCAGCAGCAACAAAATATATGAAAAAAGAGTCGTTGACGTTGCATGCAAATTGTAATCACAAAAATCGAGTCTCGGAGCCCGAAAACTATATACAAAGTATATACAAAAAAAACTATGTACAACTATTACATATATGTATATGTACAGTAGTCGCCGCTAACAACAATAACAACAGCAACAGCACAACAACAACATGAGCAACCGCAGCAGCAGCGTCTATAAAATACACAAAACTAAAAGGCATTCATTTTGTTTTTTCCAACTTTGTTGTTGTTGTTGCTGCTGCTGCAGTTGTTGTTGTTGACGTTGTTGTTGCCATCGCTTCCATCATGCAACTGTGCGCACTAATATCCGTCCTTGGCTCGTCTGTTCAACTTTGTCCCAGTTTTTCGCATTTGTTGGCGGCGCTCGTTCGCCTCTAACTTGTCGGCGAGTTGCATTTTTGTGTTTGCACCGCATACACCAACAAAATACACACACACACACACACTAACAGACACACACACACACAGAGATACATACATATACATTCTTTACACTCGCAGCTCCAACAAATATATATTCGTCTATTCATTTGGCGCGACTCGCAATGCCCAGTGGGACTTGAAGAAATTGTACACGTATTTTGTGTTGAGGCCCACAGCACGTATACTTAATCAAGAGGGAGTTTTAAATGCGCCTAAGCTAACCGTAAACATACCCTTATTTTTTGTTATTAACATAGTTAACTATTTACTAGCTTTAAATATATTACTTTTAGCTGCTTTTGGCAGGTATAATTAAGTAGTTCCCCAGGGTGCAAGTTGGCATGCATGAATGTTGTATGAAAATATGCTTTGAAATGCAAATGTAAAAGTTCTTTCTTCAAAATTATAGTTGATTAAGTATTTTAAACCTTTCTTGCCTTAATATCAATAAGAGAATTGCTTTCTAAGGTAAATTGAAAAGTTTTAGAGTTTAACTTTAAGTTAATGCAACTCTAAACAAGACTTAAAAAACTATTTAAAAGCCTCTACATGTTACACAGTAAATTGACGGTCAACTTGTAGTACAATATACAGGCAAGAACTTGTTTTAACATGTCTAAGCTTGCGGTTAAAAAGACTTGCAACTTTTAGAACAACTTCTGAGCATTTGCAGCAAATTCCTGCTGGGTATTTGTTGTTCGTCGCTGCATTGTGGGGCACATGCAATCTTTTATTTGCTGCCCATACACACACACACACATACAGTTACACATCTATATAGGTATATCTGTGTATCATTATCTGCGTGTGTATTAGTGTGTGTCAAACTCACGCACATTAAATACTATGCGAGAGTTGCATAGATAAGATACGCAGCAGCAGCTGCTGTGGCTGTGGCGGCTTCTGTGGTTATCCCCTTCTCCCCCCTTCCCTTCCCCATCTCTTCCCCTTTCTCTGTGTGGTGACTCTGTGTTGCACGATACACACACACACATGCGTATGTATGTTCATATTAAAATTGTATGTATTTGCGGCCCCGTGGGGGCCACTGATGCATTACATTTTGTCTGGCCAGATAATTGCTAGAACAATATTATTGCATATATGCATTTGCATGAATTTCAATTCTACATCTTCTTCCTCTTCTTCTTCTACTGCCTCTACTATGCATCCAAAAATTTGTTGGGCAATTTTGTGCATTTTTCTTCGACAGAGCAATGTGTAAAGTATGGGATAATTAAAAGCGTTTGGATTTAAATTCGCTTGAAGTATTTTATTATTTTGACTGAAAGATATTTTTAAAAAGGAGTTAAAGTTCAAACTGTACGACAATTTGGGAATGTTCGAAATATCCTAAGATATCTTACTACGTTCTTCCCCCAAAGAAGTCATCAACTTTATACTTCTTCTTTTTGTTGTATTCGTAAACGTTTTAACTGAAAGTTATTTTTAAAAAGGAGTTAAATTTCAAGCTATAGAATGCTTGAAATATCCTAAGATATCTTACTACGTTCTTCTTTAAGTTGTATTCGTAAACGTTTTAGCTGAAAGATACTTTCAAAAAAGGAGTTAAAATTCAAACTGTACTCCCTCAAAACTCTTCTACTTGAAATTTCTTCTTTGTGTCGCATTCGTAAACAATTACACTGACAGTTTGTAATACTCTCAACAAATTGTTGCAATCACTTGACTACTTCAATTCTTTTTCTTGTCTGTGCAATAGCATTGAAGTTGTGGCCTTATGACACACATTTGTGGTTAGCTTATCTCACAATACTAAATACTTAGTAAATACTTAATATAGTATAGGCTTGCACATTTTCCATATACATACATATATACATGCATAAATAAACTATAGAAATTGCCAGAGCAGATAACTGCAATTGACAATCATTAAACAAAGTCTACAACACTTTATAGAGAGACGCCAATTCAATGAAATATTCAATGATATTATCATTATGATTAAGTTGTTTTCTTTTTAATCATTAATCAACATATATTTATGTGAGTAATACAGATTGTCAGATAACCCTATAGGTATTGGGTGTACTTAACCAAATATACAAAAGAAAATAGAAACTAAGTCGACAGCTTATCTTTACGACAAGTGCTACGAAACATTAGAAACCTAAGTATTTCGTCAGGTTCAATGACCTTTACACATAGAGCACCAAAAAGTTCGTGAAGGGTATTTTGGGGTAGCATAATCTCATTGCGATCTTTGTAACACACAGGTGTTTTTAGAGTTTATTAGAGACATCAGCTTACAATTCTTTTCTATACTCATCAGAAGTATTCCAATCTATTCTTTTCCAAAACTGATATTTAAAAAGCCATTCCATTGTTAGGGTATTTGGATTGGCCTTAAATGTTGTCTTTAATTGTAATGTCTGCCCGCAAACTTAATGAAAATTTCCATATCTATCGCACAAAAAAACTAGAATAAAAACGTATGTGGTTTCTACAATGTTTCTGGGACAGAAGCGAATGAACTTCCCGAAAATAAAAAACAACAGCAAAAATTGCTCTATTTGTTTGCAAACAAGTCAAAAGTTTTGAGACTATTTGCATGTGCCATATATCAATTGGAATTTCCATAGCACTCCCAAAAATGAAATGAAGAAATTCCTATATTATTTTGTATAGGGTATGCAGGGGATGGAGTGGGAAGAGGAAGAAATGGCAACTGTCCAGTATTCCCAATGGCACCAGGAACACATTACAAACAGCTGTCGGAGTAATGGAAATATTCCCATCTCTGTGTGTGTGTGTGCCTGTGTGTAAATATGTGTATGGGCAGTCTAGTAATTCATTTTGCAGCTCCTCATTTTCTTTTCTCCCCACCATCTACCCTGCCCACCCCTTTTCCCAAATATTTGGGACATTTGCCGAAACATGCATATGGCGTGTAAATAAAAATCAAATTACCCGCTTAACGGCCAACAAATTATGGCCGAAAGGCAAACGGTAAATTTGAAGTGGTTTCTAGATTTTTTTCTTGTCGAGCAATTAAAAGCGCAACAACAACAATACGAAAAGCACAAATGGAAATCCACGCAATAATTGTCAAGTGACGAGCAAAAACCAAGGGCCTTCAACACTGGGACCTATGTAGAAGAACAGATTTTATATTATTTTGAATTATGATTTTTTTTGTTGAGTAATCATTTACTTAATTAAATAATTCAATAGTAACCATTCTTTTTTTTATGCAAATTTATTTAAAAATTTCCCAAAAGGTTTAAAAACTAAGATTCTAAATTAAATTTTCTGACAATTCTCTAACTTTTAATAAACAATATATTAAATATTTTTATGCAATTATTTGGCTTCTATTTCTATTATGTAATCAATTTGAATATATCGATAAATATTTAATAGTCTTAATCCCGATTTGATCTCTTGTTTTAATTAGTTTGTCCCAGTGTAGCAGTGTGGCAAACTAACAACAAAACTAACGCTACTCTCGCACTCTCTCACCCTCGCTCTTGGACGCTCTTGGACCCACCATAAATTTATGCGTTAATAATAATAGTATAAGTTGAGCTTCTGCTGCTGCTGGCGTCAACAGCGACGCGACGCTGGCGAAGGCGTAGACATCATCGTCAAGCCATAGAAAGCATCGCATTGTTTGTGTGTGTGAAAGCGAATTCGATTGCTGCCCCTTCCACTACTGCCTTTGGCACTCGAAATGTTGTAATATGCGTTGCGATGACGTCGACGCGTCAACGCGCTCCCGCATAACAACGACAGCGACAGAGACGCATACGCACACACACGCACACTTACGTACGCACGCAGCTCACGCACTCGCAGCCAAACGAAAGCAAAGAGAGAGAGACGGGAGAGAGAGAGAGAGAGTGTACGAGTGTGGGAGCCACAAGAGAGCGAGGGCCTGTGCTTTCCTAACTGTGTGTGTGCATGTGTATGTGTGTGAGTGCGTATGGATCTGTTCGGGTGAATGACCGCCGAAAATTAAATTTTTTGTCGATTTTAGACTTTTACTATGTTGACGCTGCTGATGATTGTGCTGTATTGTTGTATTGTGCTTTTGACGAACCAGAGAACTAGACAGAGTGAAAGAGAGATAGAGAGATACAACTACAATGTGGTGCTTTATAGTTTTCGTGAGCGTTAACGGCGTTCGCACTATCGCGCGTAGTCTTTATGGCTACTATGGTAAAAGGGGGGATAGCTGGGTGGGTGGCTAGGGAACGACCTGCAATGTATGTATGTGTGTGTGTGTGTGTGTGCGTGCGTATGTGTGCCTAGACTATACAATCAGCAGCAGCAGCAGCAGCAACAACAACAAGAGCAACATCAACCAAAGCAAACGCAACGCAGGCATTTCACTCAGCAACAACAACTTTAAACGACAACATTTTTTCGATACCCTAGCAGAGGGTATGATAAATTTGCCATGAAATATGTAACGCGTTAAAGGAGGCACGATAAATCCCCACAGTCTAATACAAAATAAAAAATCTTTTCCAGACTATGTCTTATGCATCCAGCTCAAGTTTGGTTAAAATCGGGCTACTATATCGAAAAGCTGTCATTGGTACGATCAATGGGAAATCCAAACTTTAGTGAGAACAACTTTTTTGATTATTAAGATGGCTTAACGAAACTTAGAGATTGTTTAATGAGTACAATCTGGTACCTCCAGTCAAAATTTACTTTCCATTCGAATACGAATATAGCTGCCATATAAGGAATTAACTTTTTTTTAGAAAAAATACTTTCTTGTTCCTTATTTCTTGTTTTTTAAATGCAAAAAGAAATGAATTTAAAATCAGAATGCTATATCATATAGCTGTCATAGTAACAATCTGTCAAAAATTGAATACAGGGCTCTGCAAGGGTATGAAATATTTGCCATGCCAAAGATAACTTCTTCGGTCAGGTTTCTTTTGTTTCTCTTTGAATTTTTGATGATTTTCGCTTGCACTGCGCCACCAAGGGCCTGTCCCCCACCCCCGTTGGCAAGAGGGGGTTGTGGCTGAAAGGGAGGGTGTAAGCATACGATCACCAGCCACTTTCGACAACGAATCTTTAACTTGATGTTGTTGTTGTTACTTTATTTTTTTGGCCGCTTTCTGTTTACGCCGCATTTCTTTCACTTTGTACCGTACTATCTGTTTGCTGTTTCTGTTTCACATTTTATTGTCGCCGCTTAATTTTTTTTTTGCTTTCTGTCTTTCTTTCTTTCTTTATTTTTATGAAGTACCGAGTGCCAAAAGCCGTGCAAAGATTGTCAGAAAACAGAGAGAGAGAGAAACAAGAGGGGGGTAAAATTGCCTGTTGCCTTTTTGGCAAAACTCAAGACAACTCAAAGTGAAAATTTCAATAAAAAATAAGTTACAACAACAGTTGTTGTCATTGTTGTTGCTGCTGTTGTTGTTGTTGTTGCTGTTGCTGCTGCTGTCGCGGAAGTCATAAAGGCAAATTGCATGCATATTTCTTTGAGTTTTGTGGTCGCCTGCCTTAGGGCCTGACCAGCTACTGTTGCTGCCAGTTATCCCCACCTCTTTTTCCCTCTCTATTACCATTCCTATCAAAGTTTTTCCTCCCTACCTTTCTTCCTCACCCCCCCCCCCCTGATGTGACATTGTTGTGTCCACACGCAACGCACGCAGCAGTCTAAAAACAGTTTTAGTTGCCGCTTTTTGATGGCTTTTAATTGTTCGACTTTTTGGGAAAAACAAAGTGAAAACAAGTCACAAAGGAAAATGGAAAAAAGGCAACCATTTCATTTATTAACGAAGTGTAAACACTCTGTGAAAACTACACTTTTATGGGCTTTACAAAAATGCATAAAACATAAAATTTGTGTTCGTTTGGGAAGGATAGATTCTGTTGGAAATGCAAATAAAATTTAGTATGAAATAATATAATCAAGTTTTTGGTAGCTCCATTAGAGCAAAATAAGATCTAAAAATTTATGTAATTGTAATTTTAGTTAAAGAATTATCAAGTTACATTTTTAAATTTTTGTAAAACATTATTAATGATAGTTTATGTTGTAACAATCAAATTACTCACCTAATTCTCTAAACAAATGTCAAATTTAATTTTGAAGCTAATCTCTATAAGCTAAAAAGCTCTTCTATAAAGCACTTACTATATTCTAAGAACTATATATTAATGCAATATTAATGCATACTTTTGAAAACCCGATTCATTGCATTACATATTATAATCAGATTAATGACTTGTCTTGTTATTGAGCGGAGTAATGTTAATTTTAATATATTAATTTCTATAATGTAAAAATTGTTAAATCCTGATTATTTAGATATTTACAAGAGTCTAATGATGTTTTATAATGCATGAGTGCTCTAATGTAGCCTTTCTTATGTTAATTTCTATAAATTTGATAGCCTTACTAATTGTTATGTGTGTAAATTCTGTTTTTATTGCCGTACATTTTAATGCGTGATTAATGAGTCCCCTAATTAATGAGTGGTCTAATGTAAGCATGTTTTATAGTTCGTATACCGCTTGTAAATCTAATGCTAAATAACTATTAAGTTTAGTCTTTGCACACGCAACTTTCGCGCTTTGATTGACTTACAAAAGGAGGGACTTTTTTCTGGGTTTGGAGGTGTTCCTAGCTGATGATGGGGTTGTCATTGGGGGGGGGGGTAAAATGACCATTTGCTTGACACACACACACACACACACACACAAGCTAAACCCACAAGGAAGGAAAGATTGAGGGCTGGCGATTAAGATTTATGACGGGCGTCCTGCGTTGATAGCCCAGAAATACGCATTAACCATAAAACCAAAAAGCCTGACAAATGCTCATTATTCATTTGGGCCGCTGACCCCTCGTGCAAGAGGTCAAAGAACGCAAACGTTCTGCCACGTATTACTGATAAGCCTAGGAGAGAGAGAGAGAGAGAGAGAGAGTCGAGAGACGGAGACGGAAGAGGGGAAAATCGAGGCGAGGCAATAGTTGAGCTGCAATAATTGCAACAATTTTCAATACAAATCGAATGCGATTATATATGTACATTTTTAACACTATATATGCTCTATAAATATCAGCTTATATATATATACCATATTATATATGTTATTTGTTTAATGATATTATGAGCATTGAGCCAAAAATAAATTGAATTTGCCAACGCATCGTGTAAAATACAATAAAAATTCATAAAAATGGCGAAAAAAAAATAATGTTTAAATGAAAATTGCCAGCAAATTTTCTTACACACACAATACGCAGACATAACAAATGGGATGCGACTAGAGATACTCTGTTAATTTGATTTAGATACTATATTTAAATATAAATAAATATAAAAATGGGAATATATCTTATTCTTTTTTATATATAAATATATTTAAATATAAATAAATATTTAATCCCAATATTTTTCTGTGAATCCTTTAGTATAATTGAGACTAGACAATCGACTATAGACTTGGACAATTGCCTTTTTCTCAACTTTATGCATTACAGGGTATCACAATACCTATGCAAACGCACTTGCCAATTCACACTGTGCATATATGTATGTATGTATATTTATATAAATTTTATTATACAGCCAAAAATACAAAAAATGGCAAAAAGAAATTGTTGGCATTACAATATCGCTTTTTATTGCTGGCGCGCGAATTTTAATTTGCTTTCTCAATGTGTGTGTGTGTGTGTGTTGTGTGTGTATCTACACCTATTGCAAATGTATCTACAAGTTGTAGAAATGTATCTGTGAGTCAGCTTTGGAAAAAAGGGTCTCTTTGATGAAAGCTTATTGGAGGTGACTCGTCAGCAAACTGATTGCCATGTCGAATTAGTTTAATTGTTAATGTAAACACAAAGCCCAAAAAGAGACAGCCAGCGAAAAAGAGAGAGAGAGGGAGATAAGAGTGTGTGTGTGTGTGCAATAATGTTTCGTAATGTATCTGTTGTTTTTGTTGTTGTTGTTGCGTCTTTCTTCATTTACGAATTTCATGGATTTCCCTACAATAATTCCGCTTGCTGTTGAGAAACTCAAGTCTCAAGTGACTTTCACTGCCAACGACGAGACGCGACGATGCGACGAGGCAACAACAACAGCAACAATAGCAACAACAGCAACAACAACAATATCAGCTTAATTTATTTCGGCAACTTCCAAACTGCCAACTTCCCCCTCTTAGCCAATCAGCAAACCAAAGCAAACCAAAGCAACCAACCAAGCAACTGACTGACTGACTGACTGACTGACCAACTAACTAACTAACATAATTTTAAAAGCAGTCGCAGCGTAACTTTGATATCATAAGACAACTCTTATTTTATAAGCTTTAGATTAACATTACTTACAGGGTATCTGTAGCTAAAGTTAGTGCTATTTATGCCCCTTAACTTAATCAATCAGCAATTATAACTCATTTAATTGCTTATATTGAATTTTAATTTACAAATTTACAACTTTAAGTTTAAACAGGGAAATTTTTGAGTATTCAATTTTCTTTCTTTTGTGCCAAAAAATTAAAGTCTTTAAAATTATTATTGATATTTTAAAAGGATTATTTCCCAAATTTGTGAAAAATTGAAACTCAATCTTTAATTTTTTAGAATTGAATACAATTTAAAGTCTTTAAAATAATTATTTTTATTTTTAAAGATTATTATCTAAATTTTCTAGGCTTAGCTTTACAGAGAATCTTTAATTTAAACTGCGAATTTTGAATACTAAATTTTCTTTCTTATGTCCAAAGATCAAAAAATTAAACTAAATATTTGGCTTATCAAAATTGAATAAAAATTAAAGTCTTTAAAATAATTATTTATATTTTTAAAGATTATTATCTAAATTTTCTAGGCTTAGCTTTACAGAGAATCTTTAATTTAAGCTGCGAGTTTTGAATACTAAATTTTCTTTCTTATGTCCAAAGAAAACATTTATAGGGTTCCAAAGTTCAAAAAAATTAAACTAAATATTTGGTTTATCAAAATTGAATAAAAATTAAAGTCATTAAAGAGTATTATCTAAATTTTCTAGGCTTAGCTTTACAGAGAATCTTTGTGTTGAACTTTCTTTATTTATGAGCTCTTTTTAGATAAAGAATACTCAGCTTGCATTCAATTATGGTTGTGATTTTCAAATATTAATCCTCTTGAAATACTGATTAATGATTATACTTAGTTAATTATATATATTATTATTTGTAATAAGTATTACTTGGCTACTTTAAGTATTAGATTATACATACTTAATTACATATATATTATTATTTGTAACAAGTATTACTTGGCTACTTTTGAGTATTAGATCGATTGGGTGTTTACCTTTGATTGAACCGCTTGAATTGTTTTGTCCCGCTGGCGATTGCACGTTGCTTTGACCCAAGTTATTTGCGTGTGCTTCCAGTTTTGAAGTGACGCTGCTCCACATGTCAAACATACGTTGCGTATACATAATTAAAAGGACGTCCAAACGCTTGCCACACACAAAACTTTAACTTATTATGCTTCTACTTCTTCAAGTTGTTGTTGTTCTATGTTTCTTTTCAATACACACACACACACGCGCGCGCACAACACTAACACACACACACAGCTACATAGCCCGCTTGCGTGCGTGTGTGTGAGTGAGTGAGTGTGTGTGCTCGTCAATTTAATTTGTAAACGCTTAGTTACAAATTTTCCAGCAGCAATTTTCTTTCCGTTGTTTATTATTTGTTTGTTATTATGTAACTAGGGTAAAGTAAACGCTTTTCCGATTTATTGTATAGCTGCACTTCTGATTTATGTTACGGCGTAGGGTTGCCCAACGGGGGTAGGGGTATTCAATATTCAATATTTATTTCTTTTTTTATGAATTTTTATTGCACTTTAAAGTTGAGTGTGTGTTTAAACTTTTGTTTTATATGTGAAATTACTAATATCACAGTGGGGGGCAGGGGGCGTGTTATTAGCGCTGCTTCTTTTTGTTTGCTTTTCTTTTCTTTTGTTTTGCCAATCTATAAAGATTCTCTATATATGTATGTATATATATTGGTGTATATAACTATAGCTATATATATGTATGCATGTATATAGATGGTTTGTGTGTATATATAGTATATATATTTTTCTAATGTTCTGTCTTCAGGCCTGTAGGTACTAAAACTTGTTTTATTTTCCTTTAACTATTTGAATAATGCTGCTGCTGCTGCTGCTCCTTCTGCTTCTTCCTCGATCCTTGTTGATTACTTGTTGTTTTTAATATTTTTGTTGTTGTGTAAACTATTTAACTATTTAATAAGACACTTGTTCGCGTATATATTTATTTAGAAATGTAATTTTTTTGTTTTGTTTTAAGCAACGTTTTTTGTGCTTTTCTAAAGATTTGAAAGTTTTCTTTTTTGTTTTGCTGAATTTTCTGCTTCCGTTTTCAGCCCTTTTGCAGCACATGCAATTTTAGATTATTATTGTTGTTGCTTTGTGAGGTTTTCGGCTGCTGTTGTTGTTGTTGTTGTTGTTGATTTAGCACTTTCACTGCGATTTTATTGTTGCGTTTGCTGTGATTTTTATGTTGTTGTTGCTGCTGCTGCTGTTGTTGTTTGTTGCTGCTTTTCTTGTTGTTGCTGTTGCTGTTGTTGCTGCTGCTGTTGCTGGTGTTGTTAATGCTGCTATTGTTGTTGTTATGCTCATTGTTTTGTCGATTTCTCTGTTTTGTTTGATTCCAAATCAAAATTTCCAAAAATACGAAAATTTCACGACAATTAATTCCGGAAGACATTTAAGGGCATTCTTCAAAACAGCATTTCAAGTGAATTTATCGTGTGTGTATTTACTTTTTGTTGTAATATATGTATAATAATTATTACTGTATTATTATTGTGATTAATATAGATGTATGTATGTATGTTTTGCTTTGTTGCTTGTTTATTTAAACACTTTGATATATAAAATGGTTTGGCCCGTTATATAAATGCTTTTGCTGCGCGTTGTTAGCCATGGCCAATGCATGGCATTCAGCATATTGTTAATTTAGTGGGCGTGGCAAACACTGCCTGCGAATTTACAAAGATCAATTAGTATGCTGTACAAAACAGCCACAACAATTGCCTCTCTGTGTGTGTGTGTACAGTGTGTGTACTGTGTGTGTGTGTTTCAATGATTTTTTCCAATAATTGAATTTGCCTTTAAACCGAAACATCAAACAAGCCAAACAGGACATGAAAACTGTGCCGGGACGAGCAATTCCAAACCCTAACTCCCCCCACTCCCCATACAACAGACCCCACCCGCAACTCCTACCCGAAAAAAAGAAGATAACTGGTAGGAAGAGCGAGCCTGACTGTAAGTGACCCTGTATATATTCTGTAAAAATTATATACAGACACGATAAGATTTATACGTTATAGAGTAAGTGTTTTCTTTTTTATCCTTTATGTATTTTGTTGCATAGAATAGTTGCTGAAATAACTTTTCAGTTTATCTTATGATCCAGCTTAAATTTAAAGGACAGCGCTGGACTGTAGCATATAATTTAAATACCAAATGCCAAGGCTCTAGCTTTAAAAATGCTTAAGTAATTCGATTTTTGAGGAAACAACGCTTGGAAAAAGTTAAAACCAATTGATATTGAGGAAACTACGCTATAAGTTTGCTGTCTCTAGCTCTTAAAGTCTCTGATAAGTAGGATTTTATATAGAAAACATATTTTTGATGACATACTGATTAGATTCTTCTCAACCTTTTTAGTACAGGGTCTAGAAAAACAAACTCCCAAGCGAAGCACATGCATGAGAATGTAGCATGAACATGAAAAATCGATATAGATATGAGATTTAAGGGTGCTAGACGGCCAAACAGTGGCGTCACGGGGAGGAGGTGGAGGCGGAGACCCGCCTAGTCATAATAGCGGGGGGTGTGGCTGACTATTGGGTAGAGTGTGGCGGGAGGTGGGGGACTGGGTGACTACAACACTGTCTGACAGGCGCGCCTGCAGAAACGAGCATGAAAATGCAGTTCACGAAGCAGAGACGACGACGACACATAAATCTCACAACGAAAGCTCAGTTCGTGAGCGAAAGAGAAAGAGAGAGAGAGCAAAGCAATAACATGTGCGTGTGTTTGTGTGGCTGTAAACAGTGAAAAAAGTTCTATGACCCAAAGCTTCAACATGCCGGCAAACGGCAAACGCCAAACGGGCGAAAGCAATGAATATAAAACATTTTTACTTTATATTCTTCAACTTCTTCTTCTATTTAAAAACTAACAACAACAACAAGAGCAATACGATGGGCAGCAATCAAAAATAGTTTGCATAAAAATGTCGAAAAAATCTAAATCAATGTTGAGTTTAATCCATTGACTATGAAATCCTATATGTTTCTATTTGAAAGACAACAATTTTGCTTAGGGTTTCATAAGGAGATAGATAAATTTGATTTACAGTTAATTAAACTTTTGAGTTCATAAAACATAGAGCGATTTGGATTGGAAATACCAGAAATGGAAATAACCTAATGAAATATCCGTCCACGTTTCTTTGGTAGATGTTTTTGGCTTTTATAAATACATATTGCTATAAATCCAGCGACTATCCTCAATCGGTAATTCAGTCAAACAAAGACAAAGAGTTTCTCATCCTGTTGACGACTAAATTCTTCTATGATTAATATAAATTATATCAATGTATTTTTCGGATAATGCAAAACCATTTAGAACCATTATTTCTTCCTCTAATGAAATTATATCTGAGAGATATTTTTAAAATAGACATTACTTTCTATCAATATTTGGCCAAAATAAGTATCTTGCTTATAGTTAGCTGGTATCTTAGCTGAACATTCAAAAAATAGGTCTCATGGCCGTTTTCCCATCTTGCTGATAGCCTTACAGGATGGATAAAATTGTCGATAAGAGACCAACATATAAAGTTTATCTAATTATAGGTGTTGTTTAATGAAATCTGTATACAATCCATCGTTACTTTTTGCCCACTGTGAGAAGAAAATCAAGCAGCGTTAAGTCAGGGTGAAGTTAATCGGGGGGCTTCAGCAGGGTGGGCGCACTGTGGGGGTGGCAGTACGGGGGTGGGGGTTAGTTTATTGGAACTCCAAATGCGGAAGCCAGCAAAACGCAGACATGCAAATACGTCACCAACAAACAGTTGCTGTTGTAGTTGTTGCTATTGCTATTGCTATTGTTGCCGTCGTCACCTAAGCGACAACAACAGAAATTGTGCCAGCAGCGACAACAGCAACAACAACAACAATTGTAACTAAAGCAGCGCCAGCATTTTTATTGTTGCAATGGAGGAGAAATTTACATATAGAAAAAACGAACGCAAGCAGAACGCCAGCGTCGCAGTCGGAAACAGTGGGGAAGCTAAAAGCAGCGACGTCAGCGCCGACGTCAACGTCAAATAAACTGAAAAGAAAATGAAAATGAATAGCAACAACAACAACAACAATCGGTAGATGAGGAAGAACAAGAAGAACAGCAGGGCATGAAATTCAAAAATTCTCTCACTGACACGAACCGACAACGAACTTACTAACGGTACTAAGCCGGTCAAGCCCCAAAAATGGGAGGAGGCAAAGCTCCCAACTACAACTACACTACTACAACGACAACAACAACAGCCCGAAGAAGTAGAGGAAGAAGAAGACGAACAACAACAACAGCTGTAAGAACTGACGACAAAGTTACATGCTGCTGCTGCTGACTCTGCTAGCGTCTCTGCCAGCGTCACTGCCCCGTCGCTGTCGCAGTACGTTGACGCCGAAAAAGACCAATGACCTATGCTAGAGTCACACACACATACAAACAGAAACACATACATATGTATCTAGGCGCTGCCGCTGTCAGTGCTGAGAGAATTTTAAGGGCTAGAATTACACAGCTACCAAGTAGTTGAAATATTTAATAACTTATTTAACTCAAAATTTAGTATAATTTATTTATTATAATATTTAATTACTTATTAATTCTGCTCAAATATCATTACAGTAATTTTTATTTATCATCATGAAAAGTATTTATAATACAAGTATTTGAAAGCTTATGAAATTTGCTCAAAAAATGCTACTCTTTTTTTTTAAACAATATAAAATATTGTTAATTTTTCCATTTTAATATTAAGCTAAAAAAATGAGCTTAAACTACATATAACTTTTTTAAGTATTTTAACTCTTGTTTTTAACTATTATTTAGAACTATTATTTTTATTCCTAACTAAACATTTTTCTGTATTCTTTTTGCATGTAGTCAAATCAATTTTTTTTTAATATACATATTTTTAAATACTGGTAATCCTTTTATTTTCTAGCTCTTCAAAATACTATAAGACTTAGGTCCATTTTTTCAATATCTATACAAGGAACCAATTAACTATCCGAATGTTAAGCTCACGTAAAATGTATAGAAACTAATGTCAAATGTCAAAGACATATATCAAATAGAGCTTAAATAAATGGGACTAAGTGTAGCTTTAAAGTCGCTAAAATGGCAACACTGGTCGCTGTCGCTGTCGCTGCTAGGCTTTTTTCCTACTCTTTGTTGTTGTTGCTGTCGCTGTCGCTGTTTCTTTTCCCCCCATTGGGCTGCTCTAGGGTGGGCATGGCACACTTATAGACGACACATAGAGTGTGTGCTTAGCAATGTTGTTCTACTAACGATAATGCAAACAGTTGACGCTGACTGCTGACTGCCGACTGCTGCCCGCCTGGGCAGAGCTAGAAGAAGCAGAGACAGAGCGTTTGTAGGTGGTAGATCTAAGGGGGAGGGGGAGGGGATGAGTGCAGAGGGGGAGTGGGCGTAGACAGCGCTGCTTTAGGTGCTCTGAACTCAACTGAACCGAACTCAACTCAACTCGAACTAAGCAAACCCAACTGGGTGACTTACCGGGAGTTGAGTCTACTGTCAACTGCCAACTGTCGACTGTTAGCTGAAATTTAGTTGGCAGTTCTCTTGGCTTTATAGACCCTGTACTTGAAAACTACAAAACTATATGAGCTAGAAAAAGCCTAAGTTTGTTTTAGACTTTTACCACCTCACTTTTTTCAAAATTAAATAACAAAAGAACAGTTTATGAGCTAAAGCCTTGAGTTTTACTCCTTGTAATATATACTACAGTCTTACTTTATCCTTCAGATTTAATTAGAATCGCTAAATAAACTGGGAAGTTATTAAACAAAATTCAGCGAAGAAGAATAAGTGCAGGGTCATTTACAATCGTGCTCTCTCGACTGTAGCCTTTTCTACTATTTAGCCAAAGAAACTGTCTACTTTTGTAATGACAACGAAAAACAACTACTACTACAACAATAAATGTCTGATAATCATAACTGGGCACAATGGGCAACAATTTGCATTGTTTTGTCTTGTTGTCTTGTTTTGAGGTGGTTGGAGGGGGCGTGGCTCTAAAACAATGTGCCTACATTATGAAAGATTATTACTGTGAACTTTTAACTGTCATGCTGATGATGATGATGATGGTATGAGAAAATTTACATACACTCGACTCGATTACAAACTAAACTGACTGGGATTATTTAACAGAAATTACTGTTAAATCCAAGAAAACTTCAGAAAAACTAAAACAGTTAGTTGGCATTAAGAAATCTAAGTTGATTTCAGCTAAAGTTTCAGGCTTTGACTAATTTTCAAAAATAAAAAAGAATTATTGTTTGAAATCGGTTCAAAATCCTAATAGTAAGTAGACTCCTAATTGATCTACTATAAATGATATCCTGAAATGATTTAAAGATTATTTTCAAAAGGTTTTTTTTGCATTATAAGAATCGAGTTTAAAGGCAAATTTAATTCTCCAAAGCTCCTAATACTTTTAAAGTTTTTACGATAAAAATTATATAAAAAAAATTAATAATCTTAAATGATATAGAACAGTTTGAAACTGTTTATAATCCATGTCAGAGTATTATCCAATAGATTATCCAATTGTTCTGCTAGATTGAAATATATTCATTTTGGGTATTTAAAATATTCCAAATTATCCTTTTTTGTGTGTATTTTGTTTAAAGTACACACACACATACACAGAGAAATGCACACACACACACACAGACGCATCGTATTACACAATCGAAGTGGGCGTGTTGTGTGGGGGTGTTTGGGGGGAAATGCTCCAAAAAGTTGATATGAATTTTCTTTTATTTATTTTTTTTTTTTTTTTACTTTTTGGAGTCTGTACCAATAAATTACGTCACTTGCACTTCCGTTTTGTTGTAGCTGTTGCAGTTGTTGTTGTTGCTGTTGTTGCAGTTGTCGCACGAGACGATGCTGCTGTGGCAGTTGCAATTGCATTTAGGCAGTTAGGCACGATTTGGAATTTGAATGCACTCTTTAGATTTTCTTTTATTTTTATTTTGTAATTTTTTTGCTTTGCTTTTTGCTATAATTAATATTTTGTTTTGGTTGAAACCGTAACAACTTTACAGATGCCAACAGCAAATTAGCCAGGCATGTTGCAAGCTTTGTTGTTGGTGTTGGTGTTGTCGTTGCTGATGTTGCATTTGAATATTTTATCTATTGCTGTCGTTGATGTTGCTGTTGCTGTTGTTGTTGCTGTTGCTGCACGCACACACGCACTGAGACGAGAGCGGAGCGAGAGACGCGTGTTGGAAACAGTTGAAAAAACGCAGAGACACACACACACAGACACTTATAAAAATCATATATATCATATACAATATACAATATATTTATATATATATGTATGTTTATATATATATGTATATTTAAACAACAACAAATAATTAATAATAAAGATACAACGCGCAACGCATCGTTACCGCCGCCGCGATACGCTCAATACGAAGTGTAGCTGAAGACTGCCTCAAAATGTTATCGAGTTCGTTGTCCAAGTGGCGCGCCGCATTGCGGCCTCACTGTGGCAGCAACTCACAACACCAACACACACACACACACACACTCACTTACTCGCACACATAACTCACAAAGAGAGAGAGCGAGTGGCGCGCTAAAGAGCAATGTAGCCACGTTGCGCTCAGCCCCACACACACACACACACACCCTCACACTCTTAGCCCCCCTCATTCGCGCTCTCTCTCTCAAAAAAAAACTCAAGCGAACGTCCGCAAAGCCAAAGCACTGTTGATGACGTCGACGCTAGCGTCGCTGCCTGCTGAGTGGGTATATGTGTCTCTGTGCCGATGACTTCTTCAATTTTTTTTTCTTCTTTCACCATTACGCTTTGTGCCGTTCATTCGCTATGGCAACCGCTCCACTGTGTGTTTGGGGCGAGAGCCTTTGCATATGTATATGTGCAAGAGTGAGCAGCGCGCGCTTTTTTCCTAATCAGCTGTTGTTCGTTCTCTCTTACAATGCGAGAGAGAGCGTTAGAGTGTGTGAGAGAGAGAGAGTGGAGTGTTGAACTCTCTTACAAAATGAAGCTTTGCTGCAGGCGGAAAAAGCTGTGTGCCATATTACTACTATTACAGCATTTGTTGTTTTTGTGTGTCTATTTTTTCTGTTTTCTGTTTTATTTTTTCTGTTTTCTGTTTTGTGTGTGTTTTGCCGATTTTTCGTTCATTTCCTTTTTGGACTGCGCTTCTCTGGCTACGTCTACTGTCATTTCCATTTGAAATTCCCAATTAGCAGGTCAATTGCTTTTTAGGCCAAACTGTGTGCATTGCAGTTGACTTCTATCCCTCTTCCACCCATCCGTTTCTCTCTTTCTGTCTGGCTGACTGTTTTGTTCATTCCTTCCTTTTGCAATGCTTTTATCCTGTGCGCCATTTAATTACAGTTTAGGCTTACTTTTCCTCAACTACTTACTTATGCATGAAAATTGTTTCTAATGGCTTTGCAAATTGCACACAAAAGCATATTTTTTTTAGGTTATGTACGCATAAAAAAAAAACAAACATATGCAACGTTTCTCAACACTGAAAGAGGAGTACTATAATTGAAAAATGAATTCAATCATTTTCTCAATTTTTAATGTCGAATTGATGGCAAGCAGTTAAATTCTGATCAATTTATAGTAGTTTTAAATTTAAAGAGAATTTATATAAATAAAAGGCTTAAATAGACATATTTTCTATTTCAAAATTTTTCAATATTATATGCATATTTGATGGAAGTCACTTAAGGTTTAATCAAGTTATGCTAGCTTTCAGTTTAGACGGAGTTAACAACATGATTGTGGCATAAATCAAAGGCTTAAAACATGATCATAAATATTTTTCTTTTTCGGTTTTGCAAACTTCGACAAGTTAAAGCTACTGGAAAGTTATATATTTAATTTATGCTCAACTTTCAGTTATTTAAATAGAAATCCTAAGGCCATGCTTCTAATTGAGCATTAATTTATTCGCATTTATAATTTCTTTAAGTTTAATATTTTGCAAAACTCTTTTTAAATAATATTGATTAAAAATAAAATAAAAATAATTTATGAAGTTTGCAAATTTCGGCCATAATCAGTGCAACTGTCAAGGTAAACCGCAATGTCAAAGTTCAACAAAATATATATAGAGATATATTAATATATCTTTATATACTATATATTGATTTAAGCTTAGGGAAACTGATTTCAAAAATAAAGTCAAACTTAAGTATTGAGGCAATGTTGCAATCGACTTTCAGTTTGCAAAATTGGCAACGCAGCAAAGCAACAAAAATGTTTCGTAGTCCCACAAAAAAGTTAATAAATTAATATTTTGTAGCTAATTTATGTGTTGTTATTATTGTTGTAATGCATACAATTAACTCTGCCGCAACGCAGACGTATCTGTGTATCTGCGTATCAATGTATCTGTATCTACAGCTTAACAGTTTGTATCTGTATCCGTATCTGCAGTGGTATCTGTTATGGGACAGCATAAAATTTTGCATAAACGAAACAAACAGATGAACACAAAAATACAAAATACAACAATAAAAGCAAAAAAAAAGACCTAAACTCAATATTACGAAATGTCTAACAACTATAAAGATTGGCAAAAAAAAAATAGATAGAAAAAAATACGTGAATATGATAATGAAACTCTGCTACGGTCGATTGGAAAGAAACCTCATGCGGCGCTGGCTAATGGACAAAGTTACAGGGCCCCCCTCCCCCTTTTGAAGATAGGGGGAGTGGGAGAGGAGGTTGGACCCTCGAAAGATTCATGCATGAAATGCAAACGTTGTTTGACTCAAAATTATAATGAACTCATCTATAGCCAATTCATATACATAACTAGTACCAACAACCACACTAAGCTATGGGGGACATCTCTACTACCATATAATCGGTACAGACAGACATACATTCACAAAATGTCTGGCATTCGCCAAAAGTGATAGTGCGTCTCCCCCCTTACCACCTCATGTCTGCACCCCTCCCCTTCCCACCCTCACGAAAGTCTCGCAATTCGTCGTGGGGTTTTGTTTCTTGTGTAATGGGACAAGCGATCAATGCTCAACTTCAGGGTCGCATCTTAAAGATACAGAGATACTTTTGCAGCTTACTTAGTTAGCTACTAAACTTAGTAAGCCACAAGTCACATGCTAACTTTTCGATTATTTTCTTTGCCAAAACTAAATTGGTAATTAATGCCTTTATTGTGCTACATTTTCAGTTGCTAAACTCTGGTTTTTATGCTGAGAGTAATTACTTGTTTTTAACTGTATCTAAAGTCCAAATTAATTTTATAAAGCGCTTAGATAATCACATTTTTAGGTTTCTTTTTGAATTGAACTATGAGTTTTCCCTTGCACCAATTTTTATATTATTATGATTATTTAAACAAAATTATTTAATTAAAGGTAAGTATTGAATATTGAAAGGAGATGCTTAGAATTTTGTTAAATTTAAGTTTCTGAAAATTTTATCAGGATTTAAAAATGGTAAGAGAGCTCAAAGTTTTCTATACTTATTTTAGACCTTCTCCTATTAACAGTGAGTTTATAAACAATGTATGAACATCAGTTTTGAAAAGTAGCTGTAACTATTGTTTTTTTTAACTATTGTTCATATTACATCTCTTCTTTGTCTATCTATATCTACTTTACCATTCTTTTTTTCTCGCTTTTAACAGTTATACCCAGCTAAAACTAGACTAAAACATTTATACTTAGCATTCATCGAGTTAATCTAGTTATTGATATGATCGATGTAAGAAAATCAACCTAATCAATCATCAAATGACATAAGAATCCGTTTTCAAAATGCTAATGAGTTGTGCCAACAGCTCTTGTGTATCAACAACAAATTGTAGATCAATCTTTGGTCTGTTGAAGTTCGACTTTTTAAAGAATGAAACCCTTTTGCTGGCAGATACTTTTCGGAACTCCGCCCATGTGCCTGAGGCTGAGACTGAAGCTGATGTTGTTGCGACTCATTTGTGGCCAATATCAAAACTGACAACTACTGTCCCGCCTTAAGTCTCTCAGAAATGAAATCAATTTTAAATTTAACTGCGAGGGTGGACATATAAGTTCTTAAGCCAAGTATATTATAAACACTTTGTTTATAGAAGTTTTCTTTAATTTTGTTGAACAGTTTTATTCATAAACTGATGGACTGGTTAATTGTTTTATAGTGAAAAAATTTGAGTACCAATGCATGAACTTTAAGTAAAAAGAATCTAAAGCAAACTTCTAGTTTGCTGAACAAATCTTTAGTAACTATATTTATTTAATCTGTGAAAATCTATGAAAAATTCGTATTTTGACTGCTTTGTTCAATTTTATTCTTTGAAAAGCATTCAGAAGTTTGAGATTCGCCGAGTAAAGTAAATTAGGTTCAATTATTTTTCAGACTTCCCTCGTGTATTATAAAAGATACAGTCTGGCAGTGAGATCTCCCTCTCTCTGTACTCTCTGTTCTCCCTCCATTTTTCCCTCCTCTTCCAACCCAGGCTAGTTAACATTGTGAAGAATTGCTGGTAATTTTACAATTCTATCGCAGACTTAAGTTGCAGACACTGAAGTATCTAAGTATCTATAAGCTATGTATCTATGTAAGTTTGTATGTTTGCTGTGTGTGTGTATGTGTGTCTGCTAGCTGAAACTTCATTCAACTAACTGTATAGTTTGTAGCTGCGGCTTTTACCGCTAAGGTTCGTGCTACGGTAAAAACTATGAGCCAAAGAATGTTTGGTGTGCGGTGCCCAGAACTGTGACTTGACTAGCCAAACAGCAAACTTGGCTTAAAGCAGTGAAAGGGGGGGAGAGGGAGGGGGTACTACCTGTCAATGTGTGTGTGCGGCTCATTTGTGCCGCAAGTGAGTCAAAGAGCCGTAAAGCGAATGTGTCGAGAAGCAGCAAGAATCGCACAAAACTAACAGAACCTAATGATAAAGAACACCTCAGTCACAGTCTCTGCCTCTGCCTCAGCCTCAGTCGACGTCGATGTTGCTGTTGCTGTTGGCTTTGCGGCTTATTTAGTATGTCAAAACATGTTTTTTTTTTCTCTTCTTGTTGGTTTTTTTTAACTGCTGCAACCATCGTTGTTGTCGTTGTTGTTGTTGTTGTCGTCGTCTATGGAAAGTGGGACACAGTTGCTGATGTTGTTGTTGCTGCTGCCACAAAGGTGAATAGCCAATAAATCGACGCTTGTAAATTGAAATTCTTTAGCACGGGGTGTGCGTCTATCTATGTGTGTGTGTGTGTGTGTGTGTGAGTGTGTGTTGTTAAGACGCACATTCACCTGTTGTTGCTGCTACTCAATTCCGTGGCAGTGTCAGGCTCTGTGTGTTAATTGTGGTCCGTGCTGCTTGCGCAATGAATGCTGCCATCATTTGCATGCCACACACATATTTTTCTCACTTAGATACAGTAAACACTCTGCATGTGAACTGCAGCTACACAACAACAGAACTTTAAGTCAGTTAAAATCTTGAGCCAACTTTCTTTACTTAAGGGGTTCTTTAGCAGTTGCTGGACAATCAATCAATCAATCAATCAGTCACTAACAATAATGTTAATAATAACAACATAACATAACAACATTTACGAATGTTGCACAAAGAGAATATGGGAAGTAAAGGTAAATTCTATCAAAGGATTCCCTTCAAAGAGATAAAGTTAGCTGAGACATTTATAGGGAACTGGCGGCAAGTTAAAAGGAAGAGTTAAGATAGAAAATTGGAAATTGTTTCCACTTCCCTTAAAGAGTACATACTTATGCAAATTCTTACAATTATGTAAACTACACCTTAATAATTTTTAATATCTAAATTTCATTACGGGATGCACCCATAGTTTTGTATTCACTTTAGGCACTCTTCTCTGTACTTTAATGCATATGTTTACTGACCTGTCATGGCTCCATTGCCGCTGCTGCTGTCTCTGTCTCTGTCTCTATCTCTATCTCTCTCCCTATCTCTGTCTCTGTCTCTGTCGCGTGTTGCTGTTGCCGCCAACGCAGCAACTGTTGTAGTTGCTGCGGTTGTTGTTGCCGTTGTTGCTGTCGCGGTTGCGGTCGCAGTTGTTGATGCTGTTGCCGATGTTGCTGATGTCGCTGTTGCTGTGGCTGTTGGCTTCTGTGTGGTTGGCAGCAATGGTGGAGGCGTACGCTCTCGTCGTCGCTGCTGCTGCTGCTGCTGTTGCAGTCTATCAGTGGGCGTGGCTGTCTTGCGATTGCTGTTGCTGTTGCTGCTGGACTCACTGGCAATTTGCTTGCAAGCACTGCTGATGTTGCTGAGACTGCTGAAGCTGCTCAGACTGCTAAAGCTGCTAGAACGCGCCAATGCAGGAGGCTCTGACATAAACTTTGATTGCTGTTGTTGCTGCTGTTGCTGGTGTTGCTGATGCTGTTGGTGTGTTGCCACCAGCGCTAAGCGCTTAGGCGCCGGCTCTCCAAGTTGCGATTCCTCTTGCTGCTCTGGCGATGCACTCGCTATGATGGTTGCTCCCACCTGCTGTTCATCCTCCTCATCGCCAGCAACTGACTCAAAGCATACATCCAGCAATGTTGTTCCTCCGCCCGTCTGCAAACCAGCAATATCCTTTAAATCAATCCAACTGGCGCCCAATTTATCGGCATCATTCAATGGCAAACTCAAGACACGTGTATCGCCCTCATCGACAATGTGAAAAGCTTGTGTTGGTTCGATTTTCACAATGATCGGTTGACTTGAGATGATTTGGGAACGATTGTTGCCGTTGTTGTTGTTGTTGTGTGAGCTGTTGTTATGGCTGCTGTTGCTGCTCAGCAGGCTGGCCATATTCTCATCGTCATCCTCGTCAACGGCTTCCAGTTCACTGAGTTGTTGTTCAATTTGCAGGTACGTGGTTGTTGTTGTGGCCGCTGTTGTTGCTGCTGCTGTGTTACTGCTGTTGTTGTTGTTGCTGGTAGCACTGGCTAGACTCCTTATGGTCGTCACGGGCTCTCGCTGTCCACGCACCACATCCAATTTGAGCACCGTGCACTTGTCTGTCTGTTGATATTGATGTTGTTGCTGTGGTCGCACATAGGCAGTTGTTGCTGCTGCTGCTGTGGCTACCGTTGCTCCCGTTGCTGCTGCTGCTGTCGTTGTTGCGGTTGTGGCATCCGTTAGAAAGGCCAACGGTGGCGATGTGGCTTTATTTGATGTGCTCACACAGCGTTGTTGGTGCTGTGTGGGCGTGGCAGTTGTTCGTGCCACAATTGTTGTTGTTGCCGGCAGCGGTATTATCGATATTGAGGGCACTTTGCTGCGCAAATTTGCAACTGCTGCCGCTGTGGCAGCATCCGCATCCAGATAGCTGGCGGTTGCAGTTGCAGTTGCGGCCGTGGCAACTGTTGCTGCCGCAGCGACTGTTGTTGCTGTCGTCGCTCTGTTGCTGCCAACGGGCACTGCCTGCTGTATCAGCAGGAGATCTCTTGGCCTATCCGTTGTGAGGGCCGTTTCCAAAACAATTGCTATAGAAAGCTAGCAACAATTGCTAGTTGCAAGTTGCAAGTTGCAGGTTGCAGGTTGTGCGTTAATTTTAGTTAATTTTATTTATATATTTTTTGATTAACTTTTAAAATAAAACTACAGCTTAATTGTTAACAATTAGATTTACACTTTTCACACACACACACACTTTGCTTTTGGGTTTTGCTCGGTTTTTCTCAGTTTTTCGCACGGTTTTTCTTTTGGTTTCTCTTGCGTTTTTGTTTGTTGGAATGTAGAAGCACAACATCAAAATAAATTGAGATAAATCAGCCTTACAAAAGTGCACTTAAAATCGCTTTACACTAGAAGAAGTCACCACATCAAAACTTGTCAATTGCTTTTACGGTTTGCCCATAATTATAATTATAATTAGAATTACTTTTAATTAAATTTAACTATACATTTAATTTAATTTAGAAGATAATATATATTTATTTGTTGGTTTTAGCTACACCTGTGTTGCTGTTGCTGTTGCTGTTACAGTTACTGTTGGTGTATTGTTGTTGCTGCTGCAATTTTCTGCAGCTTGGAATATGCGTCGTATACTCAATTTTACCCCGCGTTTCTTTTGCTTTTGCTTTTGTTTATTTCATTTGTTTGCTGTGTTGTGCGTTGCATAAATTGCTTCAATATTTTTGTTTTGGCTTTCAGTTTATTTCTCTTTTTTAATTTTTTTGTTTTTTATTTAATGCACAGTAAATCAGTCGCCTTTGTGTTTTTGTTTGTTTTTATTGGTGTTGTTGTTGCTTTGGTTGTTGGAAATGCATTTCCCTTTTATATATTTAAATACGTCGCAATATGTTAAGGTATTTGTTGCAAGTGCAACTGCCACACAGCTCCTGTGCCTGGGCTATTGTGCGCTGTTTGTTGCTGCTGCTGCTGCTACTGTTGCTGCTGATGTTGCTATTGCTGCTGCTGCTGCTACTGCTGTTGCAAGTGTGTATCTGTAGCCGTAACTGGCAAATGCTGCTACTATTGCTGCTGCTGTTGTTGTTGCTCTTGATGTTGATGTTGTTGTTGTTGTCATATCCTGGCGCTGCACATGCAACGAGCTGCCCTTGTTGTTGTTGTTGTTGCTGTTGTTGCTGCTGTTGTTGCTGTTGTCGCTGCAAGGCTGCAAGGCGCCATTGGAATTTGTGACTGGAAGTGTGTCGACGCTGCTGCCGCTGTTGCTGCCGCTGCCGGCGTCGCTGCTGCTTGTTTTCCACATTGCGGCACGCAACCCTAACGCCAGTTGTTGCCACCATGCAACTTGCCCAAAGTAAATCGTCGACAGCAACAACAACAACAACACCCTCTAACCCCCCGCCACCAAAGCCAACCACCAACAACAACCACCAGCTGGTTGCTTTAAGAATCGATTTTTCCGACCGCACACATATGCAAATTGTTACACACACACACCAACACACCAACACACACACACACAGTGTCAAATAAATGCAATGCTTTCGCTTTTCTGCTTGTAATTAATTTGGAATAGTTTTCAAATGTCAATCAGCGTTAATTCGATTTCAATTTATTCCATTTGATTGAATTGCATTCAATTCGAATTTATTGGGTGCTTTATTTATATTTGATGTTGCCACTGCAACTGCAGTTTTTCCACCGCGTTTTCCACAGGTTTTTCCATTGTTTACACACACAGCACAAGTTGCTCTAACTTTTACATATTTATTGTGTTTTTTAGTTGTTCAATTATTAAATAATATATATGTAATTTATCAGGTTGCACTTTATGCATTTTAATTAATTCCTTGATCTTTGCACTTGTATTTTATATTTTTCTTTTGAGTCCGTTTTTTGTTGGTCGCGTATCCTTTGCGTTGTGTCCTTTGCAGGAATGTGTCCCAAATTCAAGTGCGCCACAAACACATTTCGTGCCGCACTTTCCGTTTCGCCACTCAGCTGCTTGCTTTGCTGCTTGGAAGAAGGACTCGGAAACTGCGATGGGAAAAAATTCGCAATGCCAGTCAGTCTCTATGCATGTATGTGTGTGTATCTGTGTGTGTGTGTGACTGTGAGTATCCGTGTTGTTGTGTGTGTTTTATGCAGTCGGAAAAATGGGACTCGCTGCGCTGCTAAATAGGGTTAGTAGGCATAATGCCAAGTGCATACGCCAGGAAAACACTGGAAAACCCGCTCGGCATTGTTGCGCAGCTTTTCCTACCCTTAAGCGAAAACTTAACTTCCAGTCACACATGCGTCAGTGTATGAGTGTGTGCTTTGAGGAAAATTCCCGTTTAATGGTGAATTGTTTTGGGAAATTTTGAAAAGACTTTTGGGGTTGATTCTCATACTTGAATAAAGCGCGCTTTGTTTGAAATTAAATAAAAAATACAATAATAATACGATATCCTTAACAAATACCCTGTACTAGTAAAGTGAGGATATTCTTAGAGATAATTATAAATTAAAAATAAAACTAATAAAAGTAACAATTACAGGGTTACCAGAACTTTAATTGCATAACTTTGTTAAAACTAAACTTATTTGAATAAAGGAGTACTTTTCATACATTTAAAGATTTTTAATATTAAAGAAGGATTAAGTTATTTTAAGCAGGGACCGTAAATAAGAGTTATGACTGAAAATTGTAACTGAATAAATCAACGTGAATGAATTAAGTTGCCACCAAAATTCATATAATTTTTTTATATTTAAAATAAAAGTTACTGAATAACTCTAACTTTTTCAATAAAAATCAGAAATAATTGTTACTTTTTTATATTTGAAATATAAGTTTCTGAATAACTCTAACTTTTTCAATAAAAATCGGAAATAACTGTTATTTTTTTATATTTGAAATATAAGTTTCTGAATAACTCTAACTTTTTTAAGAAATATCAGAAATAACTGTTATTTTTTTATATTTGAAATATAAGTTTCTGAATAACTCTAACTATTTCAATAAAAATCGGAAATAACTGTTATTTTGTAACTTTTAAATAACACTTATTGTGTTATTTTGAAACTTTTAAATTAAAATTAAGAAAAAATAGTTATAATCTAATTTTTATTTAAAAAGCTAAAATAGCTACGGTCCCTGATTTTAAGATAAGATCAAATCAATATTTCTGCTAGTAAAAACAACAGAAGTATAGTTAACTATCAAGTTATAGCTACTGGTATTTGATTGAAATTACAATTTTTTATTACAATTTTCCACTTCTTTCCAAATTCTTTAGCTTGCGAATCATGTGCCGTAAATAGATCAATGAAAGCGTTAATAAAAATCAGTAAACAAATCTATTTTTGGATATTTGCAAAAGGCAATAAACTCGGCAGCAATAAAGTTTAGCGAATCAATTAAATTGATGGCTTAAGCGATGCTCTCAATGGGGCTCAAAACAGTTAGGGCCAACAGCTGTTGTTGGCCGTTGTCCGTTGTCCGTTAGAGAATTGGCCAAGATTGGGATTACACAATAAAACTAAACTAATCGTCATCGACATGGCCATAACTGGGCCCTTTTGACCATCATCATCATCATCATCATTATTATCATCATCAACATCATCATTTTGGGCGCATCATTAGCCATATTATCAGCGTAGCGAGTTGGCCAAAAAACGCTAACTTCTATTCTTCTTTAATATTTCATGTTTTCCGTTGGCTTAAATCATGTTAGATTTATTTGTGCTGGTTTCTATGCTTAAAAAGGGGGATGGGGAGTGAAAGGGGGGGGAAGGTAGGTTGCGCAAGCAGCCATCATCAGCTTTGGCCAAGAGTTAACTGGTTCTAGCAGTAAGCCTACAATTTGGCTCAGACGGCTCTTGTTGTTGTTGTTGTTGCTGGCTTGCAACGTTTGGAAGCGCCGTTGGTTCTAACGTGAAAATGTGTGCCTCACCGTTGTAACGATCATTTGTTCCCCTCTTCCCACTCTCCTCTTCCTCCTCAACTTCCTCCTCCTCAAGTTCTTCTTCTATATTTCTTTTAGTTTGCAGTTTCTCAGTTGAGTTGTTGGCCACGTTACAGACAATTGCAGTAGTTGGAGTCTTAGAAACGCGATTCTAACCAGTTTCTTGGCTCAGACCAAAGAAAGAAAGAGAGAGAGACATGAGAGGGGGTGGAGAGGATGGCAAGTCCAGGGTAAGAAAGTCCCGTAAGAAAGTCCCAGTTATTCAAGAGGAAAAACCTGTTACACGCAAAGTGGAACTGGCTCTGATTGTGGCCAAGAACAAATCACAAAACAGAAGAGAGGAAAATATAAAAAAAAATACAGCTACCACAACTGAAACACGTTAGTACCGTTGTGTCGGATTCTTTGTTGCGCAACTGTGTTGCAAGATTAGCTGACGACTGGTTTATTGCAACGTCGCGTCGTCGTCGTTGTTGTTGTTGTTGTTGCTGCTGCTGCTGCTGTCGATGAGGCAACTTGCTTCAAGTTGCTGCTGGGCGCAGGCGCAACGTTGTTTCTTGCCACTTTTATGTATATATAAACTTGCTCGCAGTTGTTGTTGTTGTTGTTGCTTTATCCGATGTTGCAACATCTGCAGCTAGAATCGGAAATGCGGCACAAGAAAAGAAAAACAACTGCGGATAAATGGAAAACCTTGCGTGCGTTGAAGCTTGACTGCGTTTTGCATTCAGTCAATTTTCCAAAGGCTTTTCCGACTCTTTCAACTCACAATCAGTTATTGAATACCGTTGCCCCTTTGCTTTTTACGATCCATTAATTTACTCATTTTTTTCTTATAAACATTTAGTATTTCTACCAAGGCTAAGCCTCCAAATTGGCTCTTTGAAAAATATCACCAGCATTATTTGTGATTTGCGGCGAAATCTTTTTTTTACAGCTTTTAAATATTTAGCTTAAGCTGAGCTTAATACAATAATTATATTTAAGTGTATAAAGTATTACACAATTAATACATGTTGTTTTTAAGCCTTGAACATTGGAAATCATTTGCTGATTTCTCTTAAGCGAATGCTAGCTCAAAGCAGGGATTAATTTTGATTATGATCAAATAGAATGTGCTTAAAGTTTATGTAATATCAAAGGGAAATTCAATAAAATTTTTAAAAACACTTGTTTAAATTTTGAAGAAGGCAAAAATACTCATATTTTTTTTAATGATACTATAAAAATTCGATCTTTCGGTCTATAGTAAATCCTAGACACAAGGGAGTAAATTATACACATGATATGAATTATCGGCAATTAAATTCAAGGATATTTTAACTTCAGATAGAACAGAAGAAATTGATTTATTTAAATTAATTTAAACAATACGATCTGTATCAGAATCAGTTCGACTTTGTCTGTGTAAAAACACAAGAAAAATAAATAAGTCCTGTCGGAAAATTAACAGCTGAAATAATTGCAAGATGTAAATATATATCACAAAATTTTCGATTGTCTGTAGTTAATACAAAATTCCTTTTTTAAAGGTGATTTATGTTCCTACCTAAATCAGGTATGTGCAAAAAATAAGTGTGGTAATTGGTAAAATAAAAGGTGAAGGCAAGCATTAACAAATTAAACATTAACTCGAACGAATTGAGTTTTTATTACAAGATTCGACATGCTATGCAACACAAGTGTTTTGATTAAAAACAATCAACATCAAATTAAAAGATCCATCAAAAATCTTAACATAATTATAAAACTTGGCAAATTGGGTAATACTATAATTATATTGTTATCGATTATGTAACTCACCTCTGATAGTGCTTGGCATGTTACATGCGTTCTTTGATCTCATCTAATTGGACGACATAAAACACAGTTAATCGAGAGCTTTCTCTAAAGCTTTCGCATTCAAATAAAATCAATTTGTATTTGCGTGTTCACATGTTAAATATGAAAAGTGATAACAATAACGATATCGATATCGATAGCACTTAATTAGTTCAAAGGGGTAAACGGCTGGTATGGTTAACAGGTTAAGTGAACGCCAGACGAGTGCAAACAGTTTTCAAACGGTAAATTAGCCGAAGTGGGCGCAGTTGGCGAGTGGCCCAAGAACGAGTGCGTTTCCGCGTGATTGACGAGAGGGAAAAACGAGACGACAACAACATCGACAATAACACAACACTGGACACGCTGGACTGGACGTGTGGACAAACGTTTGAACACTAAATGGCAAGGCGAGGAATCGGTATCCGAGTCCGAATCGAACACCGAGTCGAAGTCCAAGTCCGAGACAGAGTCATCTGCCAACGAGCGGAGAATCAAAAAAAAAAAAACATATACAAATAAAAATAAGAAGAAATGAAAGAAAAACCTGTGCAGAAGGTGGGCCCCAAACGATGCCGAACAACAAAACGCGATGCGACCAGCGGCCAGTTGCATTTCGAAGAAAGGAGAAAGGAGTTCGCAGAAAGTAGCAAACGTATTCCTAGCCCCCCTCCCCCTCCCTCTCCCCGTGTCCACCCAATCTACTCTCACATACACGCGAAAGAATTCCTGCTAATTAAATGCGGGATCATCGCTCAAAAATACACCCCAACAACACGAAAAGCAACAAGAGTCATGCGCACATTTTATCAGAGAGAATTAGAGATTATTCGATGATCGCGTGACACGATTTTTCTGTGCTTTAAGGAAGCTGTAGTTAATCAATTCAAAATCTCTATAAATCATAATCTATTTCGAGTTCAAAGCATGAAGAATTGTAAATCGATAAGCTGACTAAAACAAATATCTATAGAGATCTATTCATGACTCAGAATTTCCGAAGTAAAGAAAGTAAAGTCCTCAAAAATGCTAAGCAAAAGTAGGCTTCGACAATAAAAAGCTTTGTGAGCGTACCTATAGAAAATAAGCTTTTCAAATAAAACAAAAGTTTGTTTATAAAAAAATACTGCATAAAATATTTAGATATATGGTATATCCAGCAAAGTCTTTAAAAAAATTTTAATTAAAAGGTTTCAAGTTACAAAAAGCTCATTTTGATTATTGGTATATTTTCTGAAATCATAATTATAACAGGCTCCTTTATTTAAATCCACAAAGCTGAGCTTTTTAAGAATCGAATATCGTTAACCGACCTATCGCACAGTGTCCACCTCTAGGCAGGGGCAAAGTCTGAGCCGAGTACAGATTCAGATTCCGATTCTGAGTCAAAGTCTTGGCTGGAGTCCGTGACGTTGCTTGGGGGCCGCGTCATCGAAGCTTTAGCAGGCTACAGCTGCAGTTACACACACACACAAATATACACATACACTCACACACAGAAAGCGCACCTTTAACTTTAATCGTTAAATAAACAGGAAGACTTCTACAGCAAACACATGTACACACACATGTAAGCAAGAGAAAACTTATCACAAGTCAGCAGCGATGGAGAAAGAAAAAATGAAATAAAACAGGTTGAGAAGTACCGCTAAGCGGGAAGAGGAAGAAGCAGAAACAGTAGCAAGAAGCAGCATTGGCAACAGTACACAAGCCCCACAAGCAAAAAGGTCAACGAACGTTCTTAGCGAAGAAGAATGGAATCAAAACACAAAAACACGAAAAACTGAGCATGCTAGCAATAAAGAATGAAAGAGAAAGAGAGGCGAGGTAAGAGAGAGAGTGCGCAGAGAGAAAGCAAATAGCAAAACGATCAACAAAGCAATTAAAGAGAGCGCAACACAGCAGATCATAAAGAGAGCAGAGAGATTAAGAGAGAGAGAGAGTGCGAGAGAGAGCGTGCGTTAAGTTAAATAAAATGTCAAAATTAATGCGATATGCATTTTGTAAAGTATTTTTATGAAAATAACCTGAACAAAATGTATTTTTAGCAAGAATTTCTGACAAAAGTGCATTAAAAGCTGCAGCAAAAGCGAATCAAGTGAGAGCAAGAAAGAGAGAAAGAGGGAGAGAGTGCAAAGCGGGGCGGGCGTTATCACTTTGTAACTGTCTCGGAGCAAGTCAAAAGAAACTGAAAATTCTTGTTATATTGCTCAATATTTGGTAATACGCACGCACACAATTAAAGCTTAGCACACACACACACATAAAAAAAGCCATTCAATGTAGCGGTATATTGACGAAATTTCTGAGACGAGCAACAAGCAAAGCTCATTGACCTCCAGCAGCCGTCGACTTCACAGTCGACGTCGCCATCGCTAGCACAGTTGTAACTGTGTAATGAGCTTTTAGAGAGACGTGTGGGGCGGGGAGCGGGGAGCACCAGCGGCCTGGGCAAGAAGTCGTCGTCTTTTTTTCCATTTTTTATGCTTTTTCTGTTGTATTTGATTTCTTCCGTTCGTTTCAAAGTCGCGCTTAAAAGCAATTTAATAGAGATTTTTATGTCTTCCTGTGCCCAAAACTCAAAAAAGCTTATGCAACTGACCAATGTGGGATGTGGACTGTGTGTGTGGATTGTGGATTGCGGATTGCGGAGTTTGGTATGTGTGTCTTTTGCAATCTTTTCTAAGTGATAAGCCACTTGCATATACACATTGTTATTGGCCAAGCAAGAGCTGGCCAAAACAGAGAGCCTCATTGTAAGTTGCCTGCAACATAGATCCTGTTTCACTGTGCAATACACAAAGAGCCTTCCACTCTCTCTTTCCCGCTCACACTCTTGCTGTTGTGCTGCGTGCTGATTGGCCAATGGTCTGTTTAAGGCTTCCGCCGTCTGCCATTGGCTGTTCTCTCCTCTTTCTCCTTTCCTGCTCTAGCAATGTCCTCTTTGATTTGCCTGTTGCTTGCCTTTTTATACTCTTCACATTTAGAGTTGTTGGATTACTTGATGATCTTCGAATATAAAATAAAAGAAATAATGCATCGATGACTAAAAATTCTTAAGATACAAGACAAAATCTGGATTGAAAGATTGTTTATTTGAAAAAAAAAACAAAATATTTTATGATAACTATGCTTTGCTCGTAGAAACTGGATTTATTTTTAGCAGTGTAAAATAAAGTTGGAATTCAATGGTTACGTTTGACAAATCAAATCGGTTTTTTACGGAATTAACAATTTAGTTACTTTTACTTTCATCAACGCGTGCAACTAGAAAAAATTCTTCACTTTAAGCAGAAAACTGAACTAAGAAAGAGTGTTCAAAAGTTAACTGGCCGTAGGTTGGGATTTATCCTGAAATCAACTGGAATTTGTGGTGGTTACGAGTACATATTTTCATTCATATTGCCGAAACATACAGTTCACTTTCAGGAACTCTATTATCAGCCTGACCCTTTTCGGTATAAATAGGACGAGTCTAATGAAAAAGTTTCTAGTTAAAATCTGATTGCGAAATCAAAACCAAGTGTAAATAGTAAACGCGTGTGTTAACTGGTAAATAGTTGAATATTGTGATGTGAAATACAAGTTATAAGTTAAAAAAAAATGAAAGTCAAATTATTGCTGTATTTAAAATTGATTTCAAAGTATTTTTGTCAATTTATTTTGATTACCTTTGGTTTTTTTTTAACAATTATAGAAATTATTGCATTATTGCAAAACAATTCAACAAAAAAACGACTGCACAAAACAATAGAAACTGTTGCTTTTAATTCCCATTGAAAAATTAGAAATTCAATTAATATGCTTGAAATTAATTTGAATATAATAACCTGAATTTCTGCTAGTTTCGAGTACATATTTTCATTCATAATATCGAAACACATGATTAGCTTTAAGGGGTTCTATCCAGGCTGTCAATATTGGGTATAAATAGGGTGAATCTAAAGCGAAAGTGACTAGTTAAACTGAGATTGTGAAATCAAGCGCAAGTACAAATATTAGAAGTGTATGTTAACGGATAAATAAGGGAATTAAGAAGTGTGAACTGAAGAAATAAACATATATAGATATCAAAGGATCAACTAAATTTAAACTAGTTTGTTTGTTTCCTTAACATTGGAGTTACACAAGTAATAATTTAAATGTAATTCTTTTACAATAAGAATAAAACTCTAAATTAAATTCTTTTAACAATAACTCATAATACGTATAATTTAAAAGTGTTTAATGTTTATACATTCATATTTAATTATTTAATATATTGTTTTTGCTAATTAATTGTCAATGCATGACAAAATGCAGTTCAGTCAATTTTGATTAGTTTGAACTCATTGTACTATAAACATTGTAGTATTTGAGATTGTTATACGATTGTCTTTAAATTGTCAACAATATAATTGAATTCCAGCATAAACAATTAAAGAGCGCTCAACATTTAAACGGAATTTTGTTGAAAAATCTGCACACGCTGATCTGTAGTTAAAATTAGACTAAAATATATATGTAATATATACTATATATGGTATTCGTTGCATGTTGCATTCGTAATTGACTGACAATCTGTTAAAACACACGCTTCAAACCTTTCGTATACAAATTGCGTTCATTAATTAAAGCAGTGAAATTAATTGTGGGATAAATGCATATATTAGTGATAGGTTATGAAAATTGGAAATTAGAACGTGACAGACATTCGATCCATACACATTGTCAATCGGAAAAGCTATCAAAATATTATTGCAGTCATAATTAGGCAACCCTTTTTTCTATTCTTTTGGCGACAACAACGACCTGTGGCTCAATCAGGTTAATACAACCCTAGACAAGATAGAGCTCTACACTATTTTTACAGCTGGCCACGTTTCCCAGGCCAACACACACACTCGCACACACATTCACACAGCTAACGTATCGTTCCATGGGTCGAATTTTATTTCCAATTAGAGTGAAGCCCCACAACGTCGGAAAATAGTGACCAAGTTTTATACATTTTCAGTCAACGGTCGACGTTCCAATTTGCTATTTGCTATATACAAAAAAGTTGGTTAAGACCGAAAACTCTACTAAACAGATAATGGCGCACGTCTAAAGCAATTGCCGAGCAACAGTTAAGCCTCAGTCAAAAAAGCTGCCAAAGGATTAGGCCGCATAGCTAAAACCTTGCCCCCCTTATCCTGTTCCTGCTCAAAATATACAGTTAACACCCGTACACACACTCGCACACACACACACAGACACACACATCGGACACTGACGTCATCGCCATGGACTTTAAGGAGTATCGTCAAAGGGGTAAGTGATAATAAAACGCACAGCAGCAGCTCGAGATACATTTGTATCTCATGGGCTTAATTTGATTTGCAGTTTGTTGCAGTACTAAAGGGATTACGAATGTGTCCCAACACATTTTCCTAGTTCAATACAAAAGCTCATATATCTTGATTTATTCTAATCGGGTTTCCTTCTACTTTATGTGATTCTTTGCTCTGTAATGAGAAAAAGTCGAAAAAGCAATTAAAGAATTAAATCGGTGATAAATTTGTATAATTATGTAATTTTAATATAGTATTTTAAAATTTTTCTAAGCTAAGAGAAACTTAAACTTGTGAGAATAAATGAGGAGTCTTCACATAAATTGGATTTATTCTTAAACTTCAAAGTTTAGTTAACTTTGAATATTTTTTTAAAATAATCATAATATTGCTGAAATTAATGCTAGTTAGAAATTAGAAAGAAACTAAGCTGGACTTTTAATGAATTTATCATGATATATGCTAAGCTTTCAAAACATACAGACTCCCTGGAATAATTAATAGTAACCCTTCAAAAATGAGAAGCTAAAATAATTTAAATATAAATTTTTATTTAATCTATTTTCAATCTTCAATTCATTTTCAGGCAAGGAGATGGTTGACTATATTGCCGACTATTTGGAGAATATCAGAGAACGTCGCGTCTTTCCGGATGTGAGTCCTGGATATATGCGTCAACTATTGCCGGAATCGGCACCCGTGGAAGGCGAGCCGTGGCCAAAGATCTTTGGGGATGTGGAGAATATTGTGATGCCCGGTGTCACCCATTGGCAGTCGCCACATATGCATGGTTACTTTCCTGCATTGAACTCGATGCCTTCATTATTGGGCGATATGCTGGCCGATGCCATCAATTGTTTGGGCTTCACCTGGGCCAGTTCTCCGGCTTGCACAGAACTGGAGATTGTTGTGATGAATTGGTTGGGCAAGATGATTGGACTTCCCGATGAGTTTCTGCATCTGAGTAACACTAGTAAAGGAGGCGGTGTCCTACAGACGACGGCAAGTGAGGCAACATTGGTGTGTTTACTCGCAGGACGAACACGCGCCATTCAGCGATTCCATGAGCATAATCCTGGTTATCAGGATGCTGAGATAAATGCTCGTCTTGTGGCCTATTGCTCGGATCAGGCGCATTCCAGCGTTGAGAAGGCCGCGCTCATTGGTAAGCTAGCAAATTGTGACGCATTTCTAAGCTGCTTACACATTTTTCCCCCTTTCTTTGCTGTTCTGTTTCATCCTGCAGGACTCGTGCGTATGCGTTATATTGAGGCTGATGAGGAGCTGGCCATGAGAGGCAAACTGTTGCGCGAGGCCATCGACGATGACATTAAGCAGGGACTCGTCCCGTTCTGGGTGAGTTTTTTTACTTGTTCCTTTTTTTAGTGCTGTCAAAATTAATTGGACGCCGCCGTCGTGCAATTAGGCGTTGAGTGGATTTGTGGACAGCAGCAGCTGTGATTCTCCTTCTCTCCCTCTCTCTCTTACTCTCTGACGGTCTCTCTATCTGTACTTACTCCCTCCTTGATTCCCTGATTCCCTCTGGAGCCAATTAATATACGTCAGCACTTGAATGTTGCATTGAGAGTTGCGTTTGCTTATCGCTCACATTTTAAGCTACTGATATCTATAGCCGATTACCTAAGTCCCTCGAGTATGTGCTCTTAAACATACTTTTCTTTGGTCCTTACTTACTTTATATTCCTTAGCAATCTTATGCCAATAAGGGAAAGCTTTTGTTTTGCCAACTTAACAATTTTATTTGTATTAGAAAAACATGGCAATAAAATCCAATAATTGCATGGATTATATTTTAAATTGAATTGTAAAATATTTATAAATATACAAAATTGAACTCTTTAAGTGAAAAAGTAAAATTTAAATAAAATTAAATACAAAAAATATATTTTTTACAACATTTTATAGTAACATCATCGAAGTATTGAAAATATGTATAATTTTCAATTAAAATTTAATATTATATGTAAAAGTCATAGTTATTTTCTAAAATTTTGATTATAAATGTTTAATAACAAAATCTTTTTTCTGTTTATTTTGGTTACATTATTTGTAAATTTAAATGCACAATTCGTTTGTCAACTCTTTTGCTTTCTTATTTCATTTAATCACCATTTTAAAATAATTATCTGCTTTCTTGTATCGATATCTCTTTATGCTAGATTTTAAGCTCCCCAACTATCTTACTTTCATTTTCCTTATCTATTCTTTTTTAATAGCAACTGTTTTAATAATAATTCCTCTTGTTTTACAGGTCTGTGCCACACTTGGCAGCACCGGCAGCTGCAGCTTTGATAATCTGGATGAGGTGCGTATACTTGACTATCTCTCCATCTTATCTATAGCTATAATTTATTCATATCTTAATTTTCTCTCTCTCTCTCTCAGATTGGCGTCGTGTGTCGGGAGTACAACTTGTGGCTTCATGTGGATGCCGCATATGCGGGGAGCGCTTTTATTTGTCCGGAGTTTCGCACCTGGTTGAGGGGCATCGAGCGTGCGGATTCGATAGCCTTTAATCCCTCCAAGTGGTTGATGGTCCACTTCGATGCCACTGCAATGTGGGTGAGGGACAGTACCGCCGTGCATCGTACGTTTAATGTGGAACCATTGTACTTGCAACATGAGAACTCTGGTGTCGCTGTCGATTTTATGCACTGGCAAATTCCATTGAGTCGACGCTTTCGATCACTCAAAGTGTGGTTCGTCCTGCGTTCCTTTGGCATCAAGGGTCTGCAACGGCACATCCGTGAAGGTGTTCGTTTGGCCCAGAAATTCGAGGCTCTTGTGCTCGCCGATCATCGCTTCGAGTTGCCCGCAAAGCGCCATCTAGGTTTGGTTGTCTTTCGAATTCGTGGCAATAACGAGATCACCGAGCGATTGCTTAAGCGTTTAAACTATCGAGGCAATCAACACTGCGTACCATCTTCACTGAAAGGACAGTATGTGATTCGATTTACGATCACCTCGACACACACAACCTTGGATGATATTGTCAAGGATTGGATGGAGATCAGGCAGGTGACTTCCCTGGTTCTGGACGAGATGAATATCACAATTTCCAATCGCGTCTATCTAAAGGGTAAACACTGGGCCCTACCTAATTATTGATACCGTCTTCTTGTTAATCATTCGTTTCGTTATGTTACGTTTTATTTTAGTTCAATTTTTATACTTTTACTTATTGCTTATGTTTTGTTCATTGTATAAAACACTTTGATCCACCCAAAATACTTTATTTTTCTTTTCAACCATGTCGTTTATCTCTGGAATGAAAATGTTTCTTTTAAATTGAAATGTATCTTCATCAAGAAAATTTAGTAACAGATTTACCAGAAGTAACTGTAAGGTATAATTAACATTGAAAATATGTTGACTTTGAAAATAGAGAATATCTAAATCTTGTAGGTAAGTTTACTCTCCAGAAGATCTGTGGGTAAACATATCTGAGAGATACAAATGTATGTGATGAAGGTAAAATAAGTAAATATATATCATTAGATTCATTTAGTAGACCATATTTAGTAGTCTTCTTGAGCATATTGAAAGTACAACTTTTTAAGAGAAATGTTATTTAGATACAAATGTATCTGCAATAGGAAAAACAATTATAAATTAATAAAGTGGAATATATATCATTAGATTCATTAAGTAGACGATATTTAGTAGTGAAAGGAGAACATTTTTAGAGAATTGTTATTTAGATACAAATGTATCTGTATTAAGAAAAGCAATTATAAATTAATAAAATAGTCAAAAACAATTTAGGATTTCTTTAAAACCTTTGCATAAAATATTCAAAAAAAAAGTGTTGTTAAAACAATCTTTATTATAATTTCAAGTAATTCTTCTTTTTGTTCAACTTTAACCCTGAATCACTTTTATATAAATTAACTGACAATAAATGCAAACTCCCCTCTCAGAGACCAAGGAGAAGAACGAGTCCTTTGGCTCCAGTTTGTTGTTGTCCAACTCGCCGCTGTCACCGAAAGTTGTTAATGGTTCATTTGCGGCCATCTTTGATGCAGATGAATTTCTGGCCAAGACCTATGCAGGAATACGAATTGCAGTAAGTAGAATGTTGGCAACTGACTTGCAACTGTAACTGAAGTATCTGTGCTTTTTTAGCACCAGGAATCGCCATCGACGCGACGTCGAGTGCGTGGAATTCTCATGTCAGGCAAACAATTCTCACTGGACTCGCACATGGATGTGGCTGTGGTGCGTACCACATTGGATGACAGCAGTGATCACAGCGAGAGGAGCACCACCGTTGTTAACTCGTATGGACGCACCACCACAATGCGTGAGGAGGTTGGAGGACAGGCGAGCATACGGGAGGACAACGAGGAGTCGGCTGGGGAAGGTATGAAGCACAGGTAGCGTAGTCGCCATAATTAGTTCTATTGCCAGTTTTCAAATTGCTCGAAATTGCTTTAGAATATTAATCTTTGCTTTTGGTGTCTCTCGATTTATTTGATTTGTTTTAATCCTAAGCAGAAACTGAGCTACAATTCGGCAGCTCCAATTCACAGTCCAGCAATAATCATAATCACAATCTCAACGACAACCACAATCACAATCTCAATCTCAGTGCAACGCCCGCCAATCACTTTCGACCCATTGTACTGTACACGGCCCAAACGAAGTTCAAGTCACAATCGCAATCACAATCACAGTCGCAGTCACCGTCGAGCCTCAGTCGTGATGTGACCGTCTCCGTGGACAGTCTGTTTACACCGGTCACGCATTGTGATGTCTACCATGGCAAGCGATTTCTGGAGCCTGTGAGCAGCCTCATCGATAACAGCTCCTTCACCAGCAGCATCAATCGCATGCCCACGCCCATCACAACTCCCACAGAGGCGGAAGCACCAAGATATCCACTCACCTTCGAGGATTGCGATTGGCCAGCCAGGACCTTTAGTCAATTGTTGCTTGAACGTTATGACAGCTCCTTATCGCATTCCGGAGAGGGATCCTCCACAGATAGCAGCAGTCTCAGTCTGGCCAGAATCCTAACTCCCACTCCAAGCATCCTCAGTAGCCTCAGTGAATTGGCTTCGCCGCTCCTTGGATCCTTTCGCTCCGAATCACAGCCCCTGCAATCGGCATTGGGAGCATCCAAGTTCAGTGATTCAGATGCCACCATTTGCTCGGCGGCCTCATCGCTGGAATCCCTATAAGAAATATCTATAAATATATATATAAATTTATCTGATAAATCCTTGTGTACTTAGAAATTGAATTCTTCACTGCTGTGCAATCAATAATGTTACCTATCGTAGTATTGAATCGAGATCGGATAAAAGACCAATTTATCTGTATCTATAAATCTAACTCTAATCCCATGTAATATAATATATTTACATATAAACAAAAACAAAAACAGTTCCATTGGTAGAAGCAGTTAATTCTTATAATAATCAGAAACAAAACATATAAAATTAAATCTCTCTCTTTATCTCTCTATTCCTGAATATATCTATATGTAAACTACAAATTTTACTCCTCAATGTGATTAAAGTTTCAGCGTTAAAATTAATCATTTAATCTGTGCTTTTCTTTCACTAAGTATATAAATAAATACATTTATTAAAATATTAATATTTATTATATATATTTTCCTTTAATAGAGATCTCATTTTAAAATTTTGTAAGATCTTCCAAGCTAAACAAAGTCTCTTTTTAGTTTTAGAAATAATATTTAAACTTTCTGAAATGCAATTTTTTAGATTTATTATAATTACTATAATTATAATTAGTATTTGATTAGCTATCTGATTACGCCCCTTTTTCTGGTAATTTTTCCACTTTTATCCCTATGAATTATCGAGAGCTGGTTACAAGTAAAACTTTTGAATGGATCATGGTCACGGAACTTTAATCAGCTAAAAACAACAAGCGACAACTCTTGAAACATGCAACGAGTTGCGATAATACCAATTAAGCTTCATAACGGAAATTTCAATTGATTTAAATATATAAAACTATATTAATTAAAATGCAATTGGAGAGTCAATTGCTTAAAAGGAGACCTATCCATTTTTAATACCGAAACTAAATTGTAATATCCACAATTTGTGTTGTTGTTGTTGTCGTAATATCCTTATCATTTGAGTCGAGGGCCTCGGAGGCAATCCTAAAATTAGTCTGGACATAGAATGTTAGCAAATAGATGATTATAAAATCGTAAAAGAGTAACAGCGTGGCTAGAAGATAATCATTGATACGCATTTCCGCAAAACGACCTCCGGTAATTGTTTGTGCGTGGTACATGACAAACTGAAAGAAAAATCTAAAGTTAAGTATACCAAAAAAATATAGATACTCTTTAATCTAGACTTACCAAGAGCATGACAATGCTAACGATCAGTTGGTACATGATAAAACTATATGGAGCATAAGTCAGGACATATAACATGAGCATGAAAACCGATGCAATGAGAAAGACAAAGGATATTACAAATATGATGACAACATCCAATGTGAGATCGTGCTGAAAAAAAGGGAGAATACAAATTAAATTCGATAGACTGATAGACTGGTAGATTTCCTACTAACTGGTATAACAGCTCCCAGAAGGATGAAGAGGAATATCAGCACAACACAGATGAAATACCACATCACCATATCTGGCCACTTGGATCGCACCACGAGAGCAAAGAGACCAATAATGGCAAACTCGACCTGAAAATTAGTTAAGAATCAAGTCAAGTTAAGTAAATATCTTTTTTTTACTCACAATAACTATAGTTATCAACCAGTTTAGACAGGGTGTAAAGCGGGCTTTCTCAACGAATAAGAAGACCATGATTAAAACGATTGCCAGTCCAAAGCATATTACACTTATCCATTCATTTTCTCGGATTATATTACCCACTTCCTTGCTGTGTACAATATTAGATTATTCGGAAAAGAGGTGATTATTTGGTAAGTATTAGGTAAGTATTTGGTAAGAACTTACACTAAGCTAACGATAAGCCATTGAGCAATGGCCAAGAGGAGCCAAAGTCCGGATACCGAAAAGACAATCAAAGCGAATCTTCTTCGAGCCCTTTGATAGGACCCAATATGCTCATCCATTCTCCGAGTACACTATAAATTTATTTCTCCTAAGCTTAAAAATAATTTAAAACTAATTAAAATAAACTTGCACAAGTTTGATTTAAAAATCAAGGCAATCTTGATGAAAAAATCCTGTTCCAAGTGCCAGCAATCTCTTCAGAAATATTATTATAGATAGCTAATCTCGAAACATGTACAAATTACTTAAATAAATAGCTCAACACTAGTTTAGTTTAGACTTCAAGCTCCACATCCATCCAGATACATAAAGTTTCCTATAGAAAGTAATTATTTCATTAGGTTATTCTTAAACTGAGTTAGCATTTCCCCATATGGCTATATTTTTTATAAATTTTTGTTAAATTCAATAACTTTTGATTGATGGATTCAGAAAGTAGTGACCACGACTATCAAAAGTATAGATCCAAAAAATTGCTAAGGAGAACGTACCAAGTGACGATAATAATGCTGATCATTGGTCAAATTCAGGTCTCAATTGTCATGGAAATGTAAGCAATGATTCAAGATTATAGAAAATTTGGTTGTACTTCTTAAATATTTGATTTTACTTTGCAGAAAAGGCCTCAAGGCTTTCCTCGAAAAGCACTACTATGTCAGTCTGGTGCAGTTCTTCATTAGTTTCCTATCAATCCAACTCTACGTATTCTTTTATCACATTATCGTTCGCAAATCGACTTGGACCCGCATTGCAGCCGGCATTTGGACGGTAAATCATTTTCAATAATTATCATATCATTTGATTTCCTGTGATGTTCAATTGTATATCCTCAGTTTGAGGTGAATACGATTTCTATAATGAAACCCGCAAGAAAAGCTCCATATTGTAGCCTCCTTATCTCTTGGGTACTAACAGTCCTGATTATGGTCCTAAGTGTGATATACGGCAATATCGCGGTTAAGCATCGACGTGGACTCTTTGTAAGTTGGATTGAATGATTCCCATATATTCCACTTAAATTTTCGATGTGTTCCAGGTCTCGAGACATAACATAATACGCTGGAGTGAACGAATTTTTGTCCTGACAAGCTTTGGAATTATTGTTTGCTCTGAAATGAGAAGGGTTTCCATTGAGTTTCCTACACTCCTTTTCTATAGCCTGCTATCGAATATTGTAAGTAACATTAGGAGAATGTAACACTAGCTGGCTGATAGAGAGCTTTACAAAGCACATGAATGCTTTTCCAACGATTAAGTAGAAATGTGACTAGAGCTTAAAAGAACCTTCAAACATTTAAAGCTTTCATAACTTTCCATCCACTGCAACTTACCAAAGAAAATTTAGCTGAAAACTTTAAACTTTTGAAGCCTTTGAATGAGACATTTTAGTTCTCTGTCTAAATTGTTAAATTTTTCCCAAAAAGTGTAAGCTCTTATGTGTTATCTGCTTTTTTTTAAAGCGCTCTTTCAGGTTGTTTTCCGTTCATACGAGTTTTTTTTAATATGCGTCCAATTTGCAGTTTGTAATAATATTTGCTGCCTCGATACGCAAGCCAAATTTCTATCATATGGATGCCATTGGCGACCACATACTCATTGGTCAACTGTATTACCTTAATTTCTATGCCCTCTACATGGGCTACGTATGGACAATAACATCTGGCTGCGAATTGATAAGCTTGCGTTTACCGTTTTGAAATTTCAACTGCCTGTGAGATATGGCAGGGTTGCCTTGCGAGTTCCGTGTCTGGGCGCATGTCCACAGACAGCTGTTCCATCGTCACTCCAGTTTCCCTAAGCGAAAAGGGTCAGTACTCAATGTTTACGCAGAGAAAACTTACGTCACAATCGTTCGCCGTGTAAACAGTTTGGCTTGTGTTGCGGATCCAAGAATCCTGGTCGTTGAAAATCGATAAAAAGTTTTCCCTTTTTACAATACAATCATGTGTCAAAGAAATGTGTAAATAATAATAACAATTATATGTTTTTCTTTCTCAAGTTTTCTACAAAAATGTTCGCGATTCTTTGTGGCAAACGTACGTTGTATTACATTTAGTTTAACACCGAAAAAAGTTTATAACAAATTACATGCCATTCCATACAAAGTATATATGTAAATGTATAAAGTATATAATGCTCCACATAAGTATATTAATTATTTTATAGAACAATGTGTATATAATTGTGTTGTGCGTGTGTGTGTGTAATAGTTGTCTATATATATGTAGATATTTTTATAAATATTCAAAGTGCTCAACTGTTTTAAGTGCAAAAAGGAAAACCCCTTTCACTTGACACACTCGCACACACACATTGACATTTCAAATGCCACATTATTAATATAATTGTTTTTTTTTCGTTTTTGTTATCGATTTGTTTTTTTTTATGCCAACAGAGGGTTGGCAAAATTGTTGCGTTTACAATACATAAGAATATATATGAAAATAATGTTTGTTTAACATTTAAGATTATTAATAATAATAGTACAATCTGTTTAAGTGTTAATACATAGTTTTAGACACAGTTTCCATAATTGTTTGTTATTCTTTTTGCGCATAAGGCCAATACGAAGGCAACAGAGTTTTTCCCATTTTCCTTTAAAGTTTTCTTTGATTTGTTTTTTTAGTTTTTGTTGAATGTTTTTTTCCTTGAAGGCGTCTTACGTCTTATCAGTGGATTTGACGCTATCGCTGCTGCTGCTCGATGGTAAAAAGCTCACTGTAAAATTTGGAATAGATAAATGTGATTAGTTAAAATTTGAAAAAAAAGAAACCTCCATTTTTGCATTTGGCCCACACTGACATATTTACAAATTATAAACCAAAATTATCTCAATGCTAACTTGACTTATAAACTGGGCAAACAAAGAAATTAACACATAGAACACGCAAAAATGTTTTTTACCTTTTCTTAAACTAAACGTTTTTCATTAAATATTAATACACATATGTATACATAGATAAAGTGTACTATATGTGGTAGTAGCTGCCTTAGAGTTATGTTCGTATGTTGTAAGCTCAACAAGTTGCCTTGTTGCATGTTTTTCTACATTGTTGGCTTGTGTCTTGTTTATCAATTGTATATCGAGACTGCAAATAGAGAAAATAAAAGAAAAACAATATTGCACAATTTGATTTTCATCAGTTAACATTGCCAATTCATCAGTTGTGTGTGCGTGTGTGTGTGTGTGTGTTAGTCAAGTGGCCAGGCTAAAACCAATTGACGTTAACCGACACCCAAAAACCGCAAAGACGGACAAAACACAATACCAAAACAATATTTAATATGAGACGACGCGTCATGCGCGTCTTATCAACAAGTTGGTTGTTTATACTATGTGTGTGTGTTTCAGTGTGAGTGCTGGTGTGTGTACAAATTGTGAGTGTGAGTATTTTCGTGTGTGTGCCAATTTAAATGTGTGTTTATTTAAGGCTAAACCGTATAAAGTAAATGCTAGTTTGGTATGAGTATTTCTTGCTTCCAAAAAAAAACTAGTTGAATTAAGTATTAAATTAGTTCAAACTGCTTTCACAGAAGAGAATTTAAATTTAGTTAAATATTTGAGAAATTCTAAATAATTACCTAAAAATGAGCTATTTTAAATACAAGCTTTTTATAAATAACTTGATTTGTTCTATTAACTTGACTTAAAGTTTATAAACAAATTGTTAAGTATTTTGAGTTTTCATACAGTAATCTTAAAAACGTTTCAGTTATCATATATTTTAATAATCAATTTTTAAATGCACTATTTAAATTGTTAATTAAATCATAGCTAGCTTATTAGTAATTGAATAAGTAATTGAAATTATAAATGTAATGTAATTGTGTGTTCGAAGAACTTAAATCAAGGCCAAGCTAACCGCAACCAATACAAAAATCGGAGCTGTCATTACGATTGCCAAACAATAACTTCAGAAGTAAAGAGCAAATCAGTACGTAATTACTTCTCAGTAATTGCTGGTATTTCAAAGTAATTACAGCTCCAATATAGCAAGCATTTGCACCAAAAAGCATGCCACCACATTCATGGCTTTATCCAACTCAATCTTACCTATGATAATGATGAGCAAGACAACGGCAATGACGCCCAGAATGATCATCATCTTCATGTTGGCCCACCATTGTTTGCGCTTCAGTTTTCCAGCCTGTTGCTCGAACTGTGAGGCACCCTGTTCCAATTGATCAGCACGTTCCCCTAGTTCCGATAGCTTCTGGTCACGTTCGAGGACCTTTTCGACATTAACACGCATTATGCCAACAACTTCATCCACTTTGGCTTGAGTTTGCTGCAGACGCTTCTGTGCAGCATTGTTGTTGCTGTTGTTCATATCGTTAAAGTTGTTGTTGTTCGGCGGTGGCGGAAGTTTGGGAAAACTATATAATATTATATGTGTATGTGACGGAAATGAAGCAAAGCGCAACTTGAAAGTCCAACACACAAATGCAATCACAAAGTGGAATACCAAAGTGAATCATATGAAATTCATTAATTAATTGATGTCGATTCAATGACATCACAACAACAGGATTTCTGTGGCATTTATGCGTTGCACTTGGCGACAATTAAAAAAAAGGAGGCGGCACTTACTCATTATTGGAACCGGAAGGTGCGGGCGCTTCGTTGTTCTCCATCTTTGTGCTGAAAAAAATAGAATCAGACTTTTATTACAATGAATTCGCTTTGTTTAAAAAACAAACAAATATGTTGTATACATTTGGAACAAAGTTGACTTGTAGCAAGTGCACAACAGCAACAACAAGTGCGTTTAATTACGTTAAAACGAACACAAAACACAGAAAGAAAAGTACATCTTATCTGTGCAATATTGCTCAGTGAATCATCAATTCCCGAACTTGAACTAACAAACCAAAATAGCGATGAGCGTTAATCTAGTAAACAGTGACTGTACACTTTTATCACGGTGAATAGCGCAGCTAGGGCTTTAAATTACTAAATTCACAATGCAATTCCAACTCTTTATTTTAATAACATTTCTTAGCTATAGATATTAGTTATCTCTTTTTCCCTGCACTCACTATCTTTTGTAATCTAGACTGTGACTCTTCACAATAACAGTGACAAAAGTGCCAACTCCAGCGGCCCAAAAAAAAAATAAAAATGACTTGTTGCTCGCGCAATTTGCGGCTGTCTGCCAACGCACAATATTTACATTGAGTTTTCGACCTCGCCCTATTTTCCAACACCATCGCTTACCTGGGAAATGTTTATTGTACAATTAATTTGCTAATTTTAATGCTGTTTGCTTATATTTTTGACTTGCTTTGCTTGTCAATTTTCTTTTGATTTTGATTAAAAAAGTGTGAGCGTTTTCTAATTTGTGAAGAATGCCAGACCTCAAAAAGAAACTAGTTCTAAAAATTTACAACATGACAGCTGCTAGCGGTAATACACAAGAGATGGCGCCACCACTGTTTTGAAATTTGTCAATTCTTCAGCATAGAATTTGTCCGTATTTTTGGATCCTTTCCGTATTAATTTAAATAATTTCGAAATAAGTTGGTTAAATTTAATCTAATCTCATATTTTACTAAATCAATTTTGTTTGTTAAAAAAATTAGCGCTACGACGCTACAGAGAATGTTAAGTTTAACAGTTACTTAACCGAACACTGTTAGTTCTAACAGCTCTTTTGTCAGCGTTATCGACGTTACACTTATCGGTAGCAAAAATTGTCGATAGATATTTTTTGGTATTATTTCCGTATGAGATGGCGTTCGGGGATATTTGCTTGGTATTATTTCCTATGATCTTTTGGCGGGCTATTTAAATTGTCTTTCTCTATTGCAGCAATGTATAAACGAACGTAATATGGAAAATGCATAATTCGCTGGCCTCGAGGTTGCTTGTGCGGCTTTTGTTGCTGTTTGCGCTAGTGACAGTGATATCAATAGCCATACTAACTAAATGGGGCTTTGATGAGCTGACTGCCCAAACGGAAAAGGATTCCCATGCCAACCCTAGTGAATCAAATGGATATAATTACGTATTAAGTACAAAGGATGCAGAAATTGAACGACTAAAACATGAGGTGTTGACACTGCGTGCACAGTTAGTGTTATTACAGAATAATAGAAGCGGTAACAATGGAATACCAGCTAGATTGCCAGTTGGAGGATTCTCCTCCTCTGGCAGCAACAGCAACAACATCAGCAATAACAACACACAGCTGCAACATCAACAACAGTTGCCCGATACAACTGTTGCCTCCATGACGCATCATTATGATTGCAGCAGTTATATTCGAAAACAGGTGGGCGCCGCTGAGATTCTTCACGGTTTGCCACTGAACAATGAGTATGAAATGATGCCCTTTAATCATTTCACCTTCACGCGTGTCTATCCTATTGATCTTGGTCTGGGCAAGCGTGTGGTGGAAAAACCTATTGGCTACAGGCGTCGCGATCTCCTTGAAGCTGTCAACAAAGCTTTAGAGAGCCTCAATCGCAATCACACGGCACGGGCTCGTGCCAAAGGCATCTCGACAACAGATGTGGCCAAATACACACTGGATGACTTTGTTGAGGGCATCTACCGCACAGAGCCCACAACGGGCAGCCAATATGAACTGTATTTCCAGAGCATTAAGCATCAGACGAATGTGGTGCGTAAAGCTCTTATTATGCGTCCCTTTGCACCACTCCAGACGGTTCAGTTATCCGAGGTGCCTCCCAGCCCGATTATACATGTGATACTGCCCCTGGCTGGACGCCTCCACAGCTTTCGTAGCTTCATCCAAATGTTCCAACAAATGAAGGATCAACGTTTGCTGTTAATCGTGGTGTACTTTGGCGAAAGTGGACTCAAGGAGGCGCAGAAAATTGCAGGGGGCGTGGAGCGTGTTCAGCTGCTGGCGTTGAATGAAACTTTCAGCAGAGGTAAGTAACCAGTTTCATTTTGGACAAGATTCTGCTGTCGAACTAACCCAAAAACCAGAACGGGATCAGGTCTACAAAATTTGATTCAGCATTGATAACAAGTACTTGTAATTAATGGTGTTATTTTAAATTAACGTATTGATCTTACAGCCAAGGCCTTGCGTCTGGGTGCCGAGCACATTCAACCACATCCGGAAAAAATGACTGAGGATGCGCTGCTCTTCATGTGCGACGTGGACATTGTGTTTACGGCGAAATTCTTAGAGCGTTGTCGCTGGAATTCCGCTCCCGGCAAGAAGGTAAGAAATGCATCCAATGTAAACTGAACTCAATTAATTTTATTTCCGTTTTATTCTCAGGTGTATTATCCTGTTGTGTTCAGCCTTTATAATCCCCATGTGGTGTACACGCTGCAGGGCAAACTGTTGCCCAGCGAGGATGAGCAGCTGGTCATTTCTAGGGATACTGGTTTTTGGCGTGACTTTGGCTATGGCATGACATGTCAATATCGCTCAGATTTCCTACAAATTCGTGGCTTCGATGAGGAAATTGTTGGCTGGGGAGGCGAAGATGTGATGCTATATCGCAAATATGTACGATCTAAAATCAAAATCATACGTGCCACAGATCCTGGTATCTTTCATCGTTGGCATACAAAGGTGAGACATTGTTAAGGATCAACCAGAACTTGATATACTAATTTCTAAACCCATTTGCAGATCTGCAACAGTTCTCTAAGTGCGGATCAATATCGTGCCTGCATAAGATCGCGTGCCCTTAATGAAGCTTCTCATGCCCAGTTGGGTTTTCTGGCATTTCAGGACGAGATTGCCGCTGCCAGTGCATCCATGTCTGTATCATTGGGACAGACACTCTCATGATATCGCATTGGTATCATCATCATTGGAATTGGCCTTCTGCTTTCGATACTCGATACTCAGCCACAATGTGACAATAACTTGTATTTAGCCAATCGTTAAACTAGCATTAATTGTTATCTCTGTTTGTTTGCCCAACACTTTGAGAGCCTAGATACTTAATCCTATGACAAATTGTTCTTCCATGAAGCGAACTAGATGCAATCTTTAAACAATAAACATATACATACATAGATAAATATGAAACATAAACAAATTTAGCATATTGTATCATACTGAACTTACATTAAACAGCGTCTGCTCGCATTAGATAAACAAAATTAAATCGTTTAATTAAACTTGTCGCCGTTTGTTATGGTTTTGGATCTGTAGACTTTGGATGCCAACGACCTCCATGCAGAGTTCACTGAGCATGCAGACGAAGAAGTCAAAGATGATGCGGCAGGAGGAGCATCCACACAGCTTTCCACTCTACCGTAAAGTTCACATATGTGTCGCTCTTTAGATTTGTGCCCTTTCTGAGGTTATAATGAATGGAATATGAAGCTTGACAGACATTTAGACTTATGTAACATAGCAAAAGATTTAAAATTAGAAATTAGAAAGTTAGATATATGTAGCTGAAGATATAGAGATAGTAATAGATATAATTTCTGCCAGATATAATGACTGTCGATATAAAAAATTCAGATATGAATAGTTAGAAAAAAAAACACATATGTATATTTAAAGAACAGTAAGTAATTTCTTATTTAAAAAATAGCTTACAAATATTTTCTGAAATAAACATTAAATTTATTTAAGTTGATTATATATTTAAGTTTATTATATATTTAAGTTTATTATATATTTATTATTTATTTTAGTTTTGTACCCTTTAGAGAATACACAGACCGTCATCTACAATAAATCTTTTCCAGCTTAAGCCTTTAAAAGTTTGTCTGCTAAATGGGCAAAGATAAACCATTTTCATGGTCACGGTCTTGGATTATGTAAGCGCTCCAAAACTGAACTTGTTCGTTCCCAATTAGCAATGCTAATTTCACGCCTTTAATCCACGATATATATGTATGAATATCCCGCTGTTCTGAGTCATCATGAGAATCGGGCGCCACTCCAACAAAAATTTAAAAATTCAAAAACTTGGAGAAGAAAACAATTGTCGACGCTTCAAAGGAATTCGCTTGACCATTACGCAATCCAAAATTGGATGGATGCATAATTAGCCCCTGTCGTTGAGGTGTGTATCAGATTAAAGACAGCAGAAATAATGACAGGTCTCTCAGCGAAAACATCCTCCTGTCATTCTGCGAATGCCAAACTGACCATGAAAGTCTCGAAAATGGAGCTAGAGTAATTTTTTATTTTTGAACTTTGGGTTGGGGAACAACACCCAAGGTGTTGGCTGCAGGTGAAGTGACAAAACGACGCCCGAACCAAATGCCACACACACTTTTCAGTGCCACAAATATACTCGCCAGTGCTACCACACCCGCTCATCCCTCACCCCTCAACACAACTCAACTCTGACCCCTCTCTTGGCTCTTGGTTTGATCTCGCGCTTCAGTGCGTCTCTCTGCGAGTATTTCGGTTCTAAAAATCGCGCTCCAACAAACTTGGCGGCAGTTTTAAATAAATACCTCTGCCCCAGACCAAAACACCACATTCGTGTTTTCAATTCTGTTGCCAGCGACACGTCGAGCTAACATTTCTTACCAATTTAAAGGATTGTGAACCCAACTGCATAGTGTTAACCACAGTTCAAAAGGGCACAACACGTGCCTCAAATAAGTTTTGTGCTAGTGATTTTAATTAAAGTGAAACGATTTCAAAATGCACATCTTGCAATTGGTGAGTTATAGTTAAATACATGGATAATTAGACAGTCTATATCTAATATATATATTCAAATAAAATTACTTTGATTCGAAACTACAATTTAACCAGAGAAATGAGTACTGATAACCATTGAACAAAGTTAGAGAGATTATAATTCAACATTATAAAAATGAAATCTTTAAAAGAGCTTTGTAACAAATTTGTTTAAAGTATAAAGTTGAAATTTGACTGCAGTTAATTTTCTGTTTATTTTGATTGTTGATATATGAACAATTAAACTGGAAAGCTAAAGAAGGAAGTAGAGAGAGCTTGGTGGAAAAGATAAAGATATCAGCAATCAAGCACTGATAAGTTTTACCTCAACTTTACTTCGAACTAATGTCCATTTTATATAGTCTATATAAGGTATTATACATATACAAACTATCAAATTGATAAACTGACGTAAAATGTATAGCAACAAATGTCAAATTCAAAGACATATAGCAATTAAAGCTTATATGAACATTGAAAAAATGAGCCCTAGATTATTTAAATAGATACCATATTTGACAATATGCTTGAGCTGAATAGTAAAATATATCTCTTAAAAATAAAAATATTGCTATATATTTGTGATATTGTAAAAAGCAATTATCAAGACTTATAAAAAGGTAGTATAATAGTGTAAATAAAATAAAAATGTATCGATCTTATCATATCTTCAAATGCTCTATAAAACAGCTAACAGATCCTTTTAAACCACGTTGAAAAACCATTTTTTTGACAAGATTTGAAATTGTTATAAAAAGGACTTATATTAAGCCATAAGATGTAATTATTATATATTATATTCCCCATAATACTTAATAATACTTTAACTTTTTATGTTTTATAGAGAGGTTTAACTGCTAATAAGTTGAACACTTAACTACTCTTTCAAAGAGTAATGATCTTACTAATATTAAAAACATAATCAAAAGACTTTTTACCATAGAACGAGGTAAATTTGTTTAAGATTTTGTGTATGTTAACAAACTGTTTCCAGACTGATTCTTATTTTGACAGAAACAACAAAGTAACAACCAACTCATTCTAAGATATTTGCTATCAAAACTAAGAACACACCTTTATTAATACACCTGTAGCTATACTATCTGGATTCTTCCGATCTATATGACATCGCTGACCTACCCCTAGAGTAAATCTTATTATTGAAATCCATATGCGTAACTGTCGCTTTATGATGTAATTATTTGGAAAATGATTATAAAACAGATAATGTTACGTAAACACCGAAAAACAAATATGTTTTGCATAATTCTAACTGAAATTTGTGATGGCAACGACCGTTGAAACATCAAATAGAAATTTTAATATTTCCATTCATTCCATTTTTTCTCTCTTTTATATATGCTCATATGAAATATAATTACTCTAATAAAGTGGGTACACACAACGATTCAGCAGCGACAAGTCACGAGCTGAGAGATCCACATATAGATTGGCCAGTTTTGGTGGTGCTGTGGTTCATTTTGGGCCAGTCTCGACCCCAAGCGGAAGTTGTTCCTGATGCTTGACTAACAAAGCGTGGCGGAGAGCTCACCACATTTTATGATTAACTCCTCTCTCTCTCTCTCTCTCTCTCTCACTTTTCGAGGGGGTTGGCCAGAGTTTTGGTTTCATAGTGAGCTTTATGAGTCCATGAATGAAAACAAAATGATGTCAATGCTACTTTATGCATATGAATATGAGTTTGTTTTAGTTTTAACTCTTTTCTTCTTCTTTTTGTATTCTTTTTTAACTACTCTTTTTTTAATGCTATTGTTATTGTTTCAAATTAAATGCGAGCAATTCGAGGTGTTGGTCGCTTTATGGGCTTTAATCTATGCTATATCGTTGCATAATCGAATAGTTGTCAGGTGGAGTTTGTGAGGGGTGAGGGGGCGGGGATAGAGAATGGTTCAACATTGATCATATTTCACGCTCGCTGGAGCCGAGTGTCCATTTTTAATGATGATAATGACGCTGCTGATGATTTCTACATATGGCTTTGTATTTCGACCAGTACTTTAATACTTTTCTCAATTATGATTGGAGGCTGTACGTGTGTGTGCGTGAGTGTGTCTGTGTGTGTGAGGGCTTTGGCCCAGTTGATCGACGAACTGTGAAATCTATCCATAAACAATCAGCTAATGATCATGCAACTTATCCAACTCATCTAAACTCTCTTCTTTTGTATGCTTCTCTCATCTCTCTCTTTTTTTTTAGCTGATC